>OY284414.1:106678680-107878680 GCA_958301585.1 Merodon equestris
AATTTCTAAAAATGGCAAATATTGATTTATTAACTCAAATGAAAAATGTATACATTAGTCCGATTTTATTTTAGTTTTTCTTTCCGATTTAAAACCAAGAACTTAAAAAATCGTATATAACTTCGTTAATTTGCCTAAAATGGTTTTTGTGCACGCAACAAGGTAATTAATGCATTAAAAATAAAAGAAAGAACACTTTTTTAGTGTTCGATGAAATGGCAGCGTTAGAAAAGAAATGCGATATCGTACCCTTTTCCTATTATTTTTAGCGTTAAA
The DNA here is from genome assembly GCA_958301585.1 of Merodon equestris. Taxonomy (NCBI): domain Eukaryota; kingdom Metazoa; phylum Arthropoda; class Insecta; order Diptera; family Syrphidae; genus Merodon; species Merodon equestris. Next base: position 106,678,957 of record OY284414.1, read on the forward strand.
TAGCGAATACCTTTCCTCCACCTGCGTGTCATAGAATTCAATAAATTCCCACATTTTTTTCCACTGAAAGAGTGGAACGCTCCACGCTCTTTGCATAACTTCCCACAAATCCTAATTTTGTTGGGCTTAGCTATGGCTTTCTTCACGTCAGTCCAAAACTTCTCAGCCGGATTTATATCCGGATATTGAGTAGATCAAGACATGACATTAAGTTTAATTTCATCAAACCATTTCTTCGGTGCTTTAGCCGTATGCTCCGGATCGTTATCTTGCCTAGATACCTATTTAAGAGCCATTTCCTCTTCACCATTTGACAGCAAACAATTCTACTAATGTCAATATTATCAAAATGTGGCATTTTTTTTTACACAAAATAGTGGACGAACTTCCAAAACTGTGAATGGATATAATCCATTTTTAAATATACTTCCTGATCGCATTAGAGTCAAATATTTCAACATCTGTCATGTGAGAATATAATATTTCTCCATTTCAATACTGGCAATTGCTGTAATCTCGATCAAATAGCTGACAAAAGGGTTACTTTTCTGCTTTAAGACTCTTCTTACAGTCAGCACTTATCCACAGGTTTGAATCCTCAAAAATTTTCCCTTAACGATAAAATATGATAAAAACTATAAAAACTTGTCGTGATTATTTAATTTTAAAATTGGGACACCTTTCCAAGGGGTTTCCCCCTTTTTTCTGTTTTTTTTTTTATTTATAAGAATTTCGAAACAGATTTGCATAACAGCCTAACTCCTTCAGAATACACCCAACTCTTTTTCTCACAAATTAGACAAATAAAACGTTTTTAGACAAACTTTTTGTTCTAGGACCAATTAAAAAAATTAAAATTTAAAAGCTTGTGGAACAAAAGAATTTTAAAGCCACTCAATCTCAATAGCTTCAGTAGCCATTAGATCAGTTCTTTTAGTCTTCCACAGTGCAAAGCTGGGGTAAGGAAGACTTATGCAAAGGCTTTCCTGTCTGTCCGTATGCATATGTGAAACCAAATTTACCGAGTAGAAACTTGGCTGTGTTATAGAGTACATGATTCTCAGCTCAAATCATCGGGTTTCAGAACCCTAGCTAGCAACTGTGGCTTCTGAAATCCAGGTAAAGGTGTGTAAAATTCAAGAATTTGAGCTTGGCTCCCGGCGAACTGTTCCCATCTTGTTTATTGTTGAGCTCTCAAAACCAAAGAAACGGAACAATTTGGGGAATACGTACCTGAATTTTATTTTTTATTTCAATTTCAATTGTTATATGCTGTACTTATGGACTGAAACTTCACAATAAAGTTATTAAATTTTTTTTTTCTAGGGAACATATCTACCGTGTAAAAACGGATTTTTTTTTGTTTTGCCAAAGAGTATATTAATTTGGCCCAGATTTCATTTGACGCCCCCACAAGGGCACTTTATTAGCTTAATGCAAGCCTTATGTAACAAAAAAAATGATTAACTTATTAATTAGGTGACAGGGTTACCTATGCAGGGACGGGTTAAGAATATCCCTGCAGCGATACCTCTCGCTTCTCGTAAAAGGCGACTAAACAAAGGTAAACAAAAATCACAACTAGTCAATTTAGAAAACACCAAGGTGAGCCTAGGGACACATATAAACTGCCCCACAAGTGTGCATGCAAATCAGTGGGTTGACACGACTGGAGATCACCGGTGTTGTAAGAGTAAGATCAAACAAAAAAAAAAAAAAAAATCAGGAGTCAAACCTAAAAGGAAAAGCACTACCCCGCCAGGCACTACTAATGGTCGTGATCCTGGGACGAGCAGCAATGCTCGGGTCAGAGCTATAGGATTTCCGGGGGATAGTAAAGTAATGCAACGGCGTAAGCCACACTTAAGAGTCGCGAGTTGGAACGTTGGAAGCATGAGTGGTCGCAGCTATGAGCTTGAAGAAATTATGGTTAGAAGGCGAGTAGACATCCTGTGCGTACAAGAGACGAAATAGCGAAACATCGGTAATCGGGCACGTTTCTTGGACGTTAAAACAAAAGCCTACAAAATGTTTTACTATGGATTGGAACAAGGAAAAAACGGAATCGCCATCATCCTTGCGGCACAGCTACTTGGCAACGTCTTAACCATTTCAAAGTCCAGTGACCGTTTAATGGCTCTCAAATTGGTGATGCATGGTGAGGTGTGGAACATCGTAAGCGCATATGCCCCTCAAGTAGGATGCGAACAAAAAGAAAAAGATGCATTCTGGCTAGATTTCCACAACCTTGCCAAAATCATCCCAAAGGAAGAGCTTTTGTTTGTTGGGGGAGATTTAAACGGACATGTCGGGAAGACAAGCGAAGACTATGAAGACTACCACGGAGGGCTGGGATACGGCACCAGGAACTCTTCAGGTGAAGATATCCTAAACATGTGCAAGTCGTACGGTCTTATAGTGCTAAATACCATGTTCGTCAAACAAAGCCGGCACCTGATCACTTATAGCAGCGGCGAAAATGAAACTTAAATAGACTATCATTTGGTATCCAGTTTCATGAAGCCACGAGTTAAAGATTGCAAAGTGATCCTGGGAGACGCGATCAACAACACCGTCTCCTCCTGACTGAATTTTTTATGGAGGCGAGTAAGAAGTCAAAGCAGCAAACGAAGGTGTCTGAGAGAATCAAGTGGTATAAGCTGGATAAAGGAAAAGGCGAAGCTTTTATTACCAACATGAAAAACTACCTCTCTTCCATTATCGATGAGTGCAGAGCACAAGACATGCGGGATTCCCTACAACAATCTGGCCTGGAGAAAGCCAAATCACTGCTCGGAACATCTAAAGGCCTCTGCCAACACGCAAAAGAAAACTGGTGGTGGACAGACGAAGCCAAAGCAGTTATACACGAAAAGAAAATGGCTTTCCAAGCTTGGTCAAAGTGCTCTTCTACTAATAGAGAGGAAAAAGCTCGCCGTGAAAAGGTATATAGATATTGCAAAGGTATCGCGAAGAAAAAGTGCGCCGACTTCAAAGCGAAAAGCATGGAAGGCCTCTATCAGGAGTTGGAAGAAATATCGTCTTCCGCGTCTGACAGGAACCAGGCTACCCAGGAGCTTCGACAAAGCAATTTGAACAAAGGAGCAAATATCTTTAAGATAGCCGCCCAGAGAAGAAGAAATGCTCAGGAGATTCGTTTCCCAAAGTTTATTACCAATGCTGAAGGCCAACTCCTTGCGGAAGACGAAAAAATTCTCCACAGATGGCGACAGTATTGCGAGGAACTTCTGAACGAACAGTTTCCCCGAGTGTACTTTCCAAGAGCCGCCCCGAATCATGCCGAAATATCCGACATCACAGTCGAAGAAGTTCGGTACGCGGTTAAAAACTCCAAGAAAAGAAAAGGTGTTGGGCCGGACGGGATACCCTCTGAGTTCTGGAAAAAGATGGGAGACATCGGGTCTAGATGGCTCATGGTTCTTATCTCCGACACTATGCCTAATCAATGGAGGGAAAGCTATCTTTTCCTTTGCACAAAGGAAAGGGTGATACGCGAAATTGTGATAACTACCGTTCTGTCAAGCTGATGTCGCACACCATGAAGATCGTTGAACGAGTATTAGATAGCCGACTGCGGAAAATAATACGACTATCTGATGACCAGTGCGGGTTTGTCTCGGGTAAATCAACAACAGATGCAATCCAAAGTATAAGGGTCATGATGGAAAAGCATCGTGATTCTTCAAAGGACTTGCATATGGTGTTGGTTGATTTCCAGAAGGCCTTTACCGGCAACCAAGAGATCTTTTATGGGTAGCGCTAAGACAAAAAGGAGTTCCAGAAACCTACGTGCGAGTGATCATAGACATGTACAAGAGAGCAACGACAAGAGTAAGATTTACCGCAGGAGACACCGAAGAGTTCGCAATCAAAGTCGGTGTACACCAAGGGAGCGTCCTCAGCCCACTGCTCTTTATAGTAGTCCTTGATTGCTTGCTTGAAGGAAAAGTGACGGACCCCAATGTGCACCAGCTATTCTTTGCTGACGATGGAGTCATTATAAGTGATGATCAGGCGTCCCCACAGCGAGCACTTGATGTGTGGGTGGACATTTTTGAGGGACACGGGTATCGTATTAGTTCAAAGAAACAGAGTATCTGTGCTGCCCGTTCTCTGACCCTCATCAGCCTATTCCAGACATTTACTTGAATGGAAGAGTGCTTCCCAAGTGTGAAAAGTTTAAATATCTGGGATCTATGATTAATAGAGAAGCAACTTGTGTAGGGTGGATGAAGTGGCGGGAAAACTCCGCCATCTTCTGTGATCGAAAAATGCCCCTAAGCTGAAAGGAAGGCTCTACACTTCAGTTGTACGTCCGGCGCTCACATACGGTTCACAATGCTGGACAATGCAAAAAAAGTATGAGAGCAAATTAACGGCAGCTGAGATGAAGATGAAGATGCCGAGGAAGCCTCCCCTTAAAGAAACCATCACAAGAAAGATAGAGCGCGACCGACTCAGGTATTGCCATGTTCGAAGGAGAGATCCTTTGAACCCCGTCCAAAAGGCGTTATCAATCAACATTCCAATTTCAACACGCAAAAAAGGCAGGCCGAAAAACAATTGGTGCAAACAAATGCAAAAACACCAGCATCAGCGATGAAGTAATCCCAAACCGGGAAGCCTGCCGCTACTGTCTGAGGTCAAACCGGCGGACCCCACAAGCGGACCAGTAGGAATGCAGTTAAGTGGGAAGGTTATGGTCCTACACTTCTGACCATAACAACGCCGGCAAAAGGAAAAGCAGAAGAACTAGGTGACAGGGTGGAAACGATTAAGGAAAGGGTGAAAGGTTGTGGTATACGAGTTGGGCAATTCTGAGACTGGACTTTTTGATGTGAAGCTCGAAAAGATTGGTATTAGCTTTGCGCAGCATTCTCGACATTGGTTCGTGGTAGCCATAATTTGTGCGATGAGTGTTTATACAGAAAAGAGGCATGGACCGAAGGTTACGCGGTTTGGTGTTAAGGGGAACCATTGCAATAATGTGGGTCTGAGAAGGTCGTGAGTAAAAAGAATATCTGCAAAATCGCGTCGTTCTTTAAGGGGTTGAAGGTTGATTCATTTTAGAGAATTCGTATAAGGTGGTAAATTAAGGGGGTCATCTCAGGGAAGAATTGGGTATATGTGTAGGTTTTTACGACATTTTTAATTTTTATTCTATTAAAACTTATTTTTCTTCGGAACGGTATTTTCTCTATCAATTTTGCAACAAATAACCTTATTCCAATATTGGCGCATGGCGTTTAAATTCAACGCAGATCTTACGACATTGCTATTAGAAAAAAAATAAGAGCTGGATTAGAAGTCGTTTCGTGATGTGAAACTTTATAATTTTATTACAGATTTGTTATGTCAGATTTTCTAAGCAGTTTAAAAAGTAAAAACTTTTAAGCTACGTGAAGATGATTTATAAGATGAAAAAAACAACACAACACTGCCACTTTATCGAACATAACGATTTTTATTTTCTGAAACTCAGAAGCCGATCTTCACAATAAGCTATCCTAAAATAAAATTAATTTTTCTAATCTTAGTTCGTTTGGTTTGCTTTATGACTTTATGATCTCATCAGTTTTGATAATTCATCAAATATTTGTTACACAATTGGGGACTGAGTCAATAAAAACAGCACGAATCCATTAATCAATATTTATTTTGTTTCCTTCAAAATAGTCTCCACATGAAGCGATATAACAAACAATCCAGTCATCCACACATTTTTTACGGTCATGTTCCAGGCTCGCCTTTAGTTCTCTGAACAGATCCGAAGAAGGGGTAAATCGAGTATCGTAAACAGGAAAAAGCCACAGGATTCTATATTTGGAAAAAAACAGTGCTAGTAGCATTTTTGTTAAAAAAAAATCGCTCACAAGTGTAGGTATTTGGGCTGGTGCTGTATATCGTGATGAGCTGAGCTGTTCTACAAAAACTCCGGTGTTTTTTTGGCGGATACTTTTCCTCAAATACCATAGGGCGCTAAATAACATTGCTATACAATGTTTGACCAACTGAAAGAAATTTCGAGTGGATAGTAGAATGTTAGTAAAACCTTGATTTTAAACGGCGCGGCGTGATACTTTGGTTCATCTGAGCGGCACTAGTTCGATGTCTGTTATATTCTTATACCCAAGTCACTTCACCCGTAATGCTCCGTGGTATAAATTGACCCGGTCTAGCATGTCTTCAGGAATTCTTTGCGATGACCCATTTGAAGGCAATTCAGCTCTATTGGATCAGATAGCTGTGCGAGAAGTACCAAACATCAACCAAATGATGGCGAATTCATTCGTGAGACATAGATAGTTCTTATGAAAGCTTTCAAACTAAAGTGATAATTTTCGAACACTATTTTCCACACCTTCATTAACTGCCACTGCAGGCCGTCTCGGATAAGGCACGTTTTCAACAACTTCACAGCGGTCTTTGAACGCTATGTACCACTTTAATGCTCTTTTATTTCCCGTACAATATTTTCAACATTTCCGAAAATAAAATTCCGTTCGCAGCTCAAAATTTCAAACAAACACGTTGCTCAATCCCGTTTAGATTAATGTCTTTGCCTACTTTAGCTGGTTACTGAAAGATAGGTAACAATCGTGCCAATACTATTATTACTACTATTAACGGAGGACGTTTCAATGGCTTAGTCCCTATTATATGGGTGATCCAACGATTCTGTCGTAGGCACGTTTCGGGCATATCGAGCTGATTATGGTCACAAAATTATCCATATTATTAAGCAAAAAAACTTCATAGAGACAGCTTTTGTTAGAGAAAAGTTAAGGCCCATCCCTCATTGAAATGCACGCTCTGCAGAAACTATTGCTGCCATTAAAGCAAATCCAAATCTATCGATTTCGCGGGGGAGCACATGACTTGGACAAATGTTAGCAGAATTTTTTAGCCTCGAATCGAAGATGAGGATGTTGAGGACATGTGGCTTCAATAGGACATTGCGAACTCTCCCACAGCACGACCAATTTTGGCTTTATTGCCGGAGAAATGTTCTGAAACTTGTTCAGAAGTTTTGGTTATGTAAACTGGTCACCAAGATCGTGTGATAGACATAAACTAAAAAAAGAAACAATCATATTCGCCCATAGACTCATCGCGGAGGATGACTCTAATTGTATGCTTTTTCATCCTGACAACCTTAATGAACTAAACGTGCATGAAATCCTAAAAATACCCCTTATAGACAATTGTCTTCCAAAGTATAACTTCAGCCAAAACTGTAAGGTCACAATTCCCTCTCGACACACCTGGGAGCATAATAGACCTTCCTTCGATCGTCAATCCTGTGTATGGTACACAGATGGATCCAAAACGAACGAAGGTGTTGGGGCTGGAGTATACGGAGCTAACACTGGAACACACATCTATCACAGCATAGACAGATACAACTCCGTATTTCAAGCAGAGATATTCGCAATTGACCTCTGCCTCAGAGAAAGCGTGTTTTTTATAGAGGTATAGAACTTTGAAGTAGAATAAAACAAAGACGATTTTTTTAAATTGACATGAAATTGACTTTATTCGAAAGATAATCTTCAGACATTATAACTTAAATATAATTTCTGGCGTATGATTGCTACGGCTGGCTTGGACATAGTCTAATCCAGCCGTATGTGGCCGTATATCCGCAATAACGCGGCGAAAGTTGTAATCCAAGTGGTCAATCGTTTCGGGTTTATCGGCGTAGACTAGCGACTTCACATATCCCTACAGAAAATAGTCAAGCGGCGTAAGCGTCCGTAACGTGAAATTATGCGGTTACCAAACGTTTCCTTCAATAAATCAATTGTGGCACGAGCTGTATGACATGTTGCGCCGTCTTGTTGAAACCACAGCTCCTGCACATCATGGTTGTTTAATTGATGTACGAAAAAGTCAGTAATCATGGCTCTATAGCGGTCACCATTGACTGTAATCGTTTTTAAAGAAGTACGGACCGACCCATAAAGCACACCAAATAGTCAGTTTTTGTGGATGTAACGGTGCCTCAACATACACTTGAGGATTATCATTACTCCAAATACGGCAGTTTTGTTTATTGATGTATCCATTCAACCAAAAGTGAGCTTCATCGCTAAATAAAATTCGCTTATGAAAATTGAGATCAACGGCAATCTTGTTTTGGGCCCATTCACCGAATCTACGCCTTGCTAGGTGGTCCCCTGGCTTCAATTCTTGCACGAGTTGGATTTTGTAAGCACGCAAACCAAGATCTTTCCGCAAAATCTTCCATAAAGTGGATGGGCACATATCCAATTCCTGTGCACGATGGCGGATAGACTGATTCGGGTCTTCCTCTACGCTACACTTTACAACAGCGATGACTTCTTCTGTATGCGCTGTACGACGTCTCTGTGGATGCGTATTATCACGTGGTGCGAAAACGTTCCATAGCTAATCGAATTAATTGTTCTGATGGACGATTATGTTGACCGTAAAATGGACGTAGTGCGCTATACGTATTTCGAACAGAACCATGATTTTCAAAATAAATTTGCACAATTTGAAAGCGTTGTTCAGACGCAGAAAACAGAATGAGACGTGCGTCTCTCGTACGTCTTCCCCCGTGACACTCTGAAATTTTGAAAGAAGTTCAGGTTCGTAGCGACAAAACCCGTTACAAACGAGCTTCTATCCGTGAATACGTGTAAGCTCATTTCATTTTACCGCAGTGTACTCCCGCCACACACACTCTTGGAACTATAACAATGTGCGTGATTGTTTACAAAATTTTGACAGCACTTGAGGTACCCACGTGCTCGCCTGAGCTTGTAGGCAAACGTCGGCGGCCATTTTAAGGGGTACGGCTCATTGGTGGTTTCTGTTCAGACGTCAGTCTATTCACGTTGAAATGCCAAACAAAACTAAAAATAAATCACTTGACAGCTGATAAAATGGCCGCCAGTTAAAATAGTGTTGCCAACTTAAAGTTCTGTACCTCTATAAAAAACACCCTTTATAACCAATAAAAACATTTATATTCTCTCTGACAGCAAGGCTGTACTCCTAGCCCTCCAAAGCTACAGCCACCTCTAAATTGGTATGGGACTGGTTACAACTATTACGCCAGCTGGCCAACACAAGCAGGGTTTACCTCATGTGGATACCTGGGCACAGTGGCCATATAGGAAACGAAAAAGCAGACCAATTAGCAAGATAAGGCTCTGCATCACCATTCATGATGCCAAGACCATTTAGCGGCATACCTATCAGCACAATAAAATCCTACATAGAGGAATGATTGAGGAACACGGCCAACCACTACTGGACACAAAGGGAAGGTAGCAGACACGCCAAGATGTTCCTACCAGCCACTTCCCTCAAAGGAACGAAACAACTCCTTAAACTCTCTAGGAATCAGATTCGTACAGTCACAGGTTTCTTCACTGGACACTGCCCGGTCAACAAACATCTTAAAACCATGGGCATCACACATTCACTACTCTCCGGGGTGGCTGTCCTAGATAGGACTTGAGAGATTCCACCGAATTTGCGTTGGTTGTAGTTCACAGTAACTCTTTTGTTTCCATGTCATTAAGGTATTGGAAATGTACACACAGAGTATGAATTTTGAAGTGATATTATGCTGCGAGTGTTATGCCTCCATCAGAATTTTTTGATCGTCTCTCACTCACAACTGATGTTGTTGCACAGTTTTGCGGTATTGGAATTGTTTTTGACTATGGACGTACTTGGACTACAGACCTTCGGCTCAACAGTCGGTCCGTTGCACCAGGACCACCTGCAGAATGTGTAACGAAGAGGCAGAAAGAGCAGAGCACATACTGTGCCACTGTAACTGCCTCATCAGTACACGAAACAAACACGTAGGCTGGCATTATCTTGAAACAGAAGAAATCGCTGCTAATTCACTCAAAAGCATACTCGTACTAAGTTTTATCATGAACTCATGATTTTTGAGTGAACTCTAAATGGGGACAATAGGCCCATTAGAGGGCGCAGTGATCAGGTGACATTGTCCCTCCGCCCACTTTAATCTAAATTTAAATCTAGACAACAGTAAAGAGTAAAAGACACGACTCCATTAGCTGTATCGTGTTACAGCAGTAGATATGAACCTTGTCTAGAAGCCTCGGCCATCTTTCAGCTAAAGTGGTGTTTGAAACTTTTCCCACGAGTAAAAAAGACATGTGCCAAAAAGTCTCTCACACAAACCTCCAAGAGTTACTGCTTCGTATACTAATTAGAGTTTCCTGCAGAAGTTCAACGAAAAGGCCGTGAACTCTTTGCGAATTGAGGAAACGCTTTCCCCGTCTGGCTAATAAAAGGAGTTTTATCGCTGTTAAAAGTTGCATGTGATGCCAGGTCGAATAAGATTAGGTTTCTAACAAAACTGTCAATAATGTCAGTTAGCTCCATAGTGAAAAGCTCATTCCCCTATTTTGCAAGTCATGCCCATGCTCTCATTGGCTATACTATTACTGTAAACATTGGGGAGACCGGCAGTTTTTATTGAGGCATGCTTCCTAAAAGTTATTTCTCAAGAAAAGACACCTAATCTTAAGCCCAAAAATAGACCTTGCATTATCTCAGGTATTTATTATACTACTCGCATCCAAATAAGACAAGTTTTGCATTCAGACGAATTCCCGTATCTACAATAAATTATACCACCAACACGCCGTAAAACTGATTATCATCACCCGCATCTATCTCCAGCTTTTCTCGGAAAAAAATCTGAGATTTAGCAGACGTTCCAGCCATACAGATAACATTTCTATTTTAATAAACCGAGAACAATGTCTGTAATTCCCCGGATCACGGTATTTTACTGCTATATCTTCGAATTAAACTCAGGCCACATTGTTTCCTGTTTAACTAAAATCCACTTTGTGTTCGTTTGCTTAATTAAAAAAACTTTAGACTCTCCAAGCTCCGACACCTGCTTGGGAGGGGGGTTTTATCCTTTTTAGCGAAAACCACCCTAAGCATATGGAATAAATACTGATTTTTCTTTTGTTTTAGATAATCCAAGAGTTCCAGAAGTACCCGCCCATCCATACAAGTTTATATTTAACCGGAAGGCCGCACTTATAACAGCCGCCATCATTGTCCTCACCATATTGATCGGGGTGATTTTCGTGACAACCAATGCCATGCTCAATCGCAAAAGTAAGCCTTACGAGTATTGGGATGATGAAGCCAACAGAAAAAATATCCCAGCTAACACGACGATAGGTATATCCGACTTTGATCCTACCATTTGGCCCTAAAAATTGCTTAAAATCTTTTTAAAATTCATTCCTTTCCTGTTGAAACTGGACTATTGGCTAACAATCTGGCTTGAATTCTAAATGGTTTCATTTATCATCGCATTAGCATCGACCTTACGATCAAGCTTTGGTACTCATTTGACTTTTTTGTTCGTAGGGGCGGACAATATTGGCGGAGGAAGGATTTTGCGACTTGTCTCTAGAGATGAATGGCTTGCGACGCCTCCCAGTGGATCTATGGACAAGCTTGTCTTGCCTGTGCATCGTGTTATCATCGCTCATACAGCCACCGAGAACTGTAGCAGTCAGGTATGTACATCAACCTTCGTTAGAGGTCTCCATAACTATTTTTCTGTTCTCTTTTATAGGCTTTGTGTGCGTACCGCGTTCAGATAATTCAAGAATTTCACATGAAATCCAGAGAGTTCAGTGACATTTCATACAACTTCCTGGTCGGCGGGGATGGTGCTGTCTACGAAGGCCGCGGCTGGGACATACAAGGTGCTCACACCAAAGGCTACAATGTCGACAGCATCTGCGTAGCCTTCATTGGCACATTTACAACGATGGTGCCACCCGCGAAACAAATGAATGCCGCCAAGCTGATTATAGAAGAAGGTGTTCGACTGAAAAAGTTGGTGCCAGACTATCAACTATTCGGAGCCCGTCAGTTAATGGGATCCGAAAGCCCGGGCCTGGCGTTATATCAGGAAATCAAGAAATGGCCACATTGGTCGTCGACTCTTAGCACAAGCAAAACATAACATACAAAACGTTCTAGATAGGCAGATACATCCGTATCAAGCTAATCGTATTCATGTAGGTTTACTGTAGTCATGCGGACGCGTGCATATTGTGATACATCATGTAAATAAGTCATTAGCGTAAGGCATTGTAAAAAGCTATCGAATAAGTGGAAAATGAAATGCTGTGTTAGATAATAAATATTGTTGCTGAAGCGAAACTACTGTCCGGGCTTAGTTCAATTCATCATGATTAAGGGCTTCCAAAGCTATTCATTATCGCTCTCTAAACACTGTGGTTTGGCGTAGGCGCAAGTTAATGTTGACTGGCCTCTGACAGAAATAAAAAAACAAAAAAACAAAATATTTCCGTCATCACTTTAAGAAAGCACTAAGTGTGTGCTTTGGATCATCCAATAAGCAAACTCGTTTTAATCTCATATTATCCAACATGTCTCACTGAATCATTTCTGAGCTTATTATTGAAAAAAAAGTGATTTACATCGGACGTTCACATAAAGACTGTAGGAATATATTATAAGCCATGTTAATAGCTTTAATACCCCATAATTGGCGCAGTTAAAGGTACCTTACCTGGGTTTCGTGAGTCTAGCAAAGATGGTCATCACTCCAATTTCGTAGAAAGCAAACCACCAACTCGAATGGAAAATTATACGTTATTCTCAATACCAACTGTGACTTGTAGTCACTAATTTTTTCAAACCTAAAGGTAGCTTCTTGTTACAGGCTTTGATAGTGGAACTTACAATCGTCTATATCTTTAGTATGGTATATCACAGCAAGCTAAATATATCATTACTAAGGGTTTTCAAAGTGTGGCAGAATAGGCGCCATTTAATCCATGACCCTACACCAAATCGCTTAGCCTTAACGACTAGTGATCTCCTGCTAAGTGCTTAAAGACTTGGATGGTACGTAGATAGCTCGAAGTGGAATCAGTTATCGGCGCCGGTATTTTTGGCCCTAACTATGATCCCGAATCAAAACAAGAGGCTTAGGAGTGGCGTAAGCTCGGTACTTCGACTTCAAAGCGAGTTAGGGTATAAAAATCTGCCGTGCAGGCTTTAGCATCAGTTTTTGGGATGCAAAATAAATTTCGTTTATGTGTTACGCGGATTAGTATTGTAACTTTTTGGACTAACTGGATGTAAAGATCCATGAGAAAAGACCTGGTTTACAGGAGTAAAATCATTATCCATCATCACCCTCTCACACAGCTTAAAACTGGCTGTCCTTAGTTCACAAAAAAAACTGGAAATCGATTTTCATCAAACAAAGAGATAATAGCGTAAAGTATTTCGATAGTCTTCCGGAGTCTCACTTCAGGGATGGAATCCATAAATTAGAAGATCACTGAAACAAGTGTTTCAGGTCCTGAGCGACACTCATGTGACGGTTTTGTTTGGCAATTTCGAAACAAACTGGCATTCGTTCCATGCCCAAAATATCTTTAAAAAAAATTGCATAACATGAGCCAACCGATATGCCAGTATCCTCAGCAACTTCTCTGATAGGCATTCGATGTCAACGTCTTCCTGCTGGAACGTCCAGGGCGGGCATAGTCACTAACATCTTCTTGGCCATCTATGAAGAGCTTGTACCACTTCTAAACATTTTTTTTTGCTCAGAGTAGACTCGCCAAACGCAAAATTTTGCCTAGCACACTTTGGTATGCTTACCTTTATATCCAAATTGACTGATAATGTTAAGGAATGTTCTTAGCACGCGAAATTAAAAAGGTCACCTTATTTTTTTAACAAAACATTTAAGCCGATAACTCTATTGTGCTCCGGGTAAAGTGTTTTGCGAAGAGTTAAGGAATTTAGGAATGAATTTAAGCAAATCGATAAAAGCGGTATTCTCGCTGCTCATGGCGAACATTTTTCAAATAGGCGAATCTCAAATATTGTAGGTTGTCACGAAAGCACTGTGCTTTTGTCGATATAAACCTCGAAGGGCAAAACAAAAGGTTACGTGGGAACGAAACACCCAAAGAAACAACAAAGTGGTAAGAACGGGTTTTAGATCGCATGTTTCTAAGAAAACAATTCAACGGCAACTAAATAAAGCGGGTCCTCATGCACTTCTTCTTCTTCTTAGATGAACATGTGAACCTGGGCCTCAACCAACAAGCGTCGCCAACTGGCACGATCTTTTTCCAGTGCCGCACTCTCAGTTGCTCAAGGTCCCCTTCTATCTGTGTGCGTCACCTTAGATTCTGTCGTCCTCTGTGGTGTCGTCCCTCAGGTTTGGATTCGAAGACTCTTCGGGCCGGAGCTGTGCTGCCCATTCGCTTACATGGCCTAGCTATCTTAGACGTTGGATCCTGAGACGTCGTACTAGGCCGATGTCGCCGTACAGCCCGTATAGTTCGTCGTTATATCTTCTCTTCACTCTCCGTTTATATAAACGGGACCATAGATTGAACGCAGAATTTCGCTCTTGAAGCGACCAAAGGCATCCTCATCCGTTTTCGTTAATGCCAGGCCTTTGCGCCATAAAGGAGGACTGGGATGATCAGTGATTTATATAGTGCTACCTTAGTTTCTCAATTGCCTCTTGAACCCAAAGAAGCCGCGGTTGGCAAAAGTATTTCTGCGTTTGACCTCAGCGCTGGTGTTGTTGTCGCTGGTCACTAGTGAGCCAAGGTAGACGAAGTCCTTGACTACTTCAAATTCGTAGCCGTCAATTGTGATGTTCTGGTCAAGACGTCAGTTTTGTGCGTCTTTTTTGAATGACAGCATATGGTTGATCTTACCCTCGTTCACCGAAAGACCCATTTTAGCTGCTTCTGCTCAATGCTTTTGAACATTTCATTGACCTCTCGCTGTGCTCGCACAATTACGTCAATGTCATCCACGTTACGTAGACTTGAAATAGATCGCACCCCTTGTGTTGGCCAGTGAGTCTCGAATGATCTTTTCAAGCACGACGTTGAAGAAGTTACATGACAGTGCGTCTCCTTGCCTAAATCCCTTTTTAACATCAAAGGTCTCGGTTAATTCACTACCGACCTTAATTGAGCAGCGAGAATTCTCCATTGCCGTCCTGCACAATCGGACGAATTTGGCAGGGATTTTAAAACTAGCATGGCTCGGTATAGCTCGTCCCTATGCACACTGTCATATGCGGCTATGAAATCGACAAAAAGATGGTGTGTGTCGATTTGGAATTCTTGAATCTTTTTCAAGATCTGCCGCAGTGTGAAAATTTGATCTATTGTAGATTTATCTGGCCGGAAACCACACTGATAGAAACCTATCAAATTAACAACAAAGGCTCTTAGGCGTTCACACAGTACGACAGAGAAGATCTTGTACGCGATGTTAAGGAGACTTATTCCTCTGTAGCTGGCGCTGTTATGGTCTCCTTTCTTATAGGCTGGGCAAACGATGCTGAGATTCCATTCATCGGGCATGCTTTCCTCCGACAATATTTTACGGATAAGCCCTACCAACTAATCTCCAGCCGCTTTAAATAGCTCAGCAGTCTGAACGTCTACGCCCGCGTCTTTGTTAGTTTTAGGCTTCGAAATAACAAGCTTAATTTCATCTAGGTCAGTTGGACGGAATTCTCTTGTATCTTCGTCCGTTGCGAAAGGATCATTCTGCCTGACAGCGGCATCAGATTTATCATCGCCATTATACAGTCGACAGAAGTGGTTTTTCTATATTCTCAGCATCGACTGTTATTCTACTGCTAGTTGTCCGTGTTCATCTCTACAGGCTTCCGCTCTGGCTTTATAGCCCTGGCATGTTCGTTTTACTTTTTCGTAAAACTTGCGAACATCATTCCTTTGGTAGCATCTTTCTATCTCCTCGATGCTACGCTTTTCGTGCTCTTTTTGTGTCTTCCTTTCTTCTCTCCTTTTCGGCTCGTAGAGCTCACGAGCGGCTCTCGTCCGTCTATGTAGCATGGCTTTGTAGGCGGTTTGCTTTGCTACATGGGCTTGTTTGCATTACTCATCAAACCAGGGGTTTCTAGCTGGTGGCGGTTTGAAACCCAGCACATCAAAGGCAGCGTCTTAGGTGGCCCGCTGGCAATGCTTCCACTGCTGTTCTACCAATTGTTCCAGTGTCATCGGACTTTACGAGAGGTTGGCGGAAACTCAGTCGACAAGGATCCTAGCGGTCTCCTGCAATTGAAGCTTTCCGATCAAACTCTTGTTGACTTGCTCGACTCCGTAGCACCCTTGATATCCCCAATCGTACCTAGGCTACAACACAAGGTAGTGATCCGCGTCAATATTGGCTCCTCGTATATCTAGGATGCAGGAGGAGTGTCTCCGACGTGCTCGATCTGGTTGATGGTCGACTGGTGACCGCCAGATTCCTTTATGGATTTTGAGCTGTGGGAATCGTGTGCTTGCTACAAGGAGGTTACGCCTAATTACTAGGAAGTCAATTAGACTGAATCCATTTTCGAAAGTAGTGTTATTACATATGTATATGAAGGCTATGTTTTCCTTCATGCACTTAGGTCTGCAAGAAACCTGCTACTCTCAAGAGTCATGAAGAATCATTTTAGTTAGGGATTCAGGTAAGATATGTGTTTAAATATTTTCATATCACCGGCATATATGGAGAGTTGAGAGTTCAGGATAACGCTGTCAACATCATTAAAGATTAGAATCAATATCAATGGGCCAAGATGACTACCTTGTGGGACACCGGAGGTAGCATTAATTGGATCAGAGATAGAAGAGGTAAAATAAAGTTATATTGACAAATCTTCTAGATTCTTCTAGAAAAACCGAGGGCAGTGAGCTTGAGGAGGATAATTCGGTGAGACATTTTGTCAGTGGCAACAACGTCTACTTCTTTGCCGTCTTCGAGTGCACACAAAGATTGTGAAACAAACTCGACTAGATTAGTGGTTGTCGATCGACCTTTTAGGAAGCCATGTTGGTTAGAAGAAAATATGGGTTTGCAGCGACCAAAATAGTGTATCATAAGCGATGCTCTCGAAAAGTTTGGGTGAGAGAGAGCGTGAGAGCTTGGCAATGGGACGATAGTTAGACACATCAGTTTTCTGTCCTTTTTTGGAGACTGGAGTGATATAAGCATTTTTCCAAAGCTGAGGAAAGAGTCCTTGAGACATAGAGCTTTGACATAAAGCAGTGAGGAGTAAAATAAAATGATTCGCGCACTTTTTTTAAAACTTTGAGAGGCAGACATTCGGGTAGGGACGTCTGGGGGCAGTCTTTCAAGTTTCGAAAATAGTTATGATCGGGTTGAAGATCCCGGTCGGTGAATGATTGGCTGAAGAAATGAGAAAAGTCAGTTGTAGAGGGGGATCTTAGATAGGCGTTTCAATTTGTGTTTTTTTTTTATTGGGCAAGGGGTAAGGTATCACAGCGGCTGTGGATTGCTAAGGGAACCCTGCGACCATCCGGACCGGCAGAGTTGTCGCGTCCATCGGCCTGAGTTATGATTATAAAACGTTTAGAAATTCTAAAGTATTTGCAATTTTTGCTAGAGTTGATAAACCGATGTCTGCCATTTACTTTTTGTAAATAATGAATGCAACTACGTTTTAAGTAGTCCGTTTTTAGTCATTTTCTGAAACACATTAGCTGGTATCTCACTAATAACACTCATCTTACAAGGCTGCCATTGACGTTGGCTTATCCGCTAAGCCACGTAGCTTGACGTATTTTCATATAAAGTAGTCTAAACGCCCCAAATGCTGCGATCTAGCTTGTCAATTCACCGGTCCATTCACCGGGTGATAAATTGCTTACAGGGTTGTTTAAAACTAGCTTAATTATCCTTACACAAGCATTGTTACTTGCGGACTACGGTTCCTCGATCCCGGCGTGAGACCGATCTACAGAACCTGAAGCGCTCGGACTCGCGGAACGCGGCATCAGATCCGTAGAGGAATCGCCATTCCATGGAATTGCGACCCACGTGGAAGATTAGCGGTACCATCAATCTATCCTGGATCAGCCCACAACTATCTAGGTAGAGGAATGCTTCTGGCGGGACAAAACCGTTAAGGCGCACTCTCTCATGATATAAATCATTGGGTATTTAGTCTCGAAGATAAGACTATTGACCGAAGTCATTGCAACATGGCTTCGAATCAGTTTGATCAGGGAGTTGTCCACCTGTACAATCCTAGCCCTATTGCATAGGGTAAAATTTCGGGTTAAATTTCGTATACTCAGATTTGAGTCCTGAGACATTGTTTCTCGAATCTTTTCCATTAAGCTGGTTCTCACATTGAACCAGACGGGACATTCATATGCCTGATTAAGGCCAAGTAGCAGATTACCTTGACTCTGGAATCAAGTTGACTGTTATGAAACATCCATCTTGTCAGACCAAAGCGCCTCGGGCCCTTGCCAGAGCAGCATCTACATGTAGATACTGATTTAGCACGATCCCAAAATATCTGACTACACTTTGTCTCGCCAGTGGACGCCCATGATTTGAAGTTGATTATCAACTTACAGTCATCACAATACTGCTGATTTTTTTTCGAAGTTACGCTGCAAAAGAGTAACAACGACGTCGATCGTTGGACCTGATCTGTACGCGATTAAATCCGCATACGCTATAGAGTGGTGAAGAGAAACTAGCAAATCGCTTAGGTAAATGCTAAAAGGATAGGCGAATTTACCGTGCCTTGCTGCAGTCCATTTTTGATTTCAAATGTTTGGGTAGAAGTCACGTTGGCAATTTTCATAACGAACTTAATACCTGTTAACAGTGGTTTACTTATGCCCAACCGACTGAGCTTGTAATAAAGATCTTCTAACCATACGGTGTCGAAGGCTTTTTCCAAGTCAATCGGTCAGGCACCCGTGCATTGGTTCTTACATTTACGAGGGTGGTCCGATAAGTACTTAGCCTACAAAAGAAAAACAAAAATTTTGGAGAAATGGCGATTTATTTTTCAATATAGTCTCCTTTTAGCTCGATACACTTGACCCAGCGATGCTCCAACTTCTTTAACCCGTCTGAAAGATACGTTTTCTCGAGGTCTGCAAAGTAGGCCTCCGTGGCGGCGATGACCTCCTCATTCGACTGAAATTTCTGCCCGGCGAGTGACTTTTTCAAGTTTGGAAATAAAGAGAAGTCGCACGGGGCCAAATATGGAGAATACGGTGGATGGGGCAGCAATTCGTAGCCCAATTCGACCAATTTGGCAGTGGCGAGGGCGGAGGTGTGAATCGGTGCGTTATCATGGTGGAAGAGTACTTTTTTCTTCGCCAAGTGGGGCCGTTTTTTCCTCAATTCGGCGTCGAATCGGCCCAATAATTTGGCATAGTACAGCCCTGTGACCGTTTTGCCCCTTCTCCAGGTAGTCGATGTGGACCACACCTTGTGAATCACAGAAAACGGTGTCCATCACCTTTCCGGCCGATGGGACAGTGTTCGCCTTCTTCGGAGCACGTTCGCCGGATGAAGTCCACTGTTTCGACTGTTCCTTGGTCTCTGGTGTGTACCAGTGGATCCATGTTTCGTCGACTGTCACGAAACGACGCAGAAACTCCTTCGGATTGCGCTTAAACAGCGTCAAACACTGATCTGAAGTGGTCTCACGGTTGCGCTTGTTGTCCGGAGTGAGCAAACGCGGCACCCATCGCGCCGACAGCTTTCTCATGCCCAAAATTTCATGCAGGATATGACCCACGCGATCTTTTGAAATGCCTACTGTCTCAGCTATTTCGCGCACCTTCAATCGGCGGTCTGCCAATACAAGATCGTGGATTTTTGTCACGTTATCCTCCGTGGTAGCCGTTTTCGGGGCACCTGGACGTGGCCAATTTTTGATGGCCGCCCTCGAAGGAGAAGAGTCACCGTATACAGCATCCAAACACTCTTTGATTTGGCTGCGCGATTTCCCTTTCAAAAACAAGAATCGAATCACCATATTGCTCTTCTTCCATTTTTCTAAAATCCGCGGACACTCCCGCTTCCACACGCGGTCAAAACAAAACTACGAGTCCGATCCGACTGAAATTTTGACAGTAGCCGTCTACTAGAATGCACCTCACGATAGTAAGTTGTTCTTGCGATACTGGCGCCATCTGGCGGTGAGGCTAAGTGCTTATCGGACCATCCTCGTATTCTATTCGATATCAGATACGAGTTTCGACGCGGCATGAATAGTGTCGGTATAGATACTGACAATAGAATGATTTTATTGTCCTCAAGTCATTTAGACAGGGCTCTAGGCACCACCTTCTCGACGACCTTGCTGATGCTCGGAAGGAGACTTATCGACCGGAGATTTGCCTCTTGGTGATTGGTTGCACCACCGCTGTCTTCAGTGCTAGAATATGCATTATTCAGTGCATTCATTGTCGAACAGGTTATTCTGAATCGGTCGATTGATTCGCATGCTGTGTGACTGTAGCGCCATATTGCTGGAAACACTTGTCGATCACATGTTGCTAATGCATTTTTAGCGCAAAAAACATTCGAAACACCAGTTGTTGTGTTGCCTGAGGATGTTCATCGAACCAAATACGACGATTTTTTATTAACATAATAGCCATTCAACCAGAAATGAGCTTAGTCACTGAGAATTTATCAATAAAAAAGGGATCTTCCTCCTGCATACCAAAAATTCACCGCTGCCACAGGTCATCCGGCTTCAATTTTTGCACGAGCCTTATTTTAAAAGGATTAAGATTGAGGTCTTTGCGTAAATACTTCTACACAATCGTCATTGACATTGGTGGATACAACAGCAATATTTTTCCCAGCTAAGTGGCTTGAAATTGGTGTAAAATTTGGTCACCATGACTCGAATTCCTTGGCCGATTATGACGACCGTAATGGTCGATATGGGCGAAAACGCATTTTTCACAGAGCACGATTTTTGATACTAGAATTCGGTTAGTCTTTTCATAATAAAATGGCAATACTAACTGACTTTGTTTGACTTCAGCACATGTCACGAGTCAAGAGTAAACTAACAGAAATAGGACACTGAAAAACCAAACAGCTAAAAAATCATCTTTAATTCATGAATGCCCTTGATATGATTTTGACTCTGACTAATTCTGTAAATTGCGTATATCTCCATGAAAATTCCACGAAAGTGTAACCGGGCCCTCAATCGTTTCCTCTAATTTATGCCTCTCTGAGGTTCAGAGCCTGGCTCTTTTTCATAGACTATTGAAGTGAAGCTAATATGTCAGCCATTGAGCAACTTAGCTGTCTTCTTAGATTCCATAAGACTTAATGGCCGCTTGTTGTGCGCCACAAAGTATACTATACATTAAGAGAAAATAAAACCCAACCCATTTAGCCTGAAAGCTCAATATACTTTTCATAATATTTTATTCATCGTCAGTCTACACAAACAAAAGCAGGCAACCGACTACGAAGCAGTGACTCATATGAGTTCGTCAACAAATCTACCTTTTTTCCCCTAAACCCTAGGAACGAAAACAACATATTTCCAGCCTTCGTTCACGGAAAAACGCTTAGAAGCCGATGGTTTACATTTAAAGCCACAGCTTACACCTTCCCCGTTGAACAGACCAGTAAACACCTTAAGCACTGACTCAACACCCAAGTTTTGAATATATTTCAAGATAAAATACAGAAAAATGTTAACTTTATTTCAGATACAAAGAAGGTACACAATTTATAAGTGCGCACAACAAGTCATCGATGTGCAGTATTTAAGAACATCGACCGCCACAGAAAGGGCCCACGAAATATGTCATGAAATAGTGCAGAGTCCGCATTATCTGTTCGATTCGTTTTTTGAATCGTTCGCGTTGATCGGGCACTCGCCCTCATTCTGTAAGCACCACTCGGGTTGGACGGATTCTGCTGCAATACCATTGTCGGTTAGGCGTTCTCGATGGATCAGGAAACGTGATTCAGCCGCTCGCCAGCTGTCTTTCGGATTTGACCACAAACGCTCAGCTAAGGCACTAGCCCTTGGCCAGAATCGGTTATCTACAGTTTGATCATCAATCTCCTCGGACCAAACAGCGGCTTCTGCTCCCAGGACCAGGGAATTGTAATCGCCGGCGATCTTTTCGAGTGAGTTTTCATAGACCTTTTGCCAGCCGATGTACGGCGAGCACCAGTTGTTACCACCGTCCACCCATCCAGCAAAACCACAATCAAGGTAGAGTGCATCGTAGTTCGAGATAATCACTTTGAATCCGCGTTTCAGGATTTCCTGGATCTTGGGATCCACTCCGCTTGTCCAGATCTGAATGATATAACGATCTTTATCCAAATAGCTGTCGATATATGGCACTTCGGTGAGAGTGCTTGTCCATAAGATAATTGGGATCTTGTCACCGCCCGAAACAAGATCGACTTTGGCAAGTGCGTTCGTTTGGAAATAATCCCAAAGTTTTATAAAGTCCTGCTCGTTTAATCCCCATCCTTTGGCTTGCATCCAATTCTGAAGGGTTGCACTGGAATTCCAGCACGATACCGAGACTTCATCGCCTCCCATGTGGAATACATCGGGCTTGAACAGTTCAAACATCTCCCGGTAGATGTCTTCGAGGACGTTGTACACCCCGTCAACACTAGGATCTAGCTGACCGCATGGTGGTTCCACGCAGAAACTTCTCCATGGTTGGGCGTTGAAGCAAGAAACCATATTCTTGTACTGCCAACCCTCGCCAACGTGAGCTGGTGCATCGAATTCCGGAAGAACGCGTATACCACGAGCACGACCGTACTCCACGATCTCTTTGATGTTATCATGGGTGTAGATCTTGCGGGAAGAGTATGCTCCCAGCTTATAGAGATCCGGCTGGGATTCGACAACCAGAGGGAAGCTTTGCGAATCGGTAATGTGCCAATGGAAGGTGTTGAGCTTGGTCATAGCCATGCCGTCTAAAGGGTAAAAGAGACAATCCATGAATTTGAACGAGAAGAAAATGAATACAAGTCAGACTTACCGAGCGTCCGCTTGATAGAATTGACGCTGAAGTAATTCCTCGAAGTGTCCAGAAGCAAACCGCGATGTTTGTATGCCGGCGCATCGGTGATCTGTGCTTGAGCGAGCATCTGTACCTCATTTCGAATGTCATCATATACTATCAGCTGCGATAGGGTTTCCAAACCATGTCTTGCTCCGAAGAAAGTGTTGGCCTTGATTTCAGCGAATACTTCATTCGTACCTTGACTTATGCTCAACGTATAACTCTCATCAGTATCGTACGTCAGCTGGGGTATCTCTGCTGCTTTCTCGGGGGTCTGATCAATATCAATCTTCACTGACAGCGATCGGCCCTCATCTCTGACAAGACTAGGATCTGGAATCATTGCCTCCAATTGTTTGGTAAAACGCTCTTCATTCACCTTCCACAGATCGTCTGCCTTCGACGACAACGACCTACTGAATTTGATGTTGTTCCGATTGATATGTACGATGTAATTCCCGATCTTCACCGATCCTGTAGGCTTTGGCCATAACGTTCCGATGGTATCGCCACAGAATATACGGCATACCGGTAGACTGACGGCCTTTTGGAAATTCTCCTCCGTTAGAAGTACCTTCAAGCATTTACTCTGCTGACACTCATAGCCCCAAACTATGCTGCAAATAGAGAAACAAAAAATAAATTTAACGATCAGATTTAACGGTAACGAGCTAATATTACTCCGTCCGCTCAGCGGCCTCCGTCGGCGAC
This sequence comes from Merodon equestris, assembly GCA_958301585.1. Classification (NCBI taxonomy): domain Eukaryota; kingdom Metazoa; phylum Arthropoda; class Insecta; order Diptera; family Syrphidae; genus Merodon; species Merodon equestris. Next base: position 106,702,629 of record OY284414.1, read on the forward strand.
CTCGTGAACACGACTAGAACCATAATCAGTCCACATGCCAACGCCATTACGAACAAGCCAATGAAAAAATGCTTCCAACTGAACGTCATCAGAACGGAAATCAATTAAAAACCGATCCACTCCTGAACAAACCCAATTAAGCTTGTTGATCTCACCCGCTATCGACAGCCGATTCAACTTGGCAGACTTTTGATACCCAATTGAACGCTAAACGCCTATTAAGCGTTCTATTGCAATCTATAGTAACTGCGCTGATAATGAAATTAGAGGCAATCAATTAAAACTCCCTGCCGCCGACCAATCATACTGACCGGGTTTCCCAATTGTCTCTAGGTTGCACCGGGCACTCGAGCACATGAGGACGGCCGTAATGGATGAAAACTATTTACTTTTGCATCATCGGCGTAAGTGTGCTTCAAACGCCGTCCTTATCTTGACTTCAATGGGGAAAAAATGTTCCATTATGATTTAGCTACACATAATCAAGTGTGTAGAGTTATCTGTTATCTGCCTAAACTAAAGCTGGTTAACCAAGATGTTGCGATAAAGATTAAGGCACTGAAAATAGAGAAACCTGCTTGACCCATTGAAAAAGCGTGACAGTATGGAGACTATCAATTGATTCATCGTACTCGTAGATAAGGCAAAACACAAAGGACGTGAGTAAGAGGTTTTCGTAATCTAATTGCATGATGCGACTCACGGGAAGTCGGTCATTAGGTACTTGCAAAGGTGTAAAGTACGGCGAGCGGGCTTGTTTCTTTGTGTGTGTCGTCAATTCAACTGCAACAACAGCGCGTTTCGGAAGTAGGTTTCAAGTGGAGTCTCTTAACTTATAAGTGATTAAGGGAACCATTAATTTTCATTAGAAACTTATTTGAAAAAATTAATAAAATTAATAATCAGCTGTACGGTGGCTTTCTTCGGCACGCCGGGCACTGCTCTATTATGCCATGGTGAACCTTCCAACTATATGAAAGCATTGAAAGTCATGTCCCGCCTCAAGAGAAATGCTGCACTCAAAGCTTTATCCAACACTTTAACTAGCTCAAAATTAGTGCAAGAACTCAAGACCTTTCTGCACAAAATCGGAAGACTAAATTCCCTAAGGCTTGTCGCAGGGCACTCTGGGATCCCGGAAATTAAATCTCTGATGAACTCGATAGAAGGGGCTCGGAGAAGAGTTTCTGAGGACCTGAACCCGCTTTAGGTCCATCTGTTGCCGCGGTTAAATCCCATTATGTGCATTAAAGACCCAATGGTTGATGGAGGGACTATCCAGGATGCAGGAGGACTAAGCGCGTGTGCCCTGATGTCTGCAAGAAATCCACAACATTCTTCTTATCCTTAAGAAGAACTGATTGTAGAAGACTTGTGGGCGTTAATTCGAGCATTTCTGTCAGCCTGGCATCAGTGAAACGCCTATCCGTGCTGCATGTTACGAGGAAGATGACACAGCAGAGCACTTTATCTGCGACTGTTCTGCCTTCGCTCGCGCACGGTGGCGCACCCTTTGGGCCGACGAGGTGTGTGCCGAATCTCTTAGCCCTACATCACTGAAACTCTTCCTCATTTTTCTCCGGGGAACGGGGAAAATGCAATAAATAAGATGTCTGTCTGGCAGTACAATGGACCATTGTACAATTGGAAGCCTCCATCAAAAAAAAAAACAAAAAAAAGAAATTTGACAGTTCATTAAGTTCATTACTCTGTTATTCATAAGACTGTTATGGTTCAGGGTTAAATATCAGGACAGGAGCTCGTTCGATTAGCATTTCTCATTTCCATGACCGTGCACTTACTTTGCAAAATTTCTAACTTTAAAATTGAAAGCCAAAACCCCAAGCTGTAACTTCCACCACCCAAGCCTAACCAACTAAGTGCTTTATTAAGGTCCTCGCATCAGAAAAGTGCTCGCTCCCGTGATCGCAGAAGAAAGGGGAAGCTGAAAGCCCAACTGCTTCCGGAAAATTTTGAACTTCAAATTTGAAGGCCAAAACCCAGAACTGAAACTTCAGAACCACGTCTCCTTAACTAAGGCCTTCGCGTCAGAAAAGAGCTCGCTCCCATGATCGAAGAAGAATGGAAAAGCTTAGCGCATAATTGGTTTTTGGTCGTCGAAGAGTGAAGAAACTGAACTGCGCTTGTTCTTACAAAATTTCGAACTTCAAAATTTTAGGACAACCCCCAACTCAAGCACCATGTCTCCTTAATTAAGGCGCGTCAGAAAAGTACTCGCTTCCGTGATCACCGAAGAATGAGGAGACGGAATGTGCACTTGTTCTTGCAAAATTTGGAACTTCAAAATTTAAGGCCAATTCCCGAATTCAAGCACCCACGTCTCCCCAATTAAGAGGTACACGCCGGAAAAGAGTTCATTTCCGTGATCGCAGAAAAATGGAGAAGCTGAAAGCCCAACTGCTTCTGGAAAATTTTGAACTTCAAAATGTATGGCCAAATCACGAACTCAAGCACCCACGTCTCCCCAATTAAAGGCTACACGCCGGAATAGAACTCAACTTCAGAACCCAATTTCAAAATTTAAGGCCAAAACCTCAAACTGCAACTTCAAGCACCACGTCTCCTTAACTTAGGCCTTCACGTCAGAAAAGAGCTCGTTCCCGTGATTGCAGAAGAATGGAAAAGCTTAACGCGCACTTAGTTTTTGATCACCGAAGAGTGAAGAAACTGAACTGCGCTTGTTCTAGCAAAATTTCGAACTTCAACATTTTAGGCCGACCTCGAACTCAAGCACCATGTCTCCTTAATCAAGGCCTTCACGTCAGAAAAGAATTTGTTCCCGTGATCACCCCGAAAAATGAAGAGGCTGAACGTGCTGTTGCTCTTGCTAAATTTCAAACTTCAAAATTGAAGGCCAAAACCCCGAACTGAAACTTCAGCAATACGTCTCCTTAACTAAGACCTTCGCGTCAGAAAATAGCTCGCTCCCGTGATCGAAGAAAAATGGAGAATCTGAAAGCTCACCGCTTCTGGAAATTTTGAACTTCAAATTTGAAGGCCAAAACCCAGAGCTGAAACTTCAAGCACCATGTCTCCTTAACTAAGGCCTTCCCGTCAGAAAAGAGCTCTCTCCCGTGATCGCCGAAGAATGGAAAAGCTGACCGCGCACATGGTCTTTGATCACCGAAGAGTGAAGAAACTGAACTGCGCTTGTTCTAGCAAAATTTCGAACTTCAAAATTTTAGGACAATCCTTGAACTCAAGCACTATGTCTCCTCAACTAAGGCCTTGGCGTCAGAAAAGAGTTCCTTCTCGTGATCACCAAAGAATGAAGAGGCTGAACGTGCTCCTGCTTTTGCTAAATATCTAACTTCAAAATTTAAGGCCAAAACCCCGAATTGAAAGTTCAAGCACAACGTCTCCTTCAGAAAAGAATTCGTTCCTGTGATCGCCAAATGTACACTTGCTTTCGCAAAACCGGGCATAGCGCGAGATTGTAGACCATCTGGTCACACGATACACACTTTTGAGAAACAAGCCGTCCTAATCGATAATTAAAAATTTGAGTGCAGTCATTAAATTTGAGTAATAAATTAAATTCAAGAATATATATTATTATGTCTGAACTACCGGTCGCAAACAATGGAAATTACCCAAAGTCTATATCTATTAACCCATAAAACACCAAATATATTGCCTTAAAAATAAGACTGACATGGCCCCATAAAATAAGCAGAAAAACATCGAAATAAATTTTATTGCCACCATTAATAAATCGTTCACAACTTCTCCACCCCACTGTTCGCACCCAAACCGCACACGCTCATCAACCATGCCCAAGATGCCGAACTGACAGCTCCAGCCGTACGTCACGCATTTGTTGAATTCAAGTTCTGTTCCACTAGTCAAACCTAACGTCAACGCCGCGGTTTACGTGCAAATATTTCCCCCCATCCGCGAAAATAATATTCCGTGTTTGTGTCGTCGAATAAACTAATCAACCGCAATTAAAACGATAATCATAAAATATTTCGGTGGACAATACGCGTAATTACTGCCGAAAAGGAGTGCCGGATAATTGGGGTAAGTGCAAACAAACAATTACCTAATGGCAGAACGAATCGGTCGATGGGAGCACTTTCTCTGCGTCTTCCGGCTTCGAGGCCAAGTGCGATTGCTTCGTTTTGGTTTTATGGTGAAGTGATCTGAAAGGTTTTCTACTTACTCGGCGGATGTGGCTGGGAATGCAATGGCTATTGCTAGAAGAAACAATTGGATGATGGTCCTCATCCTGGCTGCTTCGGGTATTTCGTTGCGTCAGGAATTCTCTGGAAGTCCGTGCGGTCGTGGTGAGAGCAGAACTCGTTTAATGTCACCTACACTCGTGTGAGGTGTTAAGTAAACTAACCGAAATACCGTGCAAGTTCAAGAAATTTATACAAAAATGGGCAGCGGAACCGTGGCACTGTTTTGCTCCTTTCCTTTTTCTGTATCTCTGCTGGGTATCGTTTGTTGCTAGTTGCCACTTGTGAGTCTAATCAGCCTCGGGTACGAATTCTTTTTGTTTTTCTTCGTTTTGTTTTATTGTTTCCGTTGCTTTCTCGCTTGTTGTTGTAATTTTCGTGCGTAGGCAGTGGAGATGAGCTTGAGTTTCGGGATTGAAATTGATTTTTTGGACGACGAGTGATGCCCTTTCAGTATCCAGAGCCGTCGTAAATGGAGATAATATTTTGGTTATCCGGTCAGTGACCGAAAGTGATTTAATTTAATGATTTCGCGTAGGGGGTGACAGCGGTGACACTCACGCTTTTAAGATTCATCGAGTAGAGGTGTTGCAATGACTTTGGCGATCACGGAAATTGGCTTTGGGACGGAATACGATTGAAATGCATTGGGGAAGGATTCACGTATTCACGTAACTAGCACGGCCGTGGCCAGCTGTGTTGTGACATGTGCAATCATATGGCTGGGCTCTGACAGTTTAGTTGTGTTCAATGACGAAAAGATCAGAACAGGACAGGGCAGCACAGATTCGTGAAAACTGTCAGATCAAGTTAGAACAGGAAAGTACAGCCGTATTTCAGTTGTCAAAAATTAAAATGAATTCAAATAAAATTGCTTTGGATGAGTTGTGGTGGACACTGATAGTGATTAGTGATTAGTGATTCGTCAACAACATATTTCAGTGATGAAACGTATGTTTTACCAAGGACTTCAGTGTTTTTTTAAATGACAGCTGATTTTGACACTTTTCACGAATCTGTTGTGAGTCAAGAGTAGGTGCAGAAAATCGTGTTCTGAAGTGTCCGAAACACCGCCACTTTCTCACTGAACAGCAAAACGTGTCCTTTTTTGTCCGGAACAGTCCAGAACAGCCTTATTGAACAGACTATTTGCTTGTATGTGAGTGAAGGACAAGTGTCACCTGTGAGCCTCGACAGTCCTTTATCTCAGTAAACACTCGTTAAAACGAATTGCTTTAAAGCTATTCGATCCTCCGGAGATCTACAAACCATCTAGTTGGGCAGGCGATAAACACCACCGCCCGTGCAGCTATGTAAGTGGCGAAGACAGACACCTTAGCCGCCGTCTCAAGATCCCATTAACTCCTGAAGTTACCAACTTACACTTAAATGTTTATTGAAACGAACTCAAATATCACATGGAACTAGTCTAGGTAGGATTGGCGCCCTTCTGGGTGAGCGTGTTGTCTTCATAAACCTCCAATACGTCAGCCAAATGCTCATTGTCCCTCGGCTTCTTGAATTGCCTCTTCTTGTTCGAGATCTTCTTCCTCTTGGGAACAGTCTTCTTTGGTCCGTGATCCTGCATTGAGCGAATACCTTGCTTCTCGAGATATTCGTCAATCTTGGCATCATCCATCGCGTCCACAGTAGCCGAGCGCCACAGCTTTTGAAACTCATCATCAACCTAAAATCGCAATCAGCTTTAATTCTAAACTAATGTTGCATGATTCCCCAAAACTTGCCACAAAATTAGCGGTTCTGTCGTTGTAGAAAAGGATTTTCTTCTTGTCTATGGGTCGGATGATGAAGATAATCTCTGAAGCACGATTCTTCAGAACCTTCTCGCAGTGGGGAAGGGATTCCTGTACATCATCGAGCAGGATTCCGCCCAGACCTTTGAGATCGTGTTGTTTAAGAAGACGTAGGAGACTCTTGCCGTCCTTAATCTTATAGACTGGTTTGAAGGCGAATCGATTTTCGTTCGAAACCTCAATTTTCGGGTTGTTCATAAGCGCTTCCGTCGCTAGCCACTGAAAGTAAGCTCGTATCATAACGAAATATGGCATAAGGTGTGTTTGAGCTCACGTTCTTCACAGACTGCCCAATGTCCAGTTGATTGGTTTCATCTAAAATCTCCTCAATGGACAGGGGATGGTCGTCTCCATCTTGGTGCCGGGTTCGCATGTGTTTAACAATTTTCGCCAATACACCGAATCTGTACTGCGAACTTCCGGACATAGTCTTGTACCTACAAGTAGTCATAATCCTTAGGAAGAACAATTTTTCTGATTTCGAAGGGAATCCTACGTGCTGGCGTCCAGCTTGGGTGCCATTGGTGGTCGCATTTTCTTTTTATCATCCTTTGGAGGTGGAGCACTCTCTACTTTTGTCTTCTTCTCGACTCTGCAATGTGCACAACAAATTAAAGAAAATAGAAATATAGTTGCGTGGAAGTTTCCATACGTTGGAGTGGCCATAGCCCTCTTCTTGAACGCCTCGCGTTCCCGAAGCAGTGCTGGATCCATTTCTCGGCTTTGTTTTTTGTCTTTTATTCGATTAAACACAATTTTTTATTATTTATTTTCTATAAATCTGCCTGTGGAATTGATTCACACAATATCACTAGTTAAAATAATAGAAAACAAGTCCGATTGACAGTACTAACGTGAAACTGTCAAATACATGTTCTATTACAATTTCGATTTTCTCCCCACCAGTCCCTGATATTAACAGAGTTGTTAAACGCGAAAAAAAATACAATTTTGTTTCGTAGAATTGCTTTGTGAGTTTGCGATTTAACGAGTGTGTACATCAGTGTCCGATAAAAGAGCGAAATGAAAATCTATTACACCGTTTGACATAAGAAAATACTACTACCTTTCCAAACACCTCCCACGATTTGACGGACGACTGAAACTCAACATCGACGTGTCAAAATCCAAAAAAGTGAAAAGTATCCATTCTTCTAATGTAATTTAATTTTTTCAACAAAGTAAAGTAACATTTTAACGAACAATTTGCCGATTTACATAAAATAATCTTTGTTCAATTGAATTCAGCAACAACCCACCATGGTGTTAGCCGATTTAGGACGTAAAATCACGACTGCTTTGCACTCGCTCAGCAAGGCGACAGTGATCAACGAGGAAGTGCTCAATTCCATGTTGAAAGAGATCTGTGCAGCGCTTCTCGAGGCTGATGTGAATATCCGATTGGTCAAGCAATTGCGTGAAAATGTCCGCGCCGTTATTGATTTCGAAGAGATGGCTGGCGGATTGAACAAACGTCGCATGATCCAGTCAGCCGTGTATAAGGAACTCATCAAGCTCGTGGATCCGGGTGTGAAACCATATCAACCAGTTAAGGGTAAAGCAAATGTAATCATGTTTGTTGGCCTTCAGGGATCCGGTAAAACAACAACCTGTACGAAGCTAGCCTATCACTACCAGAAACGCAATTGGAAATCGTGCCTCGTGTGCGCGGATACCTTCCGTGCCGGAGCCTACGATCAGATTAAGCAGAATGCAACGAAAGCCAGGATTCCATTTTATGGTAGCTATACGGAAATCGATCCAGTTGTGATTGCGCAGGATGGTGTGGAGATGTTTAAGCGCGAGGGATTCGAAATGATCATCGTGGACACGAGCGGTCGCCACAAGCAGGAAGAATCTCTTTTCGAGGAGATGTTGGCTGTTGCCAATGCCGTCAAACCCGATAACATCATATTCGTGATGGACGCAACCATCGGACAAGCTTGTGAGGCTCAGGCAAGAGCTTTCAAGGGCAAGGTAGACATTGGATCTGTCATCATCACCAAGTTAGACGGCCACGCTAAGGGTGGTGGTGCTCTATCAGCCGTTGCCGCGACGCAATCTCCAATAATCTTCATCGGCACCGGAGAACACATCGACGATCTTGAGCTGTTCAAAACGAAACCATTCGTCAGTAAGCTGCTCGGCATGGGCGACATTGAAGGTCTCATCGACAAGGTAAACGAGCTGAAACTCGACGAAAACGATGAACTTCTCGAGAAGATCAAGCACGGCCAGTTCACCATTCGCGACATGTACGAGCAATTCCAGAATATCATGAAAATGGGTCCGTTCTCGCAGATCATGGGAATGATTCCCGGCTTCTCACAGGACTTTATGAGCAAAGGTAGCGAGCAAGAATCGATGTCCCGCATCAAGGGTCTCATGACAATGATGGACAGTATGTCCGATGGCGAGCTGGATAATCGCGACGGAGCCAAACTGTTTAGCAAACAACCTACGCGATGCGTGCGTGTGGCACAAGGAGCGGGCGTCACCGAACGCGAAGTCAAAGAGCTAATCTCACATTACACGAAATTCGCGGCTGTCGTGAAGAAGATGGGCGGCGTGAAGGGGCTCTTCAAGTCCGGCGACATGGCCAAGAATGTGAATCCCACCCAAATGGCGAAACTGAACCAGCAAATGGTGAAAATGATTGATCCAAGGATGTTGCAGCAAATGGGCGGCGTAGGCGGACTACAGAATATGATGCGGCAGTTGCAGCAGGGCGCAGCCGGAGGCTTAGGCAGTGCGATGGGATTTGGTGGGAAATCGTGAAGAACCTGCTTGGCAGTCAGGTGATAAGGATTAGTCGGTTAAGTTTTGATTTTTTTTTTTTTCCTATTTTTAATTCCTGTACGTTTTTTCTAATCAATAAAAAGAAAAATGTTTTTGGCTAGAAGGCGGACTGTTATCCCTTTATTTTTGCTTAGCCGAAGGCTTGGCGGGCACATTATTTGACTAGTCTTTCAAGCGATTCGGAAATGTTGGGAATAAAGCGCTTGTTGCTTGGACTAAATAAATTTGTGTGCAAAAGTTCCGGTCGCACAATCATACAGAAGCGGGGAAGAGCCTAAAGTCGTTACATATTTTTATGAGGAGCTCCGACAGACCACATAATTTGTTTGAACTTAGCGGCCCGTCTAGGCACAGAATATCGAGACAGTAACTATCGAAAAACGAACTATCAAGACATTGACTGTCGAGAAACCGGCTATCAAAACCTTGACTATCAAGACTCTGATTATCAAGGCATTGACTATCGGGAAACTGACTCTCAAGACACTGGCTATCGAGACACTGACTATCAAAGCATTGACTATCAAGACACTGACTATCGAGAAACTGACTCTCAAGACTCTGACTATCGAGAAACCGGCTATCAAGACCTTGACTATCAAGGCTCTGACTACCAAGAACCTGACTATCGAGAAACCGACTATCAAGACACTGACTACCAAGACACTGGCTATCGGGAAATCAACTATCAAGGTCTTGACTATCAAGACTGACTATCAGGACTCTGACTATCGAGAAATGAACTAGCAAGACTCTGATTATCAAGGCATTGACTATCGGGAAACTGACTCTCAAGACACTGGCTATCGAGACACTGACTATCAACACCTTGACTATCAAGACACTGACTCTCAAGACACTAGCTATCGAGACACTGACTATCAAAGCATTGACTATCAAGAAACTGACTCTGAAGACACTGACTATCGAGAAACCGGCTATCAAGACCTTGACTATCAAGGCTCTGACTACCAAGAACCTGACTATCGAGAAATGAACTAGCAAGACTCTTATTATCAAGGCATTGACTATCAAGAAACTGACTCTCAGGATACTGACTCTCAAGACACTGACTATCGAGAAACGAACTATCAAAACCTTGACTACCAAGACTCTAATTACCGAGTTATATCATTTTCGAAAAAAATATTGCCCAACATCACCGCCGGAGAGCGCCGTGGCGCAGTGGGTAGTGTGTCGGCCTCTGACGCACGATTAGCGAGTTCGGATCCCGATAACACCAACGCCATCGAATGTTCATTACGCGGCTTCTCGGCGCTCGCCGTTCGGAATCGGCATTAAACTGTAGGTCCCGTTCACTTGTGTGAAAAACAAATCGCACACAACATAAGTGAATGAGAGAAGCTTGGCTCTGGCTCTCCGTGAGCTGTAACGCCATCTAAGAAGAACATCACCGCCGTCTCAAAGCCGCACCAAACTGTCACTCGTGAACTGATAGGTTGTTCCACTATTTCCACGTTTTTAGAGATTAAATTATTCATCGAACGTGTCTCATAGATCTCCAGCACATAATCAGCGAAGGTGCGGCGCCGTGTGCGATTTGATAGCTTAAATTTCTATGTTTCTTAGGCTTTATAAGCACGTACGCCAATACTTCTATGCAAAAGACGATGATGCTGGTCCAAGATGAGTCTTCACATCACTTCATTCGAAGAGTTCAAATCCAATCAAATTAAATCGATTAAACCCAATATGGCCATGGTGGAAGGCGTAAATTGATGAACAAAATGAACATTACGAATTTCATAGTTTTTATAAATCAGAAGTCATCGCAATTATGGTTGAATGTTGATAATTCAATATCGGCGCGAAATTTTAAATGACACCTCTTGTTGGATTGCCTCTTACCTACAGGGCTTTCAATAAGGACATACCAATTTTGTATATAAATAAAGCAGAATTATTGAGATATCGGGCAATACTGTAATGGTATAGTGCACATGTTAATTTAAGTATGGAATTCGGTCATTTATGTGGTTACCATAAGCACGTGCTGTTCATCAACGGTGTTGGTCGTTTTATCGCATGGGTGAGGTAGCCTTTCGGCCAGACCATTTCTCGAGATCTTCCCGCTTACTTACTACTACTACTTTCTTTCAAATAGTTCCGGGGTTTGACTAGCTGAAATGTATATACGTTCGACCATCTTGGAACCACAATTCATTGTTGACAAGTCCATCTCATTCTGGCCCAATATAGGGCTCTAAAATAGCTCTGTAACGAGCTCCATCAGCAGTAGCGAGGCAATTTTTCATCGACGAAAAAATACGGTCCAATCACACTACCTGCATGAAATCCACATCACCCGACTACTTTTTGTGGATGGAATTGAGTCTGTTGAAGCACATGTGGAGTTCTTCCTGTCCAACAAGACATATTTCGTTTATTGACAAAGCCAAGATCTTTACGCAATAGGATTGAGAGATTCTTAATTCCTGTAAACTTAGGACTGCTATGTATATTTTCGACACTTTGACCAGTGAATAGTGAATATATTGACTCGAATATATCCACTATAGCATGCACAGCCTGGGTAGGAGGTCATTAATTATGACCGATAATTGTATCAAGCGCTCTAAAAATTACGCTCAACGACTCGGGGTTTGCTTAATAGAATTCGAAAAATAGGGAACGTCATGGCTATTCATTCAATAGATTTATTGTGCCTGCTAGCTGCTAGACTTTCTCAATAATTTTTAGGAAATCTCTTGTAGAAGCTGAGATGATCCTCTCAGCAGTCAAATCGTGAGGTCAAAGGGCACTCTAAAAGGAAGAACTTAGAATGTGCAATATTAAACAAATCTAGGCAACAGATTCAAATTAAAAATTTGAATGGAGACAGTGCTGTGGTATCTGACACCAACGTTTTAGTAAATAAATTCAATAACTTTTTTTTTTCATCTACATATAGGTTCTAAGGCTGTCTCCGATAGTTGTGATTCTGACTGTGATTGTATCTGTTTATCTAGTGAAGTGTCATGTCCTCGAAATTTCTTCTTTGACCCCATAACGTCATTTGAAGTATACAAAATTATTCGATCTCTTAAAAATTCAAATTCTAATACAACTGACGGTATTTTTAGTATTTTCGTTAAGAAAATAGCACTAAATATCTGTGATATTTTATGTTTTATATCATAAAAGTGTTTCATGTGTTATTTTTCCCGATTATTTGAAACTTTTAAAAAAGTTCAAAAAGGTATAAAAGGTAAATATCGATAATTATAGGGGTATATCCTAGCTGTCAGTTTTCTCAAAAATCTTCAAAAAATCTATAAAGATGAGAATGATCCAGTTCTTAAAAAAAAAAAAATTTTCAGTGAATGTCATTTTAGTTTTCGCTCCGACTGTTCTCCTGAAAGTGCCCTTCTAAATTTTTGTTCAAATATTTATAACGGCTTAAATGATAGGAAGCATACCGCAGCACTGTTTATTAACATTTCCAAAGCCGTTGATACAGTAGATCATAAAATACTATTGGACAAATTACATAGGTGCGGATTTAGAGGTAATTTCATCATAGTTGGCTTGGTTCGTATCTTACTAACAGAACTCAAAAAGCCAAAATTGATGGGGTATTAAGTTCGAATAGTACAGTTTATATGGGTGCTCATCAGGGTTCTGTTCTTGGTCCATTACTTTTCTTAATATTTATCAATTCACTCTTTTTACAAAAATACTGCAGCATAGTAACAGCCTTTGCAGACGATATGGCTTATGCTTTTACTGCTGATTTACCTTTGAATCTTTCTGTGGCTATTAATCATGACCTTGAAGTGATCTATCACTGGTTTAAAATATTGTATTGTACATGAAATGGTAACTAGTGACAAAACAAAAATTATATTTTTTTTTTTAAATTCATTTTTAATACCAATTTCTTAAAAACTATCTTACGCTAGACAAAAATGATTAAACTAGCTTAACTAACTTATAAATACCTTACTGGCCCCATACGGACACTCTAAAATAAAAAGAACAGATTAAATTACCTTTCGGCCTAAATATTTAAAAAAAATTGTAATATAATAATTAAAATAATTTAAACTAAAGCTAAGAAAATATATGTTTTTTTTTTTTTTAAACTTAGCATCAGATAACTTTTTTTTTATATACAGTGTGTCCCACGAGCAGTGTGCCAAAAAGCTAGAGCGTGTAGGTCTGGTCAAGACAAGAAAAAAATCGTATGGGAGGGGGGTCTATTCCCCCCCGTTTAGCCGGGAGGGGCAATTTTCTAAAAAAAATTGACTTAATTTGGAAAAAAAAATTATCAAAAATCAACAGTTACATCCACAATGCCGTGATATACTTTTTTGTAAAGCCAGAAACCTCTTCTTTCATCTTGTTTTTAAACGAAGCTGTTTTAAGAAACAGTTTTTGAGAAATTAATTTTCAAACTCAAAATTTTGAAAAAAAAATAAAAATTTCGAACTATTTTTTTTCAAAATTGTATGTAATTAAGTAGGTACTAATTTTTTTTCAAAAATTCAATTCTCTTATTAGTTTTTACAATAGTTAAAAACAGAAAACCGGATGCAAAAATGTAGTTTTTGAGAAATTAAAAAAACAAAAAAAAACCCGAACCACTTTTTTCTAAGAAAAACCTTTTTTTTGGTTTTAACGCGGCTAGATTTGTAGGCAAACTAATTTATGAAACATCGACCTCATTTTGATTATTTTTAAAAAATTCGGAGTTTTATGAGGATACAATAAAGTGACACAGTATTGGAATAACCCTGGATTAATCCTTTTTTTTCATTGATAACGCCTGTAAACTGACCTGCCAATTTCGTCTGGTCCGCCCGGACCTTAAGACAATAAAACCGCAATTTTTCTTTATTGAAAAACAAAATATTTGCAACCCAAATGTAAATAAAAGGCATAGCATTTTTAATAAAAAAACATTTCCAAATTGGATGTTAACTCATTACGATGTCAAACTCATACTCTCGAGAAGAATTAACAGACATGCACTTCTGCTACGGTTTAGCTAATGGTCGAGATCGTGAAGCCAAAAGACTCTACGCTGAAAGATATCCCAATCGGAGGTGTCCCAGTCGTAGCTTGTTTTCAGGAATCCACCGAGGTCTGCGAGAGCACGGAGTACTAGAGCATCGAAGAAGCGAAAGATCAGTTACAGATGGATCAGGAATCTTAGATGAAAGAATTTTGGATTTGGTCCGACGTAATCCCTCCCTTAGTACAAGGACACCCTGTATATCTTATTATCTTGTTTTATGTATTTTTTCCTTTTTTTTTTTTTTTTCCTAACTAAAACTACTGAACCTACCTACCACCCTAGCCTACCTTAGCCTACCCTAAACTACAAAACCTTTGCAAGCCTGCCATTGGTGTTTGGCCTATAAAAATTTACCACTGACATAGTCCGTTCCAACCACCAAAAACGTTGATGCTGTCGGACGACGTCTTCTCGATCTCGGCGTGAATTCGACCTACTGAACCTGAGGCGCTCGGGCTCGTGGAGCGCGACATCACGTTCGTAGAGGAACCGTCGTTCCACGGAATTGCGGGCCACGTGGAAGATTAGCGGTACTGCCAATCTATCTTGGATTAGCCCACATTGGTCTAAATAGAGCAATGCTTCTGGTGGGACAAAGCCGTTAAGGCGTACCCTCTCGTGGTACAAGTAGTTGGGGTAGTAAGCCCCGGAGGTCAAGTTATTGACCGAAGTCATTGTTCTTGCAACGTGGCTTCGAATCAGTTTTATCAGAAACTTGTCTACCCGTAAAATCCTGGCGAGGTTCTGGTATAGAACATAATATGCATTATTCAGTGCATTGTTGAACAGGATGGTGTACCTCTCTACAGCCACTGGTGGAAGGTGCCTAAGGACAACATTGGTATACCGTCGGTTCCCGCGGACTTTTTTCTTTTCAATGATTCGAAGATCATCTGGAGATCCTCCGTCGAAATGAACAGGGTGTTAACGCCTTCACTGGCAACAGCATTGTTTGCCAACAAAAATTATGTATTTTAGTTCCAGTGGCAAGAAAGAAGATTATGGGTCCTTTCTTTTCCACTGTGCTAATTGCGATTGGATTTAGACACAGTAAAACTTTTTGTGGCTCTGAATCTAGGTCTCAGATTTTTTTCCCTCAACACCATTGCTCTGAGAAATTTGTTCACTTTAAATATCTCGGAGTCATGCTCGTTTGGAAGTTAAACTACCAGACAGGTCTTTTTTTTTTTAAATCTTACTGCGCATTTAATCTTCTAAAGGTAATCTATTATGGATTAGTACACATGGATAAGTAAGCTTGATTATGGAATAGTTTTCTGGGATGGTACTTACTATAACAAAATATACCCTCATCTGTTGTCAAAAAAATTCAGGGTGCGCCATCTTATAGGGGTCGATGTAAACTTCGAATAACTTCAACAATTGTCAACCGATTTTCATATGTCATAGCATTTTGGAAATGCCAATTCAGTACAACTTTACCATGAATCGCTTCACACCAAAAGAACGCGCGGTAATAGTTTCAATGTTCATTAAAAATGAACCCTCGATTGTGCTAACTCAACGCGCGTATCCTGCAAAATATCGTGATTGTGTTGCGCCCATAAAAGATACAATTCGTCGTTGGGCCTCAATTTGGTTCTGTGGCAAACCCTTGTGAGCCACATCTGCAGCGTTCAAACTCATCTATTCAGTCTGTGAAGACCAGTGTTCAAGAAGACCTAAGTTTGTAATATCGGCGCGATTCGCAGTAGTTAGGCATCAGTGGGACCACTTTGCGGAGAATTTTTGAAAGAAAGGTTGATCTTAACTTATTTCCATACAAAGTGTAGATAACTCAAAGAATTTTGCCACAAGATGAGCCACGGCGCTTGGCATACGCCCAAAATGTCGTTGCAATGATTAATGCTGAGCCGGAGTTCTGGCAGCAAATTTTGATGACCGATGAGGCACATTTTACGCTCTCTGGCTTAGTTAATAAACAAAATTGTCACTTCTGGGGCACCGAAAATCCTTACAATATTCACGAACAGCAGTATGATATTCAGTACTATATATGATCAAAAAGTTACTGTTTAGGCCGGTTCATGCGCTAAAGCCATCATTGGACCGTATTTCTTCAAAGTTGGCGATTCAGTGGATGGCGATCGATATCGGTGGATGTTGGCCCATTATGTGGTCCCAGAAATGCGTAAAAAAGGCTTATTTCTTTTTTTGATTTCAAAAACGGCGCGATGTGCCATACTGCGGACAAAACAATGAACCTTTTGCGAAAGAAGTTCCCTTGAAGATCGGTGTCAAAAAAGGGCGATATTGACTGGCCTCCGGGATCGCCGGATTTGACTCCTCCAGACGTTTTTCTTTGGGGATACTTGAAAAGCAATGTGTATGCTAACGGCCCGAAGACAATAGAACAGCTCAAAAAAAACATTCGTGCGGAAATCGCAGAAATTTCGACCCAAATGCTCGAAAATGTCATGGAGAATGCGCGAAAACGAGCCCATTTTTGCATCGGCAATAAAGGCGGTAATTTAATTAATATTGTTTTCAAAAATTAATTCAATTAATTGTTTAAAAAAAAAATTCAAAAAAAAATTTAAAGGTCTGAATTGAATAAAAGTTTTTGAATTTCCAAAATCGTTTGAGAATTGTTGAAGTTATTCGAAATTTACATCGACCCATATGAGATGGCGCAACCTGTATATTATTCGTTTAATTTGTAATAAAAATCGTCAGTCCGGTAGCTTTGTACTTTTTAAGAATCTTAATCTTCTTCTTTTCCTTTTTATCCCGGCGTCGTTATGGTCAGAAGTGTAGGACCATAACCTTCCCACTTAACTGCATTCCTACTGGTCCGCTTGTGGGGTCCATATTAAGAATCTTAATATTTTACTAAAACATTTATACTGCTACAAACTGCATTATCAGTATGTATGTATGTACATTTATATTTATTGTGGGGGATACGCTTCCTGAGGTGGCAGAGGGCAGCACACTCACATAGTATGTGCTCCGAAGTTTCCTCGGTTTCAGACAAGTGGCTTATTTTGTTTAAATGATACAGGCTCCCGAAAGGTTTTTATATTTAAGGATATTAATAGAGTGTTTGTTCAAGGGCCGTATGAATCTTTTCAATTGTCGGAGTCCTTGAACGCTGTTTTGAAAGTACAGGTGTTGCGATTTTTCCCACTCGTCTAAGAGAAAATTAATCTTCGACTTGAGAATTCCACAGAAAGGTTCGGCACCTATGTACCTTGCGCTGACACCTTTCCTGGCGAAAGGTCGGCGATTTCGTTGCCATTTAAGCCCTTGTGAGCTGACACCCACCAGAGTCTGACCTTATTTCCTTTGGCCTAGGTCCCTACTAGGGCATCGTGGAATTCCTTGGCAGATTTTGAGTCTGTACTATACCATCCCAACACTTTGAGCGCTGCTCGACTGTCTGAGAGTATATTGATGGTTATACTTCTTATGCCAGTCTCTAGATAAGAGTCTTTTGTCAAAGGCGAACGTGTGTGGTAGTGCTTCCGAAACTGTGTTAATCATATCCATTGGGGTGGTCGTGGTGCAATGGTATTCATCACCGACTGTTGAGCCGAAGGTCTATAGTTCAAGTCCCTCCATAGTCAAGAACAATTGTGCAACAACATCAGTTGTGAATGAGAGATGATCAAAAAGTGCTGACGAAGGCATATCACTCGCAGCTTAAGATCACTTCAAAATGCATAGTCTGTGTGTGCATTTTCAATATAACATCTTAATGACATGGAAACGAAAGAGTTACTGTGAACTACAACCAACGCAAATTCAGTCGAATCTCTCAAATCCTATCTAGGACAATCACCCCCGGAGAGTAGTGAACGAACATCTTCGACACAAACCATCTGCACCCCGTCCCCAGTTGTGTGACAAGCACCATAAGACCGTACACTCTTGAATCTGCACGAATTATAAAAAAAAAAAGGATGGACTTGTGACCCAATGGTCTATATCGATGGTCTGTTTGTGAGCGAAGGAATCTGATTGTACTGCCTATTTAATAAGTGGTTCTTGGGCTGCTGTCGGGCAAGTTGGCATGACGCCTGTAATGCCGACATATGCTAGCCTCTGAAGGCGTTGAAGTTTCACTATTGTAGTTTTTCAACTTAGTCCACTACACGGCAGACGCATAAGTAATGAATGACCTGTAGATTATCTTAGGTTTCAGTCCCCAGGTTTTACGGCAAGTGCGTCGACAGGTCCACAGTGCCTTAGTCGCCTTTGTGAGTTTGTTTTTAATGTTGAAGTTCCAGTTAAGTTTATGGTCAAGGTCAATACTTGGATACTTGACTTCCTCTTAAAATCTTATGTTTGTACCGTTTAGGAAGAAGGAGCAAACGTCTCAGTCTTTTTCAAACGGGCTTATCGATAGACTCTTTCTGCTAAACTAGTCAGAGATAGATTAAGCGCCGGTCATAGGCGTATCCAATGACTTTACAACCGATGTTCGTTAACTTGTATTGAGGTCGTCGATGACTATAGACCAAAGAAGGGGTGAAAAGACATCCTTTATCTGCATACTGTTACAGATACGTCTCCGATGCTTAATGCTTACTCAGGCGTCGAAAAAGTGATGACACAAGAAGGAAATAACATTTACGTAAACTAACAAATAAATTTCTCTTCAAGAACCCATAATTCCTGTTATTTTTTGAACACATTTCGTATAATCCAAAGAGGTGTTAAGCAAAGTTGGCATCGTAATTTGCTGAAGTCAAAGTCGTACGTGTGTGCTTATGATAGAGACTGGCATCAACAGCTTTTAAGTTTGAGAGCGACGCTGATCGAGTTTGCCAGATGAATCTAATGTAATGCTGGCCTGGTTAAAGGCAGACAATTGGCATATGCTTGGTTGACTTCCAAACAAAGCTCTAAATAGGAGTGTCTGAAGCTTCCTTATGAATTTCATAGTCGTTTTCTCTCCTTTTAAACACACAGGAAGTCATAGAAGTTGTGCTAAAATGCAGCCCTTTGTTAGAAGCCCATAGGAACCCCTTACTGCTCAGGTCCTTCATTTCATCAACCAACTCAATAGGAACTATTACTAAGTACTAGGCCTTTAATCGGCTGTTGGTCAGAAAGAGAACTATTTAACGCCAGGAAGCTCTCAAATTCTACATCTAACGCGTGTGTTCTGACTGAAGTTGCGTATTCCAGTCATAAACGGCAGGTTACACCGAAGTTTGGGCACCTTTTTGAGTGGAATATAAGATTACCTTTTAGCTTACTATGATATCAAGGCGTACAATAGAAATCAACGCATTAGATCTATCATCTTAGTATCCTTTGAAAATTGACATTTATTCAATTAAGCCTTACCATCTGCCTTGGGATTGTATATAAAATATTAGTCTTCTGTCAAGTCCTTAGTGGCATCACCGAAAGATTCCCCTACTGTTTTAAAGGCTAGCATTAAAGTCATTCCCTCAATTGTACTCTTAACAATCGCAGTCGTCTGTTCGATCATTAGCCCAAAACGCACTCGATGCACGTCCGTCACCCGTCCACGTCGCCCGCCGCCCTTCGCTTGATAATTCATCCTGAAAACCCAACAATCATTATGACTCTCCAATCAATTTACAATACCGCCGTCGTAACAGTCATAGAATCTAGCACTTTACTACGATGATCTCGTTTTATTCACTTTGTCACATCCCCTGCCCATCTCCAACCCCCACACATCGCCCTAACAGCCTGAGCATCATTTATTCATATTTCTTTTCTTCCCTTCCTTCTTCTTTTCCCCCCTTGCCGCCATCCTCTCGTTGTTCATCTCCCGCGTCCTCGTCGACGTCAATTCTTCTTTTTTAACAAAACTAATTTGCAAACATCCCAGCGGCAGTAGTAGTGGCATGGTGTCAGCTCGTTCTACTATGTTTGCCACCCCCTCGGGGTAGTAATTCCAGCACCACCATCCGAAAGAGAGTAACAACAACAATCCAAAGTGAAACACAAAAGGCTATAACAATTAAATTTGGATTTAAGTGGTGTGGTAGCGTTGGTGTTGTGATTCTGCGCATACCCAAAGCTAGCTGACGCGCGGGAAAGTTTGCTTTCCCGCTCGTATCTCCTCCAGCCTGCTACACGACGCGCTAACAAAGTCCTACTACGAGTACGAGGAGTATTATTCCCTTTTTTTTTGTAGCAAAAACTTCTGGATCAGGGAGGGTTGTGAGATAACTATGGAATGGAAAAGAGTACAATGATGATGATGATGAAGGAACATAAGAAACGAAGCCAAGAAACCCATATGCCCTGAATCTGAAAGTCGCGTACATAACCTCGCCCATGCGGCCTTATGTATCTATGGATCTACACGCGGGTATACATAGAAGAGCAAATGGGAGCAGTCAGTGCTTTTCTCCTAAACACTGCTTTGACTTCGGCTTGCTTGCTGCTTCCCGCCACCGAACGATGCACGTCCATTTGTATATCAACACAACCATCAATTGCCATTCTTCCCGCCATCGCCACATCTCCACATCCACTCATCCACGTCCCGGTTTATTTTCTATTTTTCGTTTTTTTGTTGATTTTCTTGTGCTCTTCTTCTTCTTCTTCCATCGAGAAGCAATAAAGACAACCATAACGTTAAAACCTAGATTAAATGTGAGGCGGAAAGCGGGAGCAACATGGCGCTATACACCCCATCACACAGGGCCAAGTGGGATGATGTTGGCTTTTCTAGCGTCGTCGTTTCCAATTCGCAGGCAGAAAAGGTCATTGGCCGTTTTGTATACCATTCCACATCAATCCGATGGCAAGAGGAAAGACACGAACGAGATCGAGTGTGAACGTGAGCGGGACGGCACAGCGGCAGCGGTACCACAAAGCGAAACTACTACCCGCACCATATACTCGTGCACAACATCCCTCGGTACAGCTACACAGTACACACCATACAGCGCCACGCTACAGCCACAGATCCATCCATCCATCCATCCAGCTACATATAGAACGAGGCAGCAAATTGTGCTGGTCGTGTTTGTTATTGGAGGTTAGTATGGAGAATACTGGTGTGGAGTGGGCACCCGTCGGCACTCCATTTTTTTTTTGTTATTTTATTTCTTCCGTTCTCTGTTTTGCTCGACGAGGAACCGAATGGAATGTGGAACAGAGCCGAGTGCCACCACTATCGAGGTAAATGCTGGCATTTCGGGACGATGCTTAGGCGCTCCCTGTATCCCGCCGCCGGGTCCCCTATCAACCATCTCCATGGCGTTGTATTTTATGTCAGAGGAAAAATCGATAAACGTACGAGTAGTAGGAGCTCTCGTACACCACACCGTCGCATTAGGGGTAGGTGCGAGAGATTTGCTGCTATTGGGGCTGTGTACTCGTACATGATGTGTACACTGAATTCGAATGCAAGGCAGGGCAGGTTTGGCGCGCATTTTGTTCCTAATTTCCATCGTCGTCGTTGTGGTCGAGGGCGGTTGTAGTAGCCGAGTAGTAGCGTGGTGCAACAGTGATAACATTCAGGGCCCCTGAGCGACGGGAGGGGTGTGATTTGATAGTATACCAGATACCGTACGCTTACTCGCTTACTATCTATCTATTATTGTTTTCGTTGTTTTTTTTTTTTCTTTCGGTTTTTTGCTCGTTGAGTTATGGATTAAATGAAATTAATTGCAATGAATTTTTGCAATTTGCTTTAGCGTCCTCCATTCCCCCCTGATTGAAATGGCGGGCTTGACATCTAGGCTGCTGCAGAGTTGGATTTTTTTTTCTCTTTATTTCTGGCTTTCGGTTTTCACTTGGCTTTTGCGTTTTTTTTTTCCAGGGTGTGGTTCGGCAGCCTGGTTTGTTTGCCTGGTCATAACTTTTCCCTCCCGTGCTACGTACGGAACGCGCGGCGAGCATTAGATGTCATTCACCTGAGTGCATCTTATGTGCTCGAGAATGGATCGACGTTGGAGTGATGGCGGATGGGTTTCTGATTGTGCGTTTGTAAATTTGATTGAAATTTTTGCCTAATGGAAGGTCCTTTTCTATAGAGATAGGTTGAGGTTAAGTGTTTGATTATTGGTGAAGGGGATGATTGTCGTCGGGCTATTAAGTTTGCCTAGGAAGCATCGTTGCTTTGACAGCGATTCTTTTAGGATGTCTGTCTGGATTGGGGATTAATGGAAACTCATTGAACTTTAGGGAATATTGAATGCTCAGCTCGATGGGGGCAGGCGAGGTCTATCGATAATGGACATGAAGGGCTCATTAATTGGATGCATTCGAAGCCCTTAATATACGGAAATCGGAAGGTGCTTGACTGCAGCAGAAGCACTCAAGTGGTGAAGAGCATCTGCTTCATTATTTTGAAACCTAAACCCTCATTAAAGTATTTTTAAGTTGTTCGTACTTCATGACCTTTCATCATATATGTACATATCTCTCGATTGTAATACTTCCATCGGATACATAGGCCCGAAGGGAAGTTTGGCGCACGGGATCGGACCTCGATCACTATCTGGGAATAAAAAAAGTAAATATCCAATGTCCAGTTCAATATCAACATTTTACACCTCTGGTGCCGACGGCACGGAGCTTGATTACAGTATCATCAAATTACAGTCAAGTCATCGAAATTGCATTTCGTGGCATTGCCCGGCAATGGGTCGTCTGCCTGGCAGCATAATGGACCAGTGATTGTGCTGAGTGCTCCAGTTAAAAGCTTAAAAGAAAGAATGAAACATTTTTACAGCTTGGAAAAGCATGCTAAGCCATGAGCCAAGTAGAAGGATGTCTTATACCTTAAGTAGTTCCCTCTACGACTTCAGTACGAAATAACACGCAGTATCTGGAATTGGGTGAACGACAGATATAGCGTCATACACAAAGTGTTAAAAAAATAATAGGAATTTGGTACTGGCACGAGCTATATTAGTCCAATTTGCGCGAGTTTCTCATTGTTATGTTGGTATCTATATTTTGCCAGTCAACCTAACTGCTTAGTCTCCTGTTAGTTACCAAAGAGGTATTGTATTTGTATTTATTTATTTGAGTAATGTTTCACAGCAAGATTCGTATCTTATGGGTGAAACGCTAAATTTAGCTAAATAGTTACAAGAATATAAGACACAATTTTATTAAATATTGGGTGAGTTTATAGGTTTAGTTTTCATTGGCCAGGTGTTGGAAGAGTAAAGCTTTAAATTTGTTGGTGTTTGTGATTCTCCTAAACGCGATTGGCAGCGTGTTCCATAACAATGTAGCATTAACAAAAAACGAACGTTTTGATTGAAGGCAGTTGAATCTTGGTCGAATAAGTATGTTAGTGCGATTTGAACTGGGGAGAATGAGTCTGTTGTACAAGTAATTCGGTTGACGAGTTAGCATTATGTTGTGCAGAAGAGCAATTGATTTGATTTTCACGAAGTTGTTGAAATTCATTCCAAGTATTTGTCGTGCATAAGAAGAGATGTGATCGGAATATCTTTTGTTAAAAACATATCTGGCTAAATTGTTAAATATGACGTTTAGTTTTCGTCTGGTGTTGAAATCAAACTCACCGAGCACCTCGCAACAATACAATAGTATGGGTAGAAGTAGTAGTACTATGAGCATTTTTGTGCTGATTGGTATGCAATTTTGAGTTGACCATAACAGGCGGAGGCCATTATAAATTTTTCCTACAGTAGTTGTTACGTGGTCTGACCAGGTTAACGTGTTGTTGAAGATGACTCCAAGATTTCTGGCTGTAGTAACGTATTCAATAGGTGTATTTTGTAGTAAAATTCGGGGGAAAACCGAAGTATCTAACACACGTTTGTATATATACACAACGTCTTAGACTTTTTAGGATTGAGTGATAAGTTGTGTTTCAATGCCCACTCTTGGATTTTCTGCAAGTCTTCGTTTATACAGCCTATACCGTTTGAAATATTGGCCACCGGACAGCTTAAGTAAAGTCGTACGTCGTCGGCAAACATATGCATAGAGCAATGAGTAACGCGCTTCGGAAGCTCATTGATGTATAATGAAAATAGTAGTGGTCCAAGAATGGATCCTTGAGGAACTCCTGCTGAAATCCTAAGGTATGACGATGTTTGGTTATTGGTTGAGACACATTGTTGTCGGCCAGATAGATAGGAAAATAAAAGTTTTACAGCCAAATGAGAGAACTTGTAATGTGTTAACAGTTTCCTACACAGCACATGATGATTTACTGTGTCAAATGCCTTAGAAAAATCCAGTAATGTTAGAAATGTACAATAATTTGAGTCCATTGCCAATCGTATGTCATCCCCCACGCAGAGGAGTGCGGTTTTGCAGCTTCGTTTAGAGCGAAACTCGGACTGATTATTACACAAGAGGTCATTTCGACTTAGATGAGCTTGCATCTGTTTCAGTATTGCCCTCTCAAATACCTTAGAGAAAAAGGGTAGTATGGATATAGGCCTATAGTCGGTGCAAGTGCGGTGTGACGTTTTCGGTACCGGAACAATTTTGGCAGATTTCCAGACTAGCGGGTAATCGCAAGTTGTAAGAATTGTATTAAATGTCCTTAAGTATGTAAGGAAGGATGACTTTGGTAAATTGAGGATTAATTTCGTCAAGGCCTACCGCGTTTGACTTTATTGTTACAATGGCATCGACTATGTCCTCGTCAATGAGGTGAATGAATCTAAAGCATGTCTCGCCTTCAAATTCGTGCCTGTTTTGCCATGCGAGGGATTCAAACTGTGAACTAGCACATTGGGTTTGTAAGTTGGAGACTGCCGCGAAATGTTGGTTTAGAAATTACAATCTATATCGACTGGTGGCGATAAATATTTTTTGCCAAATCCCATTTTCCGAAGTTTGCGCCATAAAACTTTGCTATCTTGATAGTCGTTATTTAATGTACGGTCAAAGTAGCGATGCTTCGCACTTCTTATGCGGACAAGGACTGAATTTCTGAGATGGCGATAGGTGTTATAATGGTCTTGCAATTTGTAGCGCTTCCATCGAGAATAAGCAATGTCACGTTTTTTAATAAGTTCGTGTAGACTAATGTTGAACCATGGTGGAGATTTATTCCTCATTACTTTAGAAATTAGAGGCACATGCTGGTTGAAAAGCCTTTGTATATTATTTTGTATAAACAAGAGTTGGTCATTGGCCGAGGGCATGTGATAAACTTCTTCCCATGCAATGGCGCTTACATCTGAATATAAATCATTGTAATTAATGTTCTTGAAATCTCTATACCTAAAACTAATTTGATCTGTTTTCAAGTGCACATCGTATGATAGGTACAGCATATCATGCTTGGAGAACCCTGGGGCGGCTAGTTGAGTATAGAGTAGAGCTTTAGTTATGTCATTCACAAGAAAAATATCCAACAAGGTGGAAGAATGAGTTGTAAAGTGCGTGGGTGTTGTCATGTTTACTGGTGTAAGATCCAAACATTTAAAATTTCTAATCAGATTAGACGAAGAGCAAGAAGATCATTATTGAGGTCACCACAGACTCGGCGCAATGCATGATATTTCCTCTAAAACACCTAAGATATGAGAAATGTTGGTTTGCTTGTTTGGTCTATATACCACTCCTAGAAGAACACGGTCTGAACCACACGATACATTGATGAACAGATGTTCGCAAGGCTCGGCGTTTGATTTGCACACAAGTTTGCAGTTTATTTCATTTCTTGCGTATATTGCTACACCTCCCCCTATTCGATCTGCTCTGTCCGCTCGAAATACTTTATAACCTTCAACAGCATATGCACTGTCGGGAAACTTAGGACTGAACCATGTTTCAGTCACACATATGAAATCGACACCAGAATCCGAGAACAACATACGAAATTCGTCCAGCTTTGGCTTTGTGCATTTAATAATGCGACATGTAAACCCGATTTCTGCTTTCTTAAAACACGAATCATACATTTTAAATGTTTATCAACGCTACTGTTCAGGAACACGTCGCTGATACCAATGTTAAAATTTGCCATGAAATACTACAAGTGAGTTTTTACCTGAGTTATTTAGGTGAATCAAAAACACAAACAAATGTGTGTAAATATGTAGAGAGAGAGTAAATAATTACCTTGGCCAATGAGAACTGGAGAGAAGAGTAACACAAAAAGTTTACGAAATTAAGAGGGAGTACAGTGAATTAGTTAGGAGTCTTCTTTGCATCTCTGAGCGTTGGCATTAAACGGTCAATATCGTCTACAGCAACTCTTTCCCCTCCCTCGGTGTACTGGACAAACACACACCCAAGATGCGTGTGCACAGAAAACAGCTGGTTATTTTTCTTCATGTGTGTTGCATGACGGAGTAGTTGGCGATTCCGTGGTGTCAAACTTTCATTGATGTACACGTTCGATGTTGAATCGAACCCCAGGTTGGTAAGAGTGATCGGTCTCCTTGATGATCTTCGGTAATTTGCCAGTGCTTTAAGGTTTAAGCAACGCATTACGATCGCTGACACTCGTAAATTTAACAATCACAGGAGAATCGTCACTTTTGTTTCGCTTTTTGGTGCGAAATATACCTTTCAGTGTTGGTGGTGCTACACCGATACTCTCACATAATTTGGTGAAGATGGCAGGTAAATTTTCTTCTGGGAGTTTAGGAATACCAAACATGATTGCGTCCGTAAGGAATTCCTTCCTCTCCAACATGTCGCATCGTTGGCGTAGCTCAGTAATGTTGCACTGAGCATGATCTACGCGCTGTGTTAAGTTGAAGATTGCTGAGTTAATGAGTTCGACTTTCTCATTCAGTTGTTTTTCAATGCTTTTAACCTTTTCCAGTAGATCGCTATGCATCTTCTCCATTTCACGTTTGATAGTCGCGACTATTGTGTCTGCATGCTTTTTCAATTCCTGATGTAGGTGTTCCATTGAGATGAGGTGATGCGGAATGATGTTGTTGCGATCGCGCGAGATTGGACCTGGTGTTAACTGAGGTTGTGTAGGACATTGTGCGGTGTTGAATATATGTACTATAATGCGTTTTCGTATTTTAGCGAAGTATTTGGCAAGAGAAACTTTGAAATTAAGTTTTTTGTTATGCCGAAGCACGAATTTACAAATTATTTGGAATGTTTTGAGCCCGAATACAAGTTATCGCGCATTATAAAGGGTCCGCCATCTAACGTTTTTTTTTTCAAGTAGTGCTTATTTCGTGAATTGTAACACTTAGCTCATGTCTGATTTGACAGATAATTAGTTTTATCCTTCCGCTGAACGAATATGGTTGTGTATACGCTTGAACAACGCTGGGAAATATTGCGACATTACTTTGAAAATCATGGTAATGTTGCAGAATGTGTGCGAAAATTGCGTACGGATTTTGGAAGAAGAGAAGCACCGTCAGCTCCGTATGTTCGTTATCTTGTGAAAAAAGTGAAAGAAACTGGCATCCTCATCGATAAACCAAAGCGTGAAAAGCCAAAAACAGTGCGTACACCCGAGAATATTGCTGCTGCGGCAGAAAGTGTGCGTGAAGCGCCATCAACATCAATTCACCGTCGTTCTCAACAATTGAACATTTCGGAGACATCATTGAGACGAATTTTGCATAAAGACCTTGGTATGACGCCATACAAAGTCCAATTGGTTCAGGAGTTGAAACCAACTGACCATCCAATGCGTTTTCGCTTCGCTAAGTGGGCCTGCGATCGACTTACAGAAGATGCCGATTTTGCCAAAAAAATCATCTTTTCAGATGAAGCTCATTTTGATCTTGGCGGGTATGTAAACAAGCAAAATTGTCGCATTTGGGGCACAGAAAACCCGCACGCATACATTGAAAAACCGGTGCACCCAAAACGAGCCACTGTTTGTGCGGATTTTGGTACAGAGGCATAATTGGGCCATTTTTCTTCGAAAATGAAAATGTGCAAGGAGTGGCCGTTACAGTCAATGGCGATCGTTATCGGGCCATGTTGAACGAATTTTTGTTCACAAAAATTGAAGAGGAGGATATTGGCAACATTTGGTTTCAACAGGACGGCGCTACGTGCCACACAGCCGAAGCTACACTCGATGTTTTGCGCCCTGTTTTTAAAGGTCGCATTATCAGCCGCAGAGCTGATGTCGTTTGGCCACCTCGGAGCTACGATTTGACACCGTTGGACTATTATTTGTGGGGTGCCGTCAAAGATAAGTGTTACGCCGACAAGCCAGAGACAATTGACGCTTTAAAGGACAATATTCGTGAAGCCATTGGTGAAATACAGCTGCACACAATCGATAATGTGCTTAAAAATTGGACCGATCGTGTAGGCTACTGCATGGCCAGCCGAGGCAGCCATTTGAATGAAATTATTTTCCATTATTAACCGGAAGGATTGTACTTTCAAATAAAAAAAGAAATTTGAGAAAATATTCAGTAGTTTTTTTTATAGCATTTTCAAAAAAAAAAAAATTATTTGGCGGACCCTTTATTAGAATTTCAATTACTTGAACACACGATATTTAATGCGCTTGCCGGAGATAACGTTAGCACGTCTATTCACTTTCAAACATAAGACTCGACTTGTTTACATAAGATTAGGTAAAACCGAGACTTAAACGTGGTATAAGTTGAAGATGATGAGGGCCCAAAACACTCCATCAGAGATTGATTCAAACCAAAAAATTATTTCCAAAAACGAATCAATCGTAAACGTAAAACTATGGTTTTAGGATAATTGATTTTAGCTTTTCATACCTTTACTGTCTGACAGTAACTTTCCTTTTTTAAGACTTCTCTAAACGCGCCAAGGGCGTTTAAATTTGGATAATGAAATTCCTTCTTTTTGCTTTTTTTTTTCTTCGCGATAAGCGCGGCTGGTGTTAGTAAATCTCGGTACTGGAGGAGAAGCCGCGCAGGGTTTGTGTCTTAACTAAAGGGTGATTTTCTTACTGTTTGGTATTTCGGTGTTATATTGTCGATAGCTCACGCATGATTCATGCCATGTGTCAGAGTCATCATGCTCAGTTAGCATTGCCATTTCACCACAGAAAGACATACACTCGAAGAAGACTTAAAAACTATTAAATTTTATTATCAAAATTCGTGATCTGTAAAAATGTTTTTCGCGCACTTCGCCCATTTTACAATCATCCAAATCGACCTACCCCAAACCACCTGGCCATGGGAGGAGGAAAATATTGCTGTTGTATTCGCCTATATCGTGCTAATGAAGACCATGATGTGTCCATTCGCTGCAATTACTCAGCCACGTGGAAAAATTTACGCAATCTTAATCTTAATCTAAAACCTTACAAAATTCAGCTCGTGCGATGACTTGAGCCGAACAACCTGCCACGGGGTTGCATTTTCGGTGAATGAGCCTTAGAAAAGCTAGAGGAAAATCCGTTTTTTTTTTACCGAAAAATAATCTTCAGCGGCGAAGCTCATGTCTGGTTCTCGTCATTGGGGCTCGCTATCGTCCATTGATTTCGTCCTTGCACGATGAACCTGGTCGACATATGGTTCCAGCAAGATGGCGCTATATGCCGAAAGTACGCGAATCGATGAACCAATTAAGAAATGAGTTCGGTGAGCAATATCTCTCGCTTTGGACCGATGAATTGTCCGGCTATATCATGGGATTTATTTCCTTTAGGCTATTTTTTGTGGAAACACGTCAAATCCCTCGTCTATGCCGATAAGCCAGGGTCAATTGCATCCTTGAAAGGCAATATTACAGGTTTTACAATCGAGATACCAGGCAATATGCTCTCAGAAATGGCTAAAAATCGGGATCTCGGTATGGACCACTCAGAACATAGTCGCGGCCAACATTTACACGAAATAATCTTTATAAAGTAAATGGCCAACATTGACTTATCAACTCAAATAAAGAAAAAAATCACTTTTACAAGTTTCCAGTATAATTTTTTTTGACTGTCACAAACCAAACGCTTAAAAAATCACATGTTGAATGTTGTTTTAGAAAATTAAACTATGAGGCTGGTTAAACTTAAAAGGCCCATTGAGGAAAATGGTCTGTATAATATTCCTTGACGATCTCTTGAATGGCCAACCATCAATCATATTAGTCCAGGATATCAAGACTGGCACAACGCCATATGTGTCAAACCTATTTAATGGTTAAAAAGGGTCATGACAAAGAAGGCTTTCCATCTCCGAGTGGCGTCGCAGTAAAATACAACCACATTTACCATAACGCTCAGTTTAGAGAACAACCTTATTGGTTGAGACTAAAGGTTTAAGAAGTAAGTAACCCTGAAGCAGTCTTTAGTTAGGCATGGATGCCGGTAGTCGAAGTAGTTATCAGCAAGATTTTACGTAATGCTTCTCAATTCCTTTCCTTGGATCAATACTCTTGGGTAAGAGGGATGGACAAATATTTACAAAACAAGTCATGGACTCGATTTACTTCTCGCCCTTTCAGAGGGGCATCATAATGTCAGAATCTATACAATTGTCTGACTACTTCTCAAGACCTAGGTTTATATTTTCATTAGTTCAGTGACGACGACGTCGCAATATTGCTTCGTTGAAATTCTTTAAAAATAAAAAACAATTTTCATGGATGGAACAAAATGTTTTGGCAATTAACTCTTGCAAGACTAAACAATTTCTTTTCACGGGGATGATAGGAAAGAGAGATCATTACGATCCGTCATCTCCTATGGGGCCCTAGTCTCACGGAGCACCTGCAGCATAAAAAGCTATATCAGCTCAACGAAGTACAGAGACTTACTTCAGTATGTTCGTTGGGAGCTCTTCGAAATACACCGCAGTAGGGCTGAACATGATACTTCATCTTCTTCCAATGAATTTTCTGACTAAGAGAGTCCTCTCTGTGAAAGCATTAAAGTAATGTTCTTAGGAAGAAACTTGCAGCCTCACGGCATCAGCATACTTTATTCCTTCCTATAACGACTACAGTCTAGCAATACTCATTTCATTTCCCAACAGCGAAAGTTGGGAGCCCCTGTTTGGAACTCAGAACTTTTGAGTTCTTGATTGTGGATTTTTCTGCATTCGCCTGTTTCTCCGTCCTGTTTTCTGCCATAGATTCTCCTTAAGATCTCGTTTCAAAGACCCAAAATATGGCTTCAAAAGGCTAGTTCACCATGGCTCATGAGGAATAAGTCTATAATCACAAGACTCTTAATGCCCGAAGCTAAAGAAGAAGGGTCCTGACATTAAAAAGAACTTCTTTTCGTATGCTCATAGTACGTAAATACTGGGCCCTGCTTTATTTAAACAATAATTCGGAAAAGGAACGCGAAGTCCAATGATCTGTGCAAAAACTGCAGAATTGATGAAGAATGTAGGTTGCTTGGTAGGGCAAAGATGAGTTGTGAAAGCTGAAAAACATAATCCCTCAAGTTTTCAACCATTCCAAAAAGGAGATTCACAATTGGTGCTCTTGTTTCCAATTCGGAATGAAGATAGGCAGCAAGTTGAAGATTGTATTTATGCCCATGTAAAATAGTCTCGCTTGTGCTGACATTGGTCACACATAACGTCCGAGTTTCCAGTGATTTTTTGTTATCAACAAACCCATTACGGAGAAAAAGGAAAAAAATCAATTTGTTCCACTTACTAGAACACAACAGTTGTGTCCCACGATAACAACACAAGTAGCGTTAAATACTTCATTGCAGCATGACGACCAAATATTGTTGCTGGAACTAATAAGAACAATCGATGAAAAGTAGATAATTTACTTACAAAGATAAGATCACAGACAAACCTAGAGATAAAGTAACAAAAAAAAGGTTGATTGCTACGTATTCAATGGAATTCAGACGAATTCTTACGATACCAATCATTCATCATGTCCCGGACGGGATTTGGACAAAGAAAAATAAGAAGTCGGAAGTGGATTCCTAATGGTCGCCGGTCAGTATAGTGTCTGTGAGTCTTAGAGGTCGGAGTATTATTGCAGTTTTTGCTCTAAACTAGGACAATACCGCTGCAATAGGATGGCGCCGTACCTTGGTTTCTTGAGGCGTAAAAAATACACTGAAGTACCCTTAAAGATGGAACGCGGAAACTTAGCCAACGTTTTGTCGGATGTGACTTAAGCACTTATTGCCTATCATAATACAAAATTTGAATTAAGAAAAACTCATCCATCGACGACACTAAGTTAAGTATAGAGTAAAGACACCTTTTTTAGTCCATGTAAGGAGTTGACACAATGACACAAATCCGTATGCTCGTCGGAGTGATCACAGGACACTGTCTCATCGGATCAATGCTCCGGAGAAATGGAACTCGGGATCCAGCGATCTCTGCCTAAGCTGCGGCGATGAGGAATAAACCGAGACGATCCAACATCTGCTTTGCCTCTGCCCAGCTCTCCAGAATCGTCGCCCAGCTTCGCTGGACCAAGCATTCTTTTCAGAGATTGCAGACATAGCAAATGCAGATATATCGGATCTTCTAAAATTTATAAAGAACACGCCACCATGTGTACTCCACAAATTAAGGAAATCACAATGGGGCCTTTGGACTCCTAGTGGAAGTGATGCTCAACCATCACACTCCCCTTCTTAAACCTAACCTAACTTACATGACTCAATCCGAGAATTCCAATGTTTTATGATGCAAATCATATGTTGCAAGTCGTCTCTTCTGCAAATTTTTCTTGCAAAAAATCCAATGAAACGCGCGAGATGTGCCACGTTAAGCCCGTCTTGTTACCACAACCTGTCGTCCTGGTCCATGCCATCTAATTGAGGTCACAAAAAGTTAGTTATTGCGTCCGATTCCGTTCGTCATTGGCAATCTCTCGTTTCGGAAGATATAGGGCCCAATTACGC
Organism: Merodon equestris; assembly: GCA_958301585.1. Taxonomy (NCBI): domain Eukaryota; kingdom Metazoa; phylum Arthropoda; class Insecta; order Diptera; family Syrphidae; genus Merodon; species Merodon equestris. The sequence continues at coordinate 106,735,215 of OY284414.1, forward strand.
CGCCTGTTCCGAATCCACAATCAACTTTTGTACTGTGGACTATTCTTTCTCCATATCGGTAGTTTTAGTTGTTTATGAATAGGCATAGCTCCAATTGCTGTGCACGATAGCGTATCGACTTATTCGGGTTCTCCTCAACACTGCGCTCCACTACGGCAATAACTTCTTCTCTTCGCACTGTTTGTCGCCTTTGGGAATGCATACTATCTACTAGAGTATACGTGGTGAGAAAACGATTAAGTAGCGCACGATAAGTTTGACGAACCGAACCATAGTTTTCAAAATAAGTTTGGACAATTTGCATGCGCTATTCTGGCGTTAGTCTATTCTTTATAAAATGGCAAAACGTACTTAACCACAAATCAACTTTCAACTGCCAAATTGACAATCTGTAGAAACAGTGTTCCCAGTTTAAAAACCAACCTCCTAAAAAAATTATGTCCTGACTACGAACAAAAAATTTCGTTGGGGTGAATGGTTCTCATATTTATTGGCCTCCCGTCCTTATTTGATGAGCCCCAGACTACTACAACACTGGAGCTGGTTGGCAAAATCAGCCATTTTCAAAATAACAAATTTACTAATCGCAACGACTTTGGTTGATCCTTCACCATTTCCCTTGAGTCGATCCCAAACCCTTTTTTCTGTTTGGGGGCTTTTTCAACATTAAATTTTTCTCTCGCCATCTGGTGTTATATTGTGTCTTTTAAATTTACTACCAAGTCCAGCAACGAATTCTAGCTTAGATGGCGCCACCATGCAGGGTGAACCTGGGCCTCTCTATCCAACTGCTGCCAATATCATACGCTCAATGGACAGAAGTCAGCTTGCACCTGTGTGCCACCTTAAAACTGCAGTCGTCCTCTACGGTATCGTTACTTGGGGTCTGATTTTTTTCCGAAACGATCAAAGGTTTCTTCAATTACACCAAAACCTCTACCCTAAAGAGTCGCCCTGATTTTTCGAGAGAGAGAGAGCCCTACTTTCCAATTGACTTTTAAGCCTAAGGAAGCAGCGGTTGGCAAGAGTTACTCTACGTCTGATCTAATCGCTGGCGTCACTAGTGAGCCAAGGTAGATGGAATCCTTGATTACTTCAAAGTTACATATATCAGGCTAAGTTGACGTTGGGGCCAGTATATCGGTGTCACGCGTCTTTCTTTAATGACTGCCTATATTTGGTTTTACCCTCATTTACCTCTAGACTCACTTAAGCTGCTTCTGCTCCAAAGGTTTCAGAAGCTTTATTGGCGTCTAGCTGTGGTCGTTCAATCACGTCAATATCATCAATATATCTGCTTTAAATTAATTTTTTTTTAAATCGAAAGCCTCGGGTAGTTTATTACCAATCTTAATGGAGCAGCGAGAACTCTGCATTGGCATCCTGCACAGCTAACGAGTTTGGCGGTTATAGCATGACATCACTCTGTAAAGCTCATCTCGGCTTGTGCCGATCTTGAGTTGAAATGGTTTCTGTAAGATTAACCGTAGTCCATTGTGGATTTTCCTGACTTAAGACTGCACCCAACGTATCAGATTATTCACGAACTCTTTCAAGCGTTTAGATCCCATGATCGCGTATGCCATGTTGAGGCGTCTTTTCCAGCATAGTTGAGACAGAAGGATCTCCATTTCCAGCAACGATTGCTTTCTGAAAATAACGATAAATCTTCTTGACTTTGTTCAAACCTTCGGAAACAAGATCGGTACAAAGGACATATCATTGTCACAACTTAGAAGAAATTTCCCTTCGGGAGTGATCACCTTCACCTTCTCCATGATCACTTTCATCTATAGGCACTGCATGTTTCGACCACAACCGATCATAACTCATTGGCGCCTAATACCTCTTACCGACTCCGAGCTTTCGGAGTGACAATTTACGAAAACTCCTAAAATCATGCTACACCACCGATCAATTTGAATATTTGAAAAATCATAGTCGTTGACGTTGATGCGCCAAACATTTCTGCGTTCTGTTTTCTATCTTTCAAAACTCAAGCGTACATCCCGGGGCACGGAGGCATACTAAGCGAAGATGAAAATTAAAATAAACAAATAGTCGTGCCGAAGTCTAAATGGAAGGCAAACACGCATTTTCCTAATCACCTTCCAATTGATTATCGAAAAGCATCCCGCGGCGCGATCATCCGATGCAAGCAATTTGCCTCCACACATTACTCTCGCCACGCTCGTCGGTCCAATCGACTTCTCCCCACCGTACCGTCCATTCTTCCATGATGGTTCATTGTTTACTCCAGCAAGTATCTTTGGTCAGACGCAGACGGTTTAGAGTGTCTAAACACGAACAAAAAAAAATAGTGTAAATATAGCCGCTAAGGTCAAAGCCGACTTCTCAAGGCCGACATGTGCACAGATGAGCCAAAAAAGATCCAATGGAACTGTTATAGCAATAGAATCAACAAAATCAATCCAAGCGAATAGCAACAGTAGTTGATCGAGATGCAAACGCTCAGCCGTTCGAGTACCCGTGTTCAGATCAGGTCCCGTGTATACAAAGTAATCAAGCGGATCGCACGCGCTTGATTACCGCCGCTGGGGAGGGCAAGACGTGCAAGTTGGCGCGTAACTTACCCAGCGAACACACTTGTGCAACTGAACGTGCATCTGTATTATAGATACAAGTGCTCTTTGGTTTGTGCGGATAAAAATCGTCGACAAACAATTGCCGGACTACGTACGTGGGGACAGTCAAGTCTAATTCGGACTCGCACTTGTGGGCTTGCAATTGAACCTCATCTACTCGCTCAAGTGAGGCATGAGCTGTTGTTGTTTATGAATCCAATCGTTTTGCAATGTATCTGCAGTTGCAAATGTAGAAAGTTGTCCGCGAAGCCTATGACGACAACGATGACTATCTATCGATAACAATCTCTATCCCACCATTTACGATTGGCTTGTGTTGATTTTTATGTTCTCTCGTATCCAGATAGGCTGCACTCCAGCCTCGGAGTTTGTTTTGATTTATGCCTCATTCGTTTATCAACACTATTGATGTGTTCTAGCTCAGTCGGTGGCTATCGGTGTAGCGGAATTCCAAAGTGAGCAATAAAATCACGTTATGTGCAGCGCGTGTTTAGATATTTTTTTCTCTCATCTCCCGTTGTTGTTGCATTCGAGGGTAGGCGTATGGGTGACGTACTTGTAAAGAAAAATCTTACCCACACGCTAGATACTTTACGACAATTCGTAGAATTTTTAATTTGTTTACACAGAGCAGCCAACTGTACCGTGGTAGGTGAAATGATGATGATGATGATGCATCATGGTCGTCCTCTTGGTCGGGGTCGTGACTCAGACATGATGTTATATGCTGTGATGAGCTCATGAATCGGTTCTGATGAGTCGGATTCTTTCGTGTTTTATTGCCCCTCTAATGCCGCGGCTTAGGAGATCGTAAACAGGGATCAGAGCATGAGATTGCCAAGTTGATTGATGGAGTGCTTTGTAGAAGGAACCAGGTCCTTGGCGTCATGAAGTCAGCACTCAACGACTAGGTCAAATTGTAAACATTGTCTTTTAGTGGGACAGTCTAAAGGTCTTGAAGGTTTCTACACATTTTATGTATGCAATAGAGTAATAGAAGAGTATGTTCAAAAAGTAATAGGAATGTTTGGTCTTTAAAAATATAATTCTACGCCTACGACTTTGGCCTGTATGGTCGCTGTATTTTTGGGAACAGAAAAGAAGTCATACTGAGCAATGTCTAGTGAACATGGAAACTGGGTTATCATTGCAGTGATGTCTTTAGGCAATAAAATGTTTTATCGCAGTGCAAAATAGTTTCGCCATGACTCCGTTTTTTTGGGGGATTGTATCGCAGAGACATGAATGCAATTATAATAGGTGGTGCTCCTTATTGGACGTTTTATCATACATACATATATGTTAAGAGGAACTCATGGTGCATTGTTCACATTCAACTATGTTGATCTCTTTTGGGGGTGACGATCCAGAGTAGCTTCGCTAGGACGATTGAACCCCAGCTTCGACGCTTTATCACAAACGCATGCCCCATCACTATCTAACGTGTTTAAGTTCTTCTGCACTGTTATTGACTTCATTAAACGACTCCTTAGCAACTTCCAATCGCCGCTGTTTCAGAAGCCAATTGATATACCAACAGCCTGAGCGCCTTTTTTTGATTCAACGTTCGGATATAATCAGTTTAGAGTGTCCAGCGCCCTTGTCGCTTTCAATGTCTTTGCTGTTGACTTGGCAGTCTGTATACTTACTTACTCGCATAGATGGCGCTACAGTTTGGGGCGAAATTGAGCTTTTACCAAAAACCGTCTTCAATTGGCGGGCCGAGTTGGTTGAGGTCCCTCTTCAACCACATACATATGTATATGGGCCACCTTGGATGCGTTCATCCTCTGCTGCGTGGTCCCTTGGCATGAGAATCGACGACTCTTTGGGGCATAGGTGTGATGTCCATAGCCCATAGCCCATCCTAGACGCGTGACTAGGCCGATATCGGTGTATAGCTCGCACAGTTCTTTGTGAATGGTGAGCCAACAGATGGTGTGAATGTTGGCTGTCAATTACGGTCATTTGATGAATCCAATATGGTTGACCTTTTTGATAGATATCAAGTACAGTGTTGACAATTTTAGCCTTTTACTCGTTTTCCACGTAACAACGCGTTTTTGTTATTCAAGCCTATTAATATGCCTAGAAATGTGGGCCATCTGTAACGATAGGATTTAGAAAGATATGGAAAAGGTGTTCGAAACCAGCCAGAAACCTTAATTCGTCCCGAAGTCAAAACTTGGGTCTCACTTGTCGCACTTTATAACCAATTTTGCAGGTTGATCTTCATGCACGTGCCTCTAAAATCCAAATGACACAACTATTGAAGCCATCTACGACGTCGCTCCCTATAAACTATGGCTCGAAGACAGGCAGGACGGGACGTTACGTATTATCTCGGTGACTAAGGCAAGAGTTATTCTCACTTAGAGAAGTTTGTCGGCATTATTTTCATTTAACGGAAGGACCTGTTTGATGAACGACTGTCTGAAGAAATGGGCAAAAAGTTGGCAACTGTTTTCGGATCATTGGAGAAAATATTGAGAAAATAAATAGTTCCGGTAGGGAGATTCGCTTAGTTGTGCAAATTCTAAACAAAACTGCAGATAAATAGAAAGCGGGCTTTAAGGTAGGCCTGCCACTTGGTTGCGCAGGGAGCTTGGTTCTTACCAGGGTAGAGATGAGATGGCATTCTCTTTTGGTGAATGTTAAATGGATAGGATGAAGCACCTGGTGACTTTGGAGTAAAATAGGACAAAAGTATCGCCTAAGGACCTGTGCGTATTAGGTTTTAGGAAAAAGGTTTTGCCAAGTCTGCTTTTCGAAAATCGAAGCCGTACGAGTACATATTATACGAGTGGAGAATGGTGAAGTGATTGCCGAGTGAGAGTGTTCTCTATAAAGAATGGATGGAATTGCGGTAGTAACGCATAACGCATAACTTTTCGGCATCAGATGATAGGATCAGGTCAAGTTGTCGATTCATGTTGTTGACGATATTACTGAGGGGAGGTGATCCTTACCTTACAAACGAGTCTCGCCATCGGGTTTATTCGATTTCAATGGTTAAATCGCCACAAGTGATGATAATGTCATTGGGGTCAGCGATGGAATCATGGAATCTATGAGTTATGAGCGACAAATGTAATAGTAGGCTTGGTGGAGCCAGGTAGATGCTTAAAAAATTGAAATCAGTGGAGTTCGACGATTTGAAAGGTAAGGGATCGGAGCGACTACCTAGATTGGCAGCATTATCGTGAACATCGATACGAAACAGAGTAAAATCGCTGTCTCCGAGCACTAGGACACAGATTATTGTAGATTCAGTTACGGCAAAAATGTCGAAGGTAGCTTTTGGGACTCAAGGCTTATCCATACTACGCAAGTTTTGGTGTGCAGTCCTCTCATATTCTGGTAGGAGCAGAAAATGTCTCTGGCTGAACTATCCGATTGGTGGAGAAATGTAAGGTTAGGATTGAAAATAATTTTTCAAGCTTAGGAGAGATCGTTAGTTACATCATTGGGTGAAATATTTAGGGTCTCGTGAAACCGGATAAAGGTTTTCTTCAGTTCGTGAAGGTCTCTCGGGAGCCTTTTTGTTAGATCGATGCCTTGACGTTAGTTTTGGTTTTGCTGTCAATGCAGTAAGGTTTCTCGTGAAGGTAGGCAAGATAGAGACGTTTTCGTATATTTTTCTATCTCTCAAGCGTGACATGACGTATTGTTCCTGAATTTCTTTTTCATTAAGTTTGACGTGGGAGAGAGGAATGGATTCAAGAAAGATGGGGATAGACTGACCGGAGTTTTGAGCACCCCAGAAGATGTGAAGGAGGTTGCATCGAGAGAGTGAGAGCATATGAAGTTAGGGAATAATCGATTGTTTTGAGGATCCCGAAGTTTGAGAGAAATAGGAAAATAGCCCTACTTTTAACCCTCATTTATGGTTGGGCTTGCTTCGTTTGAGCGTACTAAACCCTTTGTGATATTAGACTCAGAGCTATTACTATAATATGTGAGCTTATTGACCTGAAGTTTGTAGTTAAAACCAGTGATCCAAACCGACTCTTCATAGACATTTATAATCATCGTCACTGGCATGCACGATACGCATTCCCTACTTGTTTCTTTCGGGTGTACTAATACAGTACAGTTCCCTGCACTATTGAACCACTTTTTCCGCGGGACTACCTCATGGGGCAAGAATTTCATGCTACTTAACTGCTTCTTCTACTCTCTTTATACGAGTAGTTTCAGCTGACATTCTGTAGTTCAGCTCACACTTTTTCTACTAGGACCCAGATATCGGTCCAGTATTCCACCATTCGTCTAATTAATGAAGCTGAATCCGGAATAGTACGAGTACATCCATTCCATGAAGAATCTATAGTCGAAGATCGCACGCTTTCCGTCCTCCTCCTTGTTTGGACACTCTAGGCAATAAGGCGAATTATCTTGACCAAATCGTTACTTGCTATTCCCTGAACATGTCACTCATAGCATTGCCCATCGCTACCCACTATTTTTCCTACTTTTCTGGCAGCATTCGACCTATTTTTTGGCATCTTAATAAATATAAAACTATTGCTCATCTAGATCATGTGGGGTTATTTCTGGCGAATACGGTGGGTAAAGTAGAATAGAATTTCCTATTCAAGCATTTCCAACTGGGTTTTCACCTATTTTGCAGCATATGGCTGAACCTTGGCATGTACCATGTACATTGTCGTTCCTCTGCCCGTATAGGGGCCGTTTTTTCTCCAATGTTCGGTTCAAGCGCATCTTGGTGGTTTCCTTTGGTTCGAGCAGCTCATAATAGTCTACACCGCGCTGATGCCATCAAATTCAGAGTTGAAACTTTGAACCATGGATATTGTCATTTGTCACTGCCAAAACCTTTCTTATTCTATTTCAAACTCTCTGGGCGTCAAGTCTTACTGCATCCAATGTCCTTGCTTCTAGATAATTCCCAATACTTTCAATCTCCCGAAACTGATGTGCTCACTACTTGACTACTAAAATGATTTTTCGAATTCAGCTAGCATCTGACATTAGCCTTCATGAAGTAATGCCTCCAATTCTTCGTCTTCAAGCTCTTTCGAAACGAAAACTCCGACAGAGAAGAATTCTGTGTGCTTCTGCTACAGATTTTTTGAACAAATAAGTGCAATCGATTTTCGCACAAATACCTTTTTTTTTTTAACGCGCAAAACCCGACATTCTTGAAATCATCAAAAAAGTTGTTTATACTTCGGCGGGTTAGCAGAGGCTAGTTTGAGCTTAAATTATATACGAGTCATACTGGTTACGCCATCTCTTGGGAAACAAAGAGAACTTATTAAAGGTCCCAATGATTCCTAGAAGGCGTTTTTCCCTATAATGGCAGTTATACCCTATAATGGCAATAGACATATCAGTCTGCCAGCAATATTTGGACTATCTTCGCGCTGATCTCCAGAAATGGCATTTCCACATGTTCGGGATCAACTGTTACTTCAATACAAGTTGTTCCTGCAGGCTTCCACGTTAGCTTTATAGCATTGGCATGTATGTTTCACTTTTTGGTAAAATTTCGGACATCATTCCTGTAATAGCAACTCTCTTTCCTCTTTCTTTGATCTTTTCAGAAGCCCATGTTTTTTCTTCCCTTTTTGATCGTAGTCATGGGCCTGTATACCACTCGTAGTTGACTCAAAAGCAAATATCAAAGCTCTTTAACGACCAGAGCTAAACAGCCGATGAGGTTAACACCTGAGTGATACCTTAGGACATGCCAATGCGGCCACGAAACATACGAGTAGATTACATGACGATCGTTTAGTTGACTGAAACATTATTTACGCTGATTCCTTAACCGAAAGCGATTAGCATTTTATGGATAATAAATAAAGACTTTCAAAAAAACCTCAATATTCCAACAAGGAAGAATACACAAGGCCACCTGGATGTCATCCGGTGGAGTACGATGGCACTAGAAACTAACCGCAAAACAAGACAGGTAGAAGCAGTATGGTCAACAATAAAAAGTGTTGTAAAGGAAGCAATGGAAAACAAACTAGTCTATTGTAAAGCCCCCAAAGGAAAGCATTAGTTCGACTAAGATTCCGAGGAAAAATTAAAAGCTCGTAAGGTTCTAAGATTTCAAGCCCTAAAAAATAGCAAATAAATCACGCCTATAGATATCAGATCCCACGAAAAGAAATCAGCCGTCTCTTTCGAGATAAAAAAATAACGTGTTCGTGGTGCTGTTGAACGGAAGGTCTGTAGTTCAAGTCTGTCCCTACCTGTCTGTCTAGTCTGTCCTATGCCGAAAAACTGTGCAACAACATCAGTTGTGAATGGGAGATGATCAAAAAAATGGAAAAAAGACAACCAAGCCGAGCCGTAGATCTAGGTGAGGGAAAACCCAGAAGAGAAGGAACAGAGCAGCAAAACATGGAAGGAAAACGATCATGACAGGGCGGCTTGGTGAAGTGTTGTCACCGAGGCTCTGATTTTCCTAGTTCTAAATGGCGGGTATCCTACGATTCAAAATCTTGCCTTTCTTGAGCGCGACATTAGTTCTCTTCTCCAGAAGCTAGTTTATACAATTCAGGTTAACACGCGGGCATACCTCCTCAACTGAATGTAATAGGACGTAGTTTATTAAGCCTTGAAATTTCATTCCTTTCATTTTCTATAACTTGAAGATGTTAATCGCACTATCGCGTAGGTTTTTTCTCACCAATAACTTGGCAATTGTATCACTTGCTTAAGATGAAATCTATACATTTAGTACCCTGACTGATCAGCTCATAAACAATTGTCAGGGTCTCCATTAAATAACTTGTAATGCACAATTCAAGTGGTGCTGGTCACGTTTCCTGTGCACCACTTTATGGAGGTCTTAAAACCAAACTCATAACAGAACATAATCGTGCTTACGATAAAAAACAATGAAATGCGTCAAGTGCACGATATTAGGCAATCAAAAACGTATAAAGAATAAGAAAACTATAAAGATATGAAATTAAATTAGTGAAATTAAAACAATAATTCCCGCGGTTCCACCACGAAGCCCATAAAAAAGCTGCCGAAGGTCCATCATAATTATTACATTTCCGCACACAATAATTGTCATAAAAGGAGGAATGCTGATGTTTTCAGTTTTTCCTTCCCTCTGTTTTGCTTGCCTTTTTATTGTTCTCTTTTAATTATTAATTTGCATCGAATGTAAATATTTGAATTTGAATTTCGAAACTACGTCGATGCTGTAACTGCCATCAATTTGCTGACGGCACTTGGTAATAGATGCGGAAGTGGTATCACCGGTGGTAGTAGATTAGTTTTGTTCTTTTCGAATTACTCCACTGGCTGATTTAATTGCATTCCGAAATGAAAGCTCCCAAACAAAAAAATAATAATAAAAAACCGAACAAATAAAAATAAATATAAAAGCAAGGGAAAAACAAAATTATTAGATTTCCTGTTGGCGCTTTGCATTTAATGACCATATTGCGGGCCGTGCTTCCATATTTAAACGCTGAAAATTAACAAAGTAAACAAAAAAACAAGCGGTGATTTGATCATAAACAGTTGGTTTAGATACATATTAGTGGACAGGTGGTTATTGTGTCACAAATGAATGGAGTGATTGATTATTTAGATTGGGACTGTAGCAGAATGCGACGCTTGACCGTTAGTGTTATGCAACTGGTTTTCGAAATTTGGTCATCACTACAGATCTATCGTATGAATATGAATAAGGCTTGATTAAGGTTTGCCTCATATTTGACCAGAATCCCATTTAAATGTCAGTCGTATCGAATTAAGAGATTTTCCGCCCAATTTGTTTATTGGAACGTAGGTAATTCGAAACCCAACCACCAGTACAAACAGCAAGTATCAAAAGTCGGCAGAGTCAACGGCAGGTCATGGTCCCAACACCACTCCGATTCGGCACTGACTTCATGACTTTATCTATAGCTCTGGCCTCAATCTACATATTTTTCTGACATCATCTTTCGGATCAGAGATTTATCTGTAAACAGTTTACGACATGACCCGCCTGTCTACGCCCTCTTTTGTCCATCCTGGCTGGTTTCCAATCAGTTAACGCTATTGTTCTGCTGCTCTAAGCACCCATTTCCTCTTTACATTCTTTGCCTTTTTCATTTGATCGCTTTTTCTCCAATCCTAAATTGGTGTAGGGAAACGCCTTCCAGCTGCAAGCTTGGACACAGTAATTACTTTTTAATCGAAAAGTAACCACCGCACTGCCAATAATATTTGTAAAAACGAGAACAAAAGCAAAATCAAAGACAAGAGCAGAAGTAACGAATCAAATGGAAGGAAAGAGACAGGTCCGGAAAGGCATTGCATCTCTCACTGCTACGATACTAGCTGTCACTAGTTTGTCTGCTTGTTTGACTGTCTGTTTGTTGTGTGCTTGTCGTTTGTCCGTTGGTTCGTCGGTACTTTGCGGTATCAGAGATCTGTATTTGTTGCAGTTTCACGGCATAATAGCCCCTGGATGCGGGCGCACAAGGAACCATTTCCCATTACTGTGATACAATGTTGCAATGCCTCTGCCCGAAGTGGGTGAGATGCAATGGTGTTAATGATGCTTCACTGCACTTCACCATTTTCCATCATCAATTATTGGGTGGCAGTATGCACTGTTGTGGCGCAATCAACCGACAAGCTGTACCGCCCTGCTAACATGAAATTCTTTAATGTCTCATCTCATCTCGCCCGTCCGTATCCAATTCACGCGTCTGTTTTGCCAATTGGCCGATCATTATAGTGAAGGAAAACGTGGGCCTGCATTAAGTCAATAGTTATTCCTGCTCTTCCATTATTCGCTCTTCTTGTTTATGTTTTCAATTTACATTTGCTTACGAAATGAAAAAGAGGTGGAAGCCCGCCAAAAGGTGCAAATCACTTAATTTATGAGGCGCTACGTACAGCGTGCAGGCCAGCGCTGCAACTTTGTTGCATGAAACGTCGCCGCGACTCATAATTGCTAACAATAACACGAGTTCACACAAAAATATACGAACAAGAGCGGCTGGAGGTGAGGTGGTTGTAGGTCGGCTAGGCATATGCTTATAGAAGATCTCATCCGCGGTTAATTTATCTCGGTTGCAATGCGAAATGAATTTTGCAATGGACTGCATATAAATGGATAATGGCTTGGCTTCGAACGGCTTGACGATCTTGACGAGACTTTGGAGATACGGTCTATGGTACATGGCGCATGGAGTTAATGATGGACGTGTGTTTGCTTTGCGACTTTGTCGTGAAAGGTGTTTGGAGTCGGCAACCGGTTTGGTTAAGGGATGATGGGGTGTAGTTATAATTGTTGGATTGGCTCGGATGGAATCATGACGCTTACGTTAGCAGTGGCCGCCACAGATTTGACGTGGTACTGAATTTTCTTATAATAGTTTGCTAACTATCCATTTACTACACATTCTTGTGGATCTTTTAAGAACAAAGCAGATCTGCCTACCTCGTTCAACTCTTAAACAAACTAACCTTTTACTTGAGAAAACAGTGAAATCGAATGACAAACAAGGTCGTTGTCCTGTCATTACCAGCATAGAACACGTTCCCTTACACGCATACCCCCGAAGTTGATAGCTCTCTACTACTTTTCACTCTTAACTTAAAACGTAAGATCAAACGAACGTGATAAATGCTGCCAAATTACCTTACTCTCTAACGCCTCATTTTTCATCTTCATTGACAGCTCTAATTCAAATAGATTAAATTGCGTGAAATCAGTAAAAATCATCTACGACTTTAAGTATTTAAACGAACTGCCGTTTGGTATTGAAAAACCGCTGCACACTATCTGCCTGTGGCACGTTAATTACTGTCGCACCGTGCCGATTAATCATTTCTGCCAGATAATGTCATTTAAACCCGTAAACCCCACTCGAATGTCATAACTTTCAAAAATAAATTGCAATTTTTCACGTTTGTTTTCATCTTAAACCCAACCACTTCAGTTTCATTCACGATGCTTATCTGTCAAATTGACAGGAAAATATTGAATTTTTCGCGACATACGAGTTCAAAAAAACACCCAAACCCATGTAAATGCAATAAGTGTCATGACAAATAATGCTATTAGTTGTTTATTCAAATTTTGAGCGCCAAAATGGTTGACCATAATTCACCTCAATCGACCAGTAACGCCCGTACAATCGAATAACAACAAGTTTCCCTCCTCGTACGCTGCTTACACAACGAAGGGGCGAACATGAGAATCTCTCGAATCAAATACACATAGGAATAATAAGCCAAAAAGGTGAAAAAAGAGGAACAGAACAAAAAGGTATTCAATTGAACTTGTGTCTCGTAAATAACATAAAACTCAGACAAAGGCGAAACAAGACGCCGAATAAGAATTATTCGACGAACAATTACCCGTTCCCGTGCGTTGTCTGAGAGTTCAAAGACCGCCCGCGCACGTCGAGTGGTGTGGTCCTCGGTCTTTGGTCATTGTAACTGCGTAATTTTTGGACATACACCTGTCGATGAAATGGATACTGATACTGATACCTACGCATACGATATGGCTGTTGTGATGTCTACGCAAGGAGGAGTAACCTTGACACTGAGTTTAGTGACCAACGACCTTTGTAGCATTTGCTTAGTCTAGCCATTGACTGTCACTGTCTTGCTTTGCGTCACCGTTCGTCACAGCGATCAGAGGTGGAAGACAACAAAAACAAAAACATTGAGTTCCTGCAGCATGACGTGCATGGAAAGAGAAGGAGAGAGAGAGATAAAGACGGTCGTTATGAATGGGGTTATAATGGGCCCATCGTTGACGGGTTACATTATCCGATTGAACGATTTGCGTGCGCGTTATGCGTTCGAATTCCATTTTAATAAAAAGATAATAATTGTGTGTCAGTTTAGCTCGGGGTTTAATTGTTTTCCTTCTTCATTTTTATTGTTTTCCTCTTTTTATGGTTCACAATTAATAGTTGGGCGTCTAATTTACCACCGCGCTTGGAGGTCTCATCTTTTTGTTTTTGTATGCACATCATGCAATTATAAAATTGTTTACAATTTCCTAGGAGCGATGATGTAAACGGTTAAAATGTTTTCATAAAGTACATTCCGTCATGCATTAATGGCATTGCCGGCCGTAGTCAAGGCTTATACGAATGGACGGGTTTTAATTGAGTTGTAAACATGCCAAGTTTCGAATCGCGTCGGTGCGGTCTTGGTTTGTTGTCTTTTTACTTTTTTAGGATGTCAGGTGCATGATTTATGATGGCTAGCCGTAAGGTGGTCAATGCTGATTTGAGGGTTTTTCTAAATTGTGAACAATTGACTTATGGCTTTTCATCGTTTTCAATCTTGACCGAGATTCAGAGCCGTAAGTGGTTGTGGTTTTACAGATGCTGTAAACCAGTGGAAAAACAAAAGCCAATGAGTTTTACTAGCACTCACCGGAATTGGCACGAAGGGCGCCACTTATGACTTAGTGTCATTTTCTGTAAAAGATCCATTTGCATGATGAAAAGAAGGGTTGTGTGTGGGATATGAAAGCAATTTTTATTGCGGATTAAAGTATATTTAAATTTTCTAAACATGTTATCAGTCAAGTGTCCCCCGAGGGTTCGCTCACAGACGATCCAATCGATCCGAGAGATGACTATGTTGCTTGAGTCGGACTGGATCCCACTAATGGTTAGAATGATGTTGATCTCCAGTTGATCAGCTGCTATTAGTTAGCTCTAGAGAAAAAAGTCTAAGGCGTTAAATCGCAAAATTTTAGCGACCATTCCGTATGGTCCCTTCTGGAAATAACCCGTTCTTGTGACATCTCTAATTTTACACCTCAACCAATTGAGGCCATAAAAATCAGCCGCACATCGTTCACCATCGACAGTCACCGTCTGACCATTTTTATTTCGAAAGATTTGTGGCCCAATCATGCCGACTACCCAAAATCCACACCAAGCAGTAAGTTTCTCAGGCTACATTGGAAGCTGTACTGTTCGACCGAAAATATGCTTTATTACGGAAGATAATTTTTTCGCCAAAATTCGGAGCCGTTTCTAACTGCTCCAGAGCTCAATATGTGAATATCTAGTTGAAGTCGTAGAAAAACCAACTCGTTGTGCATGAAGAGGAATCAGGAGGTTTGGATTTCAACTCCACCTTCAGTAACAGCAGCCTCGCTTGACTGCTTGATCAGTAAAAAGTTTAGCGAACAGAGCACGATCAGTTAAAATAAACTGCAGCACTATAGCGCTGATAACAGAACATAATCATCAAAAAATGACAGCCTCTTCACTTAAAATGAACGAGCAATAACCTGTCAAAGTTCGGAAGTAACTATTGAATAACCCATTGATTTACACCGAAGCCTACAATGAGCTGAGCCATTCGATTTAGATTAAGATGGGGGCAGGGACAATGTCACCTGATCACTGCGCCCTCTGATGGGCCTATTGTGATGTCCCCCATTTAGAGTTCACTCAAAAATCATGAGTGATGATGAAACTTAGTACGAGTATGCTTTTGAGTGAACAAGCAGCGATTTCTTCTGCTTCAAGATAATGCCTGCTTAGGTGTTTGTTTCGTGTACTGACCAGGCCCTTTCTGCCTCTTCGTTACAGGTGATCGTGGTAATCATGACCGACTGTTCAGCCGAAGGTCTGTAGTTCAAGCACGTCCATAGTCAAGAACAATTCCAATACCGCAAAACTGTGCAACAACATCAGTTGTGAGTGAGAGACGATCAAAAAGTGCTGAAGGCATAACACTCGCAGTATAAGATCACTTCAAAAGTCATACTCTGTGTGTGCATTTCCAATACAACACCTTAATGACATGGAAACAAAAGAGTTACTGTGAACTACAACCAACGCAAATTCAGTGGAATCTCTCAAGTCCTATGTCCTAGATAGGACACCCCCGGAGAGTAGTGAATGTGTGATGCCCATGATTTTAAGATGTTTGTTGACCGGGCAGTGTGCAGTAAGGAATTCTGTGACTATACGAATCTGATTCCTAGAGAGTTTAAGGAGTTGTTTCGTTCCTTTGAGGGAAGTGGCTGGTAGGAACATCTTGGCGTGTCTGCTACCTTCCGTTTGTGTCCAACAGTGGTTGGCCGTGTTCCTCAATCATTCCTTTATGTAGGATTTTATGGTGCTGATAGGTATGCCGCAAAATGGTCTTGGCATCAAGAATGGTGATGCAGAGCCTTTTCTTGCTAATTGGTCTGCTTTTTCGTTTCCTATATGGCCACTGTGCCCAGGTATCCACATGAGGTGAACTCTGATTGTGTTGGCCAGCTGGCGTAATAGTTGTAACCAGTCCCATACCAATTTAGAGGTGGCCGTAGCTTTGGAGGGCTGAAAGTGCAGCCTTGCTGTCAGAGAGAATATTAATGTTTTTATATGTAATAGCTGTTTATATTTTCTCTGTGGCAGAGGTCAATTGCGAATATCTCTGCTTGAAATACGGAGTTGTATCTGCTATGCTGTGATAGATGTGTGTTCCAGTGTTAGCTCCGCATACTCCAGCCCCAACACCTTCGTTTGTTTGTGTACCACACACTGGATTGACGATCGAAGGAAGGTCTATTTTGCTCCCAGGTGTGTCGGGAGGGAATTGTGACCTTAAAATTTTGACTGAAGTTGTACCTTGGAATACCCCTTGGGGTATTTTTAGGATTTCATGCCTGTTTAGTTCATTAAGAATGTCAGGATGAAATAGCCTGGAATTATGATTCATCCTCCGCGATAAGTTTGTGAGCGAATGTTATTGCTTCTTTTTTAAGTTGGAGGTGTACGGGTGGTAGGTCCGTGATGACTTCTAGCGCTTCTGTGGGGATTGTTCTCATAGCTCCTGTAATACAGATACAAGCTAGTCTTTGTAGTTTGTTGAGCTTGGCTTGTACTGATGTTTGTTTGGTTTTGTGCCACCAGACGGGCGCAGCGTATGTGAGAATTTGTCTGGTAATGACTGTATATAACTAGCGAGATATTTCAGGATTAAAGCCCCAAGTTTTTCCAGTGAGACTTTTGCTGGTCCATAGGGAGATCTTGGCTTTCTCAATGGTTTTTGTGATGTGAGAGTTCCAAGTGAGCTTATCATCTAGTGTTACACCTAGATATTTGGCTTCGTTTGAGAACTCTATTGTTTCAACAAATAGAGTGGCCTACTTCTTCTTTTGGTGAAAGCGACTATGGTGCTTTTTTAGACATTTAGTCCAACTTTTATGCACCAGTTCGCAACAATGTTGAGTGCCCTTTCGAGGAGTTCCGAGATTGTGTCTTCGAATTTTCCTCTAATTAGGATCGCAATGTCATCAGCATAGGCTTGGACATAGAAGCCATTGTTGCTGAGTATGCTAATTAGCTCATTGACCACGATGGGGTGAGAGAACAGCCTTTCGTGGTTTTTATACTGATTTTATCATTGTGAGGTGTTTATTTTCCTGTTACTAAACATGCGTTGTATCCATCTGCATGTGGTATTATCTACTTCTGTGCTGAGGATGCAGCGTTGTATTTGGGCGTGATCGGTATTGTCGAAAGCACCCTCAATATCAAGAATTCTTTGTCGCTTAGGGATTTATTAATCCGAGCTGTTAATTCCCAGGCCGGTGGGCATATTGTTTGTTGTGGAGCGGTGATCTTTTGAGAGGACCGTCTCTTATATGTCTATCAGTATTTTTTCCATTGCTTTTAGGAAAAATGAGGTAAGGCTTATTGGTCGGTATGATTTTGGCAGGTCTGCGGCCTGCTTTTGGAATACATTTTACCTTTACCTTATTCCAGCTTGTCGGTAGATAATTAGCATGGGGGTGATTTGTGCACTTCCTTTCTGAAGGAGAGCTGGGAACATATCGTCTTCTCCAGAAGAATTGAATGGGTCAAAAGAGTTTATGGCCCATTTTATACTTCCTTCATGAGAGATTGCCCTTGATCTCTTTCAGTCCTCTCTGTTGGGTCTGGTTGCCCTGATCTGCGGAGGTATACTGGAGAGAGTGAAGGGAATGATGTTGGAGTGTATGTTTGTTAGTATTTGTAGTGTTCCTGGACCATTTTCCGCATATGTGCCATCTGCTGAGCTGAGCCATTGGGATTGTTTCTTTCTTTTCTTTCCTCTTCTTTTCTTCTCTTTTTTTTTCTTAATTTATCACAAGCTTTACTTCATGTTTGTCCAGTAATAGCACCAGAGTCCTTTATCAAACTAGATTTAATATCATTGATAAATATATGACTTAAAAAGCAACATCAGGGGCGTGTTATGATAATATTTCTTATTATAAATAATATATCGATGTTGATATTATTTGAAAAAAACTCTACATTAACCCAAATAAAGATTTTAATTTGCAGATCAACTCACCTATATATTCCTATCTGCCGAATCCAATCTTCTTCTTCTTCTTTTCCTTTTTCCGGCGTTGTTATGGTCAGAAGTGTAGGACCATAACCTTCCCACTTAACTACATTCCTACTGGTCCGCTTATGGGGTCCGCCGGTTTGACCTCAGAAAGTAGCGGCAGGCTTCCCGGTTTGGGATTACTTCATCGCTGAGGCCAATCAAATGCTGGTGTTTTTGCATTTGTTTGCACCAATTGTTTTTCGGCCCGCCTTTTTTTTTTTTTTTTTTTTGTGACACGGGCATGCTCCAGATTTTTTTTGTTTGATCTTACTCTTACAACACCGGTGATCTCCAGTCGTGTCAACCCACTGATTTGCATGTACACTTGTGGGGCAGTTTAATGCTGGTATATGTGTCCCTGTGATTTTTGTTTACCTTTGTTTTAGTTGCCTTTTACAACAAGCGAGAGGTATCGCTTAACCGTCCCTGCACGGAGAACTATATATATCTGCCGAATCCAATATGTAGGGAAAATAATTTCCCAAGTTCTATGCGTAGACAACATTCGACCAGCTGTTTCATCACGAGCCAAAGTTGTGATGTATTTCATTTTATCAACCGCTTCTTGCGTGTGTGTTCAAAAAGTGATGGGAATTTTGTAATATTACTGGTTGCACTAGATCGATTTGCAAGATTTTGACTTTCTATTTGTAATAGGTACGATTTTCCGAATTAAACATTTTACAATATCTCTTTATGGTACCGAATCCATGGTTTTTAAAGGATGTCTCTGTATGCCCGTACGTTCGTGGGCCCTTTTTCGCCTCGACTATCTCGAGGACGAGTAGAGATATCAACTTCGGACCAATTTTATTCGGCGCTAACTTGCACAGTGAACAGTTGGTAAAGCTTCCAAAATAAATAAAACGGCGGCTTGTTTTTTATATTGAAAAAAATTAGATTTCTCGAGAAGGAAAAATGGGAAGCTGAACCAACTTTTTCGGTTTGTTATAGCATACGGCTTACGTTAATATTGCCACCAGGAACGTTAGTTATTACATAAAATATTGAATTCTAGGCTTAACAAAATGGCAGAGAGAAGGATAAGTTCATTTTGTTTCCCAGGGCTCGTATTAAACGTCTAGAATGTTAATGTTATCTTTTTAAAAAAATGACTTTTGTTAGCTGAAATCACGATGTTTTCTATGCTAGTAAATGTGCACTCGTGTAGACACATTGATTGTTGTGCCAGTTGTCTGCTTGTCTACTATTATTAGTCTGCTGTTAGATCTTACAGAGATCATGTACGAGTATACAGGGTGTCCCACGAGCAGTGTGCCAAAAAGGAGGGGAGGGGGTCTATTCCCCCCCGCTTGACTTAATTTGGAAAAAAAATATTAAAAATCAACAGTTACATCCACAATGCCGTGATATACTTTTTTGTAAAGCCAGAAACCTCTTCTTTCATCTTGTTTTTAAACGAAGCTGTTTTAGAAAATAGTTTTTGAGAAATTAATTTTCAAACTCAAAATTTTGAAAAAAAAAATTAAAAAAAAAATTCGAACTATTTTTTCTTCAAAATTGTATGTAATTAAGTACTATTTTTTTTTCAAAAATTCAATTCTTTTATTAGTTTTTAATTAAAAACAGAAAACCGGATGCAAAAATGTCTTTTAGTTTTTGAGAAATTAAAAAAAAAACCGAATCATTTTTTTCTAAGAAAAACCTTTTTTTTGGTTTTAACGCGGCTGGACTTGTAGGCAAATTAATGTATGTAACATTGACCCCTTTTTTATTATTTTTAAAAAATTCGGAGTTTTATGAGGATGCATCCGGTTTTCTGTTTTTAACTAAAATTTAATAAGAGAATTGAATTTTTGAAAAAAAATTAGTACTTAATTACATACAATTTTGAAGAAAAAATAGTTCGAATTTTTTTTTTCAAAATTTTGAGTTTGAAAATTCATTTCTCAAAAACTGTTCCTTAAAACAGCTTCGTTTAAAAACAAGATGAAAGAAGAGGTTTCTGGCTTTACAAAAAAGTATATCACGGCATTGTGGATGTAACTGTTGATTTTTAATATATTTTTTTAAACATTAAGTCATTTTTTTAGAAAATTGCCCCTCCCGGCTAACCGGGGGGAATAGACCCCACCCTCCCATACGATTTTTTTCTTGATGTGACCAGACCTACACGCCCTAGCCTTTTTGGCACACTGCTCGTGGGACACCCTGTATATAGGCATGTCTTAGCCGTACATTTTGCATCCAGCTCAACGCCACCAGATTGACTTTGTCTCCGTCTGTACTTGAGAGCGAATGAGAGAGAATCTTTACAAATCCACTGTCGCACTCATACAGTAGCAAGAGTACTTAAGGACAGCAACGTGCACAAATCCGCTGGCACTGATGATATTTCCCCAATATTTCTTTAGAGGTGTTCTTTTGCGTAAGCTTTTCCATCTTTCCCACCTTTCTGGTCTCTGTCCGAGTAGATGGAAAACAGCATTCGTCCACCCCGTCCCGTCTCCCACCTCCTACCGACCCATAGCACTAACGTCCCTTCTTTCTAAGGTCATGGAAACGCTGATACATCGCCAGCTTATGAAATATCTTGAACCCCGGAAACTTGTTAATGATCGGCAGTACGGTTTCCCCAGCAATAGGATTTGATGGTATAACTCGCCGAACCAATCTTTGCACCATTACGGCGAAAGTAAGAAAGTATGTTGCGCTTGATATTGCAAAGACATTTGACAGAGTTGGGCATCAGGCCCTTTTGTCGAAAATGCATGCTAATGGTATCGATAAATCTCTTCTTCTATGAATTAGAAAATACCTTTCGGCCCGTTAAATTCCAGTTGTTTTGGACGGTTTCAGGTCTGATGTTCACAATGTTTCATAGGGCTCTGTTCTGTCACCGACATCCTTCGTCATTTTTATAAATGATCTCTTATCTGTTACTTCTAAGCCAATACACTCCTTCGCAGTACTCTTAGCTTTTCATATTCGTAACTGGAACAACAGCGTATATTAAGCACGTTAAATTCCGACTTCGACAGCATAATTGAATGGGGTATAAACAACAGAGTGGAATTTAATGCTTCCAAACGACAATGCTGTCTATTATCACTCAAGCTAACCATCAATAATCAGCCATTATCCTTGAATGGCGCTTGTGTCGATGATACCGAAAGACTTTCCATCCTTATATGCGTGTTAATAAAACTCTTAGTTGGAATGACCACATATTCGAGGTCGCCAACGCTGCGAAATGTCTAGGTTTCCTCAAAGGATGCAAGAAATATTTCACCCCTTCTGATCTGGCTTTCATTTACAAGGTCTACATCCGCCTCAAGCTTGAGTACAACGCTCATATCTGGTCTGGTGCTCCAAATACCTCCTTGCACCTGCTAGATAGAATGTAAAAGCGAGGGGATAGAACTCAAAGAAGACAACAATATCGTGAAGTCGATCGACTCACTCGAACATCGACGTAATGTCTCCTCTCTATCTTTGTTTTATCGATATTTTAACAAACAATGCTCAAGCGAGCTAGCCAATTGCATTCCACTCCTTCAAGAATTGAACCGCCATACAAGTCTCGTCCGAAATGCTCATCAGTTCATCCTCAAGCCTGTCTTTGGACGCGCCGTTAAATGCTCTTCCCAGCTCAACTTTTCCCACTCATTACAATCGACCCGCATTTAAAACCAAGATGCATCAGTTCTGCCTTTCCCTCTCTCCCTCTATACCTTCGGCTATGCTGCTTCTTGACATTTAAGGGTAGTCATAACCCCTTGTGCTCGAGTCAATCATAAAAAATAAAAAACATCAGCGATTTTTCGAACTAAAAATGCTTACTTATTTTCAGGTTTTAAGGTCTCTAGGCCAGTCGCAACCAAGAACTTATTGTTTCGTTGATGTGTTGGTGAGCAAGTCTAAAAATCTGTATACTCGTGGCCAAGCAGGAAAAGAGGAATGAAACAATTATAAGCAGTTGTCGAATCACAATCACAAAAGCTGCTAAAATCGTTAAAACCTTAATTGATTCAGCACATGAAATGTTCTTGGTTCATCGAAAATTCCCGATATTATTTAACACACTTCCAAAAAAGTATTTCAAAAGTTACGCTTGGATGCTTCTTTGTTTTTCTTATATTAGAAATAAGGCTCTTAACAATTATATATGAAAAATAACAATTTAAATGCCCACCACGAGCACGTCTGCAGGCTTCTATTTGAACATCAAAATGTCCAAGGACTCGCTCTTACATTTCCGAATCAGGTTCATATATTTCGGTCCGAATGCTGTTTTCAGCTGTGTGAAAGTTGTTGGCTTTACAAAAATAGAACTAATCTAATCTAATCTAATCATCTGCGTCTATTTCTTTAAGTTGAGGCCACAAATAATCTTCAATCAGCTCTTTGATTTTCACTCTAGAAGAAACATGGAACAATAATTCCACAAGCTCAATGACGATCTTTTTGAAATTGTTTGAGGATTTCCATCTCCCCAGATGCGATAATTTTGTTTATTGACGAATCCTTTCAACGTGAAATGAGCTTCACACTAAAGGTGATTTCGAGTGAAAACCGGCATCACGCCCTAAATTCTGCATTGACTATGACCTGTTGGCTTCAGTTGACTTAATGCTAGCTCAACAATATTCTCAATAAGGCGTCCACTTTTTAGTCTGCCTTTTCTGACTCTCTTCGATCTTCAGAAACAGTTGCTTCAATTCTGTTCACTGACATTTGACTTGTTCGTTTGTCTGAATGGTTATTCGCACCGAAAATATATGACGTACAAGATGGCGTTAGTTGTTCCTAATTGGAGGATGCTATGACGTTTACAAATGCCTATGTTTCCTTGACGAATATTGTTCGACCATGAAGCGCCACTATCCTCAAGATCGCGGATTACACGTTACTGTTTCTTTACGGAACAATTAGTGTTAGTGGTTTTGACGCAGAGTTTCTGACCGTCGCACGTCAACTGGTCAAACACTACGGAATGGTTACTCGCCTCGAAAAGACTGGAACAACACGTGACAGAAGAAATTAGTGTTATTGGGCAACGCAGGTTTTAATAATAAGGCTGAATAATTTTAATGCATTGCTCTAGCATGTATGTATAACTATACAATTTCAAATTTCACATATTTCTACTTCACAAATCCCAAAAACGGCACAAAAGGAAGACATCTTTGAGAATTTATTCACTACTGACATCTAGGCAAGACTTTTGAAAGGCACTATACCTCCATTGTGCACAAAATAAGGCGACTTTTAATTTTACTCGAAAAATATTTATTTATTCATCAAAGTCTATTTTATACCTTTCAAAGTAATTCCCCTCAAACATCCTCGAAGTACTTCCGATTTGCATTACGACAGCGATGCGGTCTTTATCTCCTCAATCGTTTGCAGGTTTGGGAAGAAAAAAAATCGCAGGGAGCCAAGTCAGGTGAATACGGTGACTGAGGCATGATTGCGTCACTATTTTTGGCCAAAAAATTACGCACAAGCAACTTGCGCACTTATCGAAAGTTATGGGGACCTAGTCTAGTCTAGTGGACTCCTAGCAGCACGAAAAGCTATATGAGCATGCTCAACAAAGTGCAAAGATCAGCCGCTGTTTGTACAACGGGAGCTATGAGAAGCACGCCGCAAGCAGGGTTGGACATAATACTTCATCTCCTTTCTCTGAATTTATTCATAAAAGGCTGCCCTGCAAAAAGCGTGGGTTCTTTATGGAAACAAGCCAACTATGGACATGCGGCCATACTCAGAATAATAGATGACCTGGGAAAGTAACATGGTTCTAGTAGCCTCGAAGCTACGACCGACTATATTTCCCCCAAAATGACTTCTCTGTCAGAATACCAATCCGTTTCCCCGACGGGGACGAGTGGCTATCAAACGCCGTGATCAACGACCACGAGATTACCCTCTTCGCCGATGGATCGAAAATGGATACAGGCACTGGGGCCGTGTTCTATTCTGACACCCTGCACAAACAGGAATCATTTAGACTCACTGATTTGTGCAGCGTCTTCCAAGCAGAAATCCTAGCAATAGAGAAAGCAGCCAAACAAGTAACCGATATCCCACCATCGGATATCTCCATCTTTGTAGACAGCCAGGCTGCACTGAAGTCAATAGGATCCTGTACAACGAGATCAAAGGCTGTCATGAAATGTCGCGACTTACTGAAGTCCATCAGACACCACAAAGTCAAACTCTGCTATGTCCCGGATCACAGCTCAATCGTAGGGAACGAAAGAGCTGACGAATTGGCCAGGCAAGGCTCTAAAATGGACATCAGCGAAGCGGACACGTCACTGCAACCACCAATCAGTGCATTATACCGGATCATAAATGACACAGTTATAAAAGAAGCCAACTCGTCTTGGCTTACAAGAAACGACAGCCACACGACAAGACCATCGTAGCCAGAGCTTGATATCGGAAAAACAAAGAAGCTCTTGGTGCTGGGCCGAAACTCGATCCGTATGCACGTCGGAGTGATCACAGGACTCTGTCCCATCGGAGCAATGCTTTTTTCGGTCTTGGGCCATGTGGTCGCTTCCATTGAGATGATTGTGCTTTGGTTTCGCCGTCATAACCATATACCCATGTTTCATCACCATGGATGACCCTTTTCAGCAAACCTGAATGGTCGTTAGCGTCATTCAACAGCTCCTGACTGATGCTCATGCGAAGGTTCTTTGGTCAAAATTTAGTAGTATGGGAACCAACTTAGCCGACACATGTTTCATGCCCAAAATATCTGAAAAGAAAATGAGTGGCATGGACCAACCAATTTGCCAATATCTCCTGCAACTTCTCTAATAATGGTTCGACAATTCTCTATAACAATTTTCCTCACTCTTTTCATTCGTTGTTGACGTGCTAGAGCACGATATTGTCATTGACATCTTCTCGGCCTTCTGTGAGGAGCATATACTTTAAAAAAAATTCTTTTTTGCTCCGAGTAGAAAAATACCAAATACCATAGTCAAAATTTCAAGTTACTTTGGAGCACTTAAGTTTTTTTTTTTATAATTTTTTTCTTCCAAAGCAAAAACTCGCCAAGGACACCAAAACGCGTTTAACCTTTAGATCTCTGAAAAATAAACCAAACATCCATAATGGCATGACAATGTCAGCATATGTTAGGAGATATGTGTGCCAATATAACAAAATAAAAAATTCGAACATTGAATGTACTTAGCTTGCGAAATCCAAAAGGTCACCTTAGTTCTTGAACAAAATTCCTATAACATGAGGTTTCGTAGTGAACCAATAATGGCACATTTATCGATTTGAGATTTTCAATAGGACGTTTTATTGGGACACTCGTATAAGGAGTATTGTCAAAAATGGTTATAGCGACACCATACGGCAACGGCTGCCCTAATCCGGTATTTGGATCATCACTATCCAATGAGTTTCAATTGATACTACACTTACGAGTTGCTGCTACGGCAAAAATCTTTTCTTCGTGTCATCAGTTTTTGCAAAATGGCATCTAGAGCTTCGATGTTCGTTTCTGGGTTATGGTTGTCCATTGATTCCAAGGAATAAAGATTTTTAAAACCATTTTTCGGAAGTTATGTATATCGAAAGGTCCGATATCAATGTTCTTTTTTTTTAATGTGATGACGGGATCATTGATGATGTTAAATATTTTTCTCTTTCGTTGCAGGTACAAACGATTGGGAGTAGCGTGTCTACCCGTGAAAAAGGTTTGTAACAATCTTACAATAAAGCCCTTCATGACCTTTCTAAGATGAATCAGAGTCCGAAAAATTTGGCTACCGCTTGGCTGCCACACTTATCAAGATATGTCAAGATTTGTACGATCTCACATTAGCCGTGGTCGCCACTCAATTTATAGACTCTAATCAACCTTGAGACAGCAACCTTTATGAGTTACTGCTCCCACCGCTTGTATGAATCACATGTCTGTTGTTATAACATTTTTTGCACAGTCATTCCTCTTCAAAGCTCAACCGCAATTCAGACAGAGAGTTATGGCATTCAAGGCTAAAGTAACTGTAGTCCGCCAGCCTGTCGCTGACCTTCCAAATATTAGCCATTTAACAAATTAACCCACTCAATCAGTGTCCCCGACTAATATGCACCGCTGTACGGGAAGCCTCCAGCGAGTAACAACAAAGAAAACAGAGCCTTGAACGGATGATGATGGATCCGCATTTATTCATCTGGCGTTCCTACCTGCCGTCACGTAATGTGTTGCGTTGATCGGTAAATAGCCAAAACACCGTGTCGGCATATCTTAACTTTAACGCTTGTCTTCTCTCCGCAAAGCGTCTCGTGCCGCAGCAATCGGCAGAAAGTAAACTGGTAGGAACCAAATGGGGAAAACCTGTTCTCGCGATACCTTTCACCCGGTATGCGGTATGCTAGTGTCACATCTAACTTGACCCAGGCTTTGTCGCAGAACAAAAGATCCAAACGGATCCACAGCGCACGGGTGTGTTAACATCCAAACGGCAGGGTTTGATCATGCGACAGGAACGCGACTAGTCGATTAAAGTCGTTCCTGGAAATTTGATTCATCCAAACGAATTCGCGCCGTCTGCGTCTGGACGAATGATTTATAACTGAAAACAAGCCATCCGCAATGACTGTGCGGGGATGTGTGTGAGAAATTAGAAATCATTGAACTGCCAATCATGGCCACAACCGAGAGGAGATACTCGTAGTAGACAGACGATCGACGTCAGCGCGATGATGTTGACAACAAACGTCATGCCTATTGCCGTCGCTGCCATGACACTGCCATGGAATGTCATACTCTCGAATAGTGAAGAATGCGCGCGAGCATCGAGCGTTTTCCTCGAATTGATTCAAATTAATTTACTGATTTCTAATGATATCCGAATGAATTGAATCCAATCCACTTTGGTCGGTTGGCTTGTGCAGTGCGATGGATGTGATGCAAAGGAAAGGCTGATAGACCTCCTGGTCGCAAGTAAAAGTTCCCAGTTCCCACACACCACACATACACGGGCGCTTGAATACGAAAAGATGCTTTACTCGACTCTTCGTGGAGAGAATGTTTGTAACCTAAATATTTTCCGCGCTGAATAGTACACCCGTCCGTCCGCCCGGCGATGCCTCTGCCGCCGCCGGCTTGTCTCTTGAACCGGTGAATTTTATTTTCATATTTTTTTTTCTGTTTTTTTTCGTTTCTTTTTCATCTTTTTTGTTTATGAAAGTACATATTTCATCTTTGTTTTGGCGGCATGATCGGTGATGACCGCGTCCGCGTGAAGAGTGAGGGCTGCGCTCTACCTCCGCCCGCCGTTTATTCGCCAATTGCACGGATGTGCCGCGCGAAAGTACGACGGGTACTCGTACGACGAGTTCGCTTGAAAACACAAAGTTTATTTGTGGGAAAGGCATTCAGTCTTTGTGCCATGGAATTTCCGGTGACTGGGACGATGTGCGTTGGCGTTGGCCAATACTGATGCTACTGCTGTGTGGCACGATGTGTGTAAACAGTGAAATGGCTGAATATCTCCAGCGTCAATACTCGTAGCATATCCACCACACCATACCAGAATCGATGTGTGTCTAATCCTGCCATGGAAGGAACGGAGGCCCATGCACGACTGATGGTGCTTGTGGGGCCAATATTTATCGCTGTCAATATTTATTGCAACAATTCCGCGTACTGTGCGGAGGAGACGACGATGTCTAATCTTAATTACATGGAAATGAATTACGGTTGGTTATTCGTTTCTTATTTTCGAATTTTTTTTTCTTTCTCGCAATTTTTATCGGTTTTTTTGAGAAAACGCAAGCAGCAGCAGCAGGCGAGCAAGCCGGTTTGCTTACACATTTTGCCGTTCCAAATAATGTGTGGGTGAGTCAATTTGTTGTTCGCTGGATACCATGCTCTGTGGGGGTAGTAATGGATTTTCGTTTCTATAATTTATTGTAGACAAAAGACGTTTGTTTAGGTGACGATGCCAAAGTCTAAAAAGATAACATAAGACCCGAAGCTGTTTGTTTGAGAGTTTTGGGTGGTTTTTGCGCCATCTCAGTTCAAGGACATGACGGGAAGGGAAGAATCAATTGGTTATCGATAATGTCTGGACTATAACGCCGTCTTAACGACATGAGTTGAATGACTTTTGAAGTGGGCACCTGATTCCCGTGAAAGGACACTGATAGCTTCGCATACCGAGACATCTGTTGTGTCTGCATCGTTAATGTCTATTGGATTAGGCGCAAGGTTCAAAAGGAGTTCTCGGGAGGATAACAGAAACTTGCTGTCGTCCGCAGACTACCAGACTGTCATTCAATTCAGAAAATCGCTGAAAATGTTGATATCGCCAGAGTCAACGACACTGTCATTATTTTTCGAGAGTTTTTCAATAGGAACATAACAATTTTGTTCTTAAACTCAAACGCAGTCTTACATTTTTTCTATGATCTGTCAATGTCAAAATGTCAGCTGGGGTCTATATGGGGTCTGATTCTCTTAATTTGCGCAGTACTGCACGCCATGTTGTTGAAATTCCAGCCTTTCGAACGACTCACTACAGAAACTCCTACCCAGTTGTATCTTGTAAACTTTTTAATCGCCTTCCTTTTAATATAAGGCTTATAGAAAACCAAGATAAATTTGTAAAGAAAGTTAAATCGTGGCTTCTAGATTTTGATCATAATGAGATTGAATTTTTGCTTACTTATCTTTTATAAAAGCGCATGTGATGGAATCGCATAGGAACCTATGGTACGTACCTTCTGGTACTTTTTATTTTATGTACTTTGCATTCAGTGTGTACTAAAATTATAATATATTATATATTGTCACCCCACAATAATTATAAATATAAATATATATCATATGTTTTTTAATGGCATTTGACACTATTTATAGCTATTAGTAGCAGAATAAAAAATGTCATTAACTATTCTCTAGTGCCCTAAGTAAAGTATTGTAGCTAAGAATTTTGTAGTTTATAAGAGAATAATGAAATAAATAATAATAATAATAATAATATTGTTATTATGGTGAAGTTCACGGATGAGAAGCTTTTGGAAATTACTAAAATTTAATTCCGAAATTCTGAGCCGATGGTCGCAACTTTAAGAGCATTTATTCCAATTTTCGTTTGTAAGAATCGTCCTACCAGACAGGCTGTGCGTGATATAGCGAGTAAATTCAAACTGAGATATTCACTATTGAATGTTCATGTGCTAGTGAGACCCCGCACCGCTCGAAATATCAAAAATATCGCAGCCGTAAGTCTTCACTTTCTTATATGGCGTTACAGTTCAGGGTGAACAAGGGCCAAAACCAAGCCTCTCTAGCCGACATAATCTTTAGCCAGCATGCCCAGTTGGTTGAGGTCCCTTCCGAACTGTGTGGACCACTTTAGATGCGGTCGTCCTCTGTTGGATCGTCCCCCGTGATCGGAGTCGAAAACTCTTCGGGCCGATACGGTGGTGTTCATTCGCTCTGCATGACTCAACCATCTTAGGTGTTGGATCCGTAGATTGCACGCAGAATTTTCGTCTCGAAACACCGAAAAGCCTCTTCATTCGCTTTTGATAATGTCCAAGCCTCAGCGCCATAGAGTAGGACCGGGATGGTTAAGATTTTGTACAGGATTACTTTGATTTTTCGAGAGAGGTCGAAGAAGCAGCCATTGGCAAGCATTATTTTACGTTTGATCTCAGCGTCGATGTCGTTGCTGTTTGATACTATCGAGCCACGTCTCGCTTAGACCGTCCTAAACGTACGAGGGTGGTCCGTAGGCTAAGGCCTACAAAAGAAAATCAAACATTTTAAAGAAATGCTGATTTATTTTTCAATATAGTCTCCTTTTAGCTCGATACACTTGACCAGCGATGACCCAACCAAATTGGCATAGTACAGCCCTGTGACCGTTTTGCCCTTCTCCAGGTAATCGATGTGGATCACACCTTGTGAATCCCAGAAAACGGTGGCCATCACCTTTCCGGCCGATGGGACAGTCTTCGCCTTCATGCAGGATATGACCCACGCGATCTTTTGAAATGCCTACTGTCTCAGCTATCTCGCGCACCTTCAATCGGCGATCTGCCAATACGAAATCATGGATTTTTGTCACGTTATCCTCCGTGATAGCCGTTTTCGGGGCACCTGGTCGTGGCTCATGCTAAACCGACGTGCGACCACGTTGAGATTCGTTAAACCATTTTTTGACGGTCGCCATCGAAGGAGAAGAGTCATAGTACACAGCATCCACAGCTCTTTGATTTCGCTGCGCGATTTCCCTTCCAAAAACAAGAATCGAAACACCAACCGATATTGCTCTTTTTCCATTTTTCTAAAATCCGCGGACACTCTCGCTTCCACACGCGGTCAAAATAAAACTACGAGTCCGATCCGGCTGAAATTTCGACAGTAGCCGTCTACTAGAATGTACTACACGATAGTAAGTTGCTCTTGCGATACTGGCGCCATTTGGCGGTGAGGCTAAGTACTTATCGGACCACCCTCATAAAACTTGACATGGCACTATATAGCTCGTCTCTATAGACACTGTCATATGCGGCTTCAAACTCAACAAAAGGGTGGTTTGTGTAGACCTGGAATTCGTAGGTCTTCTCCAAGATCTGTCGTAGTGTAAATATTTGCTCTGTGGTGGATTTCCCTGCGGTTTGAACCCACACTGATAGGAACGTACCAAATTGTCCACGAATGGTTTCGGGCGTTCACGGTGCGTCTGCTCCAGCAGCTTTGTAAGACTTAAGTTTCAATATCGCTATCTTAACCTCATCTAGGTCGGGTGAACGGAATTTTCTTTCGTCTTCGTCCATTGTGAATTGTTCATTCTGCCTGAAGTGGTCTTGCCATTTTCTCAGCATCGACCTGCAGGCTTCCGCTCTGTTTTTATAGCTTTGCCATGTTCGTTTTACTTTTTGGTAAAGCTTTCTAACGTCACACCTGCGATAGCATCTTTACTTTCAGAAGCGCATGTTCGTCCGTCAATGCAGGGTCTCAAACCAAGGCTTTCTCGTAGGTGGTGACTTTAAACCGAACCTTCTCAGGCAGCCTCTGTGATGGCATTCTGACAACGTTTGTGCAGATTGCATCAAGTCTCAAGAGGGCTTGAGGGAGATTTTATCGCAAAGGTCCTGCCAGCCTTCTGCGACTGCAGCTTTATAAATTTTGGTGTTCTTACTCGACTCTGTTGATTCCGGGAAGTTCGAATCCGTACCTTGAGCCGTAAGTGTCTGCGTTTCAATAATTTGTGATTCCAATAAGATGGTTCCGGCCAAATCAGTTCGTTCCATGTCGTTTAATGGAATCGGGAATCTCTCAATCCACATTGTGATGAATACTAGCTAAACTTGATTTAGATCCTTAGAAGATTAAATTAACTGAAGAACTCAAGGCTCTTGATCATTTAAAGCGCCGAAACTTCTTCGATCGGGCAGAAGGAAGAGGCAAATCCTAAATTATTTCAACGATAAACCAACGGTAGACGAAGCCCATTTTTGGCTTAACGGCTTTGATGGTAGCAAAATATGTCTTATTCGACAGAAGAAAGGCTACGCAGTGGGCATTCCCTGCATCGTTGAAAAGGATCGCCATGTTACGCCCAATGGAGCTCGCTATCGTGACTTGTTGGAAAACTATTTTTGGCCAAAATTAGATGGGTTTGACATTAGAGATATGTAGTTCCAACAAGACCGTGACATATGCCCAACAGTTGTTTAAATAAGTTATCGTCGAATGCCGTTAAGCTTTATTTTGTGAGCTCATTTAAGTAATCAGTTTATGCCAACAAGCCAACAATGTTAGAGGGGACCTCAGGAACGATATTGAATGAGAAATTGCCAACTTTCCGGATGATATTAGGGAATATTGGTGAAAATTTGACTCCAAATATCGATCGCTGCAAACTTGCTCGTTGTGATTATATAAAAGAGATCGAATTCTGTACTTAAATTTAACATGTATACTAGGCCAGGAATTAATTTAAGCCCGAAATCTAAGTTTTTCGGTGTTTTATTTAAATTCAAAATTGTTATGTCCTTATTGAAAAGCCCTGTATTTGGGTAAACTGTCTACCGATATTGTGGCTCTGGATAAACATGTCCACAAGTTAAAAGCAGCTCCAAAAAAAAAAACACAAAAAGATTTCGTCATAACCAAGCCCTGTGATTCCTTTTTTATCTGATGGGATGCTGCGAGTAGCACCCAGTTATGAGGATCAAGAGTCGTCGGCCTTTTCTCTGGTTCTCTGTATAAGAACAAAACTGACTTTGACCGTGATTAACGTACCGTGAAATTGCTTCTTGTTCATCACTCAAAGGACAACGTAATAGCTTTAAAGACGTCTTAGTCCTTTTCACGCTTAATTCTATGCCAAAAACCTTTGTTCTCTCCGGCGGCGTGCATAGTACAAATTTATCTCAGACATACTTAAAGAATGTTCCGTCTCCAATGAGACGTATCTAATGATCCAAGCATCTTCTACGAAAAGTCCTTGCCTATTTTCAATTTAATTGGAATTCGTTTTCGAACCCCATCTCTATTGCGCACTATTTAGCCTCATTACCTACATTGTTGACCCAGTTACCCATCCGACTGTTAACTTAACCTCATCTATATCAAAGAGCTCACTAATTTATTCAACATCTTACAAGGCATGGAAGGCAAGACAACTAAAGAAGGATTAGAGAAAAATGCCATCTAACTGATTATTTCATCTTGTTCACTTAATTAATAATCGAAGGATGGAGACAAGTCGTCTCCGGGAGCAAGGTCTTAGGGCATAGTACGCGTCGGGAAATCTGAAGTGAGAAACGCAAATTAATATTTCCCAAATGGAAATCAATGATTCACCCAAAAGCTAGAAAACATTAACCTCGCCTTAACCCCAACTGAAGCTGGAACCATCAACTGCCAGTCTACATCGAATTTCAATCATTCGTGTATTCGAATGCCCCACACACAAGCCTATGGTCTCGCAGGACCCGGAGAATCCGATGGCGGTTGGGATGAGTTCAAGTTAGACGACGGTACATCAGGGGAACATGGCCATAAAGACGTCTGCTGCCAAAACATTTGGGGCTTCTCTCAGGGAACAACCGGTACTTGGACCACTATGTGTAGTGTGCCAGCGCCACGCTATGCCCTGCCAGCCGCCAATGTGATGAGAAAGGAGTTGAAATTCTTTCTCTCCGTCGCTCTTCATGCCACCCCGCTAGTGTGTTTTCGGCTGGCGATGATGGAGTATAACGACCGTGATGATGATGATGATGATGATGCAGGGCATTGCTCTCCTTCGTTTATTTATTTTGTCGCACAACTACATAGAGTCAAAACAGTGAAGAGAGAAAGCAAAAAAAGCAGCAAAAACGAAATCCACGATGAAAGTAACGTACTAGTGCCGTCAGCACGTTAGTGTATTGGTGGTTAAAGCATATTCGAGTGCCATTATAGTAGATACATCCGAATGCTGTATGCTCAATTCTCGAACACAATTTTTGGTAGTTGACGCAGACATACAGCGAGATACTTCAGCCGGAGGTTGGAGCATGGAGCCATTGACGAAAAATGAGAACAATTTGGGATGTGAAACAGGATAAGGATCAATAAATTCAAAATATAAACAACGCCGAAGGAGACACGGCGTTACGAAACCTTACGAGACCAGACGACAACGTACTGTACTTGTGCTCATGTCCTTTTAGGGGTTGAACAAGTTTGGCGGGAGTTTGCTTCCATCCTTCTTCGCGCGTTTCTTTATCATCTACGACTAAAAATGGGGTGCCATCCATTCAAATGGGAGGTTTATGTACAACACGAAATAAAACAAATCTTCTTTCGTATTCTTGGATTGTCGAACATCCAACAAATACCGAGCAGTAGCATCCTAGTTAAGTGGCACTGCATCCCTTTTCTTAGTCCGTTGACACTGGACAAATTTTTGGCGGTAATTTCGGGAATTATCTGACGCCTTATGGATCCTGACACACACGGAATGGGCTACACAGTAGCTCGGACATTTGTTATTGCACTTGGTAAATGTACATTAGCGCACGGGATGAGAGGATAAAAATGTCGCCTAGGGTTCGCGTGGCCCTTTTATGTGACTCTCAGCCATTTCAGGACAATTCCTCTCCACTCTGTTGTTGCTATTTTATTTTCTATTTGCTATTTTATATTCTGTTTTTATTTCGCGTTTTCTACTTTATTCGATTTGCTTTTTCAGTTGCTCGTAAAATGTCTGCTATTTATTATGGGAACAAAGTGCTTTTTGAAGTGAATGACCATTTTTAAATGCTTAGGGTGGAGACACATTTGGCTTCGATGCGTTTCGGTTTCACGAACGCACGCCAACAATTCAATATATTCATTGTGATTTCTTCGTTTTTGAAACGGATGTTTCGAATATTTCAGCAATTTCAATCTTAGAGGCTCTTAGGTCATCATAGACAAATGGCTTTCCGAAGAAAAATATCATTTTGGAAACATTTAAAGCCGCTCTACCATTAAAATAAAAACAAAAAAGCAGGCAAAACTCGATAAAACTCGATTGCATTAATCCTACATATCTGTCGAGTGGCACTCGTAAAGTAGAGTGCCGCTGCCAAGTGTAGCCATAAATTCCACACCTACTCGTTGCTCGAGCACAGCACGCATTCACATCCTTTTCCATTCCACTCTGCCGGATGATAGGACTTAATTTACCAAAGGTCCTGCACGAGCGATGAGATAAAATGTTTATGTGATTGAGGAGTTTACGAATGGATTAGATTGCGCGCATAACTTTCTTGTTGAAATAACCACTTTTGCCAAGTCAGGATCTGTTTGACATATTCGAATCATTTTTTTTTGGTTTTTTTTTGTACTAACGCTTTTGGTGTAGCTTAATTTAACGGAAGAACAAATAAATGCCTAAAAGGATCATCGAGTTCACTGTGCCTCGTTGTGGTCTATTTTTAATTTCAAATGTTAGGGCAGAAGTCACTTCGGCAATTTTCATAACGAACTTTCTACCTTGTCGAAAATCACGCCAGTGATAAAGACCGTCTAACCATGCGGTGTCGAAAGCTTTTGCTACTTGCATTTGTTCCATCTGATATCCGATACGAGTTTCGACGCAGCGTGAAAAGTGTAATGCCCGCTCTGAAACTAATCTTATTGTCCTCAAGACAAAGCTCTGTCGAGCTCTGTCAACTTTACTGACATTCGAAAGGAGACTTATCGACCGGAGTTTCGCGGGATGGAGGTATTCTTGCCGTACTGTCTTCCAGTGCACATCGGGACTTTCGTCCTGTAACAAGTTAAAAAAAACAGCCCTCCGTTCGATCCTAATTAATGAACTTACATTTAGCGACGGGATCTTTGAGGATCTCTCAGCCAGCATACCCATTACATAGGCTTTTATAAAGTATGTTTCTTGGAAGGCGTATGTTTCTGTAGGCATTCCCGATAGTTTGCAGGGTGTCCTGGATTCCTACAGGGCACCCATTCGAGCTGCTCCCCGTCTGCGACCTTGTCTTGTGTCAGGTCGACTTTCTCATTTCTGTGGTTCTTTGCACATTTAATGCATCGAGGCTGCATCTCGCAGTTTGACGCGGCGTGCCAGAGCCTTTGGCATTGTAAAATGTTTCCGCGCCTTTTATTTCCTCCCATTGTACAA
Source organism: Merodon equestris (assembly GCA_958301585.1). Classification (NCBI taxonomy): domain Eukaryota; kingdom Metazoa; phylum Arthropoda; class Insecta; order Diptera; family Syrphidae; genus Merodon; species Merodon equestris. The sequence continues at coordinate 106,770,811 of OY284414.1, forward strand.
GCTGACTGTCTATGACATTGACGGTCTTTAGGCTATCAAATTTGCTGTTGGGATTGTGCTGTACCGAGAAGAAGGGTTGTTTCTGCTTCTCCCATTTTGCCCGCGTTATACGGCTTGACTCCTATGAGCACGAGGACCTTACTCTCACACTTTTTAAGCATTTAAAAAGAAACTCCGTCGTCATCCGCTTATGCTGCTCTACTGTTTTACAGTGGATAGCATGCCGATATTGGCCCAGACGTTTAATATAAAAAATGTCACCAATGCCGTACTTACATAGGTCAATGGTTTTGTATAGGTAGGTTTTGATGGTGGTACCTTCTCCTTAGCTATATGTTGTTATTGCTTTTGTTGCTGCTTCTTTTGCGGCTTCAGTTGAAACTGTTGATATTGTTGCTTCTGTTGCTGCCTCTGCTTCTCTTGTGGTTGTCTCCTATTGTCACTGTTTCTGTCCGTGCTGTTCTTGTAGCTCCTGCTACTTTGAACGCCGCACCATTTGTTGGGTGACAAGAGCATTTAGTTTTTCCTGCCAAACTTGGACGTGTCAAGATACGACTCGAATTTTTTTTTCTTCGTCATCTGTCTCTAGTTTGACAGAACAGCGAAGGAATTATTTGATCCGGTTTGGTGGACCTCCTCACCGTCTTTTTCTTCCAGCCTTATCGATTTCTGATATTCTTATTCTTGTTGCTGTTGTTTTTGTGCTTGTGATTTTGTTTCTGACGGCGCCTCTTCATTCGTTTCGACTCGCACCTTCTCAATCAAAGTGGAGAGGTTAATAACGTTGGGTTTCTGGTTCAACCGTCGTCACCTTTTTAGGCCAACGACACCCGGTAGAACAGGCGATGGTGTCGAGATGATTTCGTTGCCGAGTCATCGCATGATGCCGTGTACGTTCTCCCGTCGTCTTCCGACATTGCTTACGCTGTCGCAACTTGCAACGGAGTTAGCGAACGACCCGCTCTTCTAACTAGGGAACCGGCACTGGTGACCAGATACTCGACCGCCGTTCCAATTTCCAAACTCGCACTTGAGCTTATTTAACACGTCTATTTACTTTCGTGGTCTGTGATCAACGCCTCCAGGAACACTAGAAAAAATGGGCGCAGGTTCTCAATTTTTGGGCCGGACGGACTTCCACTGCCGAAACAAAGTGTAGTCAGATACTTGGGGGTCTGGATAGATAAGTATCTGTATTTTGACAAACATATATGTATGTAGATGCTGCTCTGGCCATCTGCTCGATGTGCTTTCACTCTGACAAGATGGCTGTTTCATAGCAGCCAACTTTATTCCAGGGTGAACGAAATCTGCTGCATGGTCTTGATAAGGCCCATGATTGCCTTTAAATGTCCCGTCTAGTTCTATGTGAGAGCCAGCTTAATGAAAAAGATTCGGTTGTTTGTGAGACAATGTCTCAGGTCTTGCCTCGGATTGCATAAAACACCCAAATCGGCCGAAAAGTTGACAATTTCGCCTTCGAAATTATTCCTGCGCTTCTCTAACGTTGTTTGCTTGTTGGCAATTGACAACTGGACGTTTAACCATAGAAACGAATTTGTAGTGCTAAATCGCTTCAGCAAGATGACCGTTCGACTGAACGGTTTTCGAGATAACACGATTACGGAACTTTGCCTTCAACAGATCAGTTGTTTGACCAGATTTATGGCATGTGGACCATCTTGTTAGAACCACATATCACTGATGCCAAGCCCATTCAATTTTGGCCAAACATACGAGTAGCACGTTAGTGAACTCCATTGACCGTGACAATGCAATTTTCAACGACGAAAAAATACGGCCCAACTACACCACCTACATGGAATCCTACCAGACGGTCACTTTTGGTATACGCAATGAAGCCCCTTCCACTGTTGAGTGAATTTGATTTTGTAAAAGTGTAGGCCACATTGCGACCTGAGAAATTCCCAATTCTTGTGAACGCCGTGGAATTTATTGATTTGTCTCATTTTGAACTGAAAATTGGATTAAATGCTCTCAGAGTTGCGAGCACCGACTCAGAATTTTGATAGTAACTTTTAATAATTTCTGGACGTTGCTCGTTCTTCAACTTCACCATAATTAAAACCTAGATTTTCACTAACGTATTAGCTCTAACAGATGATGAAAAAGTGTATTTATGCGTTTGTATTTAAATTCAAAATTGTCATGTCTCTATTGAAAAACCCTACATTTTGATATATTAACGCAAAATCTTACCAGATGCATGCAATGAAGGATTCCAGACAACAGAATTATGAATCATACCGATTACTTCGAAAAGCTTATGGTGAACATGCTCCATCGCTTTATACACGAGAACGATGCTTTCGGCATTTCAAAAGTGGTGACTTCCATGTTGCAGGCAAGGAACGTGGAATTGCAAGTTGTAAGAATATGATCCAAAAAAACAACTCGCTAAGGAATTGAACGTTAGTCAAAAAACTGTTGCCAACCTGCTGCGAGTAATGGTAAAGATTCTGTGTACCGGTAGATGGGTACCACATGAGTGGAACGACAGGCAATTGGAAAAGCGCAAAAGTACATGTGAAATTTTGCTCGCTCGGTACCAAAGGAAGTCATTTTTACATCGTGCGTACATCGTTATAGGGGATGGAAAGTTGGTTTATTTTGAGAATCCCAGGTAATCATTGGTAGACCCAGGCGCACGAACCACATCGAACGCAAGATCAAACCGCTTTGGCAGAAAGACGAAGAAGTCCATTTCGTGACACTTTGGAAGTACTCGGCTGGGAAGTTCTATTACATGCGACTTACTCACCAAACTCAGCTTTTTTTTACCACTTGGTTGCATCGATGGGTCACGCACTTGCTGATGAAAGATGAATCACACTCTGATAGGGAAGCTCAGTCCAACATAGAAACTGAGTCTGGCGAAAACGCTTAAAATGACGGAAAATCTGCCTAACGAAAAAGCGAATCGAGACGTTCAGATTAACACAGAAACTCAGACTGACGCAGAAGCTCGGTTGACGTTGAAGCGCAGACTGGCACAGAAGCCCTGACTGATAGCTATCCTCAAACGGTATGTACAAACCCAAGCTAAACTGAAAATCCCATTCAGACACAGAAACCCAGTCTGATGGAGAAACTGAAACTGGCGAAGAGATAAATTTGACAACGAACCTGGGACTGATTTAGGCCTTCGCAACATGTGTCTTATATGGCTCTGAAAATATTAGAGAGTTTCATAGGCTTTTCGTCAATCATACATATCAGGGTTTGACAAAATTCTGGTCTAAAACAATTTCTATCAACCCTCCCTGTACTAGGGACGTGTACTACACCTGTAATTGCCAGTGATTATCAGTTTGGTTTTACGCGAACTTTCAAATTATGTTTCTCATATAACATCAACCTGGAAATAGTACCTGTCACAGCAAGACCCAGTGAAATCGAGCATTGCTACTAAAGACTCATTCATTCGGAAACAGCCGCATGCATTTTCTATGCTGTGATTGCCTGGTTCCCACCATTTAGACTGTAACAACCCGTCGTAAATACATTTTAACAACCTCAGCCACAAATGCAGCCACATAGCTGCACGATATCACTCCATTCCGACGATTAGTAAATCATTTCTTAATAACCACCGCATACACCATAATTGTACTGCAAATTTGTACCGAAAACGAACGAATCGGCTAGCAAACACACCTATGCATCTATGCATGCCAGATCTCATGCAATACAGCGACGTGGCATAGAACCATTCGTACACCTTCGAATGGCTCAACCGAAAATCTCAACTCGTTCCTTGTTGATTGAAAGGTGGCGGTAAATTACAAATGATTGCTTTAATTACCAATTACATGCCACAGGGATATACCCTTGTTCTGCACGGACTTCACTGTCGGGCGTTGCATCTTCCCAAAGCCCCTAAAAAATGGAATACCAAAACAGAACCAAAAAAATGTCAGAAAATAAAGACCAAATCAGTAACAGAGAATAAAAGTACATAATTGCAGTTGCAACATTGTTGCATCCGTCTGCTGTCTACAAGAGTCCGTCTTGTGTCCATCTGGCATTCGTGAACGTTCAACATTGGCACTTCTTCAAAAAAAACTCATTAATTGCCGCCCAGGGAGAGAAAAAAAAACCGACTAAACAAGGTACACCATATCGAATTCGTGGAAATTTGCGGCGCTCGAGCTCGAGCTTGAGATGTGGGATGACGGGCTCTGGTTGCAAGATCTAAATCATTACCACCACAACCACCTGTGTGTGGAAAATTCCCGCGCCAAATCCGATTCAGCCGGACGGCAAGCAATACGAAAACAGCGAGATAGCGACGACCTAGGTGCATGTTAATGAGTTGCTTACATTCATTCCACTGCAGCATCGGCAATGTGGAACGGAAGGAAACACGTGCGCACGTGGTGACGGAAGCAAATAATTGATATTCCGCATGAGCACAATACACATCGGCGTGAGGGTGACAATCATAACAAGAGCAGTGAATAGTACACACCAAACGGCAAACGGTAAACACCCGAAAGTAATTTCAACAACCATCGGACACTTAACGTTGTTTCCTTTCGGTCTCATTTCCGCCCGTGAGCATATGGTACGGTTTGATGTCTGCAATTACGATTGCCACACTATCAGCACCTCGGTGTAAATGAGAATTGTGCCCCGTAGTCCCGCATTAAATTAAATTGACAATAAAATTAACTTTATTTCTGGATTTGTGACTTTAGGCGGGTAGAGGTACGAGACGAGGCACGATACTTGAATCACGAATTAATGAGTCGGCGTGTATCGCGCCGTCACCTAGGCGTCGAGCGGCTTCTTTGCTCTCCGTCCCGATTGCAGAGGTATTCCTTTGGACAATTTGCTCCACGAATTCGAAAAACTGATAAGAATCGAATGCTTTCGATGTGCAACGCTGCCGGACACCCTAAAGCTTGCTGCCTGCTGTAAAGAGAATGGCGAATCACGAATTCCATTTCATTTTATTTACTGGTTTCTTCCTTTTTTTGTTTTAGCTATACCCTCCCCCGGGTTAGAGGTTATGAATTGGTTTACTTCTATATCACACCATTGCCATCGCCCTGTGTTCTTCTTATTTTTTTTTTTTTTTTTTTTTTTTGATAGCCGTCCTTAATTGTTGTTCCACATTTCTCGTTTTCAACTGATAGCCCTTAATCATACCTACCGCAAAGCTTGTGCGTTTGTTTGTTTCTCCGCTCGTATATAGGTGAAACGGAAACTCGTGTCCTACTACATAATGCCACGGTAAACAATTTGTTAACATGTACAACGCGACCGCACCCACCCCTTTACCCCTCCACCCCCCCCGCGCACGTGAAGCGACGATAAGAGTCAGTGCACCATTCATTCACCGTTGCACACACAAAAACGAAAACAAACGAGCACTCATAGGCCGTAATACTTCATTGATAAACGAGCACTCGTCGGTCATAAATTGAAAGTCGGACGAAACAACGATTACGATTTGTACGGGCAACCAAACAACCCTTATCACTCCATCCACGTGTTTTTACGATTTTCGGGACTTTTCGGGATTAGGATGGGAAAATGAAATGAAGGTGGTAAGGCCACTTGACCCTGTCCGAATCCAAGAGCCATGCCATGATTTGATCTCATCCCTTTCACGACACATGTTCGCTCCCTTGTGCTCACTTATTTTTTTTTTTTTCGAAGGCACAACAATCCTTCAATCTCAAGTAGTTTTTGAAACTGTCAGTGACAAGTTTTTTGTACCACACTCGTTGGTGTCACACACGACGTAGTATGTAACACAGCAGTCATAAATGTTTGACAGGTCGTATCTGGTATCTTGTATCTCGTATCGACCTATCGTTGTATGGAATCACAATTAAATTTCAGTTTTCACCTTTTTTTTTTTCTCGTTTTCTTTTGATCGTCGCATCGGTTGAGTGGGGTTTTGGGTTGCTAGTAATAACAGTAGGGAGATTGTTATCGGTTACAGTCTGTTGGGTGATAAGAATCCATAGTGTTGCGGCATCGGGCAAACGGTGGCCTGGTTGTGGTACTTGTGGTCAGGCAGTGTTGTAAGATTGTTTTGTTTGGAAAATGTTCTGGTCTTGTCGGCGGTAATTGTTTTCTTGACCACTTGTCTTTGTTATTTGGTTTTCGAATGAAAGGTACGATCGACTATGTGTGACTTATCTTAATCTGGAATTCGGATGGCGTTGGTTTCTGCCCTTTGAAATGGCTTGGTGCCGATGAGGGTGAAATAACGAAATTTAATAAAACTGCAAATTGACAATTTACACAACCCATGCTCTCCCCGTGCTAGCAGTGGCTTTCTAAGCACACTCTACTATGTAAGTGTAATATGTCCGTTTCGCCTAAGAAACATAACAACACGCCACATAGGTAGCTATTTAATATGTATTTATGTAGCTGGGAGCAGCCCTTGCAGCAAAACGCATGTTTTGCAGTTAGCAACTATTTTGCCCTGCAATCTAAAGATACTGACGAACATGACTTGCCATCACAGCAACAAAAAGAACGCGTGATTTAAGGTAACACAACACGCGAAATAAGGAAATTCCCGTTACTTTTTGAACAAACTACTGATTCCAGGTCGATAGAATGGTGCTCGTCTTCGTAAAATTGTTACACGTAACGACGACCAACTCTGTCGATGATGGCTCTGTCTAAAAAAGTTATGGATTTGAGCCATGTATCCAAGTAGTAACGTAACGAATATCACCTTTACAAATGAGACCTGTAAGCTAGACTAACCCAAACTAGGATTGCTTGATTATCAGAGGCCAAAGTCGGTGAACTTTTATGCATCACCGATGCTTCCTTACTTAGCTTGTCGAACACGTTTCTCTGCAGGAACCACTTAAAATGACACCGAAAAGATAAGGTCTCAATACGCGCCAGCTTTCTACGTTATACGCAAGTCGAGAACGAAGCCGTGGAAGCTGAGAGACACCCTCGACGCCGTACACTGGGGGCGTATACGTAATATTTTTCTACTTCTTGTACCTGGTTCCCTACTGAGTGTGTGAACTTGGTTCCTCGGAAGCAACCGCCTAAAATGTAGCCGAGAAAGTTAGGTCTGAACACACGCCATTATGTCCTTCGGCTTGATCACTTCTACCACCATTTCTAGGTTTACTCGTATATCCTGGAAATACGTGCAAAGCCTCTGTATAAAATTCTTGCTATTATGAATGCGCTTTCCTACCCTCGTCCACCACCTATATCACCATTGGTCTACAACACATCGTAGCGAGGAACTGTCGTTATATGATCAACCGTCGTTGCAACTTTCCTATGGCTAGCTAGCTAAGTCGGCTCTAAGCAACCTTAAACAAGGTCCAACGATCAGAAGGAATCAGTACCACAGGGAAACATAATGTTGTCCATGTGCTGCCAACAAAATAAAGCTAAAGAGCTACTGGTAGCCTAGACCGTATAGCCATAGCCTAGCTCGAATACGCTTGCCCGTAAATCTACAATGGCTCTAGACTACCCTTACTTTCACTATTGAATTTTGAAGCACGGCGTATTGCCGTTTCACATCCGAGGACGGATAGAAGGCTTTACGCTGATTTCAGATTGTCAGCTCTGGATCTACTGGACTGTAGGATGGGGTTCGGAGTATGGTTAGGGGGCCATCTCGACCCAATTAGATATTTCCGATTTGTACCACTTTCCTGTTAAGTCAGTTCAAGCAAAAGCACAGCTATCTGCGATCACAGCCAAGCCACCATGAAAGTCCTTACCTAAGAAGGCGGATAAAAAACGGAGTAAAACAACGCCAAAGCTCCTAGGTATCCAATATTTGTCAATAAACTTTCAGCCTGCGATATGGCCGATGATTGATTCATTCCGAAGCCATGAGTCTCTAGGATCGCATGATCAGATCACAGCAGAGGCTTTTCCTCTTATTATTTTTTCTTCTTGTTTCGTTCATTTTTTCATTCTGAAAGAGATTCTAGAAGAAGTCGAAAAGAACATTGGAACGGAGCCAGTTTGATTAGGGAGCAAAGTTATCGTGTCGTGACTTTTTGCATTAGTCGTCAACTGTTTTATCGATCGTATCTAAAGCTGGTGTCGTTAATTGTTTTTTCCTGCGATAGAGAAGCTAATACTATGCGTAACCCCCAACCTGCTAGTTCCTGGTGTGATGATAATTGTTTAAAGTAACTTAAAGCAAGCGACCTGGTGGCCCGGCTTTCCAGACTAGAGAAATAATCGATTCCACCCAGGTAAGCTGGTCACCTGAACCAATAATTATGAAATAGGTTGGTCCTCCGTACGGGGGTCAATTGAAATTCCTTTATCGTGAGCGGAAATTCCTGGAGATTATAATTAAAATTTCGATTAAAGTCCACAGTTCACTGAGTCAAGTACCGTGATTAAAGGAATCCATCGTCGTTCCAGTCCGAAACGAAAAAGCTGATGAAAAGATCTCGGAATTTTTGAAAAGCATGAAGTTGACAAGTCTTATTACGTACAACTTGCAATTCGTCATAAGCTTCGTTTGGACATGACTTTTACGTTAGCACAGTCCACCCCATTTCCACGTAGTGCCCGCCACGGACCAACTACCATAAAGGTCACCATCTCGTTCTACAGCCATCCAATTTCATCACGAAATAAATAAGTTACAATGGACCAACAGAAGCAGCAACATCAGGAGCTGAAGCACCTATTGTGTAGTAACCCCGTTGACATTTCATCACATTCCTCGTTCCGAGTAACATCACCCTCTGCCCGCCGTCGTGCCGTTCAACTTGTTCAAATAAAGTTCATCGCGTCATGAAACACGAATTTTTGAGTTCATCCTCGTGCAACCCTGTCCGGGCAATGCAGCTGTGTATGTGTGTGTCTTCCTTGATTTCTTTTCCATGTTTGTCAAAATTTCTTCTCTTTTTTTTTTGTTGCCTTGCCTTGGCTTCTTCATTACTTCGTTTTTTGTCCCCCTACCGCCAGTAGACGTCCGTTCCACTCTCTATTATTAATGGTGTGTGACTAAGGCACACATAAACCATTTTTAGTGTGTGCTGCGGCTCATAGAATTGTGTCCTTGAACGCTTAGCCGAATATTTTGAGAATTCATTGAACCCTTCCGGTTGACGTTTCTTCGCTGCCGGTCGGCGGTTGTTGTCTCCTTCATTAGTTGCTGCTTGATTTGCTTCTTATTGATGCGGGCGGTCTCGTTCCCTTCTGGATTGCGTTCGGTTTTTTGTTTTTCTTTTTCTGTTTATGCTCTGCTTTCGCTTTGTCCAGTTCCTTTTTCTTTTGCGTGGCATTTCTTTTTCGGCGCTGGGTCTTTGCGTTTCGGATTGAATTCAGCGAGAAAGGGGAGAAGACTCATTAGAAAGATGACAAAGTGGGAGAAAGATATTAATATTCCGTTTTGTATCCGATACGAATTGGAGAGATGCTCATTTGTTGGTTTGCATATCCGGAATTGGGTTTGAGAGGGTTTTCTAAATTCAATTTCTTGAAGAGAAAACATGGACAAAGGAAGTGCTCCTGAATATCTTTGCGGTTGTATTCAAATTTGTTCATTTCTTCCATGCATGCCCGGGATTAGGGATTTTATATGTATAGACGAACCGGGTGCGAATGAACTTTTGTTCTCCTTCGTTTTTGTTAGTGCATTTGGGATACAGGTCCCCAACGGAGCATAAGTTCTAATTAGTTAATTAATTGGAAGTGAGACCAAGAAGTTGTTTCGTTTCCGTTGCGGTGGTGGTGGTTACTTGCCTCTCCTTGCCGCAAGGGGACAGGGTTTGAACTTGAACATGTTCGACATGCTTATGTTTACTACGAGCAATTGTGTGAATTTCTAGGCCACACATGAACTTAGTATCTGCGAGGTGATAGAAGGTGTGTTCAAAAAGTATCGGGAATTCTGTGATACCACGGATTATATTAGTCCGATTTATGTGATTTTTTCGCTCTTGTATTGGCAACGGGGTATGCTTTTATCTGTATATTGCTAGATCGCTGATATCTAAACTAAATTTCATTCTATGAAGAGAATTAATTGCAATAAGTTTTAAGAAGTAATGATAATAATTTTTAGGGTGAGTTTTATATGAATAAAAATTAAGCCTTTGGGGTATTGATAGACGCTTGTCCAATAAAAGGTGTCATTTTAAATTTCGCGTCATTATCGAATTGTCAACATTCAATTATCGGTGCGATAAATTTTGATAAATCGGAATCGATAAACTCTGGCACAATGTGTTGAAATTCTCTAAACTGAACACAAAACTTGCAAAAATATAGCGGAAATGTTGGACAAAGTTTGTATTGCTTTTGGTGGTCATCGAGGGCCCTCTTGCATAGCTATTTAACTAATAAATCTGAACGTCTTGAACAGTTTAGTGAGTTGATTTGACGCCCAAAAAGTGACCCTACTTATTGACTTAATACAGGCTATAACAAAGAAAAAAAAAGACCAACAATCTAAACTTAAACTTAATACCTATTAGGAGACAAAAGGAGAGGGTGATTGGCGGCGGTAAAGGACATTTCTAAAATTTTCTTTGGAAGGTGTAGGTCAAAAAGTGAGGAGTCGCTTCGACATTGGCTTATAGTACGAGAGTGGTCCGATAAGTACTTAGTCTACAAAAGAAAAACAAAAAATTTGGAGAAATGATTTATTTTTCAATATAGTCTCCTTTTAGCTCGATACACTTAACCCAGTGATGCTCCAACTTCTTTAACCCGTCTGAAAAATACGTTTTCTCGAGGTCTGCAAAGTAGGTCTCTGTGGCTGCGATGACCTCCTCATTCGACTGAAATTTCTGCCCGGCGAGTGACTTTTTCAAGTTTGGAAACAAAAAGAAGTCGCACGGGGCCAAATCTGGAGAATACGGTGGATGGGGCAGCAGTTCGTAGCCCAATTCGACCAATTTGGCCGTGGCGAGTGCGGAGGTGTGAGCCGGTGCGTTATCATGGTGGAAGAGCACTTTTTTCTTCGCCAAGTGGGCCCGTTTTTTTCTCCAATTCGGCGTCGAATCGGCCCTCTCCAGATAGTCGATGTGGATCACACCTTGTGAATGCCAGAAAACGGTGGCCGATGGGACAGCCTTCGCCTTATTCGGAGCACGTTCGCCGGGTGAAGTCCACTGTTTCGACTGTTTCTTGGTCTCTGGTGTGGACCAATGGATCCATGTTTCGTCGACTGTCACGAAACGACGCAGAAACTCCTTCGGATTGCCCTTAAACAGCGTCAAACACTGCTCTGAAGTGGTCTCACGGTTGCGCTTGTTGTCCGGAGTGAGCAAACGCGGCACCCATCGCGCCGACAGCTTTCTCATGCCCAAAATTTCATGCAGGATATGACCCACGCGATCTTTTGAAATGCCTACTGTCTCAGCTATCTCGCGCACCTTCAATCGGCGGTCTGCCAATACGAGATCGTGGATTTTTGTCACGTTATCCTCCGTGGTAGCCGCTTTTGAGGCACCTGGACGTGGCTCATCAAAAACCGACGTGCGATCACGTTGAAACTCGTTAAACCAATTTTTGATGGTCGCCATAGAAGGAGAAGAGTCACCGTACACAGCATCCAAACGCTCTTTGATTTCACTGCGCGATTTCCCTTCCAAAAACAAGAATCGAATCACCGACCGATATTGCTCTTCTTCCATTTTTCTAAAATTCGCGGACACTCCCGCTTCCACACGCGGTCAAAACAAAACTACGAGTCCGATCCGCCTGAAATTTCGACAGTAGCCGTCTACTAGAATGCACTACACGATAGTAAGTTGCTCTTGCGATACTGGCGCCATCTGGCGGTGAGGCTAAGTACTTATCGAACCACCCTCGTAGTTACAGTTCGATGAGTGCGGAAGAGGGGCATGCACCGAAGGTTTCGGGTATTGGTGTTAAGGAAGCTCATTTGAAGCAGTGTGGCAGTCAATATTACCGCTAAATTGCCCATGGATAAAAAGTATTTCTGTGGCTTTGCGTCGTTTTTGTAGGGGTTGTAGGTTGACTAAGTTTAAGTGATCCTTATAAGGCGACGCATTTTAGGGAAGACCAAGAAGGGCCAGACGAATAAACCTACTTTAAACGGAATAAATATACTAGTCGGTTCTGGGAGGTGAAGGGAAGAGCTTACGGTGATAGCTTGCCATTTGCTAACATTGAGCACGAAATGTTTTTTTTTTTACACCAAATAGTGAACCTGTTTAGGTCGGATTGGAGGGACCAGGAATCCGCATGAAAATATACACCATCAATGGTTAGGATAAATAATCGGGCCGAAGTGGCTGCCTTGGGGTACTCCAGAGGATTTGAAATAAAACATCTGAAAATAACATATTGACGGTCTTCGATTTAGGATCCATGGGATAAAACTGGAAGGAAACCGAGGGCAATGAGTTTAAGAAGTATAATTTGATACGAGATTTTGTCGAAGTTTGTTGGCTACGTCTACTTCTTTGCAAGTCTCAAATGCACACAAGAATTGTAAGACAATCTCAATTGGATTAGCGGTTGTTGATCGATTTCTTAGGAACCAATATCGAATTTCGGAAAATATGTTCAGCAATGGGGCGATAGTTGTACTCCTCATTCTTTCATCCTTTTATTGGGATCATGGAAGCATTGTTCCAAAGCTGTGGCAACTTTGAAATGAAGCCGTGAGGGGAACATTTTGGCATTTTTAAAAATGATGGCAGGGAGTAGTTAAACCTGTGCAGGGACGGGTTAAGAATATCCCTGCAGCGATACCTCTCGCTTGTCGTAAAAGGCGACTAAACAAAGGTAAACAAAAATCACATCTAAGCAATTTAGAAAACACCAAGGTGAGCCTAGGGACACATATACCACCATTAAACTGCCCCACAAGTGTACATGCAAATCAGTGGGTTGACACGACTGGAGATCACCGGTGTTGTAAGAGTAAGATCAAACAAAAAAATCTGGAGCATGCCCGTGTCACAAAAAAAAAAAAAAACCGGCCGAAAAACAATTGGTGCAAACAAATGCAAAAACACCAGAATTTGATTGGCCTCAGCGATGAAGTAATCCCAAACCGGGAAGCCTGCCGCTACTTTCTGAGGTCAAACCGGCGGATCCCACAAGCGGACCAGTAGGAATGCAGTTAAGTGGGAAGGTTATGGTCCTACACTTCTGAACATAACAACGCCGGAAAAAAGAAAAGAAGAAGAAGAAGAAGATGGCAGGGAGTAGGAGGAGGAGTAGTCGTCCCTTAAGTTACCTTTTTTCTTAATTATTAAGACAAGTGGTGGAAGCTAATAGGATGACAAGAGAAATTTCAGGTATCGGAGGTTGAGAAATTCGCATAGTTGTGGGAATTCGGGCGGAAACAGAGGCGAATTCAAGGTAGGCCTGCCACCGTTTGTTTCTTTTGTTGCGCAGGGAGCGTAGTTCTTTGGCCTACCAGAGTTGAGATGAGGTGCAACTCTTTTTTGTTGAATGTGGGATAGATAAGGCAATTAATGTCTTTGTAGTAGACTAAAGCAAGAATATCATCTAAAGAAATAGGCTGGCAAGGGTTCAGGAAAAAGAAAAGGTATGCATACTCCAACTGGTGTTCGTTCGGCAAGGTGAGTAGAAAATGTGGCCCCTTAGCTGAAATTATGACGGAAAATCCAGGTCATACATCCATTAGTGAAGATCTGAGTTCCTAAAAACCGATGGGAGCCGAAGGACGAATAACTGCATTACCAAATGATGTTGGCTGTCTTATATTTCCCTGGAATGGGTGCTATGGACGTGGACAATCTTTATCATCAGCAAGACGTTTATTCTCACATGCCACACAGTTGGTGAAACAGTGACAAATTTCTTGGACGTAAGATTTCTCGAAATAGAGACTTCAATCAGCCGACACTTATAAACACTTCCCCCAAAAAGAGGACCAAACAAGACTGTGCTGAAGGTGATGACCATGACGCAAACAAATAAACAAATTTCTGTAATTTATTGAACATACCCCATAAAATAAAAATGCTATCAGCACAATCCCCTAGAATGAGGGCAAGTGACAAAGTGTCAAAGTCGAATGTAAGGAGTATGTGATGCACGAACCGTAGAGGATGTACAACACAATAACCACATTTTCGGTTCTGTTGTTAAAAAATTTGACCATCTTGAATAAATCCTCCACCTCCACCAATCCTCCGATCGTTTTCAAGCCTGAGAAATGACTGCATCTACAGAATCGAAAGCAGGTCGGTGATAAGGTCTGACCTTTGAAACGCGCTGAGAATCAGTAACCTACGAGCGTTTTTCAAGTCTAGAGTTTTGAGTAGACTCAAAGTAAACGAATGGGTACGCCATCAAATTTTGTATTTGGCCAAGGAAATCGGGTGCAAAGATGTTGCTGATGCTGATTCGATAGGTTTTCAAGAGTGAAACCATGACACACAATGCACTAACTAATGAAATATATCCCACAGAGTGTAAGGACAAATCCCGCGTTGAAAGGCTAATGACGTCAAAAATCGACGACAATGTGTTAAGGGGGTGATCCATTACGAGTTTGTTGTGCTCATGAGATGCACACCATCAGTGGTATCTAGAAGTACAAGGAACACTGAACAGAAAAGTCAACCGGGTGAGGCCAGCCATCAACGAAAATTGCATGTCGAAAATGTATCCTACCGCACTTGCTCCAAGTTGACGTGTCGCGACAACACAATCAATCCACAACCCCTTTACAAACCTGACTTGATCCCAGCGCCTACCTGCCTTCGAGTCGTACTGAAGTCGATGGCAAAAGAGTGTGTCGACGCTCAAGGGATGCCTGATCAAGCAATGCCTGAAGTTAATTTATTTTTCCGAAACTTTTCTATACGAACCCTGTAAGGTTGCAGATCAATGGGAAGGCACACCAACAGTTCGGAGTGCTCTGGATGCAGTTGGCTAAAGATCGTGCCATCTGGAAAGCCTGTAGCAATTTTTCTTTTGAACTGTTGACATCACCTATCCAGTAATGAAGAGCTTTTAAGGCTATTCCATCCATTTCAAGGCTGCTTAGACCTCGTTGACTTCTCTAATAGCTCCCATGAATCATGCAACTCTTACAGAACTGTGTGGAGATTCTAAATATTCTCCAAATGTCAGATATCCTCGTCGAAACTAGGTCTTCATGGTTGTTCCAAACAGAAGGCTCGTTGTTGTCTACGCTTCGTATTTGACATCCTCTCGTCCGTAACACACGATAGATCAATTTTGAAATTTGCACTTATGTAGATCCTCCCATAGTCAATGCCTCCAGACATGCTATTCCCGTGTTCAACAGTAGATTTGACAAGTGACTGCAATCTTATACTGAACGCTACACGTAGTACATCAAGTCCCTGGCGCTACTATCAAAGGCATCAGAGTAACTTGCTCTTATTGCGTATTTGCACTGTCTGCGAATTTATTGAACCCACTTTACTACTCCCCTCTCCCTTCCGCATTCTCCAGAGCTCCTTCTTATTCCGTTTTCTTTTTGTGAGTGAAACCTGCAACCTAGGACCGTTTTTGTCTCTCGCTTTTCGGCTTCCAAAAATGATCGTCGTCGCAACATGTTTGTACTATAGTGATGCCTCAGCCTCCGATCGAACAATGACGATCCTCCCACCTCGTGGTCCGCGCTCCTGCTCTTCGATTTCATTGTACTCGTATGTATGGTATATCGTCACTGTCGTTTTGTCCGATTCCTTTTAGCGAGGCGTCTGTCTGTGAATCAAATTCGATCGACGCGGCGCTGGAGTCCGTTTACAAGAGATACTATTGCAATAAAAGTGCCGTTATTTGATTTGTTTTGCTCCTCTCGTAAGCCGTTGTTGTCTCGTTGTGTCGTACAAGTTGTTCCCGGTTCATTCTAAAAAATCAGATTTTTTCTTCCTCGGCGTGAGATACTCGCGTATGCATCGTTGTCGCATGTTTGTCGGTGATGATGATGAGACGACGACGACGATCGTTGGACTGTGATCCGACAGGGAGAAGTTGGAGTCGTCATCTTGAAGGCGATGGCGGTGACGGTAACGGCGGTAATATTGATGGTGTTGTTTGGGTCGTCTGGGATATTTGTAGACAACAGACTGCAATATGAATCTTGCGGATACCTCTCATCCACCAGAATGCTATAATTAATTTTCAAGAGAAGTTTTGTTTTTTTTTTTGTCCGTTGAGTTGAGTAAGTATTTTCACACATCCGTTTGGGGCGGGGGAATGGGAGAATGAAGACAAGACCGCGACACGATGAATTTATCGGAATTGAACGAGAGAAGAGACACTGCCCTCGATTGGCCCCCAGACGGCTTTTGTTTTTGTTTTTGCTTTATTCTCCGTTTGTTTTTATAATGAGATACTTGGTTTGTTATTGGGAATATTTCGTTGGGAATTTGTCTGCGGCAGACCCGAATGCCAGACAAAGGATTCTGGAATCGGTTAGTGGAAGTTTGTCGTTTCTTTTGTCTGGAATTCAAATTTTCAAACCAATTGATAGTCCCCACGGCCAGTGGTGATTTGTTTTCTTATGTTCGTGCTTCTCATTCTTGCCTTAAATTTTTTTTTTTGAAAATTGGTAAAACAGGGTTGAAGAGCGTTACGAATGAAATTACGACTTTACCGTTCTACAGAACGACGGGATGACAAGAGCAGTTGTGTATGGGCGGATTAGAGGATCACGGGGAAGGGGAGGACTGGAAAGCACTTGTCGTACATTCATATTAAATTTCCACCACCCTTACTCGTGGGTTTTCACGTCAGGGGGTTGGAAGTGAATTTTTATGGCATGGGTGCGGTGGAAGCTAAGAGACACACATACTTAAGTAAGCTTTCCTTGGGTTATTATTTCCTCTTAATATGTGCATAAATAATAAAAAATACGTGCGTATTTACGTCTAGTGAGTATTTGCGAAGCAGGAGGAAATGCATTGGATATTCCCATACGAGCGTATAAAATGTAGTCGTAGCGTACACACATTTGCATTATGGGGATAGTATTTAATGTTACAAGAGTTACGAGGGTCATAAAAATAAGCATTTCAGTAGCTGTTGTTGTTTTTCGCTTACCTCCTTCAGAGTAAGTTAAGCCACAGAGCATGAAGCCTAGATAAATGTGGCGGGTGATATTGAACAAACCGTTGCGCTGCTGCATTTTCCAACGAATGTCCTTGCATTAGAAATCGCTATAAAAGAAAATGGAATTCTATTGTACAATCCATATATTGTACCTACATATGTACATACATACTTAGATGAGGGAAAGAGTCTTTCCTTTCCTTTCAACTATATTGAGGCTATAACCAGATTATAGGTTTCTTCGGAGAGGCAATTTCACCTAATGACTTAAATAAATGGCAACCTATCGTCAAGCTCCCAACGATTGAGGCCGGCGTTTAAAAAATATTATGGAAATCGTTTGTGAAAAGTTTTCGTTTAAATCTGTACGAGGTTTGTTCAAAAAATAAGGTGACTTTTTTTTTTCAATCCTCGAAGCACTTTCCTACTCAACCGTTGCGAATTTCCGCCCTTTCATAGGACTTATTAGTTTTGGTTCCAAATTAGACCGAACTTGGCGTACTGTTTTTCGATCTTGGCAATTAGGATAATTAGGCTTTGGTTTCAAAGTCATAGTTTCGTTACCAATGATGACTTTTTCAGCTTACCTGGTTCAACCACGTCATTCACGTCATTAATTATCTCCTTAGCGATGTTTATAGGACGGCTCTTTTGGTCAAAATATAGCAAATTCGGAACAAATTTCGCTGATACGTTCCATATCTATGTATAATATCTGAAAAAATGTCATGGCATAAGCCAACCAATATCTTCATAAGAATATTCTTTACTGCTCGTCATTGTGTCCACCATGTGCGGAGAACGTGTACCAATTATTACTGACTTTTTTGCCAAGAGTAGTCTCACCAAATGCCACGGTCAACTTTTCAAGTATGTTTTATTTGTCACACAACATTTAATCAGAAAATCAAAATTCGAAGCTTTAGCTCGCGAAATTCAAAAAGTCACTTTATTTTTTGAACAAACCTCATATTATCTCCCCATACTTTCTTTTTTGTCAGTCTTTCTTCCAATTTCCCACATACTTTCCAAACTCGATGATGGGAAAATACCTGATTGTTATGCTTCGCATCAATCGAACAATACAATGACCACGGCCGCACTTGTATACCTCTAGATCTGCATATTCCTTAACTTCCCTTTGCCGCTGTTTTCACTTTTCCGTTTTCGTTAGTTATTGACGTGCTAGAACGTCTTACACGCTCGTCAACCTCAACGTCTTCACAACCTTCTTGACAGGTTTACCGCCACACGTAAATTCAAAAATATTTTTCCGCGAATGGGACTCATTCAACAGTCAGCAGAAGTCCAAGATTCCCTCTACTTTTTCAACGTGCTCGTATATAAATGGTGTTTTACTCTGCCACAACTTTTGAAACTCTATTAAATTTATGTTCAATCGAGAGAATTCGGGCATACATATGCCCATCACGGCTGCATGTGAGAAACAAAGCCTTTGCCCACTTTTTCAGGCATATCTATATTTAGTATCTTATCTTATATTTCGTGAATTATACGAATAATGTTGGCTTTCAATGCGTTAATTATTGTCGGTTCCTCAGCATAGACTGTTGACTTTAGGTGTCCTTAAAGAATATAAACAAGAGCCGACGGGTCTTTTTCTCAATTTTTTTCAATAATTCCTTCAATAAGTTGGTTGTAGCCTCATACCAACAATAAGCCGAATCGCTAAACACAATTTTTCGGCCTACATTTTTGCACGAGCTGGAACTTGTAAGCTTCCAAACCAAGATCTTTGTGTACAATTTTTGATAAAGTAGACGGACCAGGATCATCCCAAGCCTAAAATTTGGATCTTCTATGTCTCTCTTCTCTGCTCTATGCGTCATACGTCTTACGTTTGACGCACACGACCATCATTTTTAAACCAAATTAATTGCCTCCAATGGAACTTTATTTAATATTGTACTGCAATTGCCTGCTTACACATTTCTTTCTGACCCTTCAGGACTTTGGTATTTCTGAATGGATGACTCGGCTTGAGTCCAAGAAACTCAGAATTACAAAGGACCATAGTAGTTGCACCATTTCAAACCCACCTATTCGCACGTACAACTCAATCGTTTGAAGAGCGCGCTAACCTCTTAGCCGTCTTTCTAGGAAATTTATCCTTAAAGAACTGCCTTCTCCTTAGGACCTTAGCAATTTTTTTTATTTGTTCTTCTTCTAACCCAGTCACCTTAATTTACTTAAGCATGCCTAGCTAAGTTATTCGGAATACATCACGTAGGCGGGACGGTTACAGAATACATTCTCTGCCGTGGAGTCGTCCTCACTTCAAGCACAGGTTCCCTTTTCACTGTTCACTGATGTTAAACACGTTGAGGTGCTTAGTAAAGGTGTAGTGGGCTGTAATGATAACTGCATGGTAAAACTTCTTCTTAGAGATACTCGTAAGAGGATAACCGCAAACTACTTGCATACATTACGCCAGCCTACACCTAGAAATGTTTCGCGATCGACTTTCATGTACCTGAAAGATTCAGTCGTTGGAGGAGAAATATTCCAGGGATTTAAGCAAATTTAAGTCGGGTTCAGGTCCTCAATTTTATTTTTTATTTTTTTCATTCCCTGTAAAGAAAAGACAAATAGTTCCATTATACCCGTGTCATAGAGGCCCTCATTCCTACTCGCAAAAAAAAACTGGAACATTCGTTTCTTACAATCGTGTCTGTAAGCGAATTTTTCATCAGCAAAATCCTTCTTCATGGACAGAAACAGGTGGTAATTACTTGGTGCCAGGTCCAGACTATAGCTGGTTGCATTGAAACCTCAAAAGCAAGCTGCCCAAGCTTCTGTCGAGCCCTTTTTTTTTTTCTTTTCTTAAATTGGGGACTAGTGCTAACAGATTGCATAGAGCATTGTAACCAGAGTAATTCTGTTGTTCCTGCTAGTCAATTAGACGAGGATTACCTCTCTTTTAAAGTAACTAAGGCTGAGGATGTCCCTCGTAGGAGCTGAGCTGATCCCCCCAGGAGTCATGAAGAGGATACGTTTCCTAAAATGGCTGAAGACTCACACTCGTATAGTATGTGTTCTGTATAGGTAGAGGATGAGGACCTCTAGACAGAGGTCGATACTCGGTTTCAGACGAGAGGTTAATTTTGTTAAGATGATATCTCAGACTACAGTCTCTCGAAAGATAGCTGACCAGTCTCCTGATATGTACTCTATTATATTTGAGAATATGTATAGATGGTTTGTTCAGGAGCTGTATGAACGACGGAGTCTTTGAACGCTGTTCCAAAAGTAATTTTTCCCACTCGTCTAAGAGACTTGGGGATTCCGCAGAAAGGTTCGGCTCCTATGAGCTTTTCACTGGAACCTTTTCTAGCGAGTTGGTCGGCGATTTCTTGCCTTTAATGCCCTTATGACCTGTCACCCACCAGAGTTTAACTTTATTTCTTTTGCCTAGGTCTTGCAGAGCATCGTGACATTTCTTGACGGTTTTGAGTGCGTACTATACGAGCCCAACGCTTTGAGCGCTGCCTGACTGTCTGAGAGTATATTGATAGTTATACCTGTTATGCCAGTCTCTAAGTTTAGGTTGACATACGTTAGGATGGCGTATAGTTCGGCTTGGATGTCTTGGAGACATACATATGTGTCCCACCTCAGACCTTTGACATTTAGCAAGGTATCACCGCTATGTGGTTTGGGATCAGTATCTCAAATATTTTGTCAAAGGTGGACGTGTGTGGTAATGCGTCCGAAACTGCAGTAATCATATCCAGCTCAGGAAGGTGTTATATGATGGACATGTGACCCAATGGACTACATCGCCAGTCTGTTTCCGAGCGGAAGAAGCTGCAATCATTGTCTTGGGTTGTTGGCGGGCAAGTTGGCATGGTGCCTGTAATGCCGAGACTTCTACCTTATTACCTTATATTACCTTAGGTTTCAGTCCCTACTACAAGGTCATCGGCGTATCCGATAACTATCAACCAGAGATACTGTCACAGAGACCTCTCCGGATGTACATAGCTGATATAATACGGCTCTCAAGCATCGCTCTAACCCAATGGTTAGTGGGATGGTCTACACTTCGCCGATACAGTTCAATGGTGATTGAGTTATAGCCAGTGTTATCAAATGCCTCAACATTGAGGAAGGCACAAATTGCGATCTCCTTGCGTTTGATTTGGAAGCAGAGGTATTTGATTTTCTGATATACCTCTAATATGAAACTCTATCAAAATGTTAGGCTTATAGGGCGATAGGATTTAGGTTGTTCACTTGATTTTCCAAACTTAGGGATGAAGATAAGGTTGACTAGCATCCAGATTTGGGGAATGTATCCCAAGTTGAAACTTGACCTAGAGAGAGCTATCAGTGGTGCTAGAATGATGTCTAGGCCTATCTGGAGGATAGCAGGAAAGACACCGTCTTTACCTGGAGGTTTGTGGGGTTTAAATGAGCCAATTGCCCACTTAACTCTATCAGAGCTGAAGAGTCTACCATACGAGGGTGGTCCGATAAGCACTTAGCCTCACCGCCAGATGGCGCCAGTATCGCACGAGCAGTGTGTAGTACCATACATTCTAGTATATGGCTCCTGTCGAAACTTCAGCCGGATCGGACTCGAAGTTTTGTTTTGACCGCGTGTGGAAGCGGGAGTGTCTGCGGATTTTAGAAAAATGGAAAGAGAGCAATATCGGTCGGTGATTCGATTCTTGTTTTTGGAAGGGAAATCGCGCAGCGAAATCAAAGAGCGTTTGGATGCTGTGTACGGTGACTCTTCTCCTTCGATGGCGACCATCAAAAATGGGTTTAACGAGTTTCAACGTGGTCGCACGTCGGTTTTTGATGAGCCACGTCCAGGTGCCCCGAAAACGGCTACCATGGCTACGATCTCGAATTGGCAGACCGCCGATTGAAGGTGCGCAAGATAGCTGAGACAGTAGGCATTTCAAAAGATCGCGGAATGAGAAAGCTGTCGGCGCGATGGGTGCCGCGTTTGCTCACTCCGGACAACAAGCGCAACCGTAAAACCACTTCAGAGCAGTATTTGACTCCGAAGGAGTTTCTGCGTCGTTTCGTGACAGTCGACGAAACATAGATCCACTGGTACACACCAGAGATCAGGGAACAGTCGAAACAGTGGACTTCACCCGGCGAACGTGCTCCGAAGAAGTCAAAGACTGTCCCATCGGCCGGAAAGGTGATGGCCACCGTTTTCTGTGATTCACAAGGTGTAATCCACATCGACTACTTGGAGAAGGGCAAAACGGTCACAGGGCTGTACTATTTGGGCCGATTCGACGCCGAATTGAAGAAAAAACGGCCCCACTTGGCGAAGGAAAAAGTGCTCTTCCACCATGATAACCCACCGGCTCACACCTCCGCCCTCGCCACGGCCAAATTGGTCGAATTGGGCTACGAACTGCTGCCCCATCCACCGTATTCTCCAGATTTGGCCCCGTGCGACTTCTTTTTATTTCCAAACTAGAAAAAGTCACTCGCCGGGCAGAAATTTCAGTCGAATGAGGAGGTCATCGCCGCCACGGAGTCCTACTTTGCAGACCTCGAGAAAACGTATTTTTGAGACGGGTTAAAGAAGTTGGAGCATCGCTGGGTCAAATGTATCGAGCTAAAAGGAGACTGTATTGAGAAAAAAAATTTTATTTTTTTTTGTAGGCTCCACCCTCGTATAGGTTATTTGTTCTACTATCGATGTAATTTGTGACGTGCATTAGAGCAACCAGAGGTGTTATCTGGGTTGTAGAACTAGGGAAATGTACCTTAAGCAAGGTCTCCAGGGTTTCCCTGCGATTGACAGTCTGACGATGGACGATGGAACACAACTTCTCTCCTATTGCCTAAAACTGGCCGCTATTATGCGATTGCTTTCTTCATTCGAGTAGTATAAGAGTATTGCCGTTGTTGTGTTTCGTGTTCCTCTTACATACACACCCACTCTCTCTCTTTGATATTGTAATAGAAAAAGTCAGTCGTTTCAGAGACTGCGAGCTGTCTACTTCATAGGAAAATAAATAAAGTACAAACCGCAGGATTTGTGTGTTTTAATTACGGTACGATACAACAGCCGCAGCAGAGCAGCTCATAATAGATGATTCTCTGCCAGACCCACCAAACACTCAGCAAAATCTTCCTGGTCGTTAAGCCTGGCTTGGCCACCATTTGCGTCGGATCACGACGATTCGACCACCACCGTTTTCACTTCAAGATGTCGTAAGGAGTTCACTTATTTTTGCCAGTCCCCATCCGCTTCAGAAATGAGTCGATAGGTTGCGACTCATCAGCGATTCGCTGCTTCGGAAACTCAGTCCTTGAGGTATTTTATATATTTATTCGTGTGATACCCTTAAATCAAGCTTCTTTTTTGTATCCAGTCTTATTCATATAGTTCCTAAGCCCGGTGAGTATACGTCGGTCCAGAAAACTCGTTGCAAACTCAATAATCCTATTCGTAGTGGCTAGTATGGAACATGCCTCTTATGTTTCATGCGCTGCTCCATTGATTTTTATGTCTAATTCAAAAGTCAAAAAACATTTGGTATGATTGCTAATGGTTGTTTCGCTTTTGCTTTTAGCAAAATGACTACCTCAACAGTCCAAGAATTAATTACCTAAGACCATCAAAATTGTCATTGACTTAATTTATTCAAAGCACTGGATCTCCCTTCTATAAAAACATAACCCTTTCCTCAACAACCAAACCAATGTTTTTCATCTATTTAAAAATATTTTTTTAACGAGAGCAAACCCCTCCGCAGCCTTAAAAAAAGTCGTTTTAACTTCTAATTTGCAAATGACAAGTCAATTAAAAAAAAATTATTTCAACGACTACATCGCCATTCATTGATAAAACTGTTATTCTCCTCACAACATTTCCTCGTTTGTTAATGACTTTAAACCCAATTCATTTTCATATTTTCATTTTATTGCAAATTCAGCTGACGCCTGTCAAATACCTCGACGTCATTCCGCACGTGCTCATGTCATAAACAACTTCTGACGATGTTATTCAATTATTAACTTATTTTAAACACGCGCATTTCGGCTTCGTATAATTTTACACTTTCATGGTATTTACGAGTAGTTGAAATTGTTTTTTTGTTTTTTTAACTGGTTCCAAGTGTTGAAGTGGGGGATGGAAATTATATTGTTTGTTAACAACTTTTTTGTTTTTTATTTTTATTTGCAGTGACTAAAACGAAATAGTTGGCTGCCGCTGTGTCACAACTCTCCGGTAAGCGAAATTTGTTGTTGTTCTCTGTGTTTCCAGAAAATTGTAACATGACAAGGTCTAAAGTCGATGTTCCATATAAACTAGGATGGCAAACTGCGTCCTCCAGACTTCGAAGAAAAAATGTACTCAAAGCAATTAATGCAGATTTAAAAAATAGTATGCTGTTCAGCAACCTTTACAAGGATCCTCTAACTCGAATTTCGACCTTTTTCTCTACTTTGGTGTTAAAAATATTTTCAAATTTCTCTGTCTTACTCGAATAACTCTTTTTCGTACCTAAAACCTGATATTTGTGACTCATTGAAATTCGAATATTTTTTGGACGATCTCCTCAACTCGAATTGTCTTCAAACTTACCTCGAAAGGTTGAGATGAGGGAGGTTTTAATGTTTTTCATGCCCACTCCATATGAAGCCACATCTTTTCATTCCTTATTTAGGGCCGATCAAAACTTTTATTTACAAACTTTAAATAGTAGCCCCACAGCAAAAACTAAGTAATCCCGCCGCCACAACTAATCTACCTCCTTCAAACATTCCCGCCGTAACATAACCCAGAAGCTGCTAACGAGTCAACACGCCCATGGAATCGCCAATAAAGAGCTTCCGGCAGCTACACAGCCATTACAGTCAAACGACGATGAAAAATAATCCCACCACGCTCGAATGCAGACAGTCACACACCGACACCCCAAGGCGTTCACTTGGACACCGCCGGCCGCGTCCTCTTACCTCCGCCCAATTACTTACTACAAGAGCCCGAATGGAATTCAGTATCAACTATTTCGAAAGCCGCCTCAATTGCAATTGCATGATCCTTTATGCGTCGGATATCAGATTTCGAAGGGGGTGAACGCGCCAACGCTACTTCACGCAGCTCGCTCTATACGCATAAATTCTCACGCACTTGGCGCCTCAAGTGTTTTGTGTGCAAAAATACTCATCGACCAAGGTGCACGCACACATGCCGTCTCCTGCATCGTCTGGCTGAGAAATGCAAAATATATGCAAATGAGCTCCATGAGGCCGAGACCGAGGCAGCAATCAAACTGACAGCGAGACAGACAAGCAGCCGGAAAGAACTGAAAGACAAAACAAAACAGAATGGAAGGAAGCAATACAATTACGAGTTGTTATCACAGAAGTCGTGGCAATTGTCCATGGCACCTTTATGAGCCCTTCGCACATCAAGTGGGGGTAGGTGCGCGAAAGACTGGGTTACGGATTCAACTTACGAACAATGCATACCATCGGAATCGTATTCGTTGAGGCGCCAGCGTGGTATACAAACGTACACTTATGACGATACCCACTGCGGCAGGCAGGATATGTACGAGGCGGAAACAACTCATCCATGTCCTAGGAACATGCGTTTTGGTCTAAAATTAGAATACTTCTTGGTTTTTCTAGCATTTTTTGCCGTCCATCCTCGGGCGGGAAATGCAAATGGCGGGAAATAAAATGTTTGTTTATGAGGTTGCGGGGGATACCAGAGAGTGGGTGACACCGGGCGGAAGAGGGAATGGTTGTGCCACATTTTCACGGGAATATATGAGACATAAGGCTGATGTGAGTGGATGGTGGAGGAGCGCAACGGTAATAATATGATGTGGAATGGAATGTGGTTTGTGCATAATGTGTAAATCCGACTTGGGTATGGGGAACTAGACAGGGTGGACTGTGGATACGGGATTTAATGGAAATTCGGATTTGACCAAGCTGGTATCCCCGAGTGTTCATAAATATAAAGTGAATTAATGCAGTATAAGTTCAATGGGTCGACGTCTTTGAAAATTATGGGGAAGTGTTTCTTATAGTCCTTATGTAAACCATCATTTGACTTTCCTCGTTATTAGTCTTCAGCCGTTCGTTCCTTTCGACTCGAGAAGATCGGCCAACTTGTTAAAATATTTTTTATCATGATTCCACAACTTGTAAATGAAAGGTTGAATCGGCGCTATGGTTTGGGCCAGATAATACAACCAGCCGAGTCTAAACCTCTGGTGTTAACCTGACCTTTCTCTTGAGACCACCACAATCTTGTGATTACTACCAGGATCTTATAGCTGTTCATATATTAGATTATGGCACATGTAATTTGGATTGGTGCAACGTTGAATGCGATTTTTTATTGAAAACCAGGCGCATTGTCAGTTCAATTCTAGAGGGCAAAGTGATAGGAAAGGATAACATCCATCAATAGCAGCCTAAAATCTGTCAACAGTGGTCTTGGTCCTTACATTGTAAGCGAAAGAACCTTACATCAATTGTTCGGAAATTTCTGATCGGGCAACATGGCTCTTGAAAGCGTCCGTACCAGACAGGCAGAATCAGCTACCGACAATGAGGAGCTGGGAGCTAAAGTGAGGTCCGACCTTCGCCAAACTATAAAAAATTTTCTTCTCAACTAGCGCTACTATCGGTTAGGTCTGCACCGACTCGAATGGAGCAGCGAGCAATCTCCAAAGTCATCATGCAAATCTGACGAGCTTACCAGGGATGTCAAAAATAGACATGGCGTTGTATAGCTCATCTCTAATCATGCTGTCGTATGCGGCCTTGAAATCGACAAATAGATGGTGGGTGTCGACCTGAATTCAATCTGCCGTAATGTGAAGATTTGATCGATGGTGGACTTCCCTGGCCTGAAGCCACACTGATAAGGACCTATCAGCTGATTTACGAACGGCTTCGGGAGCTAACATAAAATGGCAGGGAAGATTTTACGAGTATATGCAATGTTCAGGATGCCTCCAACAATGTCAGCATGCTCTGAAGAACCCAACTCGTAGTCCTTCTGCGCCGGCAGCTTTGTTAGACTTCAGTTTAGGATTAAAAATTGTCTGCGATCTTCGTCATTAAGAAATGAACGATTTAGCCTGACTGTATGTTGACTGACATTCCCGTTATGCAGTCTGCAGAAGTGGTTTTCCATATTTTCAGAATCGACGGTGATTTTATTACTAAGTGTCAGATCTCATCTCTACAGGCTTCTATTCTAGCTTTATAACCTTGGCATGTTCGTTTTATCTCTTAATAAAACTTTCCAACGTCAAGCCCTAAGTCTTTAATCGCGCGCTTCTCGTATTCTTTCTTTTTTTATCCTGAGAAGCCTAAGCTCTTCCCTTCTTTTTAACTCGTAGAACTCACGATCAGCTCTCGTCCTTCTATGCAGCTTGGCTTACTTACCTGCTGCTTCGTTGCATGTATTTCCCAGCACTCGTCATCGAGCCAGCTATTCCTTCGTAGTGTTACCTTGTAGCCCAGATGTTCAGAGGCAGTGCTTTTTAGGGCTTACTTACAAACGTCCCACTGTTCTTCTATTGACTGAAAGGGGGATGGAGGTGCATAAGAGAACTTAAGGGAGACGTGATTAACGTGATGTTAGTTGCTCGGAATGTTCGAACATCAAGAATAGTGGAGTGGTGTCTGACGTCGATCTGGTTGATAATTGATTGATCTGGCGATCACCAGGTGTATTTTGATGTGCGGGTAGCGCATACTGGCTATACGGAGATTTCGCCCCGTTGAGAGATCGAAAAACCTGAGCCCATGATGGGATATGGTGTCGTGAAGGCTGTGTTAGCTGATGACTCCCTCAAAGACGCTTTCTTTACTCAGTTATGCATTAAAGTCTCCTAGCACAAATGTCATAATTGGGTCATTGGCTATATGTTCTGTCTAGGATGCCTTATACCGAATGTTTAAGACTTTTCGCCATAGTCTACCTCGAACAACAAATCCGCAACCGAAAAATCGTTGTCTTCTCTCCTGACAGCAGTCGCCGTAGTAAATGTCACAGTTTTTCATTCGATTTTTTCCCGGTCCTTCCCATAGAATTTTCTGGAAGGACCAGGACCTGGCGGTTAAGTCCGATCTAGGGTGTCTAGGCTTAAAATGGTCTGTTTAGGAGCCTAACATTCCACTTTTTTTTTTGTCCTTTTTGAGTGGGTCGTTATTATAAATTTGGTCCGTTTGATCCGAGGCATGTGGACAATTCTGAGTACATTTTGTTTTTACGGTTACGGCATGCTAGGCCATAGCCCACCCGACACTAACCTTGTCAGGCTGCAATGTCTCTTATTCCCTTTTTAGCAGCACCCATCAGCGGATGCTATTCCTACGATGCCTTTGTTAGCCGTTTACAAATCAAACTACTAAGAATATAATAGAGAAATTGGGTTAATACTGTTCGAGTATTTGCCTTCCCTTATAAGGACGTCGGAAAGTCAAGAAACTCGACAAATAAGTTCTTCAAATAATAGTGACTGCTTGGTGGTACTATTCTGGCACCAACCACTTTTCTTTCTTGAAAAATGCATGCATTAGAAACTACTCGTTAAGTAGTTGAAATTGCTCAACCGAGATGGAGCATTACTGTTTCATAACACGCTCGATCACGTGTGTCAAGAGTTTCAGTTAACTTCTTTCGGTGACTGATTCCATTCTCTGAAACGGATCACTTTTAAAAGCGAATGGTCCAATGAGGCCGCCTGCCCAAAAATCTCACCAATGCATCAGTCGTTATGGATAGGAGTTTGCTCTCTACTAGTTCTGTTGAGTTTTTGGGGGTGGTCGTGGTGCAATGGTAATCATCGCCGACCGTTGAGCTGAAGGTCTGTAGTTCAAGTCTGTCCATAGTCAAGAACAATTCCTATACGGAAAATGAGAGATTATCAAAAAGTGTTGACGAAGGCATATAAGGCAGCATAAGATCACTTCAAAATTCATACTAATATAACACCTTAATGACATGGAAACAAAAGATTTACTGTGAACTACGCAAATTTAGTCTCTCTCAAATCCTATCTAGGACATCCACCCCCGGAGATTAGTGAACGAATATCTTCGACACAAACCATCTGCACCCCGTCCCCGGTTGTGTGACAAGCACCATAAGAACGTACACTCTTGAACCTGCACGAATTATAAAAAAAAAAAAAAAGCAATGAGAGGATGAGAGGAAATGCTCCTCATCACTCGGATTGTGATCATTCATTATCATCAATTATTCAATTCCAGTACCTATTCAGCGAAAGTACATGCTTGGTCTGTTGGCTTCAATTCTTGTCTAAACTGGATTTTATAGGCATGCAGGCAAAGACTTTTATGGCAAATCTGATGCAAAATAGCTGCGGACTACCTGTGATCGTCTGTGATTCTCAGTCATACTCAGCTATGGCAGCGGTTTACCATAGACCTTGCCGGAAAAGAAAGAATCGGAATCTTCATGTCACCAATCTGTCTGAGCCGTTCAAACTAAGTATTTAAGTTCACTATAGCTAACAAGGTGACGAATTGGCCAAATGCCCAATTATGAAATGTTTCCGACCGCTTTTGTGGTGGTTTTTCACTATTCAGTGGGTGTGAATGTATATTTAACAGCCTCCAATTTTTTTATAATAGAATGATAGTTAAGTGCTATCAATTCAACAATGGTGCGAAATTTAAAATGACACCTTTTGTTGGATTAACCTTGATTTCGAGAAGGTAAATTAATGTTTAAAAATCTTTAATCTATTAATAGCTGTTGGAAAATGAACGTTTCAGGTCTCAATCAAATTCCCAAATTTGGATTCCGAGCCTGGAAGCTACAAGCTATCAAGCTACAAAATTATAGAATCTTCATTGGTAATCCCTTAGTTCATTAATGCATAGGAGTCATAAGGGTTCATACCTTTATCCGATTCTACGATTCTTCTTATTAGATCACGCTTCAGTCCAAGGTTATCCAGTCCTCATCTAACAACTCCCTTGATTGCACGAACTCTGACTAGCTGCCTGCAATGCCGTACTCCCATTTGGCTGACGTCTTTTCTACCTTTATACACCACTTTAGATGCGGTCATCATCTGCATTGGAGTCGAAAATTCTTCTGGTCTCAGTTTAAGTGCTTATTGTCCTTCTTCTAAGACCGATGGCAGTCGTCTTTTATATAGACACCCAGGTTTTGCTCTGCTTCTCAATTGTCTCTGATGTCCACTTTAATATCGTTGCAGCCTATGACCTCGACATCGGAGCTAGACAAAGTCGTTAATTACGTCGTAGTTATGTCCGTCAACATTCTCATTTTCTCAAGACGTTCGTTGTTGAGCTTTGCACAATATTTTTAAGGATCAAATTGGGCAACGTCATTAGGGAGCTCGTTATCGTCATTTTGCACGACCCGGCAAAGATATAAAAATCCCTCTATACCTATTGTTGCTGCTTTGCACCCTAAATTCAAGGCAAAGTGCATTGTCCAACGATTTCCAAATATACCCTCCACTTCATGCAAGGATGCTGCACATCCAATGCCCCTTTAAAATCAACTCAACACTTCATTCCGACCTCGCTTCTTTCATGAAATCAAATGAAAAAAAAATCCACCTCCGATGGGCTACCTCAAGGGTCACTTGTAGGTTCTCGACTTTTTATATTTAATTACAATTTTCATAACATCCCCCTCATCCATTCTATTTTCCCCTTATTCATCATCGCATCATTCATTACATCTCCATTTACGATTCCAACTGTCTCGGATTACACCATCGAGGAGAACTGGTTCGCTATTCTTAGAGCAAACGATTCTGATTACAGTTCGTACGTCGTGTCCCGTACCTCGCAATATATATTTTTAGTTTTTTTCTCTCCCCCCCATTTTTCTCTGCTTATTTTTATTTCTATTCCTGAACTTTTGTGTATCTATGTATGTTAGATATGGGTGTATGTGGTGTTGTAGCCCACCCACTCGTGCGTTGCATTAAAAGCCAGTGCTTGGGACTTTAGTTCCATTGCAGATGAAACCGCGCTGCCGCACACACAGTTTCAGGTAATCTCAATTACGTTTTAAACTCGCTGAAGTTTGCTTCCTCTTGGGTGTGCTGAACTAGTAGCTGACCGGGACGGGGGCGGGTATAGAATTGAGTGGCAAGGTGGCTTTTCGTGCAGATACTGAGATCGCTAAAGTCCGTCGAACGACGGTTTGTTGTGGGTTTTCAGGGTATGAAGGCGCCACTTGGTATGACTGTTGGTTGCAGTCTCAGAGTTGCAGTTTAACTTAATGCGAATGTTTGGTGCATGGAGATGCAAACTAAAGTCGAATGACGGATGGGAAGCAATGGTGCAAAGCGGCGTGGGCGCGTGGGAAATATGATGCTGGAGATTGATTTGTTTGAAATGTATCTGTGCGTTGGACGAGCAGATTGCTTACGGTGCAGCGAGAAGGTTGTGAGGGGCTTAAGGAACTGATTTACATGTCGTCGATGCTATGTGCGTGGGTAGAGTGGTGGGTATGGGTGTGGGTGTATGCGTTGGATGGATTATGATTTCATTCCTATTCTGTAGCTCGTTGCTTTAATTGGACAGCAAATGTGATGGATGGAAAAATGGAAGCTTAGCTAAGCGGTTGCTCTCATCTGTATCATCCTGGTGTGGATCAAGCGGCGATGGTGGCGTCAGTTATGATTGGAGATTTTTTCTGACTTGCTGGAGGTAAATAGGTCAGCTTAAGTCCACTGTTCAATGTCTTGCAGGTTTTCTAACTAAACCAACACGTAGTAGAAGCTTTCGAATAAGTTAGTTCCTCACATTCTAATCCCAAGCGGGTATATTTCCTTATTAGTAAAGTGATCCATCTTTCTCAGTATTTAGATACTTTGATAAGCATTTATTCCGAGCTATCAACTACCGACAAAGTACGAATAAAAATTTTCCAAGATTTCTATGTCGCACCAAATGATCTATTGATATACTCGTACCACGCTTTCGTATGTACATACGTAGAAAACGTATAAAATTGCGGCGCAGATAAAAAAATAATTTTATCATCAACTGTTATAGAATCAATGCTATCAGTAAAGGCGCCTAATACCTTCGATGATCAATCGCGTTTTGATTATATTTACGGCTTCTTTTCTCACCCACTGTCATTAGTCAAGTATAGTATAACTACAACACCTGCCCTTAAGCACACATACCTCATCTTCCGAATGTCCCTCAATGGCCTAGAGACGTCGTTTTTATCACCATTTCAAGTATCAATAATCTCCGTCGTATTGTTTTTGTTTATCAAAATACTACCATCAGCCTTGAAGTACAAAGATAAACTGAAAATATTTTGAAAATCATCGAACCAACTATCGATCCTATTAACTATCGCTCGACTCTTGGAACTTTTCACGGAAGCGCGAGTTACAGCCCGAGATCCACACGACACCAAGAAACAACAACAACATGCGATACATTCAGGTCACCAATCGGCCACATCAGTTCCCACCATCCTTGGAATCCGATGACCCATACCAGACGTTCACACCGGCAATAGAATTCTACCGAATAAACTGTAACCGTATTCCTGTAATTGCACAGGTGAAATAGAAAACGCCTAATCAGCGTCTGTAGCCCATCCGGCAAGAACTTCACCTGTGCAAAAGTATAAATAACGATGTAAAAGAGAATTGAAATTGAATTGTATCAGTTGAGTGTAAGAATAAAGTTGTTTTTTTTTATTAATCGGTCGTAGTTTAAAACATAACTGGCGCAGTCGTTAGTCCCAGTGTCGGTGCCCATAGTCTTAACGCATACTAATCGGCGGTTTACCGGGTAGTGTAGTTAAAATAGTGTACAAAGAAAAGAATTTTGTGTTGTGACTATTAGCGATTTATCGGTAACTAGTCAATGCCAACGGCTTATTGGCAGCAGTGGCACAACAAGGGCATCGTGGAATTTTAATTCCTTTAACACTGGGAGCCCAAAGAAAAACTCCCAATTATCAAACTAATA
Organism: Merodon equestris; assembly: GCA_958301585.1. Lineage (NCBI taxonomy): Eukaryota > Metazoa > Arthropoda > Insecta > Diptera > Syrphidae > Merodon > Merodon equestris. The sequence continues at coordinate 106,803,853 of OY284414.1, forward strand.
TAAAAGAAAACATAAACGTAAAATAAAATAAATTTTAGTAGTCCCAAAAAACATAAAGGTGAAATAAAGCAAGTAAGAAAAAGCAATTTTAGTGAATTTGTTAATCTCAAAGAAAAAAAAAAAAAAAAAAAAAACACAAAACATAAAGGTGAAATAAAGCAATTTTAGTGAATTTGTTAATCTCAAGGAAAAAAAAAAAAAAAAAAAAACACAAAACATAAAGGTGAAATAAAGCAATTTTAGTGAATTTGTAAATCTCAAAAAAAAAAAAAAAACATAAAGGTGAAATAAAACAAGTAAGGAAAAGCAATTTAGTGAATTTCAAAAAAAAATAATAATAAGAAAAAAAAAAAAAAAAAAACAAACCCAAACGAGAAAACCAAAAAGTATAACATAACAAACAAAAATAAGTGAACGTGAAATAAAATAAATTTTAGATATCAAAAAAAAAAAAAAAAGGTGAAATAAAACAACAATTTCAGTGAATTTCAAAAGAGAAAAAAAAAAAACCCCAACGAGAAAACGTAAAAGTAGAAGATAACAAACAAAATAAGTGAAACAATTTAGTGGAAAAAGAATAGTCAAAGCAAATCATTTCTACATCATCAACTCTTCAATCATCAGAAAAGAAGACAAATGCTGATACTTTTGTGGGCATTGTAAGTACATATTGAATATTTATTTCCCCTTATGCATAAACGATTCCGTTCCTTTCTCCCCTACCCAAAACCAAAGCGAACATTAAGTCTAAATTCAATACCTGAAGACGGTACTGAGTTCAAAGAAACACACAGATACGCTTCTACTCCACATTTAAACACAACACAGCTTTTCGACTCCGTTGCATCCAGTACCACAATGAATACTGAAGCAAATCCATCCCCACGAGCCCCTCAGTTTGATCTCTTTAGTGCACTAAGAATCCCAGACGTAATCAAGGATCTGCCCAAGTACGATGGCAATCCTAGATTACTCCATGAATTCATAAATAATGTAGAAGAAATCCTAGCATTCATAACTTGTGTTGACGGTACCCCATATTCAACTTTTCTTTTGCGAGCCATTAGAAACAAAATCGAAGGGCAAGCAAATGAGGTGTTGAATATGTACGGCACACCACTTAAATGGGATGACATTAAGAACAATCTTATATTGCACTACTCAGACAAACGGACTGAAACGAGCCTCATACGTGACCTTCATAACTTACGACAGAACAATAAAACTATAGAAGAATTTTACAGCAGTATAATCGAAGTTCAAGCGACATTATTAAACAACATTATGATTCATGAAACAGACAGAAATGTCATACAGGCCAAACAATGCCTCTACAGTGAAATGTGCCTGAATGTTTTCCTTACCGGCTTAAAGGAACCCATTGGCTCTGTCGTCAGAGCAATGCGGCCTGACACGCTACCTACCGCGCTATCCTTTTGTATAAAAGAACAGAATATATTTTACACAAAGGCAACATTCTTCCCAAGTCGCCAAATATCAAGGCCTTTAAGGAATCAATACCCCAACTCTTTCACACAAACAAATCGTACCTTCCCACCATCCTTTAATGGAAATATGGCTACAACACGGCCAAGCCCAATCCAATACCAACAAAATCAAACCAACTATAGAATATCCAAATATCCTACAAACAAGCCCAATTTCAATACCACATCCCCTATCAAATACAATCAACCACCATTATTAAATGCCCAAAATACACTCAGAAATTCCAATCCGAGAAATAATCCTCCTGTACAACAAATTCAAAGGTATACACCCGTAGAACCTATGGATACCGATACCACGAGGTCTCGCCTTACCTATAGAACAAATAGATCAAACTTGAATCAGCCTCGTTACCCCAATAACCAGCAACATTATTCCATAGAAGAAGTACATAATCTCAACACAGACCCTACTACCTCTAGATCACCAACAATGTATCAACAATCTTTGGACCACTATTATCAACATAACTATGAAACAGACCATATTACTCAAGATTACCCTACAGAACAGGACCACGAAGTTCTTGACGTTCTTAGCGAATTAGACAATGAAAATTTTCCTACTGCCGCCTCTCCCAACCAACAGGGTACGTAGATGTAAATAAACACGGCTACACCCTCCCATATATTAATATATCTTCTCCTTTCGGGCGACCACTTAAATTTCTTATTGATACTGGAGCTTCGTCTTCTTTTATTAATCCTGAGTTCACTCACCCCGATGACCACATCTTTTGTCAACCCAAAACAATTTCGACAATCCTGAGTAAATACAATCTCAATAAAGAGGTTACCCTTCCTATCTTTTCCGAATTTAGACAACCTGGCAAGTTCAAATTCCTCCTCTTTAAATTCCACCAATATTTCGACGGACTCCTAGGGCTTGATACGCTAACACAATTAGAAGCCAAAATTGATCTTTCTGGAAATAACCTTTTCACAAGAAATTCCAAAATACCCCTACAATTCAAACCTAACTTCACCTCAGGTAAACTATCAGTACCAGCGAATTCAAAAATAATTGCCAAAATCCCAGTGGACATAGAAAACGGATGCTTCTATATAAATACGACAATAATTGAACCACAGATATATATATCTGAAGGTATATATAAAGCGAATAACTGGTTCGCACTTGTAGAAATCAATAACGCTAACAACTACGACAAGATCTTTCTTATAGAACAACCAATCAAAGTTACCCCTTATAATAACTCTGAATTTATAGAAATCAATAATTTTAATATAGAATGCAACAACACTGAAACAGGAACTGATATTACCAAGCTAATACGAACCTCTCATCTTAACTCTGAAGAAGAAAAAGCACTATATAAAATCTGTAAGTCTTTTGACGACATTTTTTTCAAAGAAGGCAACCCTTTGTCATTCTCCAACAATGTAAAGCACAAAATTAAAACAACCGACAACCTGCCAATTTACACCAAATCATACCGGTACCCTTACATCCACAAAGAAGAAGTCAGGCAACAAATCAAAAAAATGCTAGACCAAAACATCATTCGACCAAGCTACTCACCCTGGAGCTCCCCAGTCTGGGTAGTTCCCAAAAAAATCGATGCTAGTGGCAAACAGAAGTGGCGACTAGTAATCGACTACAGAAAACTTAACGAAAAGACAATCTCGGATAGATATCCTATCCCGAATATCACTGAAATTTTAGATAAACTAGGCAAATGTCTTTACTTCACGACACTCGATCTTGCAAGTGGGTTTCACCAAATCGAGATGGACCCACAAGACATTGCCAAAACAGCATTCTCAGTAGAAAATGGGCACTACGAATTCTTACGTATGCCCTTTGGTCTAAAAAACGCACCTTCCACCTTCCAGCGCGTTATGGACAACGTCCTAAAAGACCTACAAGGTAGAATCTGTCTCGTCTATCTAGATGATATCATTGTCTTTTCAACATCCTTACAAGAGCATATAGAAAACCTCAACAAAGTATTTGGCAAACTTCGCGAAGCAAACCTAAAAATTCAAATAGACAAGTCGGAGTTCCTTCACAAGGAAATTGCATTTTTAGGTCATATTGTTTCCACCAATGGCATTAAACCAAATCCAAGTAAAATTTCAGCAATACAAAATTATCCAATCCCAAGAACGCAAAAAGAAATTAAAGCATTCCTAGGCCTTCTTGGCTACTACCGCAGATTTATCAAGAACTTCGCACAACTTGTAAAACCTATGACAGAATGTCTAAAAAAGGGCAAAACAGTCACACTTAGCGAACAGTATGTCACAGCGTTTAAAGAATGTAAAAATATCCTCACAAACGACCCGATCCTCCAGTACCCTGATTTCTCAAAACCCTTTGTTTTAACCACAGATGCCAGCAACGTAGCTATTGGTGCAGTACTTTCTCAAGGTCCCATTGGGAACGACAAACCAATTTGTTACGCTAGCAGAACGTTAACTGACACTGAAACCCGTTATTCCACAATCGAGAGGGAACTTTTGGCAATCGTATGGGCCACCAAATACTTCAGACCATACCTTTTTGGTCGTAAGTTTCAAATTATAAGTGACCACAAACCGCTCTCGTGGTTAATGTCATTGAAAGACCCAAATTCTAAATTAGTTCGATGGAGATTAAAGCTAGAAGAATTTGACTACGAAATCTCTTACAAAAAAGGCAAATGTAACACCAATGCCGATGCTTTAAGTCGAATTAAAATAGAAAATCAGTCAACAAAACGAGAAGAATTAAACACAAATGACATTATCACACAAAATTTAGTAACAGACGCAACAGTACACTCAGCCAATGAAAATTTGAACGATCACATTCCCATCTCCGAACGTCCTCTAAACGAATTCAATATCCAAATCATCCTTACAGTCTCAGATAACCCTTCCTCATCTGTCAGGAACGAAGTCCCCTTCAAAAACAAACTAAGACGATATATTCAGTATCCCACTTTTAATGAAAATATAATAATTGATATTTTCAAAAAATTTCTTCCTCCCAACAAAACCTCAGCAATCTTTACCGACGACGACACATTCCGTATAGTTCAATCCGTTTACTCAAAATATTTTTCACACAATAAAAATCTCTTTAAGGTTATTAGATGTGTTGACCTTCTCACAGATATAAAGGACAACGATGAACAAGATAGATTAATTAGAGATTACCATATAAGGAATAACCATCGTGGTATCAATGAAACCCTTCAACACCTAAAACGAAACTACTACTTTCCATATATCAAGAATAAAATCACACAAACAATTAATAATTGTGAACAATGCCAAACTCTCAAGTACGATAGGAACCCACAGAAACCCTTCTTTCAAAAACCCGAGACACCCACTAAACCATTAGATATACTTCATATTGATATATATACTATCAACAAGAAAAATATCTTAACCATTATAGATAAATTTTCAAAATTTGCTGCCGCTTACACACTCACATCTAGAAACAGTATTTCGATAGTAAAATCTCTGAACCACTTCCTTAGCCTACACGGCATCCCTAAAAAGATAATTGCAGACCACGGAACAGAATTTACAAGTAACATTTTCCAAGATTTTTGCAAACAGTACGACATTGTATTACACTTTACCTCCATTCAACAATCCTCTAGCAACTCTCCCGTAGAAAGACTACATTCAACGTTTACCGAAATTTACAGAATAATTACCTCTAAACGAAAAGAAAACCACCTCGATCTTGACCACGAAGACCTACTTTCAGAAACAGTCACCACATACAATAATGCTATTCACTCAACCACAAAATTGACCCCATTTGAACTATTTTACGGACGTACCTCGGAATTCGAGAAACACATTAAATTTACAAATGAACATGAGTATCTAAAAAAACTTAATGAATATAAAGAGAAATTATACCCAGAAATAAAAGCTTTAGTAGAAAAAATAACCGATAAAAGAATTGACAAGCTCAACCTAGTCCGGAAAGACCCGGAACAAGTAAGGGATAATAGCATAATTTTTATAAAAGAATCTCGTAGAAACAAACTGACACCCCGCTTTACTAAACACTCAGTAAGGAAAGACAACGGCGTAACAGTTTTAACTCATGACAATAGGAAATTACATAAATCAAAAATAAAAAAGAAAAGAAAATTTACTAATTAATCAATTAGCTTCTAATAACTTTTGTAACAATTCAATTTTTAGGGTAACGTGCATTACGGCACAAAAACTTAACATGCAGGAAATTACGGACAAACAGAAAATTCTCCCATTCAAACTAGGTACAGCTAAAACAATACAGACTTACACCAACTTAGTTCACATAATCGACCTAGAAACATACCAAGACAACATAAACAAAATTTCTACCTCGTTAACAAAATTAGAGAAATTCCAAAACACCAAAGACTCAATAGAAATAACAAAAGCTAAACTAAAAGACGTAGAACACAAATTAAAAGCCTTGATCCCAAAAACTAGACTAAAACGCGGTTTAATAAATGGGCTTGGATCGGCTATCAAACTCATTACTGGCAACATGGATTCGACGGATGCAGAAATGCTAAATGAACAAATAGGAAACATTAATTTCAAACAATCTAGAATGCAAAACCTTGTTAATAATCAAGTAATAATGAACAGGCAAATGATCCAAAGGTTCGAGAACATAACAAAACACATCAACAGACAACAGACGGACATTGAAACATTTCTGAACAAACTAAATAGTATAAATAATAACCATTTTCGAGAAAACGAAGAAATCCTGTTAAGAGCTCAGTACCTTAGTCAGATTAACTATAATATCGACCTTCTTAACAACCACATCACTAATATAGCAGAATCAATAATAATGGCCAAATTAAATATCATACCAAAATTCATACTTAGCGAAAACGAACTAAACCAAATACAACAAATTTTAAATAACCAATCAGTACAAATCATTTCTCAAGAGCATATTTACGAAATGCTTGGATTACAAGCATATTACAATGATTCTCGAATTATACTTAATGTTCAAATCCCAATCTTGTCACCCGAAACCTACTCCCTTTTACATATTATTCCCCTTCCTATAAACACAACAAAAGAAATTGAACTCCCAACTTATGCCCTATACAATCCCATAAATATTCAATATTTAAACGAGCCTTGCCCCAAAATAGAAGGCATCTTCTATTGTAAAGAGTCGATTCACCAAGAAGTCACACAACAATCAACATGCCTGGGACGAATCATGAACCATCAAGCAGGCAACTGCATTATCAACGACATTGGACCCATATCAAAGATACTACAACCCGAACCAAATTATATCATCATCATAAATTCCCCACCTGTACCTATGAACTCCACATGCAACCATGGACCACACCAAATCTCTGGAAACCTCCTGATAAATTATCAAAACTGCGACCTTACCATAAACGGGATCACTTACAAGGACCAGCCTTCAATCTTTTGGGAAGAAATACACTTACTGCCATCATCCCAAGAAACAATCATCGCTAACAAAACAATAGAAAAACTCAACCTCCAACGCCTCAAAATTTACAACGTAAAAAACAACGAAGACATCACCATGCTCCATTCAATCACACAAAGACGACAACACTATACAATAGCATTCTTCATTATTATAGTTCTAATTGTCATAATCCTTTTAATATACACAGTTAGATCGGCCACCCAAAGAACATTCATCATACAAGATTCCGCTCCTGCCATAGTCCCACAACTCCTCTGGCCTTCGCTTCATTCTAAGGGGGGAGGAGTTACAGCCCGAGATCCACACGACACCAAGAAACAACAACAACATGCGATACATTCAGGTCACCAATCGGCCACATCAGTTCCCACCATCCTTGGAATCCGATGACCCATACCAGACGTTCACACCGGCAATAGAATTCTACCGAATAAACTGTAACCGTATTCCTGTAATTGCACAGGTGAAATAGAAAACGCCTAATCAGCGTCTGTAGCCCATCCGGCAAGAACTTCACCTGTGCAAAAGTATAAATAACGATGTAAAAGAGAATTGAAATTGAATTGTATCAGTTGAGTGTAAGAATAAAGTTGTTTTTTTTTATTAATCGGTCGTAGTTTAAAACATAACTCGCGCGAGAAAAACTTGTTCTATTTATCAGTTGTTTTTCAATAACAATAAATTTGTTTAGGTTTTTTATTTTTTATTTTTTTTTTTGTACAATAGATAGCGCGTAAATAGAACTTTAAGGAAAAATGAAACGAACCTTCAGGTGCTTGAAAGTAATGCGTTTGCCACGTGTAAGTTCAAGGCTATTACGCCGTACGTAGATGAAAGGAAATGCTTTTTATTTCGAATTATATTGAAATCTGTTCGTCTGAATTTAGATCTTTATTTGCCTCATGGTATAATTAAATAATTGCTCATACGACATACACTACAGGTCGCCTAATAATAGAACTGCTGGCGCCTGTGATCCCATGTTGTGCCCTCGTCAAGTTCGAAGATCAAACGTCATAGAATGGTTTTAAAAATTGCGCGTAAATATTTATCGGGAAATCGGCACACGTTGATACGTTCATTTGGTTCTGTACCCAACAATCGGGGATCTCTACGCAAATCACATATTTACAAAAAAACGCTATTTTTTCGATAGAAGCGATTAGAGGACTAAAAATATTCCAATTATTCATTTTATCCCGGCTAATATAGCAATATGACACACAAAATTAAAGGAAACGAATTCTCTATTAATAAAGCAAGCAAAAAAGAGGATTTTCGTTAATCAGCTTAAATAGCTCACAGTGTCCTAGAATATACCGAAAAATACAAGGTCACAAAACTGACATTATAAGATTCGGATGAAAATTTAAACCTAGAAATAAATAAAATCGGAAAAATACGTCGAGGATGAGGTATTTCTTTGAAGTCGACCGTCAAAGTCTGGTTATTTAGTCGTGGGAAATCAATCACTTGATATTTTTAGGAATGTTGTTGCGCTGACATTTTTCCGCAACAAATACGACAACTTTTGAAAATTGACCAAATGCGTCTGGAAATGAGAAAGGATGATGAAATTATCTGTAAGAATCGATCATTTTACAGTCGTCGTTATAGTTCTATAACAGTGCCAGATCTGCAGGAACATCTGGGTACACTGACAAAGGCATAAAATTCGCGCCTACACTATAGTTACATTAATACAGGAGGACACCTAAACGTCAAAGTTACTTTGAATTATACGGCAAATGCAAAAAAAAACTGACTCTTTCGATTCTAAGGCCTTTAGTAATGGCATACTTTAAGAGATACTCTTTTCGCCGGTCTTTTCGACGATTGGACAGTAAGTTTGTTTAGTGGAGTTCAACCCGAGGTGTGGAACTATGGAAGAAGCTCCTCTGCATTAATTTGCCTCCCAATCTGTAAAAAAAGGTTTCTCTTCATTATTTATAGTTTCATGGCCCCACACATCCAACAAGAGATGTCATTTTAAATCGATATAAAAACGCAACCCTTTTATGAAAAGTATTATTTTAATGTAAAGTAAAAACTCTGGAGCTGTTAATAAAAACAAAATCTTACCCAGGCTTTGTCTATAATAGTCATGATAACTATTTTCATCAAATGTTCGCATTATTGCGGGTTCAATTTTGATATAACTATTTCGGGAGCTAAGTGCATTCGATTTTCGATTTTTTTTTTGTTATGTTGGTACAAATGTGCTTAGCAATTTTTTGCTATTGACAAAAATGGATCAAAGAATCTGTGCTAAATTTGGTGTGAAAAATAAAATGAAATAACATACTTCAACGTACATAAATATTGACTGTGCCGAAAGTCTACTTTAAATAAAAAAGGAATGTTTATAAGTGGTACCAGCTCTTTGCAGAAGGCCCAGATAATATTGATGACGAAGCCCACACATGAAAGTGTTAAAGCAGAGAAGAATCATCATCGAATCACTATCAGAAAAGTTGCTTAAGATGTTGGCATATGCCGCGCATTTTTTTTCAGATATTTTGACCATAACACATGCGTCAAGGAAGTTTGTTCCGAAATTGCTAAAATTTGACCAAAAAAACCGTGGCATGAGCATCGCTCAGAAGCTGTTGAATGACGTGAATGATGATCCAGATTTGCTGATAATGTCATCATCTGTGGCAAAACATGGTTATATAGTAATGACGTCGAAACCAAAGCCCAATCATCCCAATAAAAAAGAGAGCGGCATTGGGCAGTGGGTAGTGTGTCGGCCGCTGACGCATGATGAGCGAGTTCGGATCCCGATAACACCAACGCCATCAAATGATTATTTCGCGGCTTCTCTCCTCGGCAGGGTACTGGCAAAACACCCCGTTGCACACTTGCCTCGAAAAAGCGAACGGCTCTCGGAATCAGCATTAACCTTTAAGTTCTGTTCACTTGTGTGCAAAACAAATCGCACACAATGTAAGTGAATAAAAAGAAGCTTGGCTCTAGCTCTTCGTGAGCTGTAACGCTATCTAAGGTGTCTGTCTGGCAGTACAATGGACCAGTGTTTGTGTCTGAGTGCTCCAACAGATAGCAGAAACCTCCAAAGAAAGAAAAAAAAATCCCAATAAAAGCGACCAGAAGAGCCAAGACCAAAAAAAACACGCCAAGTTCGGTCAATTGTGAAAGTTTTGCTCGACGTTTATCTTCTTTTACCATGGCGTGGTACATCATGAGCTCTTGACCGAAGATCGTGCGGTCTACAAGGAATATTACCATGAAGTTCTGTGTCGCTTACGTCCGAATTTATGGGAACAAATCGTTGCTTGTGTGTAATTTTTTTACCAAAAGCAATCATGCCTCGATCACTGTATTAACCTGGCTTTTTTTTTATTTGATTGAAAAAGGCTCTGGCGCAAGTGCATTATATCTACAGGCGATTACTTTGAAGGGGACAGAAAATATATTGATAAATAAATAAATAATTTTAGAGAAAAATAAAAAGTCACCTTATTTCTTGAACAAACCTACTCTTTAGCGAATATCAGCTTTGTTATTTGCTTTTAGTGCGTGAAATGTTTTGAAAGGAAACTACCAATTGAAGTCTCCATTTGGAGAATTCACAACCACTGTTTCAACAGCTGTGTAGCATGTGGCGCCGTCTTGTCAAAGTAAATGTTGTGTGCAGCTAAAGCAACAATATCAGACAAAAAAATTGTTTTCCTCCAAACTCCAACTTCCCATTTGGTACCCTTCAAGGTCAGAGACTATTGTATTTCCTGTTGCTAATTGTTTTGTCGTAAAATTAATGAAAACTTATTCAGCTCTTCATTAAGCAATTATGCGTCCAATAATACACGTTCAGAGTTCATTTATTAATTGATTCGCAAAATATGCTTACAAACACACATTCGCCGTGATTGTAGACTTTCAGTTCTATGTTTTTCATTGTATACTATGGACTGCGAATAGGCAGCAAACTATTGCCTTGTCGTTTGCGTAAGAGGAACTTTTTTTTAGACATTTTAGTATATTCGTAAACAAGAAAAACATATAGGACCCAATTACGATCCTTGCGGAACTCCACTAAGAACTCCACTCTAAGATAATGTTTTAGCCATTCTGTTATGTTTCCTCTATTTCCTGCTCTTGCTAAAACCTCGATTATTTTGCTGTGGTCGAGGAAAAAACCAAGGAACGCAACTAAGACACGTTTGTTGACTCCAAAAAGTTGGTTTGTGCTCCCTTTTGGATTTTCGTTTATTAACTTGTGTTTTTCATTGAATTGCATATGGGATCGGCTACGATTTGTTCCGGAAATTCATCTACAACTACTATTGTTGCTATGGAACGATAGTTTGCCATCTCCTTTTTGCCTCCCCCTTGCAGATCGATTTAACATTTGTCAAATTAATCTGATTGTTTCTCCATCTGCAATTCAAAATATTTCTTTACATTACGTACCACACTATTGGGGATACTATAAGATTTACAAATTGCGGTTTTGATATTTGTAATTTTTTTACTGAATACTTCGTCAGTGATTTTGGCTCAACGTGAATTTTGGGCCTGATTTTTCGACCGTTTTAACTAGTCAAACACTAAAGCCTTTGGCCGCTCGCATCGGAGAGATTGGAACAACATGTTACAGAAAAGACTCTGGAAGACTCGTTCGGATGACAATCTCGTGAATGAGCTGTCAACATTGACGATGTGATATGCAATTGTCACTTGTCACACAACTTGGACGGGGTGCAAATGGTTTGTTTCGAAGATGTTCGTTCACTACTCTCCGGGGGTGGTTGTCCTAGATAGGATTCGAGAGATTCGACTGAATTTGTCGCGTTGGTTGTAGTTCACAGTAACTTATTTTTGTTTTCATGTCATTAAGGTGTTATATTGAAAATGCATGCACAGAGTATGAATGTTGAAGTGATCTTATAGTGCGAGTTTTATGCCTTCGTCAATATGCGCTATGAACAGACTTAAACTACAGTCGGTGATGATTACATCACGACTACCCTCCAAAGACTTGAAGGTGTTCGCTTTCAAAGCGCAAACAGTCCATTAACTACTGCCTGTAAAACATCAGTGTCGTGTCGACTACACTCATGCTCTCCTGAACTTAAACGACGACGTGGACGATTTTCAAACCCAAAGCCTCTGCATGGTGCACTATTTACGCCGCAGATGCCATCGAGCCTACCTTTTTCTAGGATGCTGTGGTCCATGATCGACGATTTTTTTTCGTTGCTTCTTCGATGTCATCTGTTAAAAAGTGGACAGCTGGATTTGAACGTGGACGAAGACGTCCCACATAGAAAACGGCCAAGAACCGCAGCTACACCGCACATCATCGGAAATGTTCTTAATATCCTGTTAGACGATAGGAGAATGAAGGTGAGTTAGGGAGCTGAGGCTATGGGGATATCGGAAGAAAGAGTGCAAAACATCTTGTAAAAAATTAGGGATATGAAAACTCTGGGCAAGATGGGTGTTGGATTGGCTTAAAAATAGTACACTTGACCAATACACTTCAAAAAGGATTGGAAGAAAATTTAAAGGTCTAAATACATTTAAAAAAAAAAGTGAAATGTCTTTTCACAACATCGGGTGAGTGTTTTTGTGCCACTCTAGAGAGTGAATTGTTACTACTTCAGCACCTTGATCGAATTTTAACTTATTTAAGGTCACTACAGTGTTATTGGAATGACACCCTTTGTTGGATATCTTTCTACCACATATTTACATTGACGCAGAATAGCTAGTAGTTAGTAGATTCTGTTTTCGTACCAGTTCAAAACAGCTTTAATCTCTATCTGCTTACGTTTCGTGTAAAAAAAATTCCACTCAACTTGCCTTATGGTTTATGATAAACACCGATTGGCGCCAACTCCCAGTTAAATACCACTCAGTCGTCAATCTATGAAAGCCTAAAACCAACATTCAAATTTTTTTCCATATGGACTGTCGACACTTCATTCCGCTTGTCATAATTGACAAGCAAACAAAATCATATACGAGTACAAGCTCCTGTCAAAAAAGAAAAAAGAAAAAGAAATGTTCCCGCCTAATCGATTCGAAACCGTAAATTACCCTAATTACCTGCATATGCCCATGATTGCGGATAAACTACTTGAATCAATATTTAAACATTTCAAGTGTTCGTCACGCCGGAAGCCTGTCTGCTTTCATCTTTCGTATTCACCCTCCGCGTCATTTTAGATAAATTCAAACTACGAGTAATTGCATGACAACTCGTACAATCAGCGCCTTTTGCATCAGGTTGCGAAATTGGTCGGAAAATAAGTATAAATTTGATCCATCCACGCTGTGGATGCTATAAATAATTGTATTTTTGTCCAAGTGGGAGTTACATTCATTGCCGAGCTGCTTATGAATAAATCATTTATCTGGAGCGAAAGGATTGAGTTATGGCACTCGTCAACGTCATCATCGATGATGCGGCAATACGAGCGATGGAATGTTGTCAACCAACTGTGGGATTGTGTACGATTGTGTGCGATTGCTGTCGCATTTGTTGACATTTAACCCGTCAATGGGTATTAATTACATAAACGTGAATGGGTGTATGAAAAATCCTTGCCTCGCGCGATGAGCAATGGAATGAGTCTGTCGGGACGATAAATTACTCTCGGCTTTTCTCTACTTACCCACTGACCTCATTCGAAATGAATCGCATGTGGGAATATTATCCGGATGTGCAGACCTTCCAAATCACCCGAGACTTCCCATGGTTCCGACAGGACACGTGTGTCCACTTGCGCATACTTTATTAGTAATTCCCCCTCCGATAAAGTCAAATCGAGTTCCTGGATCCGTCTGTCTTACGTTTCGTGCTGCTCATTCTTAAAGACCTCATAGTGGTCCTAATGGGCCTGTAAACACACTTAGGAGTGAAACCATTCATAAATACCTTTCTACGAGCGAGAGATGATACGCACAGTTGGCAGCCTACGCACGTTACACATGAATCCCTTCTCATTACAATCATGGTTATCGCAGGCATGTGTTGTGAGTGTACACGGGTAAACAAGCGATGCGTGCAGGGAAGCATGACGTCTCTTCGATGCGTTTTGTTTACACTCGTACATTCGTAAAAGTGCCGAACGCGAATGGTATTTGATTTAAAGTGCGTGCACCGTTTGCCGTCGTCACTCCGATGTGTTGTTTATCAATTGCATTCCTCCGATGCGATGCGTGGCGGATACGTGAGAAAACGATCATATCCGAACGAGTGAAATCGTGAAGCATTGACTTTTGTCACGTGCTTAGGTATTTTTCTGGTAGCTTTTCAATGCCTTTTTTAACTGGAAAACGATGTTGCATGTAAGGAAATCGTTCGAATGGCCTTTCGTCATAATCTCCATGTTTCAAATCGGTCTTTCGTGACTAGCTTAACTGGGACACATTGTCGAATTACAAATTTATAATCATAGTAATTAGTGGACATGTTTGTTGTGATGGGCCTTTGTATCTAGGTATCCACCTTCCCACATAGTAATCGCATCTCATAACCTAATTTATTAGTGAACCAACTTGTGTCGCCATAAACACACATTGGCGCTGTGGAAAAGCTAATTGTTGTCAACTTAATGACACATGAAGATACTTAGTTACAAGTTAATTTTGATTTTGTATAATATCTAATAATTGATGTAGTAAAACTCATGTGGTGGAAAATTAGGCGGGAAATCGTGTCAGGGGTACGTGCCGTTGTTCTACGATGCGGGTTCGGCCATATGGCAGATAGGGGACCAATTTGGCATCGAAATCTTTCATTAGCTTCTATATTCATTCGATTTAATTTGCTATTAGGAGTCGACTATCACGATTTTTTCAAATATATTTTGGAACAAACCAAAGGCTCGCACATCACACAAAGCCTACAGTCGCCAGCGGCTTGGATTTAGATCCACATTCTACCCTCCGTTTTCCCGTTTTCTTGTTATTGCCTTATTATAGCCAGGATGTTATCAAGTTACCATCTGTGTTCAAAAAATAAAGGGTAAATCAATGTTAACCCAATCAAAATGGTCTCGAATAGATCCCATACACTTATGGCGATGGTTCTTCTAATCGCCGAAACACTTCTAGAATTCGTTCTTTGGGATGGCTTCCAGCTCGCCCTGTGTGTGCACATGCAACCTCTTTTACAACTAGTCTAGTAAACTGAACAACCGGTTTTCAGACACATTTACCAACACAACAACGGAAAACTCTCCTAAATACCGTCGAAATTACAAAATTCCTGTTACTTTTTGAACATGAATCGTAATTTCTGGGGAAGACTTGCTCTATGAACGGAGTCGTACAATTATTTTGTCGGTACGCGGAGGAAAAACTCTCCTCAACATCGCGTAGAAAACCTTTTCTAATTTATTATAGAGTGAGCCAACGGGCAATGTGATAGTTTTCTTGAAACTAAACGCAGATCGAGCATTTTCAAAATGAGTTTCAATAACAAAAGTGCAATGCTGTGTGGTAAACGAGCCAAAGACTTAAATTGCCAAAATCTATCCTAGTAAACGAGAGTAGTTAACGACTGACACCCACACCATCTGTTGGCTCACTCTTAATATGGAAGCCTTAAAGCCCTTATTAAGTACCTGTTCTAACTTACAGCTGTAAAAAAATTAGCATTTCTTTGATCCAATTGCCTCCAAAGCCTAAAGAAAAAACCATTGGCAGAAGGATATTGATATTTTATCCTCGTTTAAACAGGATTTTTCAACAGAGACATTACAATTTTGTATTTCAATATATGAGCACCCTTCCATCTTTTTTATATAGTCTGTGAATGCTAAGACGTCAGTCATGGCGTACGTTTTTCCTATGATGAAGCTCATGAACGAGGAGCGTTTGGACATATGTATTTAAAAATGAATACCAAAGTTCTGAAGCGGTGGCCGCAACCCTAAAAGCGGTGGTCATAATTTTCGGTCGTATTAATGCTACCACCGGATAGGCTATGCTTGCTCTAGCGGATAAGTTCGAGTCACCATTTTTACTTCTGAACGCTCCCGTCCCAATAAGACAACCCACCGATCGAAGTACCGAGAATATTTCAGCCGTAAGCTCTTCAGTTCAAAACGAGCCAAATCAGCCGACTTCATCCTGTTGTTGGGCGACTCTCAGTCCACATTGTGACGAATTTTGCTTGAATATCTTAGCTCATACTCCTACAAAATCTGATAAATTCAAGAACTGAAGCTTCTTGGTCATTTGGATGTCCAAAACTTCTCCATATGGGGATCTGCAAAAGTTTGGAAAAAATCGTTTCTGAGCGAAAAAGCTAAAGGGTTTTTCAATTGGCGCGGGTAAATTTTAGCGGCCTATTGCGGCCATATTATATTGGCTTTTCTTAGACTTCGACTCGACGAATTTTGCGGTGGGACATGGGTCTACACGTATAAGATCCAATTGACCCAGAAGCTTAAAATTCATGACCTAGACAACGCCGTTTGTTCGCTGACTGGGCTTCGAAGTGTTTGGAAGAGGACCCCATTTTGACAGAAAAATCATCTTTAGTGACGGAGCGCATTTTTGAATGAATGACTGTGTCAACAAGCCAGATTGCCATATATGGGACGACACCAAACCACGCGAGTTTCCAGGTAACAATGCATCCTCAAAAAGTTACCGTTTGGTATGGTTTTGGGCCGGTGTCGTCATTGATCCGTACTTTATCGAAAACGACGTTGGTGAGAGAGTCACCCTCAATCACGAGCACTACAGAACGAAGGTAACCAATTTCTTATGGCCCAAATTGAACCATAAGGACCTAGACGATATGTGGTTCTATGGAACATAACAAAGGCCTTTGCACAAATTCAGCCGGATCTATGCCGAAAAGTCATTGAACATTAGACCACTCGGATCCGTGTCACCGTAAAAAGCCGACGAGGGCATTCGAATGATGTCATATTCCATACATAATGGCATACACGGTGTTTCAAATAAAAAAAGAATTTTGTTAATACCTCACACAGCTTGTTTTATTCCATTTTAACATCAACCCGCCCTTATTGAAAAACCCTTTAAGCGGTGTGATTAGTCAATATTTCTTCATCGTTGAAAACGTTCGCCATGTGACTGTCACTGGGGATCGCTATAGTGTCGTGATGGAAAAATATTTTTAGTCAGATCTGGGTTTACTTGAAATCAGTGGTGTATGGTTCTAACAAGATGGTACCATGGGCCGCATTTGGTATATTAAAGAGGGAGTTCGGTAATCGTATAAAGTTGAGAAGTTGTCCGGTCGAAATCCGTTGGATTTCCTTTTATGGGGTAACGTTAAGTCATTGGCTTATTCCAACGAGACAACAATATTAGAGGAGCTCAGGAACAATTTCGAACGTGAAATTGCCAATGTTCAGACTGATATCTACGGAAAAGTGATGAAAATTTAGCTGCAAAAAATCGTAAACTGCTCGCGGTGGTCATATGAAGGAGATTGATTTCCATACTTCATTCAACATTCAACATGTGCTCTACACCCAAAACAAATTTTGGTCCGATATCTCAATTATTCTGTATTTTATTTATATACAAAATTGTTATGTCCTTATTGAAAAATCCCAGTATGAGACCATACATCGTTTCCACCTAAATGCCCACATCAGCTTAATCGATAAAAATTTAATACCATAAAAGCACAGTATCATAAGAAATATCTAGACAAAAGGAGAAATTCTTGAATGCACCTATCCAATTTCCGACAGTCCTAAAAACGATTCGCCCTCAGCTGTAGCAAAATAGTGGTAATCTCCCGACTACATAAATCACCACTTCCAAGAAACTTAGCCAGAGATGGAAAACAATTCCTACATGCTTGGCGTCCAGCTGTCAAACGCGATAATTAAGTCTCCGCATTAAAATTTTGGACTAAATTTACAATTTGTACTTTGATCCAAAGCAGACGTCTAATCTACGCTCCATTATTCCAAATATTTTCCCATTCCCTTGCCAAACCAAAATAAAAACAACTTTGATTACTCATTTCATCTCATTCTCGTCATTTTTTCATTCATATTTTCTGTCAGATGTCTGTCTTCAGTACTTACATACATCTAGATACATTCGTCTATGTTTGCTCGAGAGTTGACAAATCGTCGTACATTTTGACCCGGTTGCCGCATGCGAGTACGCAAATTGAAAGTTGACTCTCGACTCACTTTTCCCTCGAAACCGCACAAACAATGCCAAACAAAAATATTAAAATAAAAACGAAAAGAGAAAACCGAAAACAACGTTCCAAACAAATAGCTTTTTGCCATTAGGATTGCGAGAAAAAAAAATGGCAAATGATTGTGAAACCTCGGCTCGAGTGAGAACACGTTTTAATGATTTTTATTTACTTTCTTGCGTTACGTTGGCGCAATTACACACAAGTACCGGGCATCAGGCATCACCGTGTCATTGTTCCGATAGCCGAAAAAACCCGTGTCGGAAAAAAATCCAAAAATCTAGGTCAAAACGTATCCCACACCGCCTCCTCGAGCAAGTACTTAGCCGTCGGAGTTGCTCTTTTCTTCACCAGTCATTTGCGAAAAAAGAGTTTAACCCGAAAAAAAATTGAAGACGCATTGTAGTCTATGAATGAAAGGTGTCGAAAAAGATAAGTGGATTTTGACATCTCTTTTGTGTCGTCCTTCCTTAATGTGATCTAAGCCCATGGTCCGATCTATCTGTGCCGCAACGCAAAAGAGAGACGCGAATAGAGGGCGCGCGTGCGAGATTATGTGAATATGACAACCGCATATACCTCTCATACCTCTCGTTGGTGCTGTTTAATGGATTTTCAATTCAGTCAGCCTTTCCCGTCTTCCGCCCACTCGCTTCAAATTGTTGGTAAACACTTGTGACAGTTGGCCAATATTCCTATGGGCCGTGTCGAATCGGATGTTTTTAGGGCATTGACCACGGAGATTGACTGAGTGGTTGAGACGAGATGACCTCGACATGTGCGTCTTTGAGTCTCGTATGGCCATATGACACTCGGCATACGAGAAACTGATACGCACGAGTTCCTTCTAACCGGGTTCTGTGTTTTTTCTCCTTTGTTTATTGTGTGTTGGTGTTTGTAAACAGTCGATAATCGACGTAACTGACGTAATCAATAATCTTTCTCGTATTTATGGACACTATGGTGGCCTGTTGGCGTAAATTGGAAAGAAAAAAGAGTTATGGATCTTAGTTGGGTATTGAGTTTCAGGAGTCGGAACATGTGACGGAAGCAAATGTCCGACTTTTCGAAGGGTGGCAAGAAATGAAATGTCATCGGCAGAAGGATAAACGGGAGTAGGTGTTTGGTCATTAAGCGATTGATGGACAGGAGGAGGCGAATTATACATGTGCTTAAGCAAACACATGAAAGAGTTGGACATGAGGAAGTGGTTGTGTCCTAGAATATGTAAATGACATATCGAGTATATGGTGTCAATGACTTTTTACATTGTTTCTGTGTTTCTGGAAGTTAAGATATTGTGTCTCTCTCTTCCCGAGTTGTGCTGGGCGATCTCTTATATTTTTACCTCTTCTCCGTTTAGGCTATTAATGTCAAAGAACACAAATTCCATTGACAATCTGATGTGACACAATGCTACGTCATTACCATTAGGATTGAACCCCATACTTCACCTTTTTCAGCTTCTGCCTTAAACAACAAGTCCGTCTAGCAAGCACTATCAAATACCGCAGTCCAAGTTTGTAACATCGCTCAATAAACAAAAAGAATTAATTTCACTACTTCTTCTAAGTATAATGCTATGACTGTTTGGGGTCATCTAATAAGAGCTGGTATACAGGGTGTCCCACGACCAGTGTGCCAAAAAGCTAGAGCGTGTAGGTCTGGTCAAGACAAGAAAAAAATCGTATGGGAGGGGGGGGGGTCTATTCCCCCCCGATTAGCCGGGAGGGGCAATTTTGTAAAAAAAATTACTTAATTTGGAAAAAATTTATTAAAAATCAACAGTTACATCCATAATGCCGTGATACACCTTTTTGTAAAGCCAGAAACCTCTTCTTTCATCTTGTTTTTAAACAAAGCTGTTTTAAAAAATAGTTTTTGAGAAATTAATTTTCAAACTCAAAATTTTGAAAAAAAAAATGAAAAAAAAATGTTTTCAACTATTTTTTTTCAAAATTGTATGTAATTAAGTACTAGCAAAATGTAGCAAAAATGTCTTGTAGTTTTTGAGAAATTAAAAAAAAACTCGAACCATTTTTTTCTAAGAAAATCCTTTTTTTTGGTTTTAACGCGGCTTAACGTAGGCAAATTAATGTATGAAACATTGACCTCTTTTTTATTATTTTTAAAAAAATTTGAAGTCTTATGAGTATACAATGAAGTGACACAGTATTGGAATAACCCTGGATTAATCCTTTTTTTTCATTGATAACGCCTGAAAACTGACCTGCCAATTTCGTCTGGGTACGCCCGCCGCCGATGGGTTCTACCCGCTAGGACCTTAAGACAATAAAACCGCAAATTTTTTTTATTGAAAAACAAAATATTTGCAAACCAAATGTAAATAAAAGGCATCGCATTTTTAATAAAAAAACATTTCCAAATTGAATGTTAAACTCATCACCACATTACGATGTCAAAACTCATACTCTCGAGAAGAATTAACGGACATGCACTTCTGCTACGGTTTAGCTAATGGTCGAGATCGTGAAGCCGAAAGACTCTACGCTGAAAGATATCCCAATCGAAGTTGTCCCAGTCGTAGCATGTTTTCAAGAATCCACCGACGTCTACGAGAGCACGGAGTGCTAGAGCATCGAAGAAGCGAAAGATCAGTTACAGATGGATCAGGAATCTTAAATGAAAGAATTTTGGATTTGGTCCGACGTAATCCCTTTCTTAGTACAATACAAGGAAGATAGCTATTATGCTTGGAGTGCCCAAATCTAGAGAATGGAGAGTGCTTCATACCGAAAACTTACACCCGTACCATTTTAAGCCTGTTCAGGAACTCACCACAAACGACAAGTTTTTGAGAGCAGAATTTTGTCGATCATTACTGCTTCGAGATGAAACTGAACGAAACTATTTTGCAAGGATATTCTGGACGGATGAAGCACAGTTTACCGGAGATGGGGTTACTAACTTCCACAATTTGCATCATTAGAGTAGCACCAATCCACACAACAAAAAACAAAATAAATCACAACACCGCTTTAACTGTAATGTTTGGCTTGGTATTGTTTCACAAACTGTAATCGGGTCCCGGGAATCAAACCTGCAGTTCCTACGAGACCTTTTGCCCGATTGATGGACAACGTTTCTTTGGCCATAGCAGATAATTTAATCTACCAGCAAGATGAAGCACCAGCACACTACAGCTTACGGGCTAGAAACTGGCTGGATGATCATTTTAGTGACCGTTGGATCGGAAGAAGGGGCCCCACGGAATGGCCACCTAGATCACCAGATTTAACTCCTCTAGATTTTTATGTAGATATAATAGTATCTTTGGAACAACTGAAAGAACGGATTGAAGTCGCTGGAGTCAAATTGCAGGAAAATTTGTCAAGCATAGACTTATGTGCAGCCATTAGGAGATATAATCTTTGCCTTCTAAAAAATGGGGATCATATTGAAATTTTATTATAATAAAACTCCGACTTTTTTAAAAATAATAACAAAGAGGTCAATGTTTTATACATTAATTTGCCTACGTTAAGCCGCGTTAAAACCAAAAAAAAGGATTTTCTTAGAAAAAAATGGTTGGGGTTTTTTTTTAATTTCTCAAAAACTGCAAGACATTGTAACTGTTGATTTTTAATAATTTTTTTTCAAAATTAAGTCAATTTTTTAGAAAATTGCCCCTCCCGGCTAAACGGGGGGAAGAGACCCCCCCCCCCCTCCCATACGATTTTTTTCTTGTCTTGACCAGACCTACACGCTCTAGCTTTTTGGCACACTGCTCGTGGGACACCCTGTATAAATCAATAGAAAAACGCAACCCTTTTATAGAAATTTGTGATATTTTTATATTAAAATATTTTTATAAAAATAGAGTACAAATACCCAAGTAACGATTCTCTAAACGAAAATTTGTATGAGCTCTGAATATCGGCTTTATTCGTAGACTTTATCTCTTAGCTCCAACGGAAAATGTGTAACGGTGTTGAACCACACGATCTCTGTGGCTAATTTAAGTCTCCATATTGAGAAATCTCACGCCGAGGGAATTTGTCACGCAATAGACCCATTGTTTTATCTGTATGGCATGTGGCGCCGTTCACGTCCAAAACACAGAAGATATATTGACTAAAATGGTAGTACCAACTGAAAAATATGGCTCAATGACATCGTCAGCTCAAAACTCTCAGCTAATGCATGTTCGTTGTGGATTTCCAGCGATGCGGTCTTTATCCGTTTAATCGTGGTCTTTTTAGATCTGGGCAGAGAAAAAGGTTGCAGGGGGCGAAGGCATGATAACAGTATTGTTTTTGGCCAACAAATTAGGCAGAAGCAACGACAAGTGAACAGGTGCATTGTCATGATGCAACAGATATGATTTTTTTCCCACAAATCTGAATATTTTCTTTATATTGCTTTACGCCATCCTATTAAAGCCAGAGGTCGCCGCTCTCCATTCACTGTAACTCTCGCTAGTCTCTCTAGCCTTGTCATCGAAAACGTACTCGGCAATGATACCAGCCCATTATTCGCATTACGCAGTCACTTTTTTGGGATGGACTGGGTTTTCCAGTCGCCAGACTGTTTAGCCATCAGTAGTAGATGGTATTATTTGTTGTGTAACTTAGATTTAATAGGCGTGTAAATGAAGAATATTTCTTGAAACTCTGCCTAAAATGGTATAATTGTGGCCCAGTTGTTGACTTCGGCGACGAATGCTTAAATAGCGTCAAACACTGCTCTGAAGTGGTCTCACGGTTGCGCTTGTTGAGTGAGCAAACGCGGCACCCATCGCGCCGACAGCTTTCTCATGCCCAAAATTTCATGCAGGATATGACCCACGCGATCTTTTGAAATGCCTAAGTCTCAGCTATCTCGCGCACCTTCAATCTGCGGTCTGCCAATACGAGATCGTAGGTTTTTCTTCACGTTATCCTCCGTGGTAGCCGTTTTCGGGGCACCTGGACGTGGCTCATCAAAAACCGACGTGCGACCACGTTGAAACTCGTTAAACCAATTTTTGATGGTCCCCATCGAAGGAGAAGAGTCACCGTACACAGCATCCAAACGCTCTTTGATTTCGCTGCGCGATTTCCCTTCCAAAAACAAGAATCGAATCACCGACCGATATTGCTCTTTTTCCATTTTTCTAAAATCCGCGGACACTCCCGCTTCCACACGTCAAAACAAAACTACGAGTCCGATCCGGCTGAAAGACAGTAGCCGTCTACTAGAATGTACTACACGATAGTAAGTTGCTCTTGCGATACTGGCGCCATCTGGCGGTGTGGCTAAGTATTTATAGGTCCACCCTCGTACGTATCCTGCTAGTCTTCCCGATTTTATTACTCGGACAATGCTAGGGTCTGAATAGAGGTTTTCGAGTTCCTGATTGTGTAGTTTGCTCTATTCGCCTGTTTTCCGTCTTATTTGCGCCATAGATTTTCCTTAAGCTCTAGAAATCTATATTCTTTCTTCTTAGTCAAAGACCAAGTTTCACATTGTAAGGTGTCACTAGCATTATTATTTTTTTTATAAAAGTGGAGACAAAAGAGTTGTTTTGAATAATTCCTTAATCGCGAATAAGCACGCGTTGTCCACATGCAGCCTTTTTTTTATTTCGATCTTTATATCGTTTTTGACACTCAATATGATACCAAATATTTGGACTTTTCCACTTTCTTAAAGCATTTATGGAATACAGTCAGGGGCGAGTTTTAAATTGATCCAAGTCGGTCAGTGACTATTTTCTATTCATCTACTTTTAAACCAACTTCCTTTCCTGCCATTATTACACTTTCTACATTTCTTTTAATTGTTTCCTCACTATTTCCCAATAGGTCCAGATCATCTAGAACGGATGTAATTCCGTTAAGGGTTATTTCCCTCTAATTTTCCTGAAGGAATCTCATTAAAAAAAAATGATGACAAGACGTCTCCTTGTTTTGATCCTTCACGGATCTCCGATGCATCACTTTCAATAATTTTATAGAAAATCTAAGCATTTTTTCTACAAGCTGTCGTATAGTGAAAATCTGGGGCGGTATCGGCTAAGGTGATTTGTGATAAGTGACAGTCACATTGTCGTTTTCGGTATCGTGTAAGGTGATAGTCACTGTGATTGTCACATTTTTGTGATAGTTTTCTGGTGACAGCTTTTTAGCTATCACTTTCATATGTTTTGTGTTTGAAGTGACTTCTTTTTGTGCTTTTGTCTATTATTTGCAGATGACATGTAAGTGGGAATAATTTCACAGTTCATATTGTTAAAATTATGCTAAATTATTGTTTTTTTAGATTCATGTTTGCGTTGCGCTGCACAAGATTTGCTGTGAATTGTAGGTGCCGTTGAATGAAAGTGACCTACCCCAACAACCAACCAATCTTATCCACCAATCCAATATGAAAGACCTCCAAACATCAAACAGAGAAGCCGAAAATGTGTGATGCTGTTAGAGACTCTCTATTATAAATAAAATAAAGCAATGATTTTGCAACAAATTCAATTTATTGCTCTGTTTTTAATTTTTGAATTTTTTTCTTGGATAATTTGACAACTCTTATCTGTCATCAACTCCGAAAAAGCAAGTGTTGCTCCTTTTCTGAATTTTTTTGTGATAATCTTACCCGATACCGAAAGATGATGATAGTCACAAATGACTGTCACCAAAGTGACTATCACTTATCACCTTAGCCGATTCCACCCCTGGTCACTCGTCCGGCGACTCTTCCTGAAACCCCGCTGCTAATCTGCGAGATGAGCCCATGTAACTTTTCAGTTAATTGTTTTTCCTCTGTATTTTATTAATTCCAATAGTAATAAGTCGGCCAGCGGCCTTGTCAATCTTAAGTCTGTGGATTGCTTCATCTAGGGTTGGTAGTTCTACCTGAATTTCTGTGTGGATAACACCGCTTGTTATTAAGTGTACTTTAGGCAATTTGTCGAAAAATCTCCTCCACTAGACTGCCACCCTTTCGTTGTCCGAAACGAGCGCCCCATTATAGTTGCCTACAAATCGTGATCTGGCCAGGTACAACGTTTTTCCCTGCATACATTGCCCTCGTGGTTTTTAGCCGCACATACTTTTTGAATGCTAGCAATTTTTTTTCCTTTCGTAGATTTTGATATCTTGTACGCGTGATCCTTTCACTATTTTCCACGGCTTGAAGTCTTAGAACATTTCAAGCTTTTACTTTTTCCTCACATTCTTCGTCAAACCAATTCTTAACTTTAGGGCCTTGCAATAGTCTTGTTTGTTTTCTGCTGCCTCCTTGCAACACTTCTTATTGTTGACCATACTGCTTCTATCTGTCATGTTTCGTCGTTCGTTTTTTGCCATCTAGTAGGGCAAATTAAAGTAGGTTATTAATGTCGTCCTAGTATTCATGCTGCATACGAGGGTCCTTTTAATTTTCAAAGTAACATTTTTTTATAAAGAGTTTTTTTTAGAGGTTTGGTTCTTAATCTGAGAACACTGTTTCTACACATTGCCAATTTCACAGTTGAAAGTTGATTTGTTGTTAGTACGTTTTGTTATTTTACGATGAATAGATTAACGCCAGAACAAGGCATGCAAATTGTGCAAACTTATTTTGAAAACCATGGTTCGGTTTGCCAATCTTATCGTGCGCTACGTCCATTTTACGGTCGACATAATCGTCCAATTGAGCAAGCTATTCGAAACAGGCACATTCTAGTGGATAATACGCATCCCCAAAGAC
The DNA here is from genome assembly GCA_958301585.1 of Merodon equestris. Taxonomy (NCBI): domain Eukaryota; kingdom Metazoa; phylum Arthropoda; class Insecta; order Diptera; family Syrphidae; genus Merodon; species Merodon equestris. The sequence continues at coordinate 106,829,699 of OY284414.1, forward strand.
GACAAACAGTACGAAGAGAAGAAGTTATTGCGGAGCGCCGAAGGAGGTGAGGTGAATTCGAAGGAGTCGATTTGTCATTGTACAGAGTAATTGGAGCTACATATATCCAACGGAAAGATCTTGGCTTAGAAGCTCATAAGATCCAGCTAGTGCAAGAACTGAATCCTGGTCACCATTATCACGCAGGTTGCTGAATGGGCCGAAAATATGATCCAGCTTGATCCTCATTTTCAACGCAAAATGTTGTTCTCCGATGAAACCTATTTTTAATTAAGTGGATATGTAAATAACCGAAATTGCCGAATTCAGAGTGGAGAAAACGCAGAAGCCTTTGTCGAGACGCCCTCACAACCATTAAAATTCACTGTTTGGTATGCTTATGGGGAATCATGGGTCCATATTTCTTTAAGGACGATGCTGGCCAGAATGTTACCGTCAATGGAGAGCGCTATAAAAACATGATTTATTGCGGGAAACGTTTACTGATCGCATCATTTCGGGTTATGGACATGTGAACTGGCCTCCACGATCCTGTGATCTCACACCTTTAGATTACTTTCTTTGGGGGTATGTAAAGTCACTAATCTATGCCGATAAACCAGAGACGTTGGACGATTTTGAAGTTAAAATTCGCCGTGTTATTGCTGATATACGGCCCCAGTTGCTTGATAAAGTTGTCGAAAATTGGACTTCACGATTTCGCTTCATTCGAGCCAGTCGTGGTGCGCATATGCCCGAAATCATATTTAAACATTAATGGCATAAAATTACCTATTAAATAAAGCTAATATCATAGACATGAACATTACCTTCAAGTACTTTATTTCATATTGGATTTGTGTAGCTCTAAAAAGACACCCTTTACATTCCTGTTTTCCACTTCTGTGAATTTGGATTCGGCTTTAAATTTTGGCGATCCATTAGAAAATAATCAATTTTGTTTCACGTTCCCCATTCGGTGATATTCATGTAGCCTTGTTTATTCTCTTGTGTTTGAATATTGTAATTGTTGAACTGGCAAAACTTATTGTCGTAAGACCATTATCGTTTGATGAGACATGAAGACTCTTCTCCTATTCTTGGCCAATATGTCTCGCTTTTTTTCCCTATTTTCACGTATTCGTGAATTCACATTGTTATAATTCCAAGAGTGTGTGTGGCGGGAGTACACTGCAGTAAAATGAAATGAGCTCCCACGTATTCATGAATAGAGTTTGTTTGTAAGGGGTTTTGTCGCTACGAACCTGGACTTCATTCAAAATTGCATAGTGTCACGGGGGAAGACGTACGAAAGGCGCACGTTTCCTTCAGATTTCAAGTCTCTCCATAGCCAAGAACAATTCCTATGCGGAATAACTGTGCAACAAACAATATCAGTTGTGAATGAGAGATGATATTAAAATGCTGACGAACGCGCATAACACACGCAGTATAAGATCACTTCAAAATTCATACTCTGTGTGTTCTTTTCCAATATAACACCTTAATCACATAGGAACAAAAAAGTTCCCGTGAACTACAACCAACGCAACAAATTCAGTCGAATCTCTCGAATCCTATATAGGACAACCACCCCCGGACAGTGGTGAACATCTTCGACACAAACCTTCGTCACCCCGTCCAGGTGGTGTGACAAACTGACAGGCACCATAAGAGCGTAACTCTTCACCCGGACCTTGGCCATCAGTCGTAAAATACCACGTCCATTACGTTCCGTACTATTTGGTTGCTGATGAAGAAACCTGTTCCAAGATTATGGGTTTCCGCACTGCTCGAAACGAAAGAATAACCGTCTTCAACCGCTGTTCCGTTTGAAATTCGATCCGCGTGTACCGCTATTATATCCCATTTATACTTACTAACTTCATCAAGTAACTGTGAATTATAAGACGAATCAAAAAAGTTGTATAACGCCACCTAGGGGCATGTGTTCAAACCATAACTGAACTCAAATTGCCATTTATTATTGAAAAAAGCTGTCAACGAACCAATTTAAAGCAGAGAACCTAGCAACCCAACACTATTTTCGGTAAATTGAGTAATTTTTCAGATACCTCGATCCATTGACTTAAAAAAATTGTAAAAAAAATTAAACCGACCTCTCGCTCTTCAGGGAATCGACCTGTCAAATTTACGGATAGACCTTTCCATGCTTTTATCAATGTATCTGTTTGTTTTTAGGCTAAAGGAAGTTATCTTAAGCCATGAAATTGACTAATTATGATAATCCATTCTACTCTCCCCAGTACTTAATCTTCCCCGCCTTTCCCGAGGCACATATTCGAGTGTTATTTCAATGACGTAGCAGTCCCATGATACTGACACGAGCCTCAAAAACGACTGAAATCTGTCTCAAGGGGATACACACTCCGAATCCGCATGGTATACCCTTGCGTCACAGTCCATGACGACACTAAAGTGGTCCTCCAAGCAAAAACAAAAAAGTGGCATCTAACTGCACCATCCCGGTCCAGTTCGCCGAACAATTATCATCAGTCCTCAACCCTCTGACCAGCCTGATTTAATCCACCAAAACAAAAACCGATAAATAAAGAGAAAAGACAGCAAAAAGCTCCCCAGCAACCCTAGACCCCTCCATTCGAATACATTCATTTACTCCATGTACGAGTACATATATGGATGTGTACGAGTGTGTTCACACGACTATAGCCACTGCCACGTTAGCCCACATTTTAGGTCGTGCTATATCTTCCTGTCAGAGCTCTAAGCCAAACCAATCTGCACATCCCTCAACCCTACGAATATACCAAATTCGTTTCTTTTTTTCCCTCGCTTTACACTAGAGAACCAAACCAACACCGTAAAAGTGTCCTAATTCCGCTTTTTGCTCTCCGTATTTCGCATTTAATTTCCCCAAAAACTGGGTCACACCTCAAGCTATCATTTTCCAATTTAATCGATGACTAATGTACGTCTAACGGATCAAAACGCCATAACACACACCCCTCCAAAAACGGACGAAAAAGAAAGTAAAGGCAAATAGGCAAAAAAACAAAAATAAAATAGAAGAAAACCGCCAAACATCCCTCACGCGGGATACTATCTTCAGAACCAAAAAAGGCTACGCGACAGGCAAATAAACATTTTCCCAAATTCCCACCCCCTCATTCGAACGGCATCCGCACACTACGACGACGAGAGGAATACAAATTCCCGCCATCAAGCCATGCCACGCCACGCTTATCCTTCTAACATACTACATCCCTACCGCTCCCATTTGTAAACAACTACGGCTATACTACACGCGGGTACTATCAGTATGACGCACAGGCACACACCCCCTCCCTTTGCATATAGGCGACTAACACGCATACAGCCGCATACACAATGTGTATCCAAATGCCATGCCAGCTGCCTCCATCAAAACAAAACAACACAAAAATACCGACCAAAACGTAAGAGAGAGAGATGAACGATATTGTTACGTCACTGAATGTGGTGTTTACCCCTCATCGATAGATAGATACACGCAACGACGTCGTCGCTGCCGTTAACGATGGAACGACGAGGCGATGTGAAACACGATGATGCGAATGCGGTGAGGAAGACGGATTCGAACAAAAATAAAAACATAGTGAGAGGGCGCGTAGGAAAGGAAAACGAGAATAAGCGAAGGAACGAGTAGAAAAAAACGAAACGGACTCAAAACAGAGAGAGGGAAATTGTTTGTTGTTCTTGCCTCTCGCTTGCGCGTAGCAAGACTCGGATTTCATTCAACCTCGTTGGACTATACCGAACTGGGGCTGGCGAACGCCCTAACGATGAACGATAATGTTTCATGCTTCTCCGGAGTTTGCCGAAGTTGAGAGAGGGAATGCGTGAAGGGCAGTATAGCGTAGTAGTAGAAGGGGAGTTTGTGTTTGGGTTGATGACTTAGTGGAATCCGAGTGTGGAGGAGGGTGGTTTGGATTTTCTGTTTTTGTTTTGCTTGTATGCGCCAAATGCGCTCCAACGAATTCCATATTGTTCCGTCGGAGAGAGATATTGGGAATGACTGCAATGTGGACTGTGAGAATTCGGCTCTCATTTGATAAATTGTAATGAATTAGTGGATGTTGGGGAAAAAACGGGGGATGGACTTAATGTCCACATTCATCGGACACATCTCGCTCTCTGTGTGGAATGTCGATATTCCCCTCTATTCTCCTTTACTTTCATGATCTTCTCCGGTTTCGCTGTTTTCTTGTTGGCGAACGGGCGAAGAGGAAAACGGAAAACTCAAGGAAAAATAACGAAGCAGATGGAAAGAGAACATAACAAAAAGCAACGAAATAGAAAACAATAACAACAGTAACCAGAGCAGGAAGAACAAGTCAAAGTCTATGGTCTGTCGTATGTTACGTGTATACGTTGCGTTGTTGCTATCCCTTATCGCGCCACTACTATCTGCTCTTTTGTTTTTCTTCCTATTTTCCCACATAACAGTCGTGTGGATGGAAATTCCCTGTCCAATTAAAATCCGAAATGAAAAACGTAAGTAAGAAAGAGAATGTCATGCGATAACAAGCGCCACAGTGCGACCAAGATGCTTGAAAAAGACCACGAATGGGAGAGAGAGAGAGTGAGAGGAACTCGTCTGACACGGGATGACTCCCGAATTTTCTCTTCACGCACTTCCCGCATGCATTCAACCCGCACGAAAAACACATTCCATGCCCTGCCTACACCCCAGTCGGTACTCAGACACTCGGTAAATTTCCTCGCTGACCTTTTGTACAGTTGCTGTCTGGAAATGCCGAAAGAAAACAGAAACAAAAAATAAATGAGAAGAAAATTCCACAATTTTCCGCCATTCTCCGTAGGATCAACTCTCATCGGGACAGGTGTGAAAATCCAGAAGAAATTCAGAAATTCTTCTCCCATGATTTCTGGCCGCTGATTCTCCGGCATTTTCTCGTTTTCGGGCGATATTTCCGTTTTCTGTTTTGTTTTGTATTTTTGGGGAGGCTTTTCCCTGCGCCCAGCTCTTCTTTGAATAAATAGGTCAGTGCGCGGTGCGGTAACCACTGCATACCGTGAACCAGCCAAATCCGAGCAACGCCACTGGGTAGCGCGGTTCTATAGAAGTGAAGACACGAGGAGTCGAAGAGCTTTTCTTCTGTATATGTACTTATCTACCACCTACCGTGCGACGAACCAAACCGACCGACCGCCCGGTTGCTGATGAGGAATTTTTACGATTTGATTTTGTTTGGATTTTGACTTTGGTGTGTTTTTTTGTTTTTTTGTTTTTCGAAGACCAGATATTGATCAACGGATGTTGTGGCCGATTCGAGTGATGATGAGGAGGAAAATTCGCGAAAATAAATTGTTTGTTTATCTTTCTCTCGTAACTGATGGGCGATTCGCGGTGTTTGTACGAGTGATTTTGCAATTCGAGACCCAACGGGGTGATTCATGGATGAGGTTTGGGTCGTCTTCAAGCGAAACGGGCATGACGAAGAAAGTGGGTGTTTACGGCGAACACTCATACTGAAGTCATGGAATTCAAAATAGCTGCATTCGTGATTCGAGGAGTCAATCGGTTGTTCTTCGTTTTGTTTTTCTGTTTTGATACGAGATGTTTTCGTTTTGGGCGGATTGAATGTGGTGAATGGGGTGGGTTTCCTGACAGAGTTGTGGGATGCTTCTGCACAAGGTGGAGGGTGCTACGGTGACCTACTTTCCGGCACTGGAAGATTTCCTGCATCTACTTCAGTTTTGCAGAGGCAAACAGAGGTAACGTGTTGAAGTGGAGGTGGACATTTAACTTCTTTGGAAATGTCGTGCATGTTTTGAGGATAGCTTTCGATGGAAAAGCTTAGTAAGTCCTGTTGCAATTTTCCCTTGAAAAGTTGGTTTGAATGGTATTTTCAGTTTGAATGGCTATCAGTTCCCTTTTCAGCTTTCTATGGAGTCCCTCAAGGTGGCGACTTAGGTCCGCTTCTTTTCATATTTATTATTAACGCCGATGACAGCATTTTTTTTTCAGTCCTTCGATGCATGACTCTTCCTTTATCCAATTGGGTCTCAACAGTTCTCCCATCTGGTGCTTGGTACTAATCCTACCTTGGTATATTATATGACGAGAAGCTCTATTTCCTTACACATAACGATGTAATCCTCAAAGCCGATTCAGCACTTTTCGTTTCTCCAACCTCTACCTGACCCGATCCCTCTACATAGGCTTTGTTCGCCTCCTTTTGGAATGCGCTGCATTCATTCGTTTCCAACGACTTGTTCATAAGGGCCTGTCTTGGATTAACCCTTCAATTTTACAATACCTTTTATCAAGATGGCTTTAAATTAATCGACTTGAACAGAACGAGGAAAGATATCCGAGATCCTCTTCATCCTTCAACTCCTTTCACGCACTGTTGACTGTACGATCCTTTACGACTTTATCTTTTTCAACACTACACCTCGTAATATCATTCTATCTACCCATCCTCCGTAATTCTTGTGCCTCCAACGAACGTATTTCTTGTAGTTTTTCCTTTCAGAGCTATTAGTGGGTTTCAAAAAATTCTGCTAAACTTCACTGGCATCTTTATGAAGAAGATCATAGGGCTATCCAATAAGAGGTGTCGTTTTCAATCAATTGAAAAACGCAATATTTTTACGAAAAATGGCGATATTTTTATTTTGAACGAAGGTATGAACTCTGAGTAAATATGTCCGCTTTAGCTCAGTCTAGAAAAGTTAATTCTTTAATTAAATATCTTCCTCATATTTTCCTATATTTTTGACTTTATTTCCCGAGTAGCGGCTCGAATCGTTGGTGGAGTATCGGTGTAGACTTTACCTTTAACATAGTTCCCAAAGGAAAATGTTTAATGGCATAAAATTCTGTGATCTCGACTACCAATTAGTCTCCATTTCGGAAAAACACACGTTGGAAAAAAAATTGATTTGCAATAAAGCGATTATTTCACCAGCTCTGTGGCATTTTTGTTTTGTTTTTATAATTCGTGCAGGTTCAAGAGTGTACGCAGATGGTTTGTGTCGAAGATGTTCGTCCACTACTCTCCGGGGGTGGTTGTCCTAGATAGGATTTGAGAGATTCGACTGAATTTGCGTTGGTTGTAGTTCACAGTAACTCTTTTATTTTCCATATCATTAAGGTGTTATATTGGCAATGCACACACAGTGTATGAAATTTGAAGTGATCTTATGCTGCGAATGTTATGTCTTCGTCAACATTTTATGATCATCTCTCCTTCACAACTGATGTTGCACAGTTTTTCTGTATAGGAATTGTTCTTGAGCTACAGACCTCAACAGTCGGTGATGATTACCGTTGCACCACTACCACCCCCTCAGTGGTCAGATTTATCGATAAAATATATCATAGCTGTGCGAGAAGACGCTTGATGGTGGCCAAAAGCAGTGAAGAATGTTCCCGATATCTTCACTGTTTTCGTAGTAAATTTGCACAATTTCAAACCGTTGTTCAAGTATCACCCATTTTTGAAAATCTATTGACAAATAACCATGGCATTTATAGTGGAATGTAGGCAGTTCAAGGACGACGCGAAATTTAAAATGACACCACTTGTTGGATAATGCTTTACTATCGACTTAATGAAGCAATTATTGAACAAAGTGGGACTTTTAGATATTGCTGAAATATTCGGGCCCTAGCAGTCTAGTAAATGGATCATACAAAATCTTAAAGTAAAGTCTGTTGTTAAATGCCAAATAATTTGCCTTGAAGAACACAGCTTTGTCCATCGCCTTCTTAGAGAACTACATTAAGACCTTTTCCACTACCAATTGTTGGCAGTAGACTATACGCCTGCTTAGCTACTACCGTAGAGATGTGTTTTAGACGTGTTTATAACTACAACAATGAAAAATGCACGAATTCGACTTAATTCCTGTTACTTTTTGAACAAACTTCGTGCTTGATGTCTCGACGTTTAGAGGAGAAAAAATTAATGAACGAAGACGAAAGTGTGTTGCAGCCTATGTCTCGAAGTTCGCTGCTCTCCACAGAGTAAGTAGAACGCTATTGGCACGCAGCCAGATTGTCGACAGAAACGCTGACAATGAAGTACTAGGTTCTAACAGACCACCAGCGAAAAACTCTAGGTTCGAAAATGAGTGTTATAACGCACATGCAGATAAGAAACATACAAGGCGGATTTTTCACAAAAGCACACATGTTATTCCGAAATCCCACGAGCAGAGGCAATGACAGGAACACCTCCTAAAAAAGGAAAAATCTGAGAACTTGGTTGAAAGCACGCCTGAAAGTACATCAAACCCTTCAAATAGTTTGTTCTTAACACGAATGAAACCTCAGCATTTCTTGTCGGACCCATAAGACATTCAAGATTGGGCAGTTATCAGAGAATTGCCGGGAAGATTCAGTCTGTTCTCAGAAGCCTTTCGATCGGTTCTTACTAATGTGGTTTAAGGCCTACAAAACCGAGCCTTGATGCGATCTTCACATTATGGCAGATCCTATCGACCTCTTCAAAACGGATTTTCTAACTACTAATATAATTTAGCTTTAAGGTGCAGGAAAACTATCTAAAGCGGATGGTAGTGTTCTCTTTCGTTTCGGGTGACCTGTAATCTGTCTACGCAAGACGAATGGAGCGTTTACCTATGTGTGGACAGCATATGGATAGCAATAATCCTCTTGAATAAGTCTCTGAATCCAAGTCGCGATCAAGTGGAAATTAGTATCAACCAATTTAGTTTATTCAACAATGGAGATTGGTTAGAGGCATGTTGGTTGAGTCCCAGGTTTACCCTGGACTGTAAAGTCAGCTATTTATCTAAACAAGTTCGACGCATAAAAAGCTAATAACTATTGTACAACGAACAGAGTCACAAGCTGTTATAGGTCCCTTTTGCCTTATTAAGACATTTAAGATATTTTAAGCAATACCAAGAACGTCAGCGAGCCATGAAGTTGACCTGCTATTAGCAAGGTAGATTGACGCCTTTTAAGTAAATAGTCGTCGTGTTCTGGGGCTTGGCTTATACCTTGTCACCTTTCGCTTTTTTCCAAGAAATGCTGTTCTTCAACACAGACCTTCCACTAGATCCCATTATGCGTCAATCCATTTCCCAGAACTTATTCCTCCTTGTCGCACTCGACCTCATAGCTCATACACAACTGCATATGCAAACCGGATTATAATGATGTGTTAATGATAAATAATAAATAAAGAACAACATCGTACTCCATAAATCTATATTTGAGGCGTGCCGATTGAGAAAGCGGATAAGTTATGTTATTTTGAAAAGTCGCTTCTGGCTGAGCCATAACATACCTATAGAACACGAAGCACTATGAGTTATGGTGTAAGATTAATAGTTTTGGAAAGTGAAAGGCTTCGCGCATGGCAATAGTATCGAGAGTATGCGCATCAGTTGGAGGTGCATTGATTCAGCCGAGAGCCTGTTTGCTATAAGGGATTGAAACTTGATTGATTGAAAACTTATATAGATCGACCGAAGGGCTAAATTAAAATCAAAGGTGAAAAGAATTAATGATGACTTTAAACAACCTTTTCCACCTCGAATCTATTCGAAGAAAAGCTTGAAATTAAGTGAGTTGTTATTAATATACTCAGAAATAAGTTTATCAGCAGGTTGTGGTAAAGGTGCGCACCTTTTGCAATTTTGGAGATTTTCAATTGATTTCGGAATTGGTAGTCAGATGAAAGAACTTTTTTTATGAAAAATGATTATCTCTAATTACTTAGAGGGCGCTACAGCTCAAAATTAGTCTGGGCTTCGACCAGGTTGTTGAGGCCCCTTTTTAGTGCTATGGGCCTTGGAGTTGGATTCGAAGACTTCAGAGCATAGTTCAACTATTTTAGACGTTGCGTTGGATCCGTAGACTGTGTCGCTGTGCAGCCTGTATAACTCTAAATTTTATTTTCTCCTTCACTCTCCGTTAACACAAACAAGACCGAGTATTGTGAGCAAAATTTTTCTCTCGAATCGCTTAAGGGCCTCTTGATTCATTCTGATAAAGTCCAAGCCTCTGGGCTTGAGAAGGGTCGAGATGTTTTCAAATGGGGTAATGGTTGCTAAGAATTATTCTGTTAATGCCGTATGTCTTGAAAGTTATAACTACCAAAGTTGACCTTCTGGCCAAGACAGCATACAGAAGTGATATGTGATTTTAACAGCGTTTGGTTTTTTAATTCTTAAAAAAGCACAGGAAAATTGCAAGAGTGTATACAATTTTTATTTGAGTTGTTAAATCGATTGTTGCCATTTTCATTTTATTTTATAAGGAATAAATGTTGACCAGGACTACGTTTTAAGTGGTTCACACGAAGAGTTCGATTTTGAGTCACTTTTTCGAGCATATGTATTGGCTGGTATCTCGCAAATAGCACGTGTAATGTTGTCTTCCGAGGCTGCAATTGATGCCGGCTTATCGGCATATACGAGTACTTTGACGTATTCCAATCAAAAAAAAATCTTAAGATGTCAAATCGCACGATAAAGCCGGCCAATCTACCAGTCAAAGAGAGATAAATTGCTCACCAAATTCATTTCTCAGTTGGTCCATCGATTCGCGTGCTGTGTGGCATTTTTTTCCAGATGCATTAACAGCTCTTGTATTGCTTGAGGTTGTTTATCGGATAAATACCACCGTTTTGATCATTAACATACCCATTCAACCAGATTATAACGACCGTGGTTATGGCTGCGCACTTCAGCCATTTTTCACAGAGCACGAATTTTGATAATAAAATTCAATAATTTGTAAGCGTCGTTCGGGTGTAAGTCTTCCACAATGAATGGCAATACCAACTGAACATGTTTGATTTTGACACAAGTCACGATTCACATTTGTGCTATTAAAATTAGATACTGAAAAACCAAACATCGAAAAAATAATCCTTTATCCCCTTAGATCTGCTTTAACAGCTTCTGCTTCAACTCGTCAAACGCTTCACTGACATCCCACTGTGTTCGTCCAATCACAAATTCTCAATCGCTCCCTTCCATCCCAATCATAACCATTAGTTGCTTTCAAAAACTTGTGTAACCCGTCACTGACATCTCCCTATCATGTCTTTTATATGGGCATCTAACAATATTTCTATGAAAAGTGGTCACATTTTTTATTTTAGACGTCCTCGATACTTCCTCCAATGATCCGTAAATAGTTGCTAAATTTTAGGCCATTTCTTCAGCCATACGTTCACCGAACATGTCCTTCAACCCGATCATGTCTACCTTCTTTATATGAAAAACTGCCCCCAGACGTCTTTGACGTCAGTGAATACGACTCATGCCTTAGTCATCGAGGAAATACGTAACTTGAACGAATTAGGTCTTCAACGGCGGCCTCTTGCTAACTCCCTTGCATTCCCATATCGTCTATGATACAATATTTTTCAACTACAAACCCATCTTCTCTCCAAATCAACATTGGTTCCTAAAGGGTAGACCCACTACCACTAACCTAATTGAGGTTGTCTTACAATTCTTTGTTTGAGGATGGACAAGGAGAAGAAATTGGGCCCTAGACTTCAGCACGGTCTTCGGCAAAATCTCGCATCAAATTATACTTCTTAAACTGAATGTTCTTGCTTTTCATCGCCTATGCAGTTCAATACTATTTTCAGAGTTCCTATTTCTTAACCAATTAATGCCATTTCTGGAGTCCCACAAGGCAGCCACCTCGGCCCACTAATATTTGTTCTAATCATTAATGATGTTAACTGTGTTATCAAGAATTCTCACCTTTCCTGATTCCTACGTTCTCCTTTCCGACAGGTTTTCTATGTCCAAAAACCATCTCGTGCTCGGTGTTAGCAAATGTCAAGCTATCACTCACTCCTGTGCTTCTCTTCACCTTCTAGAAGCCAGGATCTCTGTCATGAAGTTGCTCCCTCTGTCGATTTCTTTGTTAATTTAGGCGGTATTTGTGACTGAGTACTGAGAGAACCGAGCCTTCACATCGACAACATTTTCAAACTTGTCAATTCCACCCTCGGCTTTGTGAAACATTGGTCTTTCGTTAGGCCCCTTCTTGAATATGCTAGTCCTCATCTTACGGTATCCACACTGCGCGTATTGAGGCCGTCCAATGTAGATTTATTCGTTTCGTCCTTCGTGGTTTTCTGTAGACTGATATAATTTACCACTTTACCACGTCACATAAAACTGATCAACTTCATCCCCTAGATGAACGACGCAAGGTCGCAGACATATTCATGATCTACTTATCACACTGTTTCAGACGATGTCCCTTAACACCAATTCCCGAAACATTCAGTCCATGTCCCTCTTCCGTACCAGCACCCATCGAACGAACTATGACTACAATGAGTCAATGGCCAGAATGCTGCGCGAAGCGAACTCCGCATTTTTCGGCCTACATCTCACCAAGCCCTATCTTACAAATGTCCTCTACCGCCACCATTATAAGCCAATAAAGTGCCCCTACAAGTTCATCAAATCCATTTCGAAAAGTCACATCTCCAGGTAATCACCTTCGTATGCAAGCGTTGCCCTGTCTTAATCCATTGTTAACATGTAAGCCCTTGGTCTAAGGTCTAATGGGTCTATATATGTTAGATATGCAGCTTTAACGTCGACTTAAAAATCGTGATTTTCCTCCAAATTATTTGGCTTGTGGTCGATTTTCACGGCCTGAAGCTTCACGGATGGGAACATCTCAGCTTATTCACGAAGGGTTTCAGCCAGTCACAGAAGACGTACGTCTCAGTAGCGTCTCCGTCGCCAACATCAACTTTGCTAAACTTCCTCATCGGTATCGCTACCTTGAGCACATAATGGTTCATCCTGCAGAAGTAGTGTTTCCATTATGAACTTTGACTTTATAGCTTTGACATGCAATGCCTGCAATTTCCTCGATCTCCAGCTTCTCGTCCTTTTCCTTTTTCTTTTCGGAGCCTTTCTTCTTTTCTGTTCGTAGAGCTTACGAACAGCGATTGTCTGCACTTGTCATCAAACCAAGAGTTTTTGTAGGTGATGTCTTGAAATTGAGCACATCAGACGTGATACTTTTATTTACGTTGATACCCGTAAAATCCACATCCACACCTTAGCTGCAACACGTTCAAAAAAGGTCCTAAAATTCAGAATGCTGAAGGAGTTCCTGGCGTTGATCGCAGTGTGATCAATCTGATTGGATCCTCTTATGGTTGTAGAGATGTGTGGGTCGTGTGCTGGCTACCAAGTGTCATCAGCCATGATACGAGACACAATTGTCTTTCATAGGCCCCAGTATTTAGTATGATAAATAACTTATGCATGCCAACAATGCCCGGGCTTGTTATGGAGCCTTACCAAGCATTGGAATCACATAGTCTGTACCGTTGCGTTTGGCTTTTTTTAAATATATCCCTATAAAGCAAGCAGTTCTTCTGAGCTGAGTGAGAAGAATACCTTCTAGGTATATTCAAGATAATCCTTAGATCGGCTCTGAATACCTCGCTGTATGTTGGTATTTCGAACTACAAAATCAAGAGTTATAGCTGTTCTTGCGTGACAAGTTGAACTTTTGTTTAAAAATCAGCAATCTATCCCTATAGTCCTATAGGCTTAAAATTTCTTAATAATTTTATTATGGCAACTGCCGGACGTAAAGATTTGTTCGCGTCGATCAGCAAGCGAAAACATCTTTTAAAACTTTATCTTTTCGAAATGTCTGAAACGCGTGTCGTAAATTTTTATTAGTGGCTTAGATCTGGCTTATCGCATGTCAATCAAATGACAACACATTTGGGCGATTGCGAAACAGCAAGCTATTTAATACGAAACCTCTAACTAGTAAGCATTATGGCTTAGTACAAGTACTAAACTACGCCACGCGATGTGGGTACCAATCTGCTGCTTAGAGTAAACACTTTGATTTATATTTTCTTGATAGGCTTTGATGGGTTTTAATTGTCAAATGATAACCTACATCGAAGCCTTGAATTGGATGTTTCTAAAACGTCGTTATTTGTCATGATCACGCAGGTCCCGGACTTGCTTCATCTATTGAATCACGTCTGTTTCATCAGCCCAAATCTGATCGAATAGAACAAAATTAATTGTCAAATGAAATTGGATATCTAATTGCCATCTGCCAAAGGTCGCATAACCTCGATAAGATAGTCAAGTGAATCACCCACATTTTCAGTATGGAATTTCAAATTATCCCATAGTAGGCAACTCAAGCACTCACTATTGCTGACGTATGGTCTACAGTCGCGACATCACGTGCCCCCAGAACACCCTACATATCACACGGATGTCTGCCAGATATAGGCTAACGACAGCGCCATCTCGTTGCGAACGAGCGGCTACACACTCAAGAAAGCCAAGTTGTACGAAACCCCAATGCGAGGAGAGAAATCCTGTTGTCGTCGTCAACTGCGTTGCAGCTTTTAGTCATCCTTGGATATACTTTTGCGTCGACACCCGAGAATCTTCGTTTGCAATGACAGTTCAATTATTGTGTTCATTAGTCAATTAATCATTCGTTCTGTCATTAATCCATTTCGATACATCCGGATCCGTTTGGTATTTCTCAGTGAAACAAAGTGTTGTTCGGTGGAAACGTGGAAGAAATCGGTTAGATTTTGGATTTGTTGTTATTCTCTTCCTCCCCCTAAGTACCACACTGTGTGTGGGAGCACCGCACGCACACTAGTGTACGCGGAAAAGCACTAAAAGCGTTAGCGTGTCCTTGTAGTCGTGTATGCCGCCCGGCAGGTTGTTGTGTTACGTTCTACGCCGCTATGTGTTCGTCAGTATTGTGTTCATGTAAATAAGAAGTTCGATATAAGCTCGTGTTTCCGTTAGCTTTTATACTTGCCCTCGTTCGTATCCCCGCGGATTATACTGCAAAAGCTTGCAAAGGATAAATTCGACGATTCTAAAGATACACCGTCGCAAGGTGAGTTCCTTAAAAATCATTCTTTATTCCCTGACTGATGACGGGTCCTATTATCATCACTGCTCGCCTATGAAAGTCACATCCTTACTATTTGCCTTCCCAGGACACTGTCTTGCCGTATGATTCATCATCGTTTCGTCGACTACTTCACAATTTGCACACAATCGAGGCGTGAATCGTGTCGTTCGCACAGATTGAACGAGGTCAAGGATTGTCTTGACATCATGTGGGATGTGTCAATTTGCTGTCATTTATCAAACGCTTGTAACTGTTATACGCAAGTAATAAACAAACACGTCAAGGTTGTGTCGTTCGCCCTCCTCTTGTTATTGTTTTGCGTTTTCGCCTTGACTAGTAGGCCGAGGCGAAGCTTTTCGTACAAACTACGCGGAAGTATCCGGCATCTGTCAAATGAGCTGTCACATGCAAGTAGGGAGAAGAGTATAACCAGAACAACAAAGTTGTGTGTCAAGTGAATAAGTAAAGTGGAAAAATATTTTTTTTTTTCTAACGAATTGAAGAGACGAAAAAAATAAAAAGGAGAACGGAAATAAATAATAAATAATGAGAATGTTGACAGATCGTGGTGCGTCTGGGTATGACTGCTGATTACCCACAACTCTGCCCTCGTTGATTTCGTGATGAGTATGTTACAGGGGTAGGTACCCTTCATTTGGAATTTTTTATTTTTTTTTGTTCTTTTTCGAAACATTTTAACTTAATTTTAAAATAGAAAAGAAAGCTGAATAATGCGTCTTCGTTTCATAAGCTGTCTGTCTATGTCTTTCACGAAGGGCGGATGAATAATTGAATGAATTGATAACTTAACGTCTGAGTTTGTTTGGATATTGTATGTCTGTCGCTACGACGCGTGTAATTAACATTGAAGTTTGATGGAAAAAATTGTGTGGAAAGTTGTCAAAGTTTTCATAAGCAACCTCATTAAGCCCAGGTGTCGATGTTCTGCGGCCTAATTGGAATTTTGAAAAATGCCTGGCGCATGTTTATTATTTTGGTCTTCTACGCAGTTGGGATGGATTTAAGGCATATGCTGGCTAATAAAGCTGTGTTATTGCATTGTTAATACGTAGGAGATATGAGTACTTGCTCTAAAAATATCAATTTAGCAAGTATCTTTGCCTACTACTCTTACCTATGTACATCTACGTTGAAGTGAAATTAAAAGGACTGTGGTGGATCGAAGGAAGCATTCGACGAGCAGTAATAGACTTAGATTATAAACTTAGCTCCAAAATCGTCTCACATGATGGCTTCGAACTACTTTTCAAGCGGATGTATCACTAGTCTATACCGATAAATCAGGGACGATGGAATTCGCTGAAGCTAACATTGCGGTATTGCCGACAGAAGGTAACAGTTTCTCAGAAAGTGGGAAATATTGGACATGTAGCCCTGCTCTTGACTTGGGCTAGTCGCGATGTTTATATGCCCTAAGACGGGCTTAAGCAATAATGGTATACAATTAATTTTCTGATTAAATCAATACTCTACTCATTGTCCTGGGTCTTACCTCTAAAAAAAAATATTTTACAGATTTTTAGTGATTTTCCTCCACACTCCAGACTTAACTGCATGATAGCTATGCTTCTTGAACCTTTGCTAGTGAGTCCAACTCATGTTCGATAGCACCGCATCATTTTACGAAAAGGTAGTACATCGCTGTATACGAAATCACATTGATCAGAGTCGGTGAAATGCATGTCTGATGAAAAGATTAACAGTGTCCCAAACACGCACCCTGAAACAGCTTGTGCATTTTCCGATAATGTTTATTTTGTTTTTTTCATTACATGGACCCGTAACTAACGGAGATTACATGCATATATCTTGGCTTTTGAAAAAAAATTTATTGGTATCATCCCCTTCAAAAAAGTGCCCATTAATGTGAGTAGTTATAATCCCTGAAACATGTCTAAAACTGGGTATTTAAGATAGTATTTGACTCTTTTAATCCCAACCATGCTTGCAAAAAAACGGTTCTTTTTTCAACTTTTTTCAAGACAACCTTGTGTTAGGAACAGAAAAAAAATTATACAGTGAAGTTTTCGCCTAGTTAAGTGATTTTTTTAAGCCTATGGTTTTTAAAAGCCAAAAAGGCGTCTAGGAAAATTACAAAAGAATAAAGCATTTCTATAGGGTTGTTAAATTGATGCTTGCCATTTACTTATTAAGGACTATTTCATGCAAATGTTGACCAGGGCTATGTTTTAAGTGATCCATACGAAGAGTCCACTTTTTAGTCACTTTTTCCAATATATTGGCTGGTATCTCTCTAAAAACACATAACGTTGTCTTCCAAACCTGCAATTGTTGCTAGTTTATCGGCATAGAAGAATGATTTGATGTACCTCCAAGAAAAAAAGTCTAAAGGCGTCAAATCGCACGCTCTAGCTGACAAATACGCCGGTCCAAAACGAGTGATAAATTGCTCATCGATCGCATTCCTCATTTGGTCAATCGGTTTACGTACTGTGTTGCATGCAGTGGCGTCTTGCTTGAACCACATGTCGACCAGATTCAGCTCATGCATTTTGGGCAAAAAAAGTTCGAAATCAAAAACTGCACTTTTCCGGGCCGCTCTTGTATTGCCTAACCAAAACTTTCGTATTTGATCCAATGAACAACCCATTCAAACAAAAGTGAGCTTCGTCGCTGAAGTCAACCTTACGATAAAGAAGCGAATCTTCTTCCAGCTTTTCTGAGGCGCACTGACGAAAAATTCGACGCTGTGGCTGGTCGTCCTTACGCGAAATCTTGCACGTAATCGAGTAACACAATCCCAATTGCTGCGAACGGCAATCAATGAAGAAATCATGGTCTGCATTAACACTAATGGCAGCTATATTTTCCAGGTTGAGGGCCAATAGCGTGAAGTTGGTGCGAAATTTGGCCTCTAACGCTTGAATTGCTTGATCGGTAGATCGTAAAATGGTCGTAGTGTCCGAAAAACATTTTTTTACAAAACTCGAGTTTTTGTTAGGATGTAAGTATTTCTATGATGAAATGGCAATAATAACTGAGCACATTTCACTCTGAAACATGGCAAGAATTGCGCGCGAGCGGTCAAAAATAGAACACTGGAAAACCAAACAGCGAAAAAATCACCCATCTACACATGGGCTATCGTGATGTAAAATCTACGAAACTGTTACGCGGCTGGGCCGTGTCTTGGAAGTTCAGCATGCCTCCACATAGTTCTGTATTCGCCGTTATCTTTGCTCGAAGATATCTTGCTCTATCCCACGCTTCATAAGCAAAAGTCCGAGAATATGCCAGGATGTAAGCCAATCGATATGCTAAAATATTTGGCGATCTTTTATAATCATTTCGCTCAATTTTTCCACGTATCATCGATTATTTCACCGTCCAGGGCTCTCGACATCTTCACGGCCTTTTAGGAAACATTTTTGCCACGTCTAAACCCTAAGAGGAGGACCCTGGTTTTTTGAGAGAGGGGTTCATTTCTCGATTGTTTTGAAAGCTCAAAAAAACAGCGTTGGTGTCGTTATCACTTGGCGCCAAGGCAAATGAAATCCTAGACTACTTCAAAATATGGATGGCAATGGTGAAATTCTGGTCAAGACGCAAAGGGTTGTTCGTCTTTCTTTAAAGACAGCATTTGGTTTTGCCCTCATTTACTTTCCGACCTGCTTCATTGACGTCTCTGTGTTCTTCTAATCGCATCAATATCATCTGAATATGAAAACAGTTGTAACGCGCCGTCCTTACTGAATCCTTTTTTAACATCGAAGGTATTGGTTAGATCATTTTCGACCTTAACGGACCAGCGAAAATTCTCCATTGTCACCCTGCAAAGCCTGACGAGTTTGACACGGATATCAAAAGATGCCATGGCTTAGCCTAACTCGTCTATATAGACACTATCATATTCGGCTTTACAATCGAGAAAAAGGTTTATCGACCTAAAATTCGTGGATCTTCGCCAAAATTTGCTTTATTGTGGGTCTTCAGCCCATCGTGGATTTCCTAGCCTGAACCACATTACCAGATTCTATACTAACGATTTTAGGCATTCACACAGCAAGGTAACAGAAGCTTGTTAAACCTATGGTTAGAAGACTTATGATCGCATAGTTATCACAGCTATAAGGACTGCATCCCTAATGGCGCTTTGACAATGTATCATTGGTCCTTGGCTTGTGCAAATTGCATCGGGTCTTGAAAGACCTTGAGGGAGACAAGTTTGGCAAGGGTTTTGGTGTTCTTTTGCGACTGCAGCTTTTCGATGTTAATATTGTTAATATTGTTACTCGACTCTATTAATTCCATGACCTTCACATACGTACCTTCGCTGCAACAAGGTAATGATCCGAGAAATATTGGCTTCTCGAAAGATTCAAAAATCGAGGAAGAATCTGGCGTCGATCGTCCTGTGATAAATGCCAAAATGTAGTAATCGTCTTCTGGCTGTAAAAAAACTACCTACCGTCTCAAAGTCTTCTATCTTAAATCCGTCACGAGGTGTCACGTTGGTTACGTTGTCTTTCTTCTTCTTAGATGGCGTTACAGCTCATGGAGAGCCAGAGCCTAGCTTCTCTCAATCACTTATGTTGTGTGCGATTTGTTTTTCACACAAGTGAACGGGACCTACAGTTTAGTGCCGATTCCGAACGGCGAGAGTCGAGAAGCTTTTTCGAGGCAAGTGTGCTACGGGGGGTTTTGCCAGTTCCCCGCCGAGGAGAGAAGCCGCGTAATGAACATTCGATGGCGTTGGTGTTGTCGGGATCCGAACTCGCTCATCGTGCGTCAGAGGCCGACATACTACCCACAGCGCCACGGCTCTCTCGAAATTCAACCGCATCAGTTCGTCGCTCATAACCTCGGGCATTCTCTATAGATTGTTGGAAAAACACTTTAGAACACACATACAGACAATCGCATACATACATCATCGTACCCACGCACACATACGCACACATAAATATGATCCTAAAAAAAAGAATCTGAACACGCAAGTGA
The DNA here is from genome assembly GCA_958301585.1 of Merodon equestris. NCBI lineage: Eukaryota > Metazoa > Arthropoda > Insecta > Diptera > Syrphidae > Merodon > Merodon equestris. Next base: position 106,849,599 of record OY284414.1, read on the forward strand.
GTCAGTCGTTCTTACGTCTTCTGCTCGCTCACTCGTGTTAGCCATACAATTTCAATTTTAATAAAGTTTGTTAATTTCAAGTGGTTCATTTCTTTATTTTGAACGGATTTTGCAACATTTGGTGCCGAAACCCGGGAACTACTGAAAATGGAAATAGCTACTCGTGGCGCATTTAGAGCGCAACTGACAAAAATTGTCAAGGCTGCGACAGAGCAGTTGAATTCAGAAGATTCCCGAATAAACGACAGAAATTCTGAACGATTCGGCGAGATCGAAGAGGAATTGGTTACGCTTATCGATCGTCTCACAGCAGTTCACGCAAGTGTCAAAACAGCAGATCAACAAATTATTAGCATGAAACTCCTAAAAGACACTGATCATGAAATTGAATTCGGAAAGATGGCAGAGTACGACGACACAGCAGTGACCATGCTTGCTCGACTAAGGTTTCGATTACAAAAGCTGCGTAAAGAACAACAAATCCCAAAAGGTGACCAGGCTGAATCGGATGCTGCGAGAACCAATACGAAACTTCCAAAGTTGCAGCTAAAAACCTTTGATGGTGATATGAGAAACTGGATGCCATTTTGGGATCAATTCTGTGTTGCTGTGCATAAAAATGACCGTTTGTCCCCAGCCGAAAAGTTTCAGTATCTGGAAGGAGCATTGCATGGCGCCGCAAAAAAGGTGATAGCCGGATTCACAGCATCGACATCTTGCTATGATGCGGCAGTATCATTATTGGAAGAACAGTACGGCGACAAAGAAAAACTTGTCGATGCGCAAATGCAAAAATTAATTACGCTTCGCCCAGTAACTGCAAAATCGGATGTCACCGGCTTACGGAATCTGTACAACACCATCGCGACTTCCATTCGCTCTTTAACAGCACTACACATACCATCTCAGCAATACGACGTGATGTTGAAATCCATACTACTCCGTTGCCTGCCAGTCGATCTCCGTGTAGATTACCACAGGGAAAACGAAAGAGACAACGACATATCTGAAGATACTCACGCTCCCAACTCCCATCATGACACACACTCACCATCCCAAGGGTCCCTTGAAGGGATGGATGATCGACACGTGCGATATATCATGCGTTTCTTGAAAAGAGAGGTGGAAGCTTTAGAACGAAGCAAAGTCAGTGCTGTTCACACATACAGTAAAACATCTACGTCGTCGCCAACGACAGCTACAGCCCTTATGCGAGTGAATGAAGCAGAGGAATGCGTTTTTTGTCACTCTTCAAAACATTCCACAAAAAATTGCGATAGCAGCCAATCCATACAGCAAAAACGGGATATTCTTCGCAAGACGAACCGATGCTTTCGTTGTGCAAAGATAGGTCACTCATCCAGGAAGTGTAGAAGTGTTCGGTTTCTTAAATGTGTGAAGTGCGGCGGAAAACATTTGACACCCTTGTGTGATTCAGTGAAAGAAAAAGCAACGTCATCCACTAATATGGTAGTGCCTACCAAAATGTGTGCAACTGAGTCAGACAAAGGAGGGGAAGGGTGCAGTATGTGTGTTCATAATAACAATTCCGTTTCGAGTACAAATACCTTTCTGAAAACAGCGCGTTGTATTGCCATTGCGATAAATAGAAGCAACCATTTGATACGTGTTATAATAGACGGTGGCAGCCAGCAGAGTTACGTACGGGAGAGCGTTGCCGAAAAGCTAGGATTACTGTCTGGAGGCGAAACTGTGCGCATGTCAGTAATTCCTTTTGGATCAAAACAAAAATCACCGATGCAAAGCTATAAAAAAATAAAAATAAATTTAAAGTGTCAATTTAGTGACAATACCGTTCTCATAGAGGCAATAGTGGTACCTGAAATCTGCGTGGATGTTCTCCAAGCGCCTGAATCATCCTGCCCATCTTTTAAAAACATGAAGCTTGCAGATAATGTGCATGTGAATCTCGAAACTGAAGAGGGATTAAGTATGCTAATCGGGTCTGACTTTTATTGGGCAGTGGTCACTGGAAAGCAGAAGAGAATATCTCCTCGTCTGAGAGGAGTGGAGACGATCTTCGGATGGACACTCCAAGGTTCGCATCCACCTATCGATGTTATCAGCAGAGACGAAGTCGGAGCAGTTGTTGGGAATGTGTTTAGCATGACGGAAGATGAAGAGCTAGAGCTGTCAGCACTTTGGTCCTTGGAATCCATAGGAGTGAGGGGCGAAGAAAGCGAGAAAGAGTACATGACAGAGAAGTTGACAAGTCAGTGCATAAGGAAAGTGGGAAATCGCTACGAGGCCACGCTACCCTGGAAAGATCCTGGCGTTATTTTTGGCAGTAACCGGAGTCAAGTGGTGAGTCGACTTCATTCTCTTATTAACCGTCTATCTAGGAATCCGGTCAAGCTGAAGGAATACGATGCGAGCATTAAGCAGCTAGTAACGGATGGTGTAGCAGAACCTGTAAGGCCTACAGATCAGACAACAGGAAGAAGGGTCATTTATCTTCCACATAGGCCAGTCTACAAGGAGGAAAGTTTAACTACGAAGTTACGGATCGTATTTGACGCATCCAGTCGCGCTGATGACGTTCCATCCTTAAATGATCAACTCATAACGGGTACGAATCTGCTGCCAGACGTGCAGAAGACGCTTCTTAATTTCCGCCTTGGGAGAATCGGCATCGTAGCAGACATCGAGAAAGCATTCCTGCAAATAATGCTCAACGAAAGCGATCGAGACTCACATCGTTTCATCTGGGCAGCTAATTTGAATGACGAAGACCAAAAGTGCAATTATCAGGAGTTTCGCATGACCAGGGTCACATTCGGCGTGAACTGCAGCCCCTTTTTACTCACGGCTACTATCCGTCACCATCTAGCCAAGGAAAAGCACAGGTTCCCCGAGACTTGCCGGGTCCTTGAAGACAGCTTCTACATGGACGATTTGATCTTGAGTGTAGATTCCGACGACGAAGGTGAGCAAATTTATCGAGAGGCGTCAGAGGTGATGGCGGCGGCATCGATGCGATTGAGAAAATGGCATTCCAATAGCCATGCGGTTCGAAATGCTACCCAGCAGGAAGAGTTCCCGATATCCCAGAATGTTTTGGGGTTAACCTGGCTGGTATATAGTGATGAATTGGCGGTGCGTTTAGAATCGGTGCAAAACTTTTTACAAGCAAACCTGTCGCATGGAAGTAAGCGGAATATTCTTTCTGCAATGGCACGCATCTATGACCCACTGGGGATGGTTTGTCCCACCGTCATCAAATTAAAAATCCTATTCCAAGCGACGTGGAGGAGAAAGTTAGCTTGGAACGAGAGTTTGCCCCCGGAATTGTTGCTTGAATGGAAAGAAATTGTCAAAAATGTTCAGCAGTTAAAAGAGATGTCTATTCCAAGGCCGGCCCTCTTGTCATCATCCAACAATGTTCAATGCCATATCTTTGCGGATGCCAGCTTGAAAGCGTATGGTGCAGCGTCTTATATTCGAGCTGTTGATTTATCTGGAGTTGTTGTTGTCTCGTTTTTGTGCGCTAAAAGTCGTATAGCCCCAATAAAAGAAGACGGATCTGATGAATTGACCCTTCCAAAATTAGAATTGACAGCTGCTTTAATAGCTGCCAGAATGTGTGCATATCTGAAGACAACGCTGAAAATTTCAGTCAATAAATATTTTATGTGGACTGACTCCAAAATCACTCTCAACTGGATTTATGGACAGACGCAACGTTGGAAGCCGTATGTTCAGACCCGGGTGGTGGAGATTCGGCGACACACTTCTGGTTCTGATTGGAACCATTGCTCTGGTAAGGACAACCCGGCAGATCTAATCACTAGAGGCATATCCGGAGACAAACTGAAGTCATCGCTATTGTGGGCCCGCGGACCAAAGTGGCTCAATGATGATCATTTCGAAGTAAAATGTACACCAGATTGCGGAACACTAGCAACTATGCTGATAGAGAGAGCCGACCATGAACCTAATATGATCATTCCGATCCTGAGCTGCGAGGACTTTAGCAATTGGTCAAGACTTCTGCGGGTGACCAGCTGGGTGCTGCGCTTTATAAAATATTGCAAAACAAGTCAGAGGACATCCGAGAAGTTTTTAACTGAGACAGATATCAAAGATGCTGAACGTTATTGGCTCAGGTATGTTCAGTCAGTTTACTTTTTTAACGATATTCGATGCTTGCAGAAAAATAAGGTATTGATGCCTTCTTCAAAAATCATTGGATTCCGGCCATTTTTGGACGATGGGTTGCTGAGACTCGGCGGAAGACTTCAATTATTAGATGAAGCATTTGACGTCAGACATCCTCTCATCCTACCTTCTTGTCATCACATCGTTTCACTTATAATAGATGACTACCACTTAAAGACACTTCACGGAGGTATGAATACTGTCCTTTCCAAGGTGAGGGAGCGATTCTGGATCATCAGAGGACGACAGCTTGTTAAACGACGGATTAAGAGCTGTATAACCTGCAAAAAACTCTTTGGTCAACATGCGTCGCAGCCATTCGCTCCACTACCGCTTCAGAGGATCACCCTGACTAGACCTTTCGACAATGTGGGAATCGACTTTGCTGGACCGTTATACTATGTAATCTCTGGAGATACAGCCATGTATAAAGCATATATACTTCTCTTCACCTGTGCTGCTACCCGAGCTGTCCATTTGGAGTTGACCACGAGCATGTCGACTGATAGCTGCATTATGGCTATAAGGCGTTTCATAGCTAGGCGTGGTGTTCCTTCAGCATTTTTCTCCGACAACGCTGCGTCATTCCGGCGGGCCTCCTTGGAGCTAAGAGAGGCTAAAGGACTACTTGATGGAGAAGCACTACACGGGTTCCTGCTTCAGAGAAGGATCCAGTGGAACTTCATTGTCGAGCGAGCTGCCTGGTGGGGTGGGTTCTGGGAAAGGCTTGTCAGAACCATTAAGAACACCCTGAAGACGGTTATAGGGAAGGCTAAACTTACTTTTGAACAGCTTCGTACTGTAGTGTCTGAGGCGGAAGCTGTTGCCAATGAGAGACCTCTTACGTATGTCTCAGCCGAACCGATGGACTTAACGCCGCTCACACCAGCAAAGTTCCTACTTGGATATTTTCCAGCTGCCGATATACCTCAAGTAAGTGAGGTAAACGATTCCTGTTTGAGGGAGCTATGGAAAAACCGCATGAAGTACTCCGTAAAATTGGCGAACCGTTGGCGCTCCGAGTATTTGCAGCTTCTGAAGTCGTTTCACAATTGTACCAACAAGACATCGATGCAGCTCATTCCAGGGGATATAGTTCTTCTCTTCGATTCAGCAACCCCTCGAGTGCATTGGAAAATGGTCGTTATCGAAAAGACATATGAAGGACGAGACGGTAAAGTGCGTTCCTGCGAGGTAAGATGTGCGGATGGGCGCTTGTTCCGAAGACCAATTCAGCTCCTGTATCCACTGGAGCTGTCGATGATCCCCGGGCCGGAGGATGTTGGAAAAACACTTTAGAACACACATACAGACAATCGCATACATATATCATCGTACCCACGCACACCTACGCACACATAAATATGATCCTAAAAAAAAGAATCTGAACACGCAAGTGAGTCAGTCGTTCTTACGTCTTCTGCTCGCTCACTCGTGTTAGCCATACAATTTCAATTTTAATAAAGTTTGTTAATTTCAAGTGGTTCATTTCTTTATTTTGAACGGATTTTGCAACATAGATCTCTATTTACAGATCTAAAACAATCTGGTATGAGCCAAAACCCTTGAACCATGTCATACTCGTATAAACACGGAAGCCGCTCGACTCGATCCGTCTCCCCCGTTGCAGCAAATTTAGCCAAACGTCTTCGGCTCTTTCAAGATCGCAAAATTAAATATCAACTTAACAGTGTCCTCAAAATAGTAGCCGCAAGGCAAAGTTATTTGATTTATTTTGGTTATTAGACATGCTTCCCACAGTGGTTAGAACCCAGTCCCTTCCGAGAACCAAAACGTAAACAAGACACAACCAAGAAGGAGATACCGGAATGCCACACTCTGGCATTTGCATAATTAAATAATTTAGCTGTCAACATACTTTTAGTCCGGGTTCCCGCCTTGCTTTTCTTTAATAGCCAATTAATTTAAGACCTTGAGCTTTTGGGCTTGTTTTTCGCCTGAAAAATCTACCTCCTGAGCCACTGTGCCATGCGAGTGCGATATTCCGCCCTCACACGTCCGTTTTCCATGCTATACATACAGTGCACTCGGATGTTTGTACGGTCCCCAGACTTGGGTTGAGTCCAACTATCAGTCACATGATACTTGTTACTTGAAGTCGAATGAAATGTCTTCGCCGGCACTTCCTCGGTCGTGTAAATAACATGCGAACATGCGACAGATGCCGTACATCGTGTCGTGCTACGCTCGCATCGTTTAGAACTTGAAGTTGTTTACTTGCAACTATGTTGTGCTGCAGATGATATATCTTCTATCTGTCTGTCGAGGTTAGAAGTAAAAAGCGAAAATTATGTCGGAAGATTCGCTTTGATAACCGAAAGATTGCATGCCTGCTAGCTGCGCCATCACCCGCGCGAGTAATTTGGCATTTGAAACGAAAAACGATCTGTTAATGCAGTCGCACGGTGTTACACGCCCAATGGATTAGGTGCCAAAGAAGTCATCTCGCCAAAGGCCAACGATGGCGGTTTGGGGGGGAAGGCACCAACCATTCGTCGTAGCTGTTATGTCAATGTGCTTCTACTCGTGCCCGGGTACGCCGTAACGACGACAATTTCCGCTTTGTCGCTTGTCACTTTCAATTAGAATCAAAGTATCCACATCCAGGCCATGTGGACGGCTACACGCAGATATGCTCAGTTCAGAAACGCAAAAAACCGAAACCAAAACAAAGAGCCACAACTGATTGATAAGTGATAACGAAGCACAGCTCGGACGGCTGCCTGTCGTTCGGGGTTTTAGAGGTGATTTGGTGATTCGACAGTGGCTTGTCGAATGAGAGAATGCGCAACAGAGACAGGGACACTCGGCGATATTCTTATCAATGGCACACTCGTCGATGTTGTGTTGTCGTCGACTGAGCGTTTATGAATGAAATTTGAATTTGTATGGAGCTCATTGGGCAGGTCAGGCGCAGAGGTTACTCTTATTCGGCAAATTTATTTTGTGTTTGTTTGAATGGCTGTCGTACGTGGTGCTGAGACGAGAATGTCAAGTCAAAGGAGAATCGAGATAAGTGATTGTTTTGTGTTTGATTTGCGTTTGCATTTACGAGACTTGAACGCTGGAGGCCCGTCCGCCACAATAATAAAAAAATAAAAATCTAAACGAAAACTACGCATTTCCGGTCGGAGGGCCAATCGCTGATGAACTAACGACCCTGGTGGGATAATTTTTCATTTTTCGTTATTTATTTAGTGACAGCCGAAAATGATCTATTGGAGCTTCAACAGCGACACGTCGATCTTGATCAAAAGACGTGGAATAATGGTTGTTTTTTCTTTTCTATTATCCAACCGATTTGGGGTCTTTTCCGGAAATCAATAATTCATAGTTGGACGATGTTATCGGTTAATCCGATAAATGGAATTTAAAGAGAGAAAGCATTTGTTATTGAAATATCTCGCGGCTACAGATATGGGGGGAAAGATGTAAAGCTTCTGCAACATTGCCTTGTTCGCGTTGGGCTATTATTCATTGAAAGGTAGAGTCTGTCTTTATAGAGCTAGTTGAGGAGGACATTTTGAATTTTGGCAGCCAACTGACTACTAGACACCTGCTTCGGAGGCTTCCCTAATTCATTTTGTTTGTGATTTGATGCACTGGAGTCGGTGACAGAAAATGGAAGTAGAAAACCCCTTCTGAACATACCGGTATTCCAAACCATGCCTAGCCTGACTAGCTTCTTATTACTGAAAATCCTTATCTGGCTTAACTGGACAGATTTATTCCCACATTAGGTGAGTCTGTCCTTGACATGACATGATTTTAAATGCCGTTCACTACCATTTTCTGTCGTGCAGCTTAAAATGAATATTCAATTATTATACAGGGCCATCCAACAAAAGGTGTCATTTTAAATCAATATTAAAAATAATACTTTTATCTTAATTTACAGCTCAAACTTCGAGGTGAATAAGGGCATACGATGTCTATCAAATACTCAGCCAACAAATAGTCATATTCTTTTTTGAATTTTTTGCGCTAATAATAACTCTGATTTTTTATTTTCATGCATGAAACGTAAGTGAAGCATTGACATGTGCTTTATCTTCAACATAGCTCTGCAGTAAAAAGCTTAAAGATGTTAAATCCTACAATTTCGAAGACAATTTGAATCTCAATTGCAAGAAGTCACATCGCTAGACAATTTGCCACGCAATAGACTAACTGTTTTATCCATTTTTATTTTACAGGGCTCGCGCAGTTTCAAGAGTTACGTTCTTATGGTGTTTGTCGCACAACCTGGACAGGTTGCAAATGGTTTGTGTCTAAGATGTTCGTTCACTACTCTACGGGGGTTTGTATGATCCGAAAGATTCGACTGAATTTGTCCAGTTGATTGTAGTTCACAGTATCTGTTTCCATGCCATTAAGGTGTTATAATGGAAAGTATGAATATTGAAATGAAATTTGATGTGATAGTCCATAGAGACAAACCAAAAATCTAAAACAAAGAAGTCAGCCAACAACACTATCGATTCACTAAAATGTGTCGTACCACCATTATTTTCGAAAGTAAAAAAAAATAGGCCAAAGACGCTGCCAACTCAGAAACCGCCCCATACTGTTGTAGATTTATAGATTATTCTACTATTTCTCTGACTCTATTTCATGACTCAGAATAGGTGTAAAAAGTCATGATCCTGTTCATTAAGTTTCAGTACCCAGTCAACGAGTCTACAGCGTTGTGCATGCAGCCAAGACCCCAACGCAATATCCAGTGCAAAGTGGCTGCCGATAAGCTCTATTTCTTTGATCGGGCCTTCGGATTTTCACCTATACTCTCAACGACGACGGCGATATTTTCAAGCTGACATTGCCAACCCGAATTAGAGTCTTAACATCACAAACTGCCCAAACCGTTAAATTTTGTCGCTAACTATGCTAAAAGGGTTATTAATGATGACCGAAAGCAGTATAAACTTCTTGATACATTTCCGTCATATTTTAGCTGTTTTTATAGTTGTTTGAGCTGTTTAAACAAGTTGGACGTTGTAGACCGTCCTATGTTAGTTAACCTCCTTAATCTTTATTTATCAAAAGACCTCGCAATGACAACTCAACTCATTGTTGACACTTCAAGATTGGTGCCAAATTTAAAATGACACCCTTTTGTTAGATAATCTTTTATAACTTTTTTCTTTATTTAAGCACTAGCTATTGTTTAACAAAGGTCATCGAATTGTTGCTCATTTATATCGCAATTCAAAATTGGCGCGAAATCTAAAATGATACCTCTTGCTGGATAGGTTTTTATAACCTTCTTTTTTTGTTTAATACGTAGTTCGAACATATATCGATCTATGTTTAATATTTACTTAGTTCTTAATCATCAAAAGTAATCGCAATGACAAGTGACAGTTCAACAATGACGGGAAATTTAAAATAACACCTCTTGTTGGATAACCCTTGGAAACAACACTTTTTGTTTAAAACTCTTGCGGGGATCTATTCCCGTGGGTCTTACCACGCTTGTTTCGTTTGTGGGCATTGTGGCTCAGAAGTTTGTGTATTTCCTCCTGACGCCGATGACATCTGGTTCGAATCCCAAAACAGTCAAGTCAGTGAAATGATATTTCATAATGTTTCCGCTCGTCGGGGCACTGACGAAGCCTCATGTATATACAATATATTTGTATTTAAAAAGCTTCTCGAAACTCGCTGTTGTCCTATTCATCTATGCGTGGATCACACGAAATAAAAGTGAATGAAGAGCCCTCGACTCTGGTCCTCCACGTTCTATTACGCTAACTATAATGATAGAAAACTAATGTTGCCCTCTAAAAAAACAGAAAACTCCATCCAAAGCCAACTAGAGCCGCAGCAACTGTGCCTTTAAGGCGAAATATGACTTACCTAATCTCAGGCACCTCGCTGAGCCTAATAACAACTTCCTTGAGTGCTTGAAATCAGATAATATAAACAAACAGCCTCCAGGTCATACCCACAACCTGTCTATTAAACGTATTTCATTATTCCACGTAACTTCATCGACAGCAATCACACCCTATACGAACTATCTAAAAATAGGTTTCCACTGTTTGTCTCTAACTTCTGTCTAATACTTCCGCCCCTGCCTCTCGGTCACTTAGACAGTCATCCACAATCGTCGCCATACTATCGAATCGGTTCATTTGAAGACGATAATTGATTGAAACGCAAAACTTTGCTCTAGAAACTGTAATTAAACGCGCAGATACGAATAGATTCGTTCGAATTTCACTAATATTAAACGATACTTGTACTCGTTCGTTTCTACCCACGTAACGAGTACTATGCTCCTCCCGCGGCGTCATACACTACGTGCTCTTGTCATTGTCGCTTTCTAAGGTCTTATTTAATCTAAATACTCGTGTTGTAAGTTACAAGTCTTTCCCTCCTGTAATCGGGATATCTGTATCTACATATGTACATAACATATATGTACATGCAAAGGGGGATTGCGCCCTTTAATGCGTTACATCGTGTTCAGGCCCGCCTGCTCGACTGTCAATAGAGGGAGATATGTACTCGTACTTGGAAAAGTAGTTTTTTTCCTTTGATATAGTAGATACGACTAATTTCGATGCAAACATGAGGCAATAACACAATTTGTTTGTTATTGGATTTAGTTAATACTAGTTTGTTGTTTTTTTGTAGTTTTCTAATGGCGCACAGTAGTGCAGAGTCTACATGCCGCGCTGCTGTGGTCGGGGGTAATCTCATTCAGAAAGCGGACTTACGCATACAGATACAGATACTATATCGGTATCGCGCCCAGGTTAATATACGTTTTCAAGGCCAAGTTACTCGCGGGAAGGAATCAAAAGAATAAAAAACATCCGACAGAAACGACAAAAAACCATATAAGCGGCATGAGAGCTGGCGGGCTCGCTCGCTCTTGACTGACAGCGGTTCACTTTGGTTGGCGGTAGCTACAACGACGACGCGACGCCACGCTAATAGAACCAAGTCAAGCATTTTTTTTTTCGTTTTCGCCTGTTTTTTTATAGACTTGCGGTGGTAGGGTACGCCGCGGTATGGTGTTGTATATTCGGAAATTCTACTTCCACTGACCACGGCTTAGGACGGCGACGCGGTATAAACTCGGTCGGGGTGGTTAAAACCGCGTTATAATTTGTTTAAATTCTAGATACGTCGCCGCGTCTTCCACTTGTTCGTCTTTTCTTTAAAATTTATATATTTTTCGACTTTTTTCCCTGCAAGTTTACTTATTTAGCAGTATTTGCTTGTCGCTATGTCGAGAACGTTTTGAATCGATTTTTTTTTGTTTTGTAAACTTATTTAAATGAGCGATTAGAGTGGGTTTTTGACTTATGCTCTTGGAACGTTAACCCGTACTTTTTATGACCATCGGTCGGTTTTATCTATTTAATCAACTTCGCCAGTTGGATGCGACATAAGACTGCGAACGGCAGAAGAGCAATCGTGTTTTTGTTTATTGAGCAGTTTTTTTTTTTTTTCGTTAGGGGATTAAGATGCGTAAACAAAGAATTAATCAAACATCGTTAGGGAGCGGCTGAACATCAAAGAAAATTTGTTTTTTTTTATTTTAAATTTTTTCTAAAGAATTTTTTGAATAACACAAATGAGTGAGAAAGCGACTTGATGCGATTTATACCGAAAATTTCATCATGTTTTTGCGGAATAATTAAACAATTTCAGAAAAGTTTGAGTCGCAAGTCCTCCGTTTAGAATCTTTTTATCTCTTTTTAATCTTTTTACAAGGAATATGCTTGAAACCGATGGGCCTTGAGACGTCACGGTCTTATCTAAAGACTAACTCTTTTGCTTAACTTACTTAAATAAAATATTGTAGAGTAGTCATAGTTTCATTGGTTTTGTACCGGTTATTCTAGTTTATATTTGCCTGACTTACTTATGGCGCTGCAGTTCGGAAGAACTTGGGCCTCTATTTTTTGTCCTATTTAGGTCGCACGATCTTCAGCTGGGTGTTTCCAGTGTCGCACGACTAGTTGTTTGAGGTTCCTTTCTACTTGTGTACGACCCCTTAGATCCTGTCATCGTCTGTTGCATAGTCCTTAAGGGTTGGTGTCAAAGATTCTTCGGGCAGGAGCAATGGGACCATTCTCTGTGGCCATTTACAGAATTTTTTGCTCGAATCGCTCAATTTCCTCTTCATCCACCTTCGATAAGGTCCAAGCCTCTGAGCTATAGAGGAGGACTGGGATGATTTACGTTTTGTAAAGAGTTACTTTGGTTTTCAAGAGAGGGTGCTACTTCTCCATTGCCTGTTAAGCCCAAGGAAGCAGCGATTGTCAAGAGTTCTTCTAAAGAGTTTTTCAATAACCGCGGGTAGATGTTGACATAAAATAAAACAAGCTGGGTGTGAGGTATTAACAAAATTCTTTTTTTATTTGAAAGCCCCATATATGCCATTATTCAAATGGCCATGAGATCGTTTAAATGAACGCCTCAGCTTCTTACGGTGGCACGAAATCGGGTGATCCAATTTTTAATGACTCTTCGGCATAGATCCGACTTTGAGCGGTCGCCTGTGTTATGTTCACAGTAAGGGCATGGGTCGATTGTGGTTTATTTGCATAACTTGGAATTCAGGAAACCCCATAAAAAAGAGTCTAGCGGAGCCCTTGGTGGCCAATTCATGTCAGCTCCGCGAAAGATAACCTTATCTTCAAATCGTTCATGCAGAATGTCTCTCGTGGCGTCCGCTGTGTGGCATGTAGCGTCCACATGGTCCACATGGTTCAATTTTGATTATAAGAAGTTGGTTTTCATGACTCGACTTAATTTGTCGCGTTGGTTGTGTTCACAGTAACTTTTTTTTGTTTCCATGTCATTAAGGTGTTATATTGGAAATGCACACACAGAGTATGAATTTGGAAGTGATCTTATACTGCGAGTGTTATGCGTTCATCAGCATTTTTTTGATCATTTCTCATTCACAACTGATGTTGTTACACAGTTTTTCCGTATACGATGCTCAACAGTTCGCGATGATTACCATTGCACCATGACTATTGATGCACTAATTAGCCAAAACGATAGTCGTGCGACTTCTTTATAATAACAGCACTTTAACCACTTCTGTTAAAATGTAACCAAACATCTCGCTGTGTTCCAATCAGCGCTCCCAGCATGTCTATATGATCTGCATATGTAAGCAATTGTGCAGACTTGAAATATGCGGTGTCTTTTGTGTCGGCACATAAGAGACGCACATTATTTTCAAGGATGATGTTGAAAAAACCACATGGCAATGCGTTGCCCCGTATATATCCCTTTTTTACAAGTCTCGGTCTTCGACGGGAATGGGACAGCGGAAATGGTAAAGCCTGATTAGTTCTCTGTGGGTAGCTTCCCTCTATAGACACTGCCATATGTGGCTTTAAAGTCGTCAAAATTGCACAGATCTTCTTCAAGATCTGCATTTGTCCTGGATTTGTCTGTCCTAAAATCAAACTGATAGCTGCCTAGTTGGGCCAACTTCAGCCCCAGTAGTTGGCGCTGTTATAAAGGATTCTATTCTTTTGGTCCAAGCAAATAATGCTTTACTGTGATTATATCTTCGGGTTCTAGCGGCTTTAAATAGTCCCTCTGGGGCAGAAGCTTTATTAGATCGCTGTCTTAATCTCACTTCGGTATCGTCTTAGCGTCGTTGAAGTCGGAGTTACGGACTTTCCTCTTTTCTTCGTCCAATGACAGCAGTATTTTAGCTATTATCGCATAGACGGTGATCAGCTGTACGTTTTCCGAGTTAACCCTGCTGTCTTCCTCTCCGGTTTGATGGCCCGGGTATGCTTGTTTCACGTTTTTGTAAAATTTTCAAACTTTAGAGATAGCATCTCTCCATCTGTGAGTCCTCGTTCTTCTTGTGATGTGCTGTTTTCTTTTTTTGTTCGAAGAGCTCACGAGTAGCTTTCGTCCGTCGATGTAGCATTCTGTACACGGCTCTCTCTGCACTCACAATCAAACCCGACGTTTCTTTTATGTTTTCTTTTAGGTGGTGATTAGAAGCCTAGCGCATCTAAAGCGACATTCCTGATGGTGTTGTGACATTTCCATTGCTGTTCTATGGTTTGAGGTGATAATATCAGGTCTTATGAAAGCTTGAGAGGTAAAGATCCTGGCAGTCTGTTGCCACTGCAGCTTGTCGATTCTTTGATATTTGCATCCGTTCCTTCCGTATTATCCGGCTGATATTGGCTCCTCGGGAGGTGAGAAAGCCTAGAATGCTGAAGCAGTGTCTGGCGTCGATCGCAATATGATCAGTTTGGTTAGCAGCCCCCTCTTGGATTACAAGATGCGGAAACAGTCTACTGGCTGCTACGAGAATACATCCCGTCACAAAGTCTTCTGGGCTGTGATGTTGTTGGCTATGTTTTTCTGCGACTCGTTCAAAGCTGTGCTCCTTACCCAGCCTCTCTCCTAGAACAATTTTATTGTCACGGTTCGGGCATATCTAGAAGGTCATAGAAGTCAGCCTTGAGTCGATCGTATTTCTCCTTCAAGGAGGAATGAGCTTATGTTTCCGAAGATAGCTTTGGCACGGATCGTAATAGGGCATTTAATTACTACGCATTCAAGTCGGTGTTGTTTGCTCTTTCTGGAGCATTTTCCATAATATATGTCAAAGTTTTTCATTCGTTTTTACGCGAAAAACTCAAGAGAAAGAGTAGAACAACCTCTCAAACCCAACAAATGACAATTTTATGCAGCTTTTGGACTGATGGGTTATTAGGCCATTAGGCTGTTTTGTCCGAGGTTCGTGTTAATGACTTGGGCGATGTTTATTGTCAGGAAGACAGAGCCAAATGCCCAATGTGAAACAATGGAGCTATTGCGTGAAAACATTTCTGGACGTGAAATTTCTTGGAATGGAGACTTAACTTGATCTCTAAAATCGTGCAGTGGAACACCGTTTTTATTTATGTTTATGTTTTCTCGATTCAAGCACTAGAAGAAGGCCTCAGGGCCGTTATTTACAAAGTTCTGCCGCAATTATGCGAACATTTTATAAGAAAAAATGATTCAAGGCCCAAACGGAGATTTAGCAGATATTGTATTTTATTATTAACCCAAAAATTGGACGTTGGACTAAAATAAAAATATATTTTTCATATCACTTTCAAGGTTTTTTTTATTGATATTAAAACGGCACTTCTTGTTTGTAAATGGTAAATGATTTCGGCGAACGTCTTTAAACGAGTCGAAGTACTGTTCCCTAGGATAATCGCCTTATAGCATGGAATAACTCTCAATACTGAAGCTAAGGCCTGTGTTTGAAAACGGCACGCTACCTTCGACGCCATATGATATATACAGTCAGTCACGAAAGTCTACATATACCCCTGAAAAGTGCTAGATCAATGCTTGCAGACAAAATGTCAATATTATTTATTTATTAGATAACGTATAACTGTTCAAAAACATGATTCAAAACAAAAAGTAGTCGTTTCTTTAGAATAATTCAACAAAAACAAGCAAAAACAACAAAAAATCATCTCAAGAAAGTAAGAAAGCGACTAAAGACACTAAGGCATTTGAGTCGGAAAGAACTGTTTGCAGTAGCTAGCGCGTGCTTTCTTAGGTAAACGATTGTGAATTAAAACTAGCAATCAGCAAATATATGGTTTTCATTTGAGGCTTAGTGTAACCGGATACAACATAAAACCTTAAACCTTAACTTATCTCAGCTACCAAAGCAGCAAATACCTCTCCACTAACCTTTCAGCGATGTCATTCTAACGTCGATACTCCTAGACACAACAGTGTCACAATTTTATTTACTATCAATAAACTTGTCAACATCGAGTCCAAATGATTCCAACCTTGACAGCTTTCCCATCGTCTCATATCATCGCCATAAATCGAAAAATATCATCAAACAGACATTGAAATTTATTTCATAGACATGTCACCTCTTAAATGCTGTTACGTCAGATCAAAACGGAATAATAAACACTGCCTCTGGCATTTACCTCTTATGTGGACTTGTTGCGACTTTTTCTTATAATTTTTATCGCATCATAATCAATCACGTTTGCTAAATCGAAGGACAGTCTTCGAGCTTCATCATTGAGATCAACTGTCACTGCCATACGAGTATATGCTATAACCCCGAAGGTTTCTCTATCTTTTTCTTTTATCTTTGAAGTTCACCTCTAATTGGCATACAATTAGCATCGGTGAAAGTGATTAATAATTAATCAGTAAATAATTATTATCCGCCAATGGTGGCGATAAAACGGCGCCTTTCATATCGCCGATATCTGACGAAAAAGTGCTAAATAGTCCTAAACGACCAAAGAGTTCGATTGTAAGTAAGTATGCGAATTTGCCTCTGAATTTGCGCGCGAAAAGTGACAGCGACAGTGCCTGACATACTTCAGCTCCGATGTAAACTCCGGACAGCATCGTCAGTCAGTTCGAATGACAAACGACAAGTGACAAGTGACACGACTGATAAGTGACAGAGAAAGTGCGTCAATATATTATTTGCCAAATTCGAAGGTGAATCTTTATGATTTAACGTTTACTCGCTACGAGTACGAGTACGATCCAATGGCATGCATATAAAAAAAAAAAGAAGAAATGAACTCCGTCAATCAAAACGGGGATCGCTTGTCTAATGCGGTCTTGGCAGAACGGCAAGACATCGAGCTTTTAATTTAAAAGTTCAAGGTTGCGTGCGGCCTTCATGATAATTTTTTCCCTCTTCATACCTACATTCGCTCTTCAAAGGTCGTTTCCCTTACTTCGATTGTTGTCTGCTGATGTTTTTGTGTTTTGTTTTGTTTTTGATTTCTTGTTTTAGAAAGGATTTCTAGGGGAAAGAACAAGCAAATATTTGCAACCCTTCTCAAGTTGTTTGTTTCTTGTTCTTATGGGCTCTCAATGGACGGCGAGTAATTTGTTCGCATTTGTCCTTGTTGCGAATTTTTATTTTTGATTCTCTGTTCCTCGAAAACGGGCCACGTCAAAAGGGATGACGAGTTTTATACTTTTTTTTGTTGGTTTCTGGAAGGGATTATGAACACTTCATGGTGTTTTACTTGACTTTTACACGATGGAGAAGAGGACAAGTCGATAAATTAGAGCATTTACATGCAACGCTTTGGAGTTTCTAGTTGAGACAGATACGAGGGGTCGGTTTTGATATGGAAAACATAGAAAAACTTTTAAGGGATCTGTTTCTTATCTTTGTTCGAAGGAACGAGATACTTGAGGCGGGACCGTCTGTAAACAGATTGACGAATTGCACTTGGGATTGGGTAATTCGGTTGAAATCAAGATTTTTTTTTTCAAACTCGACTCAACTCAAATCTTATTTTGAAGACGAATCAGTGTTGAGGAGTCGAAGATGTCTATTAATATGATATGTGCCCAGAAATGATGTTGAAAAGAAGGATTAAGGTCGTGCTCCAACCGATATGTCTCTGTTTAACCCTGGAAGGTCATCGTTATTTTTATAACACAAAGATCATCGTTCGTCGAATCGACGACGCCATATTTAATTTATTTTTAAAATAATCCCATGTATCAAAAACCATTAAATGTTAGTTTCATATAATCTTGTTTATATATGCTTTCGAATAAAAAAATATCTGGCCACTTTTTTATAGTCTTTTAATTATAAATAAATATTTCACAGCTCTTCTTCATTTGGCTTGTTGTGCAAAACATAAATAAAAAAACGTTTAAATTAAGTAAATTAAAGTAACTATTATTCATTGGGTGCATTTTTTTCTTTAAAATAACACTTTAAACTTAAACTGGAGCATGTTTTCAGGAACGACAGTTTTCATTTTGAGCAAGAGGAACAAAGCACTATTTGATGCTCCCCACAGAGACTTTTTTGACATTTTGCACACGACGATTTTGTCATTCGTCGCTTGGCAGGGGGACAGATTGCGCAAATCTTGCGTTTTTTCACATTTTTTTCACGATTTTCTTCGTCATTTTTATCAGTTGCAATTAGATTTTCAATATTTGATCGCAGTGACGTAGACAATGCTGGTATTTCAAGTCTGTCTGTCATATGACTTTTAACAAGGGCAGTATGCAATTCCTTCATGAAAGCTGGGCGGCTAAGAGGTTTTTGATTCGTTTGGAACATATTATGTGTGTAAATAATATAGCAGTTTATAAAAGCCATATTCAATATCCCAAAGAAGTAGCACACTGGCCATCTATTTGTTTTGCGTGAACAGCTCATGACACTACACATTAGGTCAACACTACCTTTTGTTTTGTTGTAGAATTCAATCATGTATGGTTTGTTTGAATTCGGATTGACTGCTCCCTCTTCATTACAAGATGACAATAAATATATTATTTTACTCGGCTTCGGTTTGTACGAGAGAAGAGTCAGTTCGTTGTCATAGCAAAACATTGATGTGTTACATTTACGACCCTTTATGCTTTTCAATTCACTAGGAATTTCTCTTTTATTAGAACGGAGAGTTCCAACAATTGTCAGCTTATATGGTTCGCATAAAAGTGATTTGGCAAGTGGAACTGACGTAAACCAATTATCCATGGTTACGTTCCTATTTGAGCCATGTACAGTTTTTGTCAATTCCTTGACATAGTACTCACTTAGTGGAAAGTTTGTTTTATTTGAGCCTTTTCCCAAATACGGCAAAGCGTCAACCATATATTTCGTGCCACTGTCACACATCATAACCGTTTTGATCCCATATTTTGCTGGCTTGTTAGGAATGTACATACGGAAACTGCATTTGCCTCTGAACGCCAGTAGTTGTTCGTCAATGGTAAGGTACTCCCCAGGAGTATAATTATCGCGGCATTTTTGGATAAAAATCTCCCAAATGTTCCTAATTGGAGCAAACTTGTCTTTAATTAATTGCATGCGTAGAGATTTGTCGTCGAATCGAATACATGACATAAGGAACTTAAATCTTGCTTTTGTCAGTATCGAAATATATGTCATTCCACAGTAGGATCGGTCAAACATTTCGTCTGCAGACAGATGTTGGTCCTTCTTGACTGCTGTCAATACCAAAATTCCAATTAAGGCTGCTATTTCTTTCGAAGTAGTTTGTATTCTTTGGGCTTCATCTGAAGTTCCAAGTAAGATAGATTGACGGTTAGAAATCTCGACGTTTGTCCATTGAACAATTTCCTCTATGATCTCAAGTGTAATAAACATCTGGAAGCACTGCAGTGGGTCTGTTACATTTTTGCATTGTCGCGTTGGTCCTCGAGCTTGGTGTACAATATTAAGACCATAACGATGAGAGTTGCCTTTTTGTGCTGACCACTTATGTTTATTTTTTCCCCGCAAAATAGATTTTTTGAACGATATTATGCTTGACTTGGCTTTCAATAAATGCAAAGGTATATTATCTTCATCTGTATCGGTTGAATCCTCTGGCGAGCCTGCATCCTCTTCATTTTCGGTCTGTTCCAGTTCGATCTCTACATCAGATTCTACTTCGTTTTCGTCTAGATCACCATCGATCTCATCGTCTGATTCGGAGACATCATCACATATTGCAAGAAAATTTTCAATTTCCACGTCGGTAATTTTTTTTAAGTCACTTATCTTTACTTTTAGCTGCATAAACCAAAAAAAAAAAAAATCAGTAAAAAAAAAATTAGAAACTTACTTAGAAACGAAAAAGTAACACAAAGTTCATCGTTCGTCGTTTCGACTACGCATATTTGAAAAATAAATACTTACACAAAGCGTATAAAGCCGACCAACTGCACACAGCAACAGCACAACAGCACCTACCGTTGTACGAAAAATCAACACGGAACAAACAAAGAAAAAATAAGAAAAACAACAAAATGTAAACTAGCGTCGTCGAAACAACGAACGATGACCGTCCAGGGTTAAAGCAGAAGGATAGACATATTTGTAGAATCTAATCTCAACTCAAAATAACATGTTTATTCCTATGTATCGAAGTGAAAAGCTGTTGTATTCTAACCTTAAAGAAAGATAACCATATGCATGCGAGGTATCTTTAGAAATGAATGGGAATGTTGTAATAGCGCCTGATGACCAGAATTTTCCAATATCATCATAACAATTCTGTAATCCAATACAAATTCATCCTTAAACTCTAATTATGATCTGTCAACGTCAAAACATTAATTAAAGCCTACATTTTTATCATGGTATAGTACATGGACGAGCAATGTTTAGAAATAATAGAAAAAGAATCTCTAAGTCAGTGATTGCAACTTTAAGAGCACTTACTCCAATTTCCTGTCGTAATAATCGTCCCACCAGACAGGTTGTGCTTACTATAATGGATAAAATCGAGTCACCATATTCACTACTGAATCTTCCTGTGCTAGTGGGACAATGAAACGTTCGAAGTACTGAAAATATTACTGCCGTAAGTGGTTCAGTGCAAAACGGACCAAATCAGTCGATTCCATGCTTACAAGAATAGGGAATGTCTCAGTCCACATTGTGACAAATTTTTCATACCGATCTTGGACTATACCCATACAAAATTTAGCTAACTAATCGCATCTACAAAAAGTTACCGTTTGGTTTAAATTTATGCAGGCGGTGTGATTGGATCTTATTTTTTCATCGATGAAAATGATCGCATTGTAAGGGTCGGTGGAGTTCGCTATCCTGCCATGTTGGAAGACTATTTTGGCCCAGAATTCGATGGACTTCACCTCAGGCATCAAGTTCCAAAACACATGCCACACAGCTAGTCAAACAATTGATCTACTGAAAGGAGAAGTTCAATAATCGTGTAGTGGAAAGTTCGAGGTTTGTTCAAAAAATAAGGTGATTTTTATTTTTCTCGAAAAATACTTCTTTATTCATCAATATCTATTTTATTTATCCAATATCTTATTTATTTATCAAATTATTAAAACATTTGCATCAGCGCTTCCTGCAATCCGTTTTTATCTCCTCAATCTGTGACAAATCGTGGTAATTTTGGGAAGAGATAAAAGTTGTGCGGGATCCAAGCACGGAGAATACGGTAATTTAGGCGTGATTATGGTTCTGGCGAAAAAATTAATAATTGAGGTGAATTATCGTGATGCAACCACCATGCATTTTTTTCTCACAAATCCAGACGTTTTCTTCATATTGCTTCATGCAATATGCATGACTTCACGTTAATATTCCTTATTGACCCTACGACCCTACCTGAAAGAACTCATGATGAATCACGCCATTGTAATCATACAAATCAATGAGCCAAACTTTCACATTTGACCGAACTTGGCGTGCTCTTTTCGGTCTTGGCTCCTCTGGTCGCTTCTTTCCATTGGGATGATTGGATTTTGGTTTCGACGTCATAACCATATTCCCATGTAAAGGGTGGACGAACATCAAATCGCCATCGATCTCAACAGCTCAACATTTCACGCACTAGCCTAAGGAGAATTCTGCGCAAAGATCTCGGATTAATCGCTTACAAGGTCATATTGACTCAGCGATTGAAGGCGCGTGACCACCCGCTTCGTTATCCCTTCGCAGTATGGGCCTTAGAGCAGTTTGAATTGGACAATGAATTTGGGCGAAAAATCATCTTTTCTGACGAGGCGCATTTTTATCTCGGCGGCTACGTTAACAAACAAAATTGCCGCATCTGGCTCGGAAAACGTGCACGTTATTGTCGAGAAGCCAATGCATCCGCAGAGAGTGCGGATAGTGGAGTGGTGGCATCATTGGACCATTTTTCTTCGAAAATGAGGTTGGGAACAACGTTTCGGTTAACCGTGGGTGTTACAAAGCCATGTTAACCGACTTTTTTTTTATTGAAGTTGAAGATATGCCAAAATCGATCTTTTGCGCACCAAATTCCCAAAACGTGTTATCAGCCGTCTTGGCCGCCTCGGAGCTGCGATTTGACACCTTTAGACTCTTTTTTGTGGGAAACCGTGAAGGACCGATGTTATGCCCTTTGTATGACCCTTTTCAGGAAACCTGGATCGACATTCAAGTCATTCAACAACTCCTGAGTTATGCTCATGAGACGGTTCAAAAAATCTGAAAAAAATTCATGGCATGAGCCAACCGATATGCCAATATCTTTAGCAATTTCACTATCAGAATTTGACGATTCTTCATAACAAATTTCTTTACTTCCTCAACGTTTTCATCCGTTGTTGACGTGTTGGGGCATCTAGAAGGCAAAGAAGATCTTAATGACGATATCCTCTTTGCCTTATGTGGAGAACTTATACCACTTTAAACATTTTTTTTTGCTCAAATTAGATTCGTCAAATGCCACAAAATTTAAAACAGATTTTTTGTTCCATTTTTTCCAATACCAAAAAAATGACAACCACACCGAAATGGGTTTAACTTTTATAACTGTGAAAAATAAACAAAATATCCAAAACGACTGACAACGTCATTACATCTTAGGGGACATGTGTATCAATATAATAAAAGAGACATTTTCGAAAATCGAATGTACTTAACTCTCGAAATTCAAAAGGTCCCCTTTATTTTTGAACAAAACTCGCAGACCGGCCGAATGGTCATTTTAACTCAATTTAAGCCCTTTGGATTTGTTTGTATTTGATTACAAGTCAACAATATTAGATGATCTTAGAACCGATATTGACCGCGAAATTGCCAATATTCATGAAAAAATGCTGGAAGAACGGCTCCAAAGAATCGATCGATGCACGCGTGATCGCGATTGTCATATGAACGAGATTCAATTTCTTACTTAAATTTAACATGTGTCCTGCACCTGCAATAAATTTCAGCCCGATACTTCAATAATTCTCAACATTATTTAAACTGAAAATTGTTATGTCCTTACTAAAAACTTTGTATTAGTCCGTTTCGCATAATTGTTGTGCTGTCGGTTTCCATAAGCAAAGAGAATCTTGAACGGTCTTCGCTTCCTAGGCAAAGATGAGACTAAAGGCCCAACCATAATAGACAGGAGCAAGCAGAAGCAAGCAGAGGGGAATGTCTTGTTACATGCAAAGCATATGATATGCCCACAATGGGCAGATGTGACGATTCGTTAAATGTTCGTTAACTGATGCGAGCAGAAGGAAGGTCTTCTTGAAAGAAGACATGACGGAAGGAATTTTTGACAAGTGACATTTGAGGTTAGGAAAGAGAATAAAGAGAAAATAAATATGGAATACGAGCTTGTTAACAAGTTGATTTCACTTGTGCAGGACAATAAGTGTCTCTATAATAAAGCAGATGGCTTTTATTTCAATAAAAAGAAAAAAGCCAAAGCCACACCGAAAATAAACAAATCGAATGAAAACAATTTGACAGTTCCTTTCCTTCTGCTTGCTCCTGCTTGCACCTGTTCATCATAGGTATCGTGACGGTTCGTTGAAACAGAGGGGAGAATTTCGTTTGATTCTGACATAAGCTTCTGCTTGCTCCTGTCTATTATGGTTAGCCCTTAAAAGCGCATTGCTGAGAGAACTAATAACTATACCAAAAATTCGGTTCCATAAGTCTACATGAATTTTTCTAAAGGTGATCGATGCAGACAAATAAATAAATTTGAACACTCTCGATCGATGTCCATTTATGTCCAAAACTGACCAACAGAGGGAAATGCTGTACCTGATGGGGACTCGAACACAAGTACAATTTTGGTTCTATAATTTCTCTATCATAATTGGAAGATTGTTGAACAATTATCACGAATTTCCAAAAAAGATCGGACGCCACAGAATTTTTGAAAAATATTCTCAATTGGCAGATATCCATAATTTATTTGAAAGAAACATGTTCATCCTGCCTTCCATGCGTCACTGAACGTGTAAGCTACAATCATAGACGCAAACCATTGGAATATGTTCGAATAAACTAACGAAAAACATTCGTGAAACCGACGTTTTGACAGCAGCTCTTACGTCTTCTGGATAGTTATTATAGATTCCGACGTCTCCATATATGGTCCACATCGCGTCCAAACAAAATGCATTACGCCTTATTGCGGTTTCGATTCTTGGCAACAATTAACCGCACGTTTGGCTCTTAAATTAAAAAACAGACATGAGTACTAAAACGCGTCAGTATCTGTATGAATGTAGGTACAGTGTTCCAAAGTGGTCTCTGAAGTCATTATACTAGGTCATGGAGAATGGAATGAGTCCCCATCGACTACATCACCGTTATTTCTATTTTTCTCCCAAATACCTCCATGCAAACAAAGGCTAGGAGCTAAATTTGTTTTTATTAATAAAATCCAACGAGTATTACGAAACGGTTTCGTGCAAAATAAAATTTTGTCGGAATTCCAAAGTTTCGAAAACAAGAGCGCCAACACAATCGAAGACGCTCACCGTCCATGACGTAAGTGTACCGATTCAAAGTCACATGATAGCACGATAAGTGACATCGAAATGAGAGTTTTCACCATCATCACCAGCACGCCACCATCATTGCGGGTGTGATCGTTCGGTATACGGAGGGAGATAACCATCTACGATCATATGATTGCTGCTCGTGTGGGGAGATGGCGGGCATGCCATGGCGCACAGTTTTGTTATTGTTTTTCCTGCCGATCGATTCTGCTCGGTGGTCTATAAAAAGCCGCGACTAAAAATAAGACCGACGCGCTATGCATAGCGTCTTGATGACGCGGTTGTTTTCTTTTTTTTTTCATTAACTTTTCTGTGTAAGTGTGCTGTGGGGTGCTACTTGTAAATGATGAAGGCATTGAGCAGCTCGTCCCCTCGCTCAACGCAACAGTTGCCCATCCTTCGTCAATCGATTTTATCTGAGAATAGCTTGATCCAGTTCTCTTACCTTCTTAGGATGACTGCCTAAGTGCGATCGTTTTATTGGTATGAGAGGTGACGACGGTTTTTGGGGTTAGATCGGTGTCGGGCAACAGCTGCTGCACGTTGTATTCTGCTACGGTGGGGTGCGTATACGTAAGGTATATCGAAATTAAGTTCAAGAATTTATGTGAATGACATGGGACGCGTTGAAGGATCCATCGCTCCCCTCAATAGGCCCGTGTGGCATATGAATTTTCAGAAGCCAGAGCTTCTCCCCAAGAAAAAAAAACATAAACAAAACGATCTGTTCACCTCGAACTGTGTTGTTTGGGTTTTCTAGCTATAGGGGAATTCCGACGAATGAGGAAAATTGTTTTTTTTTTTTTGAAAGTCTTTAATTGGTTTTGCCTCTAGTTTTTGTTTTTTTTTTTTCTTTATTGAGAATGTCCCCAATTTATTGTAAACAATGAATAAATCTGAAAATAGTGTTGCATGGTCTTGGGTGTAGACACTGTTGCAATACGCGTTTGGAATGTTGTTTTTTTGTTTAAAGGAGATAAGGGAGGGACAACGAAAAATGACAATAAGGGTCATGACAGATGATAAAACAGAACAAAGAACGTGGGGAGAGGAAGAGATCGGGGAGCGTGTGTCGGGGATTGCGTTAAGTTGATCTCGGGCTACGTGGAAGCTGATGTTCGTTGGTAATATTATTTCTGTTTTTGTTATTGATTGGACGTCTCGGCAGTGGAAAAGTTTTTGAAAATATTTTTAAAAATAGAGACGAAGGGACGTAATTAATCACATTCCATGTGGAAACCGATTTCTCATCTGTAACCAAAGGGCGACAGTCGAGGCGTAGATATTATTTGAAAGGTATGTATGTAGACGTTCTAAAAATATGTTTGGTGTAGTCATAGAACAGAATTTAAGAAAAGAGCTTTAGATTGATTAGGTCAGGTAAAGTCGCATCGGACTCCATAGGTTCGACTAGGAAATCAGTGGGAGATCACTAGATGATTGCCCAAAAGTCTGGAGAAAATTTAATTAGAGCTGTTCAACCATATTTCTTCTTCTTCTTTCTTCTTTTCCTTTTTTCGGCGTTGTTATGGTCAGAAGTGTAGGACCATAACCTTCCCACTTAACTGCATTCCTACTGGTCCGCTTGTGGGGTCCGCCGGTTTGACCTCAGAAAGTAGCGGCAGGCTTCCCGGTTTGGGATTACTTCATCGCTGAGGCCAATCAAATGCTGGTGTTTTTGCATTTGTTTGCACCAATTGTTTTTCGGCCTGCCTTTTTTTTTTTTGCTCCAGATTTTTTTTGTTTGATCTTACTCTTACAACACCGGTGATCTCCAGTCGTGTCAACCCACTAATTTGCATGTACACTTGTGGGGCAGTTTAATGGTGGTTCAACCATGTTTAACCACAAAAACTAGACAAATAATACAGAAGGCAAATGTAAACAACTGTGGCCACTGATAGGTTTTACAAGTTGTTGAAGATCGATCAACTTCGATTACTAAGTCTCCTCTTTCAAAGAGTGA
The DNA here is from genome assembly GCA_958301585.1 of Merodon equestris. NCBI lineage: Eukaryota > Metazoa > Arthropoda > Insecta > Diptera > Syrphidae > Merodon > Merodon equestris. Next base: position 106,876,063 of record OY284414.1, read on the forward strand.
AACATTTGCAACGAGATCGAGGAGTGATTTGTTGGACATTTTGTATGCCAATAGGCCAAAGTCCTATGACAATCTACCTATGTCCCGATGATTGAACGAGAATAGTGAATGTTTTGATAGAAGACAAGAAGGCTTAGACCGAACCCAACGCAGCTTTTGTGACCTGGCTGTTTGAAAAGTTTTCGATGTTACCAGAGGTTATAGTGATATTACAAAGCATTAGGTAAATTTCTTCCCTCTAGGAAGCTGGGATACATACGAATTCTAAAGTGGTCGCAGTATTTTTCCATCCAACGGCCTAAGTTTGAAGAGTCTCCTTGCCTCTGTGCAGGGTGAGCAAATAAATCTCTTCAACACTTGTCGTTGTATAGGGAATGTTCAAAAAGTAAAGGGGAATATTCAGTCTTTGAAAAGGGTTTTATGTTCTCCCCTTCCAAGTCCACATAAGGTATTACAGATCTATGCCAGACCTTCTTCCGAACATTTTGCGCTTCAATCCTATCTATGTATGTATACTCATGAAACGACAGCTCCCTGATGTCCTCTTTATTTTTGGAGAAAAAAAAGTCGAAGGCGTGACCTATTAATGAAATCAAAGCTGATGCGTCATGGTTTTGCCACCAAACTTAGATTTTTTTATTGGATTTACTTGCCAATAGATGGCGCTAGCGGCACATGCTGGTCGGAAACATTACATGGTACTACTTTTCATCATTACATTCGCGAATTTCCGTCGCCATCGTATACATTTACGTATATTTTTCTGCGTAAAAATGTCGACTTTACAGCCAAATGCCCTTAATCTGCGGGAATGTTTCCCTTTCATTTTGAAAAAAATTGCAGCTGAGGGGCGTCGAATAGTTATAGAATGGCGCCCGGGACCGGTAAAAAAAATTTAAGACGCATAATTGCAGGCACTACTGGATCAGAAACCATGTCAAACCCAATGAGAACTTAGGGCTGGCGATTGGTCTAAAGAAAGGAACTTGGGTGCCTCGCGGGTCGAAGTCACTTCAAATTGCGCTTTTTTACAACCAAACTGCTGCTCCGGCGGCAAGAAAGGAGGGGTTCTCTGCATCGTATTATGACTAGCGATGAACCCATGAAGGTAATTCAAGGTGAAAAAATCGTGGAGGCGCAGCAGCCATGCACCAAAATCAACGGCCAAGCCGAACATACGAGGGTGGCCCGATATGTAGTTAGCCTCACCGCCAGATGGCGCCAGTAGACGGTTACTGTCTAAATTTCAGCCGGATCGGACTCGTAGTTTTGTTTTGACCGCGTGTGGAATCGGGAGTGTCCGCGAATTTTAAAAAAATTTAAAAAGAGCAATATCAGTTGGTGATTCGATTCTTGTTTTTGGAAGGGAAATCGCGCAGCGAAATCAAAAAGCGTTTGGATGCTGTGTACGGTGGCTCTTCTCCTTCGATGGCGACCATCAAAAATTGGTTTAACGAATTTCAACGTGATCGCTCGTCGGTTTTTAATGAGTCACGTCCAGGTGCCCGAAAACGTCCCCCACGGAGGATAACGTGACAAAAATCCACGATCTCGTATTGGCAGACTGCCGAATGTGCGCGAGATTGCTGAGACAATAGGCATTTCAAAAGATCGCGTGGGTCATATCCTGCATGAAATTTTGGGCATGAGAAAGCTGCCAGCGAGATAGGTGCCGCGTTTGCTCACTCCGGACAACAAGCGCAACCGTGAGATCACACGGTCTGCGTCGTTTGGTCACAGTCGCCGAAATATGGATCCACTGGTACACATCAGAGACAAAGGAACAGTCGAAACAGTGGACTTCACCCGGCGAACGGGCTCCAAAGAAGGCGAAGACTGTCCCATCGGCCGGAAAGGTGATGGACACCGTTTTCTGGGATTCACAAGGTGTGATCCACTTCGACTACCTAGAGAAGGGCAAAACGGTCACAGAGCTGTACTATGCCAAATTATTGGGCCGATTCGACACCGAATTGAACTTCTGCGTTTAACACGAGCATTGTAGGAAAAACGGTCAAATTAGTAGCAAAGACAAGACACAGTGTTTTCACAGCATGACAACGCTCGGCAACATGTTGTTCAGGTCGATAGGATCTACCGGGAAACACTGAAATGGGACACTCTAACCTACCTACCGTATTTTCCAGACATCGTCCCATTCGACTACCACCTGTTCCAATCGTTGATGCATGGCCCGGCTGAGCAACCATTTCATTCATTCGAAGAAGCCTTTCAATTCGTGGATCGCCTCAAAGTCATTTAGGTTTTCCGACGCATGCTGTCAGAAAGACATGCAGAAATTGTAGTGAGCGATGGATAATAATTTCTGAAATAATGGTATGGTTGCGGCTGTCAATTACTCTCACTTATTGTATCCAATATGGTCCATCTCTTTGGCTTGACATCCCAAGTTCAGTCTGTGGCAGTATTGGCCATAAAGTCGTTTGCCTGTTTGTAAACTGTTTGATCTGTCGTAGAAATCATAGATTTTTCGATTAACAGAATCATCCGTGCAATGGTGAAGCGTTTTGAAGAACTCGATTCGGAATCAGGCCAAACTCAATATCAACGTGGTAGGGCAGCACGAACACTCTTAACACACCATCGCTATTAGCAAAGGTTTTCAAACCCAGCCAGGCAACTCCATTCATCGCCGAAAAAAAATTGGGCCTCACTTACTTGTATAGCACTTTACGGTGAGTTTTAAAAATTGATCTTAATTTGCAAGCCTTTGTCCGACCCGCCGATTCGTCAAATGTATGTTGGATCCTCAAGGCTATTGGTCATCAAATTGAATCTTTTCCGATAAACGAAATCATCATATAATGTGACCGAAAAACTCACACAAGATTCACCAAAAGCATCACCGTGTTCCGCACTGTGGTTGGCTGAAACTTATTTCTTTATATGAAGAGTAAGATCCATATCCAAACTGAAAACGCGCCGATTGATCCATTTATTCACCAAAAAGTCATTAATAGTTTTGACCTTCGGCTGATCGCTTGCTACAGAAGCTGTGGTGGTCGCATGAATGATGTCGTGTTGCATAGACCAGATTATTAAATTAAATTAAATTTATGAAACGTCTTAGTAGCTCTGCATTTATTTTATTTTACTGATCCATTTTTCACGCAAATAAATAATCGTCGATCGTACCGAACATCTGCAACATATTTGACAACTGACATCGGAATTAAGAACCAGTTTTACTGGCAATGTGAAACAACACAATATTCGCATGAATCGGACCAATATCACCAACAAAATCGCGTAATTCCTCTTACTTTTTGAACACATTCCGTGTTTGGATGATGAAACTCCATACAATGCACCATCTTGGTCGAAGCGATACCTCGTTATGCTTGTGAATAATTTAGGCCACTTCGACTAAAAGAAGTAGGTGTTCGACCTCTATCACTATGCACATGATAATTGACGCTAAATATAGCTGCCAAGAACAGGTAAATCAAGTCTTAACGTTCATTTCCTTAATAAAAACAATTTTCAAAATACCGTTTTAATAGCTCAAACAGAATCAAGATATCCACCAAGATGTGTATTTTATGCGGAAAAAATCTAAATAAATGTCGTTAATTCAAATTTAGATATTTTGATTGTCTCAACGTTCCTTTTTCAAGGATGAACGCATTAGCCATCGAAAAAAGCAATTAAAGGCTGACTATGGCCCGTTTTAGGCCAGTCGTAATATAATTCTAACCACTGGGCAACCAGTTTCTTTTGTCATCTTTTATAAATATTTTTAGATTGTAGTCGTAAAAATTGAAAGCAGACGTAAAAACAAGTGATCGTAAACGAATTTTATCGGTTTTTAATTAGCCTGTTTGCCGAGGTTGACAACGGAAGTACTAATACGAGATGACAAACTCAGAAAGACGATCTCTCCGATTTCTCCAACCATCTGCAAAGTGTGTGTTGCTTGTTTCTGGACTTACTTATATTAGGTTATTACCATCTAAAAAATTATTCCAAGGTTTTGTTAAGTCGAAAATCGGAGATGTAACCGAATCCTGCAGATGGAGATGGATTATCCTTTGCGACCGATTTCCGATTGCAAAAACACCATTCCAGGTGGTGATCCCCTCGCAGCACTTGAATGTGTTCCATTAGCAATCAACAGGCGTAGTGTCCTCGAATCAATTAAACATCTGTTCCCATTCGAATGCATCAACAATTACTCGCAATCTCTACAAAATGTATCTGTATCTTGATTCGTGTTCATGCATCACCTTGAACCATCGACAATCTCAATTGTAACAGGAGAGCAGCTGAACAATGAAGCCCATCATCATCATCAACACCACATGTGTGCGTTTGCGTCCCTGAAGAAAAAAGAAAAAAAAAAAAAAAAAACCAAGAGAACAAGAAACAGGAAGAACAGAAATGAAAACACCCGCCTCACCTGTTGGTGGCACATCTCATTCCCGATTACCGATGCTTTTACATAAGTACCAATGCCCAGCCGCAACGTCGTACAATTTTCCGAATTACATGCAACACGTTGCAGAGAATTGGGTAACGCCACAAGCAACTGCGTCGTTTTGTCGTTTCTTTCTTCCTTGGGTCTGCGGAAGGGAATGAATGGCTGCATGCAGCTCCAGCCGCAGGTGGTCTATCGAGCTTGTGTTTTTCATATTTTTTTTTTGATTTCTTTGTTTACTCGTTTTGGGCGGTTATTCATCTCGTCTTAATGACGCATTTGGCGGGAATCCCGAGAAAGAATACTTTTCACTCGAAAAGAACGTGGCTCTTGGAATCATCTAAGGTGATTCATTTGTTTTGATTCGGATGGTCGGTGTCGCTTTCGCAGTTTGGTGCAATTCAATTGTTTACAGATACGAGTGCTGATTTGTTGTTGTTTTCGTCGATGTTGTTGTTGTTTTCCGCGCTTAATTTACGCCCAGTCAGTGTTTTCGTCTGATTTCGAAAGAAGATCTGTTTATGATCGGTTAACGGTAGCGTGCGAAATATTTTTCTCTTGTTTTTATTGTTATTTCCAGAGCTGAGAGGCAAGTGATATGTGTTTACAAAAGTCGGAAAGTCACTGCTGTGATTTGGACTTTGCCACTCGGACGATACCACGAATGTCACTGAGACATTAAATAAACGTCTGTCGGTAATACTGCGCCTTGATTAAGCTAACTTTAGAATATGGGGTCAGATTCTGTTGGGAATTGGAGGCCTTCATCGAGGGGTTAAAAGATGATTTACGGAGCCAAAAGCATTTTGGCGTGGCTTGTGCCAGAGTCGTTTGGTTGGTTTCAGGAATTTAAATTCAAGTTACCGAAAAGCAATCGAGGATCTTTAAATTAACTGAGAAAAATCCAGAAATGGAATGCATTTCAATTATTATTATTATTATTATTATTATTATTACCGGCCATTTGGAACTCGAAATTTCAGAGCCTCGTTTACAAACCTTCGAAAAGTCTCCCTGTCATGAGTACGTTCCTTCCATGTTCCGCTGTTCTGTTCCATTTCTTCTAGGTCGATCATCATATAGTCCCCCCATTTATCGCGCGGCCTTCCTGATGTCTTTTTTCCTTGGGTTTTCCAACCATTATTCTTCTGACTGTGTATCCACTGTCCATTCGTCTTGCGGTCAAAGGCCTGAATTCTTTTTTTCTCCGTTTTAGATTTCTTCTCTTTTTCCTCTCTATTTACATCGAATATCGATTTATGTATCGTCGTTGAGTCAGCCTTCAAATTAGGAGATTTGTTCAAAAAATAAGGTGACTTTATTTTTCTCGCAAAATATTTATTTATTCGTCAATATCTATTGGGAGTACAAATTAATTCGGTCCGTTTTTTGGGTTAAATTTTTTTTTATTGAAAAAACGTAAAAAATACATCACTCAAAGTATTGTCCGTCGGAAGCGACTACTTTTTCCCATCTCTCTGGTAATTTTCGAATACCATCTCTAAAAAATGATTCCCCTCTGGCATCGATCCAATCATTGAGTCATTCTTCGATTTCTTCAAAAGACCCGAACCGGTGACCCCCAAATCGTTTTGCATCCGTCGAAAAAGCCAGTAGTCGGAAGGAGCAAGGTCTGGAGAATACGGCGGGTGGGGTAAGACCTCCCATTTCAGCGTTTCCAGGTAGTTTTTGACCGCTACAGCCACGTGGGGCCGAGCGTTATCATGTTGCAAAATCACCTTGTCATGCCTTACGGTCGTTTCTGGCCGATTTTCATGCAATGCACGGCTCAAACGCATTAGTTGTAGTCGATAACGTTTCCCATCAATGGTTTTGCCTGGTTTTAGCAGCTCATAGTACACCACACCCGTCTGGTCCCACCATATGCAGAACATGACCTTTGAACCGTGGATGTTTTTCTTTGGCGTCGATGTAGACGATGATGGAACGGGTTCACCAGGCTTTGCATAGTATTTTTTCTTCTTGGCGTTATCGTAGTATATCCACTTTTCATCTCCAGTCACGATCCGGTGCAAAAAACCCTTCCTTTGATGTCTTTCAAGAAACAGTTCCGAGGTGAAAAATCGCCTTTCGACATCTCTCGGTTTCAACTCGTACGACACCCAATTTCCTTGCTTTTGAATAAATCCAAATTTCTTTAACCGAACGGAAAAAAGTTCACTTTGCGTTTGGCACCGATCTTGATCAACGAAAAGCCTCCAATTCCTCATCTTCAAACTTTTTAGGCTGGCCAAGACGCTCTTTGTCTTCGACGCTAAAATCACCACTTTTGAAGCGTCGAAACCACTCTCTGCATGATTTATCGGTCGAAGCAGATTCACCATAAACTTCTACAAGCATTCGATGGGCTTCAGCTGCACTTTTCTTCCAATTAAAAAAGAAAATCAAAACTTTCCGCAAATGCTAGTTATTTAAGATAAATCCGGACATTTTCGAAGAGGCAAAAAACAATGTTGTTGTCAGAAACAGACGCTGATGCACACTAATTATTGTTGACAGATGTCACACCTTTCCAATGAAGTAGGTAATCGCTTCCAAGATCAGCCACAACAAGGCCACCTGCAAGGCGCCATCTTTTGAAAACGGACCGAATTAATTTGTACCCCCAATATTTTATCCCTTTCAAAGTTATCCTTATCCAAGTTATCCTACTTGCCAATGCTTTTTCCAATCCTCGAAACACTTCTGATAGGCGCTCTTTAGTATAGCTTTGCGCTCTTTCAGCATTGCATCCTTTATCTCTTCAGTTACAGCAAATCTCTGTCTTTTCATGAGTCTTTTCAGTTTTGAGAAGAATAAAAATTCGCGAGGTCTAGTGAATACGGTGGCTAAGACATACATAATTGCGGTATTGTTTTGACTGAGCAAGTGCATTATGAGATGCGACACGATTTCCTTCCCACAAATCCCGACGATTTCTTCCTATTGCATCAACTTTAAGGTAACATTTCTTACTGACCGTACGACCTTCCGGCAAGAATTCTTAATGAACCAAGCCATTGAAATCGAAGACAACAGTGAGAAAAACGGTCACTTATGCGGCGTCTAAACTATATACATATATTCGTCTACGACAAGCGAGCTTTTTTCATTTTTGTGGTTAAGAAAGGCTCTTTCGTTGGTCATCTTCCTTATAAACCTAACTCCTGTAGCCGTCCGGATTGACTCCTTTCAGCCACTACCCACCAAAACAACCTCAGTATTGTCTCCTTGCTTCATGGTGTGTCGGCTTTATTGCTTGCTGCCATGTAAGGTGGTAGGGCGCAAGTTATCCTCGCATATCAAAGAGGATAACGGTAATATCCTTCCCCCAAACAATCAAGCCGATAGACCAATTGATTGCCTACTTCACTAGTTTCTGTCCTGTTGAATCTAATATGTTATTCCCTCGTGCCAAGCCGTATCACCGCTTCAAAATCACTGTTTAATTTCGGATAAACCTATTTAGACGGCCATTTTCTTGAATTTAATTCACTGAAAAGCATTTTCCAAAAAAGGGATTTCCTTTCCGTTATCCTATTGCTCTCGCACCAGATTAACATCTTACTTACGAAAGGAATAAGAAACTTCTATCCAACAAGTAGCCAAAAACACGGAACTAACCTTTTAAATACACACAGTTCATCGCCCTTAACGATATATTCCCTAAAGTATTCCATTTCCTGGAATAAGGAAACACTCCTATTACATTAACGAATGAAAAACCATCGGCTTTATCCTCTTTTTTTCACCTAACAGAAAAGAACCAAGAGCGTGTCGTCTAACTCACAATAGCTTCCTGTTTCCACCGCCGCCATTCCCCCAAATCACAGTCCAATGAACTCCAAAAAAAACCCACCAGAGAAACACGAAACAAAGCAAAACAAATGACGCCGAAGAAAAATACAACGAGCAACGCGTACCCCGAGCACGTGTAATCACAACGAATCATCGTCCCCATTAACTCGGTTCAGTCATCGTTAGGCAGTTCAACCAACCCCCCCCGACAGCCATACCGCCATTTAAATCGTCATCTTCACCATCATCCCCTAGCCCCTAAACATATTCTTTTTTCGTCTTCGTTTTGTCAATTTCGGTTACAGGCTCAAGGCGGCTTCCAAACACTCGCGGTACAAATGATAATTAAAGCTATCAGGGGAGCGTGCGGCCAAGCCAGCAGATGGAACTTTAGATGGATCTTGTTGTTAAAACCAAACATCATACACAAAAAAAAAAAAAAAACAAAACAAGTCACACACTTGGGGCAACCAACTTTAACGCCACTAAGAGTCGAAAACCAAACAAGAAAAGAAGAACGCGAAGAAGCGGCACGAAAAGAAGTCATTCGGTTCAAGCAACCCCCCTTGTGGCCTTTACGAGCCACGTGTTTGAGTTTTCTTCTTTTTTTTTCCTTCCTTTTCTGGCTGTTAAGGCGTTCTGTCCATATTTTGTGCGTTCTCACTTTGTTTTGTGGATTTATAAAGAACCAAACCGAGTCCGGCAGAAACGAAAAAAATTCGCGCACGTTTCGGCTAATGACATAGACTCCAACGAGCGTTTGCCAAAATTGGCGAGTACTCGTAGAGTGGGAAAAATAGAGTCAATAACCGGCCGTAGAACCACGCGTCCTCGTTCTTTTGTTTTCATCTGTTTTCTTAGATTTTCTAAATCCTCTCTTGCTAACCTTTTTCCTCTTCCTTTTCCCCGGTGAGTAGGAGTGCGAGTGTGGCCTAGCGCGGCATTTGTTTGTTTAGATTTCAATAATTTTTTTGTCTGGTTTAAAGCTCTGCTTATGGTTCTATTCGTTTTCATTTTCCAAGTTACAGCGAGTAAAAAGCAAAACAACCGCTGCGCAATAAGTGAGTTTCGAATAATGAGTTTAAACGATTGGGTAAATGGCCTCTTGCGGCTTGGTGTCATGTCGTTCTGACTGCTGCTGTTGCTTCTGCCTTTGTCTCTGCCTCTACGACTTCTGTGCTTGATGACTGGTTCGGTTTCCCGCCAAAATGCCGCGCTTGGTGTACATATGTATATGATTAAGGCATGGAGTACGGAGTACTAAACACCGAGTATCGAGTGCAGAGTGCCGAGTAGTCAATGACTTTTCATGCAGCATTTGACATTGACGTTCGTTTTTACCTTCTCATTCTTCTTGCTTTGTTTTTGTAAGCCGCTCGTTTGTTGTTGGCTGTGAAATTGGGGTTAAAGGTTCAGATGAGGTGTGTAGTGATGTGACAGGCTGTTTTGTTTCTTTTTTTTTTCGCTCCGAGTTCCCACGATACGAAGCGGCATAAAGAAAGGTACGAAAAAAACAAAAAAAAAAAAGGAAAACAACAAACCAACTTGAATCTATGAAATGTATCTGTGAAGTGGTGAAATTGGACGTTTGGCTTTTGCAGAGGTGTTGTGTTATGTGCTGACGCAAATTCTCGGAAACTCAACAATGCCGTATGCCGCAATGGCAAGGTCGGCATTGGAGAGTCGTGGGTTGGCCATGTTGACGAGGGCTTACTCAAGATGAATGGTGGAAATGAAGGTTTTCGGTTTTTCCTCCTTAGTAAAGATTGGACGAAAGATAAACGAAGACAAACATACATACCTATGTACAGTGCTGGATGTGAATGACAGAGGGCGGTATTGTGGGCTGGCGGTGTTGTTTCGATCGAATTTTTGCTGCCAGATGAGGTTGGGAAATGTAAATTTAATTAAGCTCTTCGTGTTCGAGGATGGAAATGTTGGGATTTTGGGGGCAAGGTTAAGAGCCTAGCAAACAGATCGTTTGTCAATGTCTTGTAGGCCGTATGATGACTTTTCTTTGGCGTACGATTTTTTAATGGAAAAGAAATTAATGGAAATATTTAACGGGGGATTTAAGGCTTCCTCGGTAGGGCTAGGACAAACTATTTTTTAAAATAACTTGAATAATGTGAGATGCACGGCAAAGATTTTTCTTTTAGTTTAACGTCTGCTTCACATACCTATGTATTTACAGTGAGGGACAAAACATAAGTCCACAATATTCTTTTTAGTGTGAAATAAAATTAAATTCATCTTTGAAAAGTTGTTGTAAAATATAGAAAATAAAAAAGTAAATTTGATTTAATACGAGGGTGGTCCGATAAGTACTAGCCTACAAAAGAAAAACAACAATTTTGGAGAAATGGCGATTTATTTTTCTATATAGTCTCCTTTTAGCCTCGAAACCAGAAACCGAAAAAAATTGTAAGGCAAAGAATTGGAGGCATTACTCGGTGAATAAATGGGTCAAATGAAAATGGAGCTTACAGGTTCATTCGAAGTAACCGAGTAAGCAATTTCTATAGGTGGGCGCCACGCTATTGCCCTTCCGCAGACTTACCCGAAACAAGAATCGCGAATTGATGCGAGACTCGCGGAATATACATACATACCACCTCACAAAAGGTAAAGGAACAACAAGAAACGTTCTCATAATTTAACAATTTTATTTCCTTAAACTAGGTATACAATTTAAGCGTACTTAATTCTACGACAATTTAATTTACGATTTATATACGTATGTACGTGTATATATGTATCTACGTACGTACTTAATCCCTTGCGGAGAGAGGGGGGGACGTCGTGTTGCTTGCGACAGTGTCAGCCGAATTAGGGGGGAAAAGGAAAACCTCCACCTGCGACTCGTTCCTGAAAAAAAAAGGAAGTTGCCCACAAGAAAAAGAAACCAGCTACTAGAAGGTTGTTACCAAATATCGAAATTTATTTCCACCCGCACTATCACCACACTGTACTGTCTACTTGTGAACTTCTTGCTTCCTTGTCGATAAAACACTGACTCTCTAAACTACTTAACACCCGACCAGAACCATGCTGTACGCACACTACCTTCTTCTTTCCCTTATATAAGGGACATGTGGCGTGATGATCATGGCCTGATTCTGGCCTTATGTATTCCCAGTCAATCCTAAGATAATTCTCCGAGTCCTTCGCCTTATGCACTCACCGCCGCCTATCATACAAAAAAAAAATTATATCGTTCGCTGGGAATTGAACCTAACTCGCCCGCACGTCGAGCTATGGTCGTTTCACCCGGACCACACGCCATCTATAGGGATAGTTCTCCAAAATGGGAAGATACGACCCGCCCACAACCAAAACTGAACAAGAGATGACAACGAAAACCTTTCGCAGAACAAATCATAACAGTTTACTCCAAAAAATAATCTCCATTTACATCTGTTACATTTTTCCAACGTTCCACCGAAGCAGAAATGCCTCTTTTAAAAAAGTCCTTATCCTTTCGGGCCAAGAAGTCCTTAAAGTCTTGTTTTATGGCATCTGGGCTTATGATTTGTTTATTTTGGAGGGGGTTGTCCAAACTTCGGAAAAGGTGGTAATCGGTCACTGATAAGTCTGGTGAGTATGGCGGAAGAGACTTAATAACCCAAGTCTGCCAGCTATTTACCTGTGATGGCTATTTTTGGAACAATTTTTGTGGACTATGTTGATTTCTCCGCGTTTGAGAAAGGAATAATTAACAACTCCCTCACTCGTCCACCATACTGTCACTTTTACCTTTTTGGGTTGTAAGTCTACCTTGCCACTGGTTTACTGAGAAGCTCACCCACGTCTACCCGTTCTCCCGACCTCTTCCGCTTATCGTATAGAATTCACTTTCGGTAGCAGGTGACGATGCGATGCAAAAAAGGATCCATTCGATGTCTGTTGGTCAAAGATACTGCAACCTCCAAACGTCGTAGCATATTCGCTGATGATAGGAGGTAGGGCACCCATCTCTCTGTTTATGGTTGCAGTTGACACTTTGAACCTTGCAGAGAACAGTCGTAGCTGGATTTTCTTCAATAGCTCCTGCAAGTTCTTTATTATTAATGACATCTCCCTCACTGAACTTGATAAACCAGTTTCGAACAGTTCTCCACTACACGTGCCCAAACCAAAAGCGCCGCTGATTTCTCTATTCGTTGCGGTTGCATTCATGTTTTTTTTTTTAATTGAAAAAGGAAAATTGCCCTTAAATTTGTTGGTGTAAGCATTTTCTATGTCAGGAAAAAAATCAACTCAATGAGCTAATAGCGTAAATTAATTTTTACCGTTAGAAAGATTAAACTTCATTTTTTTCTTAAAAAAAAAAAAAAACTTTGTTTACAATTTCTCCGCACAACTTCCCCCCACAACAAGTGGCACAAGTATCTTGGCATAGCTATAGCCAGCCATTTCCTTTGGAACGTACATATAAATAAATAGCTCTCAAAGGGTCATGCCTTACACACAAGCTAAGTATAGTAATGTTAGTGGTAAGTTGATATAGTAGTCGAAAGACATAGACTTAAGTTGTTACGTCTATTTTAGAGTGTCCGCCTAGGGCCAGTAAGATATCTAGATTGTTAAGATAGTTAAGCTAGTTTTTAAGCATTTTTGTCTAGGGTAAGATAGATCTAAGAAATTATGAATAAAAATGAGTTAAAAACTAAATAAAAAAAGTCTTGAAAATTGAGTCGAGAATGAAGTACTGTATACTGGAGAAACATACAAACCCATATCGACAAAATGCAATAATACACAAAATCAAGCACTCAAACTACTAATAAATTGAATGTTTCTCAAGCGGGAATGAGATGCGGATGAACTCCAAATGATCTTTCAAAACGGCAATTTATTCATGCGATTCGCCATATCAACAAGGTCTCTGTTGGTCCATCAAAAACCACATTTTTTCAACAATTTCTATGTCATCTTGAAATTGTTTCTACCACTTCAAAAAAATAGGTTTTTTTCGATAAAGCCTGGTCACCAGAGGCTTTCTGTAACATCCTGTAAAGAAACTATTTTTTAAATCGAGGTTAAAGTGGAAGGTCACCTTTTATTTTGCTACAGTAGTATATAGCGTGTTAGAGGAAAATGTTCTCCAAAAACTATTATAATAGAAAACGTGATCCGCATAGACTTGCTATACCTTTTAATGCTGAACTCTGTCTTCCAATATCGCTTTTGCCTCTTCAAGCCTGTTCTCGAAGCTGTCTGCGCCAAAATATAGTTTAATTAGAAATTTCTGTTTGCGCCCTTGCCTGAGTTGCACTCTATGAACCCAAACAATATGATACGCCGATCATCAGATTGTTGCGAAATCCTTGTATATCTGCTGCGTAATTGACTTCCGCGATCCCGCGGCACAGTTGAATCACAACAAATCGAATTTCGTTTCCACGAAATCGAGTTCAAGGAACCTCATCAGGCATCGAATCCATCACTTTCTCACTTTCCCATACCATAAATTGTGTTCCGTTCCGGCTAATTTTTTGATGTTCATCTGTTCAATTCATTTTTCGCCCCCACAACATCTTGTCCAACTATTATAGATCAACCCCATCCGTGCCACCCCCACAGTCTCCCTTCGCCCCCATCACAACCTGATTTATGTAGCTCAAAGCTCACAGAATTGGACTCAAAACAAAAATCAAATTCAAAACAAAACGAACAAATTGTTTAACACAATTTATCTGCGCCACACATTTCCTTGAACCGTGCCACAGTATGCCACAACGCAACAGACACAAAGCGAGTACATATCAAAACACACATTTACAGTGAAATGATTATTTTTATTTGCAACTTAAAAATATTTACGAGCAAATAATAGCTCGGGTGAGATACAAAGATACAGAGATACTCGTCGGCGTACTCGTTCGCGTATTTACAAACCACGACAACCGGGTCATAATTATTTATTCGCGCCTGCCGCCTTCATTTTGCACTCCTTTGGTTTGTTTTGGTTCGACGCGAACCAAAATTGGTTCTCGACATCCGAACGTTTCGGGCCAATATCCTTCAAAAATGCTTTCTAAGGCCATCCGCATCGTATTGGTTTTCGCATTCGCCGTAAGTCGTACGTGTATCTTACTGAATGTTGCAATTTAAAGTTGTTTACATCGGCTGTATGGGAGGCGAGTCGAAAGGGGAGAATGATGATGTGCAACAGATTGCGAACAGATTGGACGAACGCAGTGAATGCGATTCATCATCGTTCGAGGAAATGCTAAATCAATACGATGGCGAAGGCAACCAAGTGCTGGTATCATCCGAGCTAAGTGTGTGTATCTGTTTCATTACAAAGACCATAGGTTCGTGGCGGAAAATTAAATATCGAGAGGAAATTACGCAGAAAATGCATTAGCCATCATCGGACAGTGGACTGGGTTGACCGGGCGCTCTATGCAGGAAGAAGACTCAAGGAATTTAATTACGTCGTCGTGTCGCTCGATATTGAAAGAAGAAGATGAAAAAATAAAAGAACAAGAACAGACGCCGACTAACGCGCTGCTCTGCGGCTTCTTTGTTCCACAAATTGTATTCATGGATCCAACAGAAGAAACAAAACAAACATCCTTTTGAGACTCCCCCACATGTCTTCCTTGTTGTTCTATGGATCCTCCCAGCCGCCTTGGTGGCTTTTCATCTATTTATCTATTAGAAGGGAAATTCAATTTTCTGCGTCCTCCGTACGTTTCAGCGTCACTCGTCGTCGTCGGCGTTAACTATGTGGGGGTGATGCTTGTACGATGTGGGATGGAATACCGTCAGAAGGTATTGGCCACTAGCTCTTGTCTGGCTTGTGCCTGGATTACGTTTTACATTAAACTAACGACGGCAGGAATAAATCATGTTAGCTCGTATCGTAAACGAAGAGCCGCATTGCTGGTCTTTGGTTGTATGCGGGAAGCCTTGAAGAAATACATATGTATGTTTTCGTTCCATGATGAAATCGTTAGGAGGATGCCCAACTCACGGAAGTTGCTTGGTCAGGAACACGTTGGATGTTAATTGACGAGCGTCGTCCTATGTCTAGCGGTTGACTAAGTGGTCTATGACCTGGCGGTACGTTCGGGGGTGCTAAGTACATTCTGATATTCATCTAACTAGGGCGTCACTGGTATGAAGTATGTCCAACGTTGGTCTGCAAGAAGTCTGCCAGTCGATGACTTTGACTCAAATTGACTTGGGAATTGACTTGCGGAATTATATTTTACGAAGAAGGCCAACGCTATGAGAAGGAATTGATAAAATAATCTGGAAAAAAAACAGAAAGAGTTTTAGGACTTCGATCAGAAGAATACATTAATTAAAGCCAGAAGAGGATTAGAGTAGCCCTTCAAACGAAGTCCTGAATAACCCATTCGGCTTGAGTTTAATCTCCACTCTAATCTCGCATAACTTGGATCGAGCTTTAAGGATATCAATTTACGTGACGAATTTCAGGACTCGCCCCATGCTATCCATCAAATCTGCATCGGAATTCGCCAATCATCTCGTATCCTCCCCTCAGAAAATAGGGAGAAAAAAAAAAGAATGCAAAAAGCAATCGCATTTTGAAGTGACCCAAGGAAGGAATCCTTGCCGAAATCCTTTTTTTTTGTGTTAAAAATAAAACCACAAGATCCATAGGTACTCATACCAGCGAGTGGATAATGTTGTTATGCAAATAACAACCGGGGAAGAGGACTCTAAAAAAAATCTTGCTTGGAAGCGGGTGTAGAGGGTTTGCAAAAGCATGATACCACCGCATCACTATCCAAAGAAGACACTCGAATCTACTTTGGAAGGTGAAAGTATGCAGATATAATACATATAATGATGACGGTAGTGGTGGCGACAGTATAAAGTACAAGGGCAAGAATGAGGTAAGCGACGAGGAGCACGACGTCGATGATGCTGCTACTTGAGCTAGAGTTCAATAGATGATAACGAAGCCGCATTCAAATGGCATTGCTATTGAAGTGGAACCCGGTAAGGTATTGAACGAGTGAATTTCCGCTTGAGAATGCTCAATAAGTTTTTTTTGCAGACTTTCCTCGAGCTCTCCGACATTTTTGTGTCTTTCCCTTCAGTACCCGACTTAGTTTTCCGCATATTGGCAGACTTAGTTAAATGGAATAGGAAGAGGGTGACAAATGTAATCGATAATCGATTAGAGCGAGCGAATTTCCATCTCAAAGCAGCCGGAGATGAGTGACTTTTGTTGTTATGCTATTGTGTTGACAGTCGATTTGCATACTCGTAAACCGACGGAATCCGAGCGGTGTGGAGTCAGCTTGAATGCTGTGTGAATATTTGCAATTTGTTTGCGATTTTCCAGTTTAATCGCATCCAATCTGTAGGCAGATCACTTGCAGTTGATTATTGATTGAATGACTAAGCCATGGTAGGCGAATCTGTCGTTCAACTTTAAGGTAGATTCCGAATGAAAAGAGCAGCGACGTCAGCACAGAGAATTGAACTCGAATGTTGTCAAGTGAAGAATGCAATGGATGTAAATCAGACAGGCATTCCATTTCCTAGATAGAGATAAAAGAAAGTAGTTAAAGTAAGCTTACTGCTATCCTCCTGCTCTAGTGCTGCCGATGGAGATAACTTTGGATGAGGTTGTGGCACTTAAATTTACGTTCTTTTTTAATAGAGAGGGAGAGACCGCCTTATGAGTTTTTTGGACTAATCATCCTGTTTATGGAAACATTTAGCAAAACTCTCCATACTCCATGGGGTATCCTATGCCTCTATTGAGCGATTCTATGTTTGTGTGCTTTAAGTTCCACGTATGTCCTTAGGAGTTCTATGACAGGAAATGGTATTTAAACATATAGATGCCATCAGGCAAAGTTCAGAAATGTTTTTCTTTAATAGCCCTCATTAGAATTTACGTAAAATCCAGTAAGAGTTGGCAACTTCAAGACTTTTGTCTTGATAAGCACGAAGTTTTTTTCGTTTTTTTGAGGTGTGTTAGATTGCATTGGAGATTTTCGACCTTGACCTGAGTGGTTGTGCTTTTTTTTGCATTTTACAGAATAAATGCATACGAAGCCATGTTTGGCGATTATGGCGGCTCGGACATTATTTAAGTGTTGTTTTTGGCGAAATCCAACAAGAGGTGTCAATAGGAAATTGCAACATTTGTATGAAAAGTGGGGATATTTTGATTTTAATAAAGCGTAAGCTCTTAAGTTAGTTATGGAATATAATATCTGCCTGAGCTCTGCCTTCAAAAAAAAATCTTTCATTTCGTCTATTCTTTGATCATATTTTCACGTCTTTCCGGCTGTTTTTCGCGTATAACAGCTGTGATATTTTCTTTTAATGCTTAAATCGTATGATTTGACAGAAATAGCTCAAAAGAAGAAATCACATGTCCAGAAAATGATGTGTCACATTATGTAGAAAAGTGAAATTCATTCATTCATTTCATTGTCAGGCCGAGAACTTTTCACTTTATCTAGGTACTTAAAACAATGTTTTTCGACCATATTATTAGTTTAATTTACCGGGCAAGGTGCGTTCCAAGGTAAACAGGACTTTTTTAATTTAATAAAACTCATCTATTTTATTCGAAATAGTCTCCTTTGGACTCTATACAGCGATCTGCATAGTCAAGAAGCATTTCGAACGAGTGTTTTAGGTCATCTGTAGAGATATCCTTTATAATGTCGGTGCACGCCTTGAATAGGCTCCATGTGGGCACAATGCTTTCTTTTCATTGGCAAGTTCATAACACACTGTCACTTACAAAACAATAACTCGGCTTCTAATCCTCCGTTGGCCATGAATTTTCTGTTACTGAAGTCGTCGACAATAATGAATGCCTCCAGAAGCTCTTCTAGAAAGCGATAACAGACCTCCTGTCAAAATAAAAGATAACGGTATTTATAAATATATTTTCGCGGTGTCTGGTCGAAATAAAAATAGTGCCTCTCATTATTTAAAACATTTTTTTTTAATTTTTGTTAAAAATAAGCGTAAAAGAATTTTATTGAGTATTAGGCACACATTTGGGTCTGATTTCTGCCTTTACATCAAAGTGCGTTGGAGCTAAGACTGCACAAAGGAAAATGGGACAAATTCTTTCTCTTCGCGCTGTAGGGAAAAAATGTAAATAAATCCAAGAAAATTTATTGTGCTCAGCAAAAATGATATCGAAGGCCAATAATTTCAAGAAAAATTAGAAACAAATCAGCAAGAAAAAGAAAACGAATGCATTACAGAATCCTAGGATGGTGCGTCTTATCTGAGCTTAAATTGTTTCTATAAAGACTACATACTGTCTGTTATGACGTCTCCTACACCAAATTTTGAATGCCTGAAGTCCCAGAAAAAAAAAAACAAAACACTTCACACCTAAAAACACATGTCACAGTGACTTGATTTGCTAGAAAAAATTTGACTGACGAGTTGTAAAATGCTAAATATTTTAAGGAGCGATCAATTCGTAATAATGTTATGTGGTGGAGCTGATCTTTCAAACTTTCAAACTGCTCTACTTCTTCTTGGCAAATGGCATCTCAAATCGTCTATAGAGTAGGGATGCTCTTCAAAAATAGTTTGAAGAGTTTTAATTCACAAAATTAAAAACAGAATCGATCAACATATGCCATATTATTATTATTACCGGCCATTTGGAAAACTCATGAGTGTGTTTCTTCCATGTTTCGCTGTTCTATTCTGTTTCTTCTATGTTCATCTTTATATTGTGCTTCCATCTATGGCGCGACCTTTCCACCGGTATTGTTGTCTCATGTTTTTCATTCTTTATTCTTTTAATTGTTCACTGTCCATTCGTTCTACGTGTCCTGCCCATGTTAGTCTTCGCGACTTTACTACTCGGACAATACTTGAGGCTGACTAGAGTTCTTCGAGTTCTTGCTTGTGCAGTTTTTTCCATTCGCCTGTTTCTTCGTCTCATTTCCTTTTATAATCCTCCTTAAAGTCTTGGTTTAAAAGACCCGAAATATATTTTCCTTCGTCTTAGTCAGAGACCAAGTTTCACCTTCGTAAAATGTCACTGGAATTATTACGGTTTTATAAATACGGATTTCGGAACAAAAGAGTGTTTTTTTTAAGTTTATCGCGAAAACGCACGTCTATGCAGCCTTTTATTTATTTTGACCTTTATGGGCCAAATTTTTTTCTATAATTGACGCGTGCACAAGGGGTTATGACTACCCTTAAATGTCAAGAGTTATTACACGGGCAGAAGGTATAGAGGTAGATGTGGAAAGAAGGTACCGATGCATCGAAGGATATTTACACCTATTCGTCCACGTTGTGGATCGATCCAAGTCGGTCAGTGACCATATATCTGGTTTTCTGTTCCTTTACTTCTAAGCCTCCTTCCCTTTCTGCTTTTATCACGCTTTCTGCATTTTCTTAACTGTATCCTTAGTATCTGCTAAAAGGTTCAGATCGTCAACGTAAGCTAGAGCGGACGTGATTCTCCTCTATTTTCCTGAAGGGATCTCATTACGTGTTCTACAAGAGCACCAAATTAAAGTGGTGACAAGGCGGCTTCTCTTTTTAATCCTTTACGTACCTCGAATGTTTCAGATAAGGCGTTTCCTCCTTTATCTCGTCCTGTATTTCGCTTTCGGAATACTTGTATCAGTTTCACTTCCTTTTTCGAGGTTCTCAGCTATACTCGTACAAAAATATGATACCTTTCCGATCGATTTTTAAACTCACAAGCCTTTTTAAAATCTACGAATAGTTGGTGGATCGTTTTGTGAAATGCCCGTAGCCTTCAATTATTTCGTTAGCGAGCGATGTCAGAATATTTGCGAATATCTTACGACAACTTGATAGCAGTGATATTCCTCGATAATTGGTACATTGTATTCGGTCACCCTTTTTATATACGGGAATGATGAACGCGTTTTTCAATTCCTCGGGGATAGTTTTATTGTTTTATATGGTTGTACATGGTACAGGGGTTCAATGTACCTTCTCTTTTAATTGTCCTCCAGGATATTCTATTGACTCCGATTGTATAAGGTCAATTCCTGCGGGCCTGTTATTCCTAAGCCGATGGATTGCCCCTTTTTCTTCTCCAAGGTTTGACAGTTCAACCTGAACTTCTGCTGTGTGGATGACATCGTTTTGCAATGCTGCTTGTCCTCCATGAATCGAAATATTTCCTACATTGGGTTGCAATCCTTTCGTAGTCTGAAATGAGCTCGCCATTATTTTGGTTCTTCGGCAGATAATTTAATTCTTTTTAAATCTCTTTCGGCACGACTATTTTTTGAGGAAAATAATTTGACCAAGTCAAAAAAAAAAGCGACCAGTCCACCCAAACTACCCACTTTCCGTTTGGTACCCATGGGGATTACAAAACCACCGATCTTATCAAGCCACTTGTACCTTCTTTGGTAGCCGGCAACAGACTGAACAACCGTTTGAATAGCAATCATGCAGATACCAGCACATTTGATACATGTTTACCAATATAACAAACAAAAAATCCTGTGAAACCACGAAATTTGCAATTCCCTTTACTTTTTGAACACCAAATGGTAATTGAAGAAATCTCAGAAAAAAAGGACAAAACGAAAAGTATTTTTGAAAAATGCAACCTGAAAGTTTTCTCATTTTGGAAAGTCGAAATTTAACATAAACCTTGCAATTCACGGTGCTACCTAAAGCACTTCTGGGCTAAATGTTCCACCTTTTTTGCCACCTATAGGGTTTTCCAAAAAGGACTTGACAACTTTTTTTTTTAAATAGAACGCGAACCATTTGAGATATTTCAAAAACTTTACTATCGGCTTGAAGTACAATCAAAATATTTATGAATGGAACTCGACTTCGTTCATATGGCCACCGCGAGCACGTTTGCAGTGGTCGATTCGTTGGACCTAATTTTCGATGACTCGGCCACATATTTCGGCCGAAATGGCCGCTATTTCGCGTTCAATGTTGGCTCTGAGCTCTTCCAACGTCGTCGGCTTGTTGGCATAAACCAATGACTTAACGTAGCCGCAAAGAAAATAGTCTAGAGGCGTTAAATCGCACGAACGAGGCGGCCAATCGACTGGCCCATTTCTTGAGATAACACGCTCATCAAACTTACTCTTCAATAAATCGATTGTAACGTGTGCTGTGTAGCTTGTGGCACCATCCTGTTGAAACCACATGTCGTCCAAGTTCATATCTTCCAATTCAGGCCAAAAATAATCGGTAATCATGGCGCGATAACGCTGGCCATTCACAGTAACGTGACGATAACGATCGACGAAAAAATATGGCCCAATAACGCCGCCGGCATGCAAACCGCACCAAACAGTTATTTTTTGTGGATGAAGTGATGATTCATAAGGCGCATGTGGATTTTCACCCGACCAATAACGCATATTTTGCTTATTGACGAACCCATCGAGCCAAAAATGAGCTTCGTCACTGAAGATGATTTTGCGATGAAATTCATCATCTTGGCGCTTCTTCTCCAGAGCCCAATCGGAGAAGGTACGTCGCTTCAAATGGTCCATCGGCTTCAATTCATGAGTCAGCTTGATCTTGTATGGGTGTAAACCAAGATCCTTACGCAAAATACGCCATAATGTGGTCTGAGCGATGCCCAATTCTTGAGAACGCCGTGGAATTGAACTGATTTGGATCGTTTGCTACGGACGCCTGAACGGCAGCGATATTTTCGACACTTCGACCAACCACACAACGAATATGTAGACTCAAATTTTTGCACTAAGCTTGTTATTGCCTGTCTACTAGGGCGAGAGTTACGACCGAAAATTGGAGTTAACGCTCTTAAAGTTGCGGTCACCAACTCCGAATTTCGGTAGAAAATTTTTATAATTTGCAGACTTTGCTCGTTCGTGTACTTTACCATGATGAAAATGTTGAGTCTACTGAATAAATTGACAATGACAGTCTGATGATTAGTGAAAGGGTGCGTTCACAAATTAAATTCAAAGCTGTCAAGTCCCCATTGGAAAACCCTTTATATGGCAACCACAGCGAATTCTCACTATTTTAGCACGTTGAGTATGCATCTAGTCATATTTGATAACCTCTGAGGTTTTATTTGTCATCAATTATTGCTGGGATAATTGGATAATGAGGCAAAATGTAAAATGACACCTCTTGTTGGATGACCCTATACACATAACCTCTTAGGCAATTGATAGCAGTCTTACCAGTATTTTGGTTTCAGTAATGACAACCACAAAGAAAAAATCGCCTTATTCGCGCGTTTACAAGCAGCAGAATTACAAAATTCCCGTAACTTTTTGAACAATTCTTGTGCAGGAATTTTTGTAGTTGTCGAACAATTTTGCTGATAAATGGCGTCAGTTTTCGAAGTAAGAGGTTTTTTTTCTTCCCCTCTAATTGATTGATTGAAATGGATTATGGTTAAAGTCTATCAATTTGAATTGAGACATATTCACCTATCCTGGAACATAGAGTTGCCTAATAGTGTTAAAGTTCTGGTTTAGCCCCTATTCGTTGGCTGTTGGCGCAATTAACCAGCAAGAAAGCCTACAGGAATTCAACTGCCATAAGTGATGAAACTATCAGAAAATGCACTTGCCCCAGCAATCAAGTTCCATTTCACAATACTCGCTAGACTCGACCTAAGCACTTGTTTATTTGCTACGCAGTTGTTAGCCCGATACTAATTGAGTAAATGACTGTCAGGCAGCTATTTTAATTCCTATTTTTCATCGTTCCAAATATAAATAAAAACACAATCGTGTACGTAAAATGGCAAAAAATGGCAATCGCCAACCAGTGCCACGTGAATAGCAACTTGTACTTTCAGCGATGAAGCGAGGTGAAGAGAATGCATCAACACCGGTAGCAGCGATTTGTTTATTTCAATTCATTCCCAAATTCGTCATAAATTAAATTTGCACCGAGAAGCTGCATTTGTGGGGGGGGGGTCGTTCCTGTGTTAATGATGTCGTAAGCTGGTTTGCGCCAAAAAAATTGTTTACCTCCTGATAACAGATGCAGTAGGGAAAAAAAGGTGTCCCCATTGGAACGAAAAGCTAAAAACAGATTTAGAACTGTTACCAAATGGGAGCGGTTATTGCAAAGCAATAAAATAAGGCTGTTACCTCATCCCTTGGTTGATAAAAAAAAAAAACTCGAACGACGATAAGAGCAGCAATCGGAAACAAACCAAGAAGCTAACAACACCTTGCACGGCATAGATGGATTTAGAAAGCAGAAACTTAAATTCTCTCATGAATGCGGAATCTGCGGTGCTGTATCACAATGCAAGCCATGCTCACCCTACGACGTTGTAGTACAACTACAAATCAAACCAAACTAACCGTATCTACTCAAAACGAAACGAATACATTTCCATTCATCAGTCACAGAGTTGGGGCTGCATGCAATCGAACAGGCCAGGTCTGCAGAATTTTTGCACACCGCTGACTGCCTTCCTTCGGAATGTAGGTCGCCGCCAAAACTGCACACCGAACAACATCACAGCAACACCACATCCACCTACCCGCCCGCCCGTCGTCTTCGTGGCCATCGTCTTCGTCATGCATCTGAACATACTAGTGACAGTCAAAACAAACGAAACGAAAAACCTCAAAAAGCAACGGCAGACAACCGCAAGACTTTTTACACTTCTCCTTTCGACGAACGATCGGCCGTGTGCAGTGTTTGTACCTTTGTATCTCGTAGCTGCAGTATGTACCATCGCCACAGCTGCGGGTATCTTTTGTTTTTGATGATTACAAGCGAATTGCACACGTAAAAAGTCGCCTTGTCTCGTCACTGTTATTTGCCCCCGCGGAGCATCTTTCTTCACGAGGCATATGCCATGCCCCTGAGCCTAAATTTAAGACAGACAAACATCTATTTAGATCCGAAATAGAAAATCTAAATTTTGCACACAATTTGCATCAGCGGCTAAGATGCGATTTTAAACGCTTGACTCGATGCCACCACCACCGCACCACCGCGTACTCGATGCTCGTGCATACGAATCGGTTGAGGTGTCTCATGCGCATTGCTGCACTATTGCGTGATAATACGGCGGCATTTCTATAGTCGGTGTGACCGCACGTCGAGACAGATGGGTGCACGCGCTATAAATTGCATGCCAGAAGCGCGGTAGTCCGATGCAATGCCGTTGGAATTATTGCATTTTTATGCGTCTAGATTGCAGACGCCACCGTTAGATTGGCACTGTTATTCTGTTCAGATTTATTCTGTAATTAATTAGTCTGGCGCGTGTTGGCTGTGACGAAAGTTTCTCTCGATCTTATTCTTTTTTTTGTTTTCTTTTGGTTTTCCTTGGCCATCACTCAGGGCCTGTTCTGTTTTGGGTTACGCGACGACACTTTTACTTATGGGATCTGGGCTTTCGGTTTTTTCGACATTTCACTTTTAGATGGGCTCTTCCGGTTTATGCTGCATGTGATGAAACTGTTGGCTGTCGCGGATGATCCAATTCTAGTTTCGTACAAGAAGTACAGGCAGGTATCTTCTATATTCGGAAAGCTGCTATTGGGCAATCTCAAACAGTGAAATATTGCGAGTGTTCTGCTCTATCTTGAGAACATTCTAACAAGGAATCGTCTTCTTCCAACATTTAGCCAAAATGCGATTCAAACTTGATCATTAGTCGGATAATTTTTAGAGCTTCAAAAGACTCTATTTTCAGCACATATCTTAAGACGTGAGTCAACAAGGGCTCTGTGGAAAATTAGACCTTTCAGTGGACCACTAAGTTGCATAGGATTTTTGGACGTCAAAACTGTACTGGCCAAAGCTTGTATTAAAATTTTGAGCTACAGAATAGTTCGTTAACACCGCCTTTATTACAAAATAAATTAATTTATCAACCCTTTAAGCCCGCCATCATAGACCATCAGTAAAGTGGGATGATATCAAAAGTACAATGCAAGAATGTTTCATCTACTACTACTGCGGCATGACACACGCAACCAGCGGCAGATATGTATATGTATATTCGCATTTAGCATTCACGTATATTGTTACAATACATCACTATTAGCCAAATATAAAATGTTCCTCCTTATTTTGGACCATTAGCAATGGAGGAATATTTTGGGCTCCTTTAAACCAACAGCTACTAATTGACTTATAGAACGTTCAAAATTAAATTTTATAGCTCACCAGAGTTGGGAATACAACGCTTTTCTACCCCGCACATCGGCCTTACATCTTAAAATGTTCATTTCAGCACCTCTAGTACAATATGTCTACACAAAAGGGGCCTTCAGGATTTAAGGGAGCCTACGTGTAGAGACACTTTCTCCTGTTCCTGTAGGTCCATAGGCATGATGCACCTATTATATTATGGGAACATGATTTGACCATCTTATCGCCTATCAAAATGGAGTTTTTTGCCTTTTATTGTACTCGGGACTAAATACCCTTTTAATTAGGTATGAGCTTGTGATGGGAGCCAACTACATGTTTGTGATTTATTCTTCTCATTTATTTTCTACGACCATTATTCCTTTAAACTTCTTTTGGTACTAACTTTTTGATGTTTTCAATGCTACAATCTCTTCTTCAGAACAAATGACCAGCGTCTTACTTGACTTTAAAGGTGTTAAGCGCCTGAGACCCGTTTTTCTAGGCTCAGCGATTTTATTTCAACATTCTTTTTTTTTTTTATAATTCGTGCAGGTTCAAGAGTGTACGCTCTTATGGTGGATGTCACACAACCTGGACGGGGTGCAGATGGTTTGTATCGAAGATGGTTGTTTTGTTCACTACTTTCCGGGGGTGGTTGTCCTAGATAAGATTTGAGAAATTCGACTGGATTTTGCGTTGGTTGTAGTTCACAGTAACTCTTTTGTATCCATGTCATTAAGGTGTTATATTGGTGATGATCGGTGATGATTACCATTGCACCACGACCACCGTCGGTAGCTTTTGCTTTATATGATTAGAATATAAAACCTTTAAACGCAGGTTAAGTTTGTTGTCTCCTGATTTTATTGCTGTTACTGCTATTATAAATCTAGCTTGGTTTCCTCTGGTCCTCGGTGCTTTTACTGGAAAGCAGGAAAGTTCAAAACGCGTTTTAGTACTCGTTAATCTTACTTCTATATAAGAGGTAGGGCAGCTGGTGCTTGAGACCAAGTAACGTAAAAAGGAAAAGAAATAGGAAAAACGGAGGAGATGGATGTGAGTGATAAACCGAAAGAGGTGACATTTTTAAATTCGCATGATTGTCAAATTCTCAGCATTTAACTATCACTGCAATGACTTGGGATAAATGTGAATCGATATACGAAATTTGTTCAAAAAATATAGTGACTTTTTGAATATCCCTAGCTAAGTACATTCGATTTTCGAATTTTGTTTGTTATTATGTTGGTATACATCCCCTTATATTTGGTGACATTGTCAACCATTATTGATATTAGTTTGTTTTTTACAATATGAAGGTTAGACGTGTTTTGGTTTGTTTGACTATTTCTTGCTATAAATAATGCATAAAAAAAAGCAAATTAAGTGCTCTAACGTACTTAAAATCTTAACTGAGGCATTTGACGAGTTTCCTCTGAGGAAAAAAAAATGTTTATAAGCTCTTCACAGAAGGTCGAGAAGATATTAATGACGATGACCGCCTTGGACATCCCCGCACATCAACAACGGATGAATACGTTTAAGCAGCGAAGAAAATTATTATGGAGAATCATCGAATCGCTATCAAAGAAGTTGCTGAGGATATTGGCATATCGGTTATCTCATGCCATGAAATTTTTTTCAGATAATTTAGACATGAAACGTGTACCAGTCAAGTCTAAATTGCAAAATTTTGACCAGGAAAACCGTCGTATGAGCATCGGGAGCTCTAGATTGGTGAAAAGTTTCATCACTGGTGTCGAACATACATATGTATGTATATGGTTATGACGTCGAAACCAAATTCCAATCATTCCAATGGAAGCGACAAGAAGAGCCAAGACGGAAAAAAGTACTCTAAGTACGGTCGAATATTAACGTTTTACTCACTGTTTTCTTCGATTACAATGACGTTATTCATATTGAGTTCTTGTCGGAGGGTTTTACGGTCAATAAGGAATATTTATTTGAAGTTATGCGCCATTTGCGTGAAGCATTTCGAAGGAAACGTCCGGATTGGGAAGAAAAAATCATGGCGGTTTCATCACGATAATGCACTTGCTCTATTGTCGTTGCTTGTGCGGATTTTTATTTGCGAAAAACGATAATTCAATCATGCCTCAGCCATCGTATACGTCGGACTTGGCTTCCTGCGCCTTTTTTTTCTCTTCTAAAAACATGAAAGGACGGAAGAACGTATCGGATATATTTCGAAGATTGAAAAAACGGCTGATACAAGTGTATTATATCTGAGGACAATTACTTTGAAAGGAACAAAGTACATATTGATGAAAAAATATTTTTCGCGAAAAATAAAAAAGCACCTTATTTTTTGGACAAACCATGTACACCGGCGCAATAAACCTGAAAACTTCGGACTCCTTAGTGATGTGAAGACTTCATCCTCTGTTGGTTCGGTATTTTCAATCCATACCACAATATCGCCGTCGCAGCTAAAACTCTGACTGAGTTTGACTAAAATCACAATAATTTCCATTCCTCGCTGATTACGGATATGAGTTCTTTCTGCAAAAAGAGCTTTTGTTGACTTAATATCAGCGTTCAAAGTGCACAGTCCAATAGTGATTTCCCAAAAAATTTAAGATCATTTTACAAAAGCAAGTGCGTATTTAGTTTTTACATTCTCGGTGATCACGAGAATGAGCTCTTTTGGCGAAGAAGAAGTGTATGTACGAGGGTGGTCCGACAAGTACTTAGCCTCGCCGCCAGATGGCGCTAGTATCGCAAGAGCAACTTACTATCGTGCACTACATTCTAGTGGACGGCTACTGTCGAAATTTCAGCCGGATCGGACTCGTAGTTTTGTTTTGACCGCGTGTGTAAGCGGGAGTGTCCGCGGATTTTAGAAAAATGGAAAAAGAGCAATATCGGTCGGTGAATCGATTCTTGTTTTTGGAAGGGAAATCGCGCAGATTCGGCCAATGACTAATGCACTAAAAGATAAGATCAGTGCTGTTATTCGCTACATTTGCGATGAAAAATCTTAATCAAAATGTTGACTCCCTGTAGGCAGAGCTAACACAGATATTTAATAGATATTGTACTTTACTTTTTCAGTGCTTGCACTTTAGATTAAAATAAAAATAGCACCAATTTTCATTAACAGTTTAAGTTTTTTAGTTGATTAAAAATGACACCTCTTATTGGATGATTCTACCTGACAGCTGTTCTGAAGAAAGAATCGATGCACCATGATCAATTTTCTTTTACTCCGCCCTTGCCTTTAAATGCAGCGTTCAACACATCATAAGTCGAGGTAGTCGGTTAGATAAAATCAGAGGGTGCGTGCTAGGAAACAATATGTTGGCCAATATAAGAGCACTCGAAGCCGTCTAGTTCACATGTGTTTGTCCTTTAACTTCCAAAGGCTAAAAACTAAATGCCACAACTCCTTAACATCGCATTGAGACAAACGAAAGTAGGTCAGAGCACGCTACCTTGCAGAATACCACTATTTTCCCAACTCCAATCGCAATAGCACACAAACACGTGTCCATTCCAACTCAATTCCCCCCTCGACAATGGCTTAATAATTTCATCATTACTATTAATGGGCATGTTCGAACGATAATCACAAAGAATCCTAACGCTGCCGTTTAAAAAATTCCTTAACTCCATTACGCCCATTTTAACTCTCCATCGAACAAAGCAAAGCAAAATTGAAACAAAAAGGCAAAAAACATCGCAAATTCTCCGTAATGACTGACAAATGCACTTTGTCTGAGTCTGCATTCCATGCAAGGTTTCATTCTGTATTGTTGTGTTTTCGTGTTTTTTTTTTTTTTTCGTTTTTGTTTTTGAGTACATTTTTAGTTTTTTCCAAACGCAATACATCACCGTGAATGCCATTGACACAAATATCTTTCCAATTGTGCACACTTATGTGAGCGAATCGAATGCGCCATAGAAATAAAGGAAAACAAAATAGAAACAAAAAAGACTCAAATCAGATAGTGTACAGTCGAATTGCAATGCAATGAGATTGCATGCCACATCTCTCTGCCGTTGTCGCTCCTCCTTTGCCAGCGAGCGTGCATACTACAGTACTCAACGTACTTTATTTCATGAATTGGTGTATCTGCAATAAGTACTCCTAAGCACGGATGCAATCTTGTGGATAGACACAATTCTTCATATGCCAGCGAACAACACCTGTCTTTAATTCGAGCCGGACGAACGATGACGAGGTGATTGTGAGCCATAAAACTCTGTCGTCGTATGTCATCCAATGGGGCTGTAGCCCATACAGTCGGTGCATAGATGACGATATGTAGACTTTGAACCATGTCAGCCATAGAAAAATAGCATAAAAAGCAGATATTTTAAGTGGATACTCAAGACAACATAAGCAAACCATGAAATATCAACGAGTCACAAACACACATACATACATATATAGTCAGTTACGTCAAGGTACAGGGGAATAGAGGGTAAAGAGGTCGCGAAAAGAGAGATGGAGATGAAGCGGTGAGCAAAACAGAAATTACGGGAAAAAAACAGAAAAAGAAAAACGCGCCGACTGAAGATTACACTGACCCACATTTCGATGTAAACAGACATGACCTGGAAACGACGTTTGTTTGTAAACAAATACCAACTATAAGAAAAAATAAAAAGAACAACAACAACGAAAGAAACGAGCAAAATGAACAGCTCATCTCTTGTTCTCCTTCTCTACCACGCCGGGGCAGGTGGTGGCAAGTACCAAGCGACGGCAATCAGTTTCGCATTCCAGCGAATCATTAAACCGTGTCCTAGAGTCTTGCTTTTAGACTATGAGTTTAGGCTTCTTTTTCGAAAAGGTCCAAGAACCTTCACCGAATTAGAGCGTGCAGTTCAATTGATGGCGATAATGATAGGTCGGTTGCCCGTTACTCCGAACAGTGTAGGAAGGGAATGAATGAAAGAGATGACTGGGAGACGACTTTCAAGCTTTTGTTCGTATATCGGGGGCAAAAGGCTGACGAAATATTGTTGATATTTTGAATAAGATCGCAACCTGTTTGTTGTAAATGGGTTTGTTATGGTAAACGGTTTGAATTTGAGCATGTATTAGACTTGTGTGGCATATGGCAAATCCGGAGCAGGATTCCTTCGAGTTTGTTGATCTGAATTGTTGGGATCGTTGGTTGGACTTTTTCAAATTCAAGCTGAATGGGGACAAGGTCGGCGGCTCCAAAATGATTCTTTTCCAAGACAGATTTTTATTTTTAGACGGTCGCTCCCGAAAATGAACACTAATTCATGTGTAGTCCTACAACTAGAGGGTGATATCACTTAGGCGACTTCTGGTTATAATTGGATTTGAAACTTAAATATAATACTCAATAAGCAGATTAACTATCATTTGAACCTTGACCTCACACTGCCGGTATGAAGAGGCATTGGAATGTCTAACATTCCAGCCAATCACAGATTGTACTCAGCTAAGAGATTTAACATGAAGAGATGCATCTTATAAGATGGTGGATATTTTGCTACATTAATGCAGGTAAGTCATGTTAACATGGGCTTTCGTGCATAGAGCCTTGTGTGGTAGTTACAGAAGTGCATACGCTTCTTCAGCCCGACGAATCTAGGTGTAGGACTAGATCTTTTTTAATGACAAATAGTGTTCGTGCCTGTCGTCTTCTTTTTTTCTCTTCTGAGTTACATCCTCGCCATCGAGCCTTAAGTCTTTTATATTTTAATTAATGGGACGCACTATTCAATGCTCCTTAGGAATGGAGTTCTGCTTCTGAGTGGGGTTCGCAGACTGCACCAGTCTCATTAGCACATATTGATGTCGCTGTCGAAATGTCACATCAAACATTAGCTTCGTAGAGCGTGAACAATCCATTTTTTTATGCCTCTGCAGTCCAGTATTAACCAAGAATCCATTCAAGAATTTTCTTCAGTCAGCATAATCCGTTGAGGACCCTTTCCACATCTGCTACGTTGTACTTTTTCCCAAGCGTGTTGGCTACAATTAAGGTTTTGGATCTCTTTTTCTTTTTCTTTTCCTTCAATAATACAAAGAGAACCGAAAGTCTCACGCAGAGTTTTTTTTTCGAGAATCTGCGAAGGGCTTCTTTATCCTCTTTTGACATGATCCACGCTTCTGTGCTATATAAAAGTACCAAGCTGAAGGGGGTCTTGTATAAAGACACTAGAGTTTGGGACTTGCGTTAAGATATTTAATGGTCGCTTAAGCTTTTAGTGACAGTGATTGGAGACTAGGGAGCCGAGGCATCCAAGACATCAATATTGCCTTTCTGGCCCAGGTTTTTTTATGATTGGCTTTTCCCACATTGGTCACTGGTTCAATTTTAGCTGTGTCAGTCTCTGTCTAAAATAGATCGTGCCTCTCATGTTGGTCTGTGAGTTTGCTCGATTTTTTCAAAAGTATTGTTAAAGACTCCTAAACAATTTACTGTCTGAGGTTTTTTTAATGCCAACAATTTTAATTAGTTAGCTATGGACCTTAATGATGAAGCGGAAGTCATCTATTGTCATCCTTCACAACGAGTTTGGCAAAGCTGAAATGTCTACAGCATTCACTGGTCTTAAGTCACATTGATATGGACGACGCATGGCTTTCTTCATTCATACAATATAGCTATAGGGGTCTCCTTACGGGTGGAACAACTGGGTGAGTAGAACAAAACAACTCAGATCCTGTTTCTCGGGCATCCTCCGATCAAATTTTGCAGATAAGCTCGTGTACTCGTATATTTCCAACCAGGACGTCTCCAGTTTATTTGAAGAACTTAGCAGGTAATCCGTTTACTCACCCAGTTTTAGAGCTCGATTTCAATGCTACTATTCCAACTTAGTCTGAGTTAGATGGGTCTCATAGAGGTTTGCTTCTTTTTAGGTCTTTAAGCTCGTTAAAAGACCGACCTTCAAAATAATTATAAATGTTTAGTCTTTTTGTACATCTGCATGGTCTATACAGGATTTTTCAGTAGGGGCATAACAATTTTGTATTTTGATACAAACGAAACCTTAAACTTTTTTTATGATCTGTCATTGTCAGCTAAGTTTTATATTTTTATCTTAATGAAGTTCATCAACGAGCCACATTTGAAACTTATTCAAAATTACTATCGCAATTCTGATCATAGTTTTAAGAGCTTTAACGCCAATTTCTGATCGTAAAAACCGCCCCACCAATATTATAGAATTTTTAAAATGAGTCAAATCAATTGATTCCACACTCTTCATGGGAATTGGGAATCCCTCAGTCAACATTGTAGCGATCACAAGATCAAATTAATTCGAAAACTGAAGCCCCTTGATTATTGAAGAGCCGAAACTGATTGAGCTCTACAAAAGTTCAAATCATCTTCAGCGTTGAAGCTCATTTTGGTCTTTACATACTTGTCAATAAGCGAGATATGGTTTATTAGATAACAACAAACCCATATGTGCTTCAAGGGACTCGATTTCATTCACAAAAAGTGACTGTGTGGTGTGATTCCATCTAGGTGGCATGATTAGACCATAACTTTTCTTAGCTGAAAATAATCGGCATGTCACGGTCAACGGAAGACACTATCGTGCCACGTTGGAAGACTATTTGTAGCCAGAATCGGATTAAATTGATATCATTGATAGAGCCACATGCCACACAGCTGGTCAAGCAAATGATCTACAGAAGAGGTCATGTAATCTTGAGTTTGGTCGGGTAATCTTCGGTGGAATGGCCACCTGCATCGATTTTTCATGGTTAACGTTTAGTCGTTGGATCTCCGTGCAGGGCGGACCTCACAAGCCGACCAGTAGGAATGCAGTTAAGTGGGAAGGTTATGGTCCTACACTTCTGACCATAACAACGCCGGAAAAAGGAAAAGAAGAAGAAGAACGTTTAGTCGTTGAATCGAACTGCGTACCTATTTTTGGGAAGTATACGCCTGGAATACATTTCAGCCCCATATCTCAATTATTCTCTGTTTTATTTAAACTCGTTACGTCCTTATTGAAAAACCGTGTATAATAGTTGTTAAGAATCCCTTACTAGTCGCATCCTTATTAGTGTAAGAAAGGTTCCATATCATCTCTGTAATATGTATCTAACGTGCTCGTTAGTCATCACCTCGTTTCTTGGTTTTTGAAGGCTACTGAGAACCTCGCTCTATATGAGGAAGGCCCGTGGCATAGATATTAGTTTAGCTTTGACTCATTATCGTCGATTATTTCCCAAAAAAACCCGTGTAATTTACTCCCTGAGTTTTGCTAAAGTTTCGTAAGCCCCTTCGCCTATAACCAGATCTCTGACCTAAGGTCGACAACTAAGAAAAAATTAATTTCAATTTGTATTACATAAAACTGCCGTAAAACATCTCGAAACTCGCACCGTAACCCGGTCAATGTCTGACACCTTCTTTCTTATCGAGCATCTCCTTGAAGATAAGCCCAACTACGATGCGATACATCATCAGCCACTTAAGAAACAAAAACATAACCTTAACCCGTCACGACACAACCAATCAATCCGGACACATACTCGTAGCATTCAAAACAAAACACACTGACAGATGACACATGACTCATTTGACACACGACATACGACACATGTCACTTAACCCGGTTAGCCCACAAAAATGTGAAACAAACAAATTGAACGAAAACAAACCAATACCTTATCGCGATCCAATGTACTCATTTTTCCTCTTACCCATTGTTTACGTCCGTCGGTATAGCTTTCACGGAACCTGTCTGCTTGACCTAATGGGACCTCATTACAACGTAAGCGTTAATTTCCCGCGCCGTGCTACGTACATAAATTGCGTTAATAAAGCAAATGTTGAAACCCAACATCTGATCCCGCATTACAGAAGGTTTTCAGCAACAGCAGCCTAAATAATCGTGACATCGTTGAGAATGACAGATGACGGCTTGCTAGCACAAAAGTCATCGTCGTCCTCATTGCCCTCCCTGTTCCTCTTCCTCTTTCATTTATAATTGAAGTCTCCGTTGCCGCATAATCTATTCGTCGCCTGTTCGGGGTTTCAGTGGATTTTCTTCTTCTTCCCTCTTTTCGTGCCTAAACAAAAATACATTCCTGAATGCGGCGACATTATTTTGATTCACCATCAAGGGAGGGTACGTCGCGCCTTGTCAAGGAAGCTAGATTACTAGCCTCTCGAAAGTAATCATTTAATTAACACACCATATCGTGCCTCACTGTAACGTCTGCCAGTCACCTCCACCAACCAATAAACCGTCTTGTCCCCTACCCTCATCTGGCGCTCTCATAACGAGTGCATTTGAATGAAGTGCCAAATGAGATGGATTGTCAGATCAATCTTAATCAAGTTTTCAAGTTTCCTTCATAAATGACTTTGAATCAATGTAAATGCGTAGCATCTACCGCTGGATGAGGAAACGACGACGACGCGGATGACATGGAGGAGCAAGTGTGAAAAGAATTATTCGAGACTATACTCATATGCCTGTCAAGTACATAGTTTGATTCAGTAGTTGTTATTTTTGTTTTGAATGTTGGCTGATTGGTCTGGCTCAGTGGAACAGCTGGTTTATGTTTACACTTCAGCGCGATCGCTGATCTCCCGGCGTGGACTGGTTTTCCGATGTAAACACGGACTTGGTGTAAATAAAAAACAAAATCAAAAATAATACGAGCGGTGAGATTAATGAACTCTATTAAGCGCTCACTGTCAGGTGTTTTCTTCAGGTGAGGGCAATCGTCTGTCGAATTTGTTTGTCTGACTCCTGTGGACCTGCTGAGGCGCTTGATGACGATTGTTTTTATTCGATCCACAGCTTGTTATGTAAATCAAATTATAAAGAGGGGCATACAACAGGCTTTAGGAAAGTGGAAAGCTGTGAAGTGAGGTTGTAAACAATAAACGAGCCTTTAAGCCTTCAATACTTGATAGTGCACTTGAAAGCTATATCAAAATAAAGGAAATAAGACGTATGTTGAGGCATTTGGGACACAACAACTCATTTTCGTTTACAAAAAGATGTTGGAAGAAGGGTCTTAGTGTTGATCTTTAGCCTCGAAACGAGGTGTGTTCAAAAAGTAGAGGGACATTTGCAATTTCGCGGGTTCGATTAGTGAAATATTCTTGTTGTGTTTTTTTTTGCCTTTATTTTTCGTAGAAGCGTTGCTAAAGAAATCTCAAAATCAAGAAAATGTCGAATCATGTCCGAGGAGCCACTGATGTGATATTTTTTGTGGAGGTGTTGAATTTCAAACAAAAATAGCGGCGAATTCAAGCTGCTTAACTAAATGAGCCTGCAGTGATGCCCTAGCCTCCAATTTTGTTAGGTATGACTCGTTGTGATTGTTATCTTTTCCGAAGAAAGAGCCTCCGTTTTGCAAACATACTTACTTTGTTAAAAAGAAAGGTGACCTCTTCGATTTTCGATTTTCTTGTTATGTTGGTAAAGATGTCTCTTAGCATATGTTGATTTTGACCGCCACTTTAAATACATATTTAGTTTGAGTAAACAAAAATTTTTGTAAATGGTACAAGCTTTTCACAGAAGGCCGAGAGGACGTTAAAGACGGTGCCCGCCCTGGATGCCCCAACACTTTAACGGATGAAAACGTGGAAGCAGTGAAGAAAATTGCTAAGGAGAACGTCGAATCACTATCAGAGAAGTTGCTGACGACATTGCCATATCGGTTGGCTCATGGAATTTTTTTCGGTGTTTAACACAATCGTGTGTCAGCGAAGTTGGTTCCGAATTTACTAAATTTTGACCAAAAAACCATGACATGAGTATCGTTCAGG
Organism: Merodon equestris; assembly: GCA_958301585.1. Lineage (NCBI taxonomy): Eukaryota > Metazoa > Arthropoda > Insecta > Diptera > Syrphidae > Merodon > Merodon equestris. The sequence continues at coordinate 106,912,174 of OY284414.1, forward strand.
AGGTATTGAATGACGTGAATGACGATCCAGATTTAAAGAAAAGAGTCATCATTGTTGACAAACTTGGGGTATATGGTTATGACGTCGAAACCAAAGCCAATCATCCCAGTGAAATCGACCAGAAGACCAAAAAAGTACGTCAAGTTTGGTCAAATGTGAAAATCTTGCTTACTGTTTTCTTCTATTAGGTTAGGTTAGGTTAAAGAAGGGGAGTGTGATGGTTAAGCATCACTTCCACTCTTAACCTGTCCTATCACGCGGTGGCTGAAACCACCCCGTGCTCTTTATGAATTTTAGAAGATCCGATATATCTGCATTTGCCACGTCCGCAATCTCTGTAAAGAATCTTTGGCCCAGCGACGCTAGGCGTCTATTCTGGAGAGCTGGGCCGCAGCTTCGACAGAGATCGCTGGATCCCGAGTCCCATTTCCGGAGCATTGCTCCAATGGAACAGTGTCCTGTGATCACTCCGGCGAGCATGCGGATCGAGTTTCGGTCCAGCGCCAAGAGCTTATTTGTTTTTCCGATATTGAGCTCTGGCCACGATGATCTTGTCGTGTAGCAGTCGTTTGTTGTAAGCGAAGACGAGTTGGCTTCTTTTATGATTGTGTCATTCATGATCCGGTATAATGCGGTGATCGGTGGTTGCAATACGTGTCCGCTTCGCTGATGTCCAGTTCAGATCCTTGCCTGGCCAATTCGTCCGTTCTTTCGTTCTGAGCTGTGACCCGGGACCCAGCAGAGTTTGACTTTGTGGTATCTGATGGATTTCAGTGAGTCGCGACATTTCATGACAGCCTGACAACTTCAGTGTAGCCTGGCTGTCTAAGAAGATAGTGATATCCGATGGTGGGATATCGGTTACCTGTAGGTATTTGGCTGCTTTCTCTATTGCTAGGATTTCTGCTTGAAAAACGCTGCACAGGTCAGGGAGTCTGAATGATTCCTGTTTGTGGAGGGTATCAGAATAGAACCCGGCTCCACTGCCTGTGTCCATTTTCTATCAGTCGGTGAAGAGAGTGATTTCGTGGTCGTTGATCAAAGCGTTTAATAGCCACTCTTCTCTGTCGGGGAAAAGGATTGGTATTCTGAGGGAGAAGTCGTTTTGGGGGGAAATATAGTCGGCCGTAGGGTACTAAAACCATGTTTCTTTCCCAAGTCGCCTATTATTCTGAGTATGGCCGTATGTCCATAGTTAGCTTGCTTCCACAGAGAGGACGCCCTTGGTCTGAGAGCACTCTTTGCAGCGCAGCCTTTTATGAATAGATCCAGGGGAAGGAGAAGTATCATGTCCAACCCTGCTTGCGGCGTGCTTCTCATGGCTCCCGTTGAACAAACAGCGGCTGACCTTTGTACTTTGTTGAGCATGTTCATATAGCTTTTCGTGCTGCTAGCAGTCCACCATAAGTTAAAATGGGTCTGATGATTGCTGTGTACATGAATGATGTACGGTTGCAAGCCCCATTTTTGCTGAAGGTCTTTTTGCATGCATAAAAAGCATTCAATCCTTTTTTCATCCTTTCCTCCAGGTTTCTTTTCCAGGAGAGTTTGGAGTCAAGAATGATGCCTAGATACTTGGCTTCGTATTTGAGCCGAGTACCCTCTAACTTTGGGGAAGCAAATATCGGAATTTTCCTTTTCCTGGTGAACAAGACCAGCTCGGTTTTCTGGGGGCTTAATATTCGCCTTATGCCATGAAGATTTTGAGGATTTTGTTAACTGTAAGAAGCCACAGGAGGGGAGAGAGAACTCCTCCCTGTGTTGTGCCTCTAGTTGTCACTTTCCTAATAGAGCTGTGTCCAATGTCTGCATTGATAATTCTGTTCTTCAACATATTTTCAATCCAGATTACAATGGATTTGTCCACTTTTATGTCCTCTAGAGCTGTTATTATGGACTCTGTGTTTACGTTGTTGAAGGCCCCCTCTATATCGAGGAAGGCTGCCATTGTAAATTCTTTTAAGTTCAACGAGCTCTCAATTTCACGGACAGCACTATGCAGAGCACTTTCCACTGATCTGCCTTTAAAGTAGGCATAAGTTGTGTGAGTTGATGAGTCCTCTGATGTATAGGTCAAGGAGTCTTTCCAAGGTTTTCAATAGAAACGACGAGGGACTAACTGGCCTATGTATAGTCCTTTGCGGCAGCGCAGTGAGGGTCTGTGCTCTTTGAAGCATCGCTGGCAAGATATCGTCCGGCCCCGGAGATTTAAAGGGTTTGAACAAATTTATTGCCCATGATACTTTATCTGTTGTGATAATCTTGTTTATTACTTGTTCGGTTGTGTGAACCGTAGGAACCGTCGTCTCGAAGGGGACTGTGGTTTCAGGGGTTTTACAACCTGGGAAGTGGGTTTCAGTCAGCAGTTCTAGGGATTCCTGACTGGATTCTGTCCAAGAACCATCTGGTTCTGCGGCTTCGTTGAGATCCTCTATTGATTCGCAGAACTCCCGCCAGGATTTAGACTTTGCTGCTCTTGTATTCTTGTATTCGTTGAAGCTGGACTTGTAGTTATTCCAATCTTCGGTTCTTTTAGAGATCTTTGCTCTATTGAATAGAGTTCGGGTCCTGGTCCTGAGTTGCTTTAGCTCTGTGGTCCACCAGACTGCGCTGGTCTTCTTGCGAGCACGTTGCAAAGCCGCTTTCAGTATTCTCACAAGATTTTCGACTGAATTCTCAATGTAAGTTGGATCGGGGTTAGTGATGGCTTGTGGCGGTATTAACCTGTTGGCAACTGGGTTTGAGAAAAGATTCCAGTCTGTCTTCTGAGGGTTTCTGAAAGGTTTCGGTTTTTTTTCTTATTAACGTTAAGGTTGAAAAGTATTCGGCTGTGGTCCGAAAAGGAACAGTTAGTGGACACTCTCCAATTCTCTACTCGGATAGAGTCAGACTCACTTAGTAGTGTGAGGTCAATTACCTCTTCCCTAACCCGGTTACGCAACGTTGGTGTATTACCTTTGTTGCATATGTTGAGGTTGGCGAAGATTATGAAATCGAGAATGGACTCACCCCTTTTATTAATGTCGCTGCTTCCCCATTGAGTGTGGTGTCCATTGGCGTCGAAGCCTATCAAAAGACACAATCCGCGTGACTTGGCATATCGCATAAGTGCTCGGACTGTGTCTGGAGATGGGTCCTCTTCTTCTATTATAATGGCTTGGCTCAGCATGAGTTCTTGCCGGAAGGTCGTACGGTCAATAAGGATTAATACCTCGAAGTTATGCGCCGTTTGCTTGAAACGATGCGAAGATGACGTCGGGATTTGTGGAAAAATCAAGGCTGTTGCATCACAATAATGTAGCACTGCTCGCTTGTCGTTGTTTGTGTAACGGTTGGTTGCTTGGTTTCACCCACCGTATTCGCCAGACTTGGGCCTCTCCGAATTTTTTATTCCCGAAATTAAAGTGAAATGAAGATTTGCCACGAGGAGATACAAACCGCATCGCTGGAAGAGATCAAAGTTATACTAAAAACCGCACATCAGAAATGATTCAAGGATTGGAAAAGGCGCTGGCACAATTGTATTATATCAGAGGGGTATTACTTGGAAGGGGACAAGATAGATATTGATGAATAAAAAACTTTTTTGGAGAAAAACAAGAAAGTCACCTTATTTTTTGAACAAACCTCGTGTGTGTAATTAAATGTTTTTCGCCGAGACGGCAAAATGTTTTCTAATTACGATTAAATTTATTGAAGGGTATAATATTGGAGTTAAGAAGTTAAATAAAATTCTATCTCAAAGCCGAAAATGCTTGTTGCTTTTCCAAGATAAATTTTTAACATACCTTTCCCTGGGACGAAAAGTCTGGAAAAATCAGGGACACTTCCGCAACACTATGGAGACTTGCGGAATCATCAAGTTCGATATCAATTTCTTGAAAAGCAGACAGCAGCCAAAGGTTCAAGGCCCGTTTAGGGGTCTTAAACATTTAAAAAAAGCTAAATCAACGGCTTGTGATTGCTGACAAATCCTTTCAAATCCCCTGATCATGGAATGCTCGTTCAGACGAATGTCTCTGAAAATAAATTGGCAATAGAGCGGCGATTTATACCAGCAACTTTTAATAATAGACTCTCGCAATCGATCGGTTCAAAGTTAGCCTCAAAAGATCATGTAATAACGAAATGTGGGGTCATCCAACAAGAGGTGTCATTTTAAATCAATGATAAAACTTTACTTCTTTTATGAAAAATTGTGATATTTTTATTGTAATCTAAAGTACGAAGTATGAAATATTGGCTGTTGAAATTAATTTGTTGCGTTTTGTTTCTGAATTCAAAACAAAAAGTTTTTTTTTTAAACGAAATTTCTAAGCTAATTTACTTGCAATCCACATATCGGTCTGGAGAATACGGTGTGTGGGGTGGAAATTCCCATTTGATCGGTACTAAGTTATTTACACCGGTGGTTTGTGACGTGCGGATGGGCAATGTCGTGTTGCAAAATCACTTTGTCGTGTTTTTCGATTCTCCCTTCAATGCAGATTAACTGGTTTGAGCAGCTCATACTCGTAGAAGACGAGATCTTTCTGATCCCCAGAAGTTAAGATGGATCCCTGAATATTTTTCGTTTCGTCGTTGATGTTGATGATTGGCTGGGCTTTGTCCATGACTTTCAGCGCTTGGGATTATCGTAAAAATCCCCTCCTATTCTGCTGTACAATCAGCTGTTCACTGCTGAAAAATCAATATGTATGGGAACCAGTTTTCTTACTTTGGTACATTCACATGGCTTTAAAGCGTTTTCCTTCCGTTGAAGAGTCAACTCCCAGTTAGCTCCTAGAAAACCTCCGCCAAAATACAAGGACCTTGGGCAGCTCTTTTTTTTTTGAATTAAAGTAATGAAGTGGAACTCCTCACAGAAACGATCTCAGACAATTGAAGTCTCCATTTTAAGAAAAAAATTTGTGGGCTTGTAGCCCAAAACTTTATGCAAAATGCAGTTCAAAATCCTTGTAGGGAATTTGCCCCATTTGAATACCTCTTTAAAGTGTGCGTCAATCCATGTTTAATAGTCTCCTATCTGATATTTATTAAAAATCTTCGCAATAAGAACTGATGTTAACATCTTAACAATGGCTGGAATATCAAAATGACACCTCTTATTGGATGATTCCTTATTCCCAGGGCAAGGAGTTTTGTCATTCCACGTAGTTCCTGTTCATTCCTGTTCAAGCGGTGAATTGACACAACAGCTAGTGTGAGTATATTCAGCTGACCACTTTTAATATGTGGTTTTGGGTTGAAGTTGAACAGTGTGTCACAGGTACCAGTTACTTTTTTAAGCACAAAAATGTGTCGAAATTTCCTCTGTTTATGGCAGTCAGTCAAACGTCGTGAATGTACAGCTGGACTTTGGTAAGTGGAAGGCTTCTTTGGTTTTTCATTTCCCAGTTTTTCTTTCTCGTTACCAATATCCGATGAATCTGTTGTTGTTGACCACTTGACTAGCTTTTAAACCAAATTACTCCATCAAATCACTCATACTGAAAACCTGCCTTAAGCCAACGACCCCATTTTCATTGCGCCTAAGCCAGACCGACAGCACAGGATCGACAATTGATATAAACAACTCGTCTGTGTTGAGAAATCCGTTGATAGATGTCAATTTCAGCGACAGAAATCGAACCAGCTAATTTGTTAAACTCAAGATATCCAGCCTCACCCCGCCACTATCGATTTCAGCCTCAATTGCGTGTCGTACAACATACACTAAGCACGCAGACAGCAGCCACATCCAACCACTTCATTTCAGTTCCAATTGGCAGGAGCGAGGAAAAACAAGAGAAATCAGTAATTACAAGATGAAAAGCTGAATTTTAATCATACTGTTCCAGCACTCAGCCGGTTGTACATTGTAAACACAATTAACTACAATGTAACGCCAGCCGTTCGACTCCGCTATTGTCGGATGGATCGGGCGTCAACATGATGATGATGATGATGATGATTATCATCATCATTATCATTAGACAGTCAGTCAAGCAGGAGAGATGTAGGAAAAGAAAACCACTCTCATTCAGATAGACACGAAGCTCACATACCGCTGTAACCATCGCTAGCAATCACTAGTGGAACCTTTAGTTCGCAAAAGTAGTTGCTCCAACATCATTCGAATGAGTAGTCATCGTCATACGATCGTAGTATCTAGCTTTGTGCGGCAAGTGCTAAGCAGTCAAGCGTACCAAAGAAAACAACTTCATTCGCAATCCATCCATCCATTCAGTCAGTCGGCTAGCCCCCTCCACGATCTATCTTCTTCTTCGCTGTCATTTATATTGTACCATTAAGATGCTTGCCATGTAATGCAATTATTGTCAAGTCATTCTCCTTCTTTGGTATGTTCCTTGCCCAGAAAGATGTTTACAATGCAAACAGTAAACCTTGCCAGGCATGCCGGCATCAGCGATCACAGGGTATTGATGCCGAATCTTAGCTAGAGCCCGCATCTGCAACTGTCAATAATCTGTCAGACTCGACCACTTCATCGGTCAGTTTTGTTGACAACAGCAGCAGCAGCACGTCAAGAAGTAACCCATGGACATACCACGAGAATAGTTTGCGTGACTTGTAGAACCGCCAGACAACAACATATTGCATGCAACAATGACTTTCCGTCGCCACTACCGCAGCCACGCCGTTTTGGTTCATAACACTTGACTACACTACAATGTTGCCCGAGTACTGTTGCTGCACTTCAGCCGAACTAACTAATCCGAGTCATCTCCTCATCCTGCTGCGCGTCGCGATGGAATTTCTTTCAGATTTCGATTTATGTGCACCATTCAACGTATCTCGAGAAAGTGAAACGGACGCGCAGGGGGTGTCGTTTCGAAACCACTGGCGAGTTGAGGTGCTCTCTCACGTCGTGCGTCATTTAGTTCATTACTACAGTTGCAACATTGTTGCATCGTGTTCGCTATAGAATTAGATGGAACGTTTGACGACAGGAACGACAACACCGCATTGGGGACGTGCCACCTAACAATCGAATGCAGTTATACAAGATTATGCAGCGAAGACAATTACTAGGCGCGCTCGTTCGTCCGCTCTGGAGATGAAGCGCAGAATGATGGATGGCGACTTGGCCTCGAAATGATGGCACTTACTACAATAGACAATCGTCCGGTGCGGTTGTCGTCGTTGGCGCTTTCACTAGGCTCTATCCGTTCGGTGCACGGATATCACCGCTAATTCCAAATTGAACCGTGCGCCACATGGGCTTCGGGACCGCGATAGGTTCGGATAGGAACGGCTGGTTAATGATGATTTTTATGATCCGTAAAGTGGAATAGGCTTGATTGAGAATGATGTGGGTTCATTTGCAGCTTGGGCAAGCGTGTCTAATACCATAGCATGTCTAACACGCGCCTTTCGGCTAAATGACTGATATTCAAGTATCACAGACACCGCGCCTTTAGGCCTATTCTCCAGTTTCAATTCCACTCTTTCAAATGTGCTTTTTCGCAAATACCATTTGACAGAGCTCGTCTATGATCCGCGACTAAATCTCTTTCCAATTCGTTCCCACCGCCTACGTGCTCGGTCGTCTGATATCAGGTCACCACCGAACGGACGAGCACGTGCTCCCATCGGCTTCTAATAAAATTACTTCTTCTCATCACGTTTATTCAATTCGTGCGGCCTGTCCTCACGCCCGGATACGACATTCTCTTCTGACGCATAGCCGCAACGAGTAATGGAAATAGAAAAAAAAAAATATGCATACAGCATCGCCCCGCAGGATTAAGTCATCTGAAATGAAAAATTAGTCGACGGCCTGTCACCCTCACCGTTTTCCTCGTTCAATTTATCAAAATAAGACTCGACGGCGGTGCGCGAGGTGAGGTCTTGAGATTCTTCCCTATTGTCCATGACGAAAATATCCCGAACCCATTAGGCAACGTGTCACATTGGGAGAAGCCAAAGCTGAGAGATGCGAGTACGATTACCACGCATATCTGTGTACATGTATCGAGGGAGGAGGGCAGATTGCTTAGGTTCGTTGATTCGGTAGCTTGTTCTGGCTTTTGACTCTGGTGCGGATGACGATAACGATGATGGTGATGGTGATGATGATGATGAAGATGTGATGGCAACGATAATGACACAGCTGCAAAAGATGATATTGCTGCTGCTACTGTGCTTCTGGTTTGGGAGCGTTTGTTGTTCCCGTTGCGTTTATGGAATATCTAATTGGACGAGTCAGTGGAGCGCGTCACTGGTGCTGGATATAAGTCCGACACTATTTGTTAAAGCATTACGTGTAATGGGGGGTGTCGTTCTAAAATTAAGGACCGTATGTTGTGCTGTACGAGTGCACGTTATTCCTGCGATATTCGAGCGTTCGGATTAGACCGTTAAGTAACATTAAGCCAGAAAAATGATGTCGGAAATTACGGCTAAGCTTAAGCCGCCGCTGGGTTACGTTGGTACGCGAGCTATTTATATGTGGTGACGATAGCGTGGTGGTTCTGAAAATGGTTATGGTGAGATGTTAATGTGTGTTGATGATTGCTAGTGGATTGGAACACTCAAGGGGATTTGTGGTGGGGAATTTGCTTTCGAGGTCATGCAGCGTTGCGGTCTTTGGCATTTCGTTTTTACATCCTCGGCACGTCCTGCGAGGGCGGATTGGCATATTGAATATCCTTATCTCCATATCTCTTTTATATTTCTGTAATTGTATTCGGAAGTTTGACATTCACTGGGACATTTTCCTTCACTTTAGCTATTATCCTTTTAAATCGTGATCTAAATTAACTTTATAAACTCTGCCTCGCAGCGATTTAGGCTTTCTTGGTGTGTTTTTTTTGTGTCATGTAGCACAGGGTTGATTTACAAGGTTTTTTTTACCAGTGCCATGTGGATTTGGAAGCCCAAAAAGGTGGACTCACTAATTCTTTTCCTTCTAATCACTCCTTTACAATACCTTTTCAACCGATGCACCTTAGCTTATTGACCTAGAAGATTTAAAATGCAACAAGCCTTACCCCCAATTCTCTTTACAAGCTTCTCGATTCTCTTTTCAATTTGAGTACGAAATTTGATTTCCCCTTTACCTTCTAATCGCAATAGGAGCTTCAAAAAAAAAATAGTTCTGTATGTCATTTCCACTTTACAAGCTTCCACTAGCTTGAGCAAGTTTGCTAGGGCTTGTAAGAGGTGATTCATTAAGAGTGTCTTAACTTTTAAATTGAACAAAAAAGTTATGGGTTAGATATGGCAGCACCATTCATTGCGAATTACCAATATCATTATCGTTTTATTAAAAATATAATTCAAACTGGTTCCGCAGCTTCGTTCACAGGACTCGAATGTCAAATTTTGCCTAACTTTTTTGTATGAGTCGGGCTGGTTCTGACAAGTGGCTTCAGTGATAATGTTCTCAAGTTGCTCAATTGTTGTTAGTTTGTTGAACTAAATCAGCGACTTAATCCATCCCTGGAGAAAAATATCTAAGCGCGCTAGAAAGCACGATTTTAGCGGCCATTCCACATCCCCTCTTCTGGACATATTGGCGTTTCGAAAAGGGGCTTTTGAAACAGCTGTGGATTAATCTCAGGCCAAATGCTTGTTCACAAAGCCGTTCCATCAATAATGAGCTTCATCACTGAATATAATATTTTCGCTAAAAAATTGAATCAGTTTTCAACTGCTCCCGGGCCCAATCAGAGAACATACGACGAGCTTGGCGATCTTGAAACTTCAGTTCTTTTTTCATAGGGATCTTGTACAGATTCATACTCAAGTCTCCTGCCGAAGTTTGCCATGATGAGATCCTTGTGCACTACAAGGAATGGTTTGAATCTTCGGCCACACTGCCAGCAATAACAGCAATATTCTCGCTTGACCACGCGTTTCGGCGACTTACAGAGCAGCCACCAAATTTAGCGATAAATCTTTGAATCGAGACACTTTTTTTTGATAATAAACTTTATTGTAAAATGGTGACTATGACAAATACGAACGTCGAAGAATGAAAGCGCTGCCACTTGAAACGTCAGAGCAATAAATGGTCAAAGTTAGAACACAGCTATTGAAAAACTCTTTATCAGAATCTGTTTTTGACTTGTCTCTATTACTCACACCTCTTTCTAAGCATCCATATTAGGCTTCTCACTTCTTATGCTTTAAGTACGATATTGGCAGTTCATCATTACCATATATATCGTTACCATTCTAGTGGCTCAAAATTGACTGACTTACTTAGTCCAACGTTTAATTTTGAATGAGAACAGTCACTCTACTCGCCAATCAGGCGTAACACAAGAGAGCCATTGAGCTGCTCAACTAAACATGAAGAATCTCTGACTGGGTTTCATTTACACTAATATGATAGGTTTACTAATCATCAACCCTTCGATCCTCAGGTAGAAATCCAAACTTGTCGTCTGTCGTGAACAAGAACCTTTCGTACTTTATCGAATATGTCGAACTATGTTCCAGATAAATGGTTTTTGAGGGGAATTCTACTTCATTAATAGAATTAAAAAACCAACCCTACTGAAGAAAACCGGAAAAAATTTAAAACGGCCAGAAATGGCATTAATTAGACGTGTGAAATCCTTCCACGAACAAAAGTTGACGCAGAAAGTGCCATAAAGTCCCAAAGGTAGTAAAAAACTTTTGGTTGTTTTTAAAGGTCATAAATATTTCTGTTTCGTCTTCAATTCCCACACTCATTTACAATGGCATTCCAGCTGTCAGCTCTTTAGACAAGGCCAATGTGCTTGCTGCGCATTTCGCGTATATCTCAACGCTGCCAGATTCTACATTGTTTCCGCCTGTACTTGAGAGCGTTGATTTCACCATGGGACAGATCCATTTTCATACTCGTACAGTTGCAAGAGTACTTAAAGATCTCAACGTACACAAATCCGCTGGCCCGGATGATATACCCCCAATACTTCTGAGAAGGTGTTCTTCTGCGCTGGCAAAACCTCTGCGTAAGCTTTTCCATCTGTTTTCCTCTTCGGGTCTCTTTCCGAGTATTCGTATATGGAAAAACAGCATTTGTCCAGACCGTCCTTAAAAATGGCAAATCGTCGTCCCCCTCCTCCTACCGACCCATAGCACTAACGTCCCTTCTTTCCAAGGTCATGGAAACGCTGATAAACCATCCGCTTATGAAATATCTTGAATCGCGGAAGCTTCTTAATGACCGGCAATACGGTTTTCGCAGCACCAGGTCCACTGGTGATTTGATGTCATATCTCACCGAGAAGTGGAACCAAACTTTGCACAATTTAGATGAAAGCAAGATCGTTGCGCTTGATATTTCAAAAGCATTTGACAGAGTTTGGCATCAGGCTCTTTTGTCGAAAATGCGTGCTTATGGCATCGATAAATCTCTGCTTCTGTGGATTAGAAATTACCTTTCGAACCGTTCAATTCAAGTTGTTTTGGATGGGTTCAAGTCTGATATTCACCAAATAAATGCTGGTCCCCCCCGGCCCTGTTTTGTCTCCGACTCTCTTTCTCATTTTTATAAATGATCTCTTGTCTGTTACTTCTAATCCAATCCACTCCTTCGCTAATGACAGTACTCTCAGCTTTTCATATTCGGTCCAGGACTCACGTCCCTGCTCTTCGGCCATAGAACTGGAACGGCAGCGTATGTTAAGCACATTGAATTCCGATCTTGACGGCATAATCGATTGGAGTAAAAATAATAGAGTGGAATTCAATGCTTCTAAAACTCAATGCTGTCTACTGTCGTTAAAGCGAACCCGTAATAATTAGCCATTATCCACGAATGTCGCTTGTGTCGACGAAACCGAAATTCTTGGTATGTGTATCAATACCAAACTTAATTAGAATGATCACATATTTGAAGTCGTCAAAAACACGGCAAAATGTCTAGGTTTCCTTAAACGATGCAAGAAATATTTCACCCCCTCCGATTTGGCTTTAATTTATAAGGCCTACATCCGCCCCAAGCTTGAATATAACGCTCATATCTGGTCTGGTGCCCCTAAGACCTCACTGCACCTACTAGATAGAATACAACAGCGAGCGATAAAACTTATAGGATACAGTAATATCGCAAAGTAAATTGACTCCCTCGAACACCGACGTAATGTGTCTTCCTTGTCACTGTTTGATCGCTATTTTAACAACCGTTGCTCAAATGAGTTAGCCAATTGCATTCCTCATCTCCATGAATTCACCCGCAATACTCGTCTTGCCAGGAATGTTCATCAGTTCACCCTTAAGCCTGCTTTCGGATGTACAGTTAAGTTCAGAGATGAATGCACTTCCCAGCCCAATATTTCCTACTCACTATAGTTCACAGACATTTAGGACCAATGTGCACAGTTACCTCCTCTCCCTTTCTCCCTCTATACCTTCGGCCCGTGTTGTGTCTTGATTCCGGACAGTTAAGGGTAGTCATAACCCCTTTTGCGTGCGCAAATTATAAAAAAAATAAATGGAATAACTGCTATCAAAAGTCATTGTATGTTAGTGAAGGCTGATAGTGACCGTGCTCTAGATCAACAAAAGTGTCAGAAGTGGTTTACACGTTTTGAAAATTGTGATTTCGACTTGGAAGTCAAGGAACGGCGTAATCAGACGCGAAAGTTTGTAAATAAGAAATGGACGGAACTGCTGGACAAAGACCCACGACATGCACTTCAACAACCGTACGAATCGTTAACTTGTCAAAAAACAGCTGGGAATTGTCCAAACGCTAGGAAGCTGGGTACCATACCAATTAAAATATAACTTCGAATAGCGTTTATTCATCTGAATAGCCGCTTCAACTGCATAACATTCCCAAATGCCGAAAGGCATGGCTTAAGGCCGGCCAACCTCAACGGCGAAACCAAATATATAGAGCCAAGCCTATGATATGTATTTGAAGGATCAGAGGGTGTAGTCTACTATTACTTGCTTAAACCATAGGAAACTATCACTGCAGATAACTATCGACTACAATTAATGCGTTTGAGTCGTGCACTTAAGGAAAAATGACTCAAAAGACAGTGATTTTGCAGCACGACAATGTCGGTAGCACGTAACAAAATTGGCAATCGGCAACTTGAAGTCACTCAAAAGTAAAGTCCTATCCCACTCGTCGACACTTCTCCTTTTGATTATCACTTGTTTCATGACCTGTCTGAGCAGAAACTTACTTCTTATCAGGATTGCAAAAAATAGGTCGTTTCGTGGATTGCATCTAAAGAGGACGCGTTCTTCATTTGCTCTACGGACTAATTCCAACTCCCTGTGTCTTATACATTATACACTTCGCTGCTTTCAGTTCCCCAACTTGTAATTCGAATTCATCAGGAATATAAAAAGAGGCACATGGGCCCTTGTCTAACAAATATGAAGGTGAAGGCATCATTACAATGATGCTTTTGGTCAGATGCTTACAAGCAAGCACTGAAATATGGATCCATTATCTGAGATAAAACTATTGTTTCCTCGCAAATCCGCGCGCTTTTTTCGGAACGAGTTACGCGTTACACTTTAAGGTAGTACACTTTAAATGATCGAGTGGATGGTAAAATCTCATGGCGCATTAACCAATTAAAGTCGAAAAGCACCTTCTTTCAGACGGTTCCATAGTATACTACTAATCGAGTCGGACAGTGGAGCTTTATATAGACGCCACACCCATAAGTCCAGGTTTCAACATCTTTTACGTAGTTCTACATGTTTATGGACTCTTGAGCAACGGTAATTCGCCGCTGTTTCTGTCGCAATCCAACGTTTTTGAGAACATATTTTATATCATAACATGTTTCATATCCAAAAAATCACAAAAAATATTACTGGCGAATTGATATGTTAACATTGGGCAACCTCTCTGTTTGTGATGCTGCGATCGTTCATAATCATTTTCTTTTAAACGTTTTCGTCAATTGAAGATTTCTTCTCTAGCTTCCTTACGGCCTTCTTGGGAACCGCGTATAACATTTGTAAAACTTACATAAGTTTATTTACTGTCTATACCCTTTCCGATGAGACTGATATAAAAGAACGGCCAATTGCAACGCCATCTCTCACTCACCCATTAAACTTTGTAGACCCATCTTTCATACATCTTCACACCGAATTTCGTAGGATTCCCATTATTCTGTCAATTGTTATAACCAAACGTCAAATGTGTCAGTTTGTCGAAACATCGTGGGGCACAGAGCGAATATCAAATTATATTTCAAGTAAGACAAAAGTGCCACGGCACAAGTATTCCGCTGGTTTGCTAGATTTCATTAGGGTCGTGAAGGTACCAAAGACGACGAACGTTCACCGAAGCGAACTTCGAGGAATGAAGAAACATCGAGAAAGTCAGGAAAATTATACACCCTAACCCTTCTGTATCCACAAGACTTGTTGATGAAATTACTGGCATTTCTTAGAGTGCTGCCCATCTTATTTTTACAGCGGATTTTGGAAAGTACGATTTTTTCCACATTCTCCCATGAGCGACTCATCACAAGAGAAGAAAGGGAGGGAATGTAGGGGAGTCGAATCAAGATGATGATCACCATATTCTTCGATTCTAAGAGCTCTACCCATAAGGAATTCATTCTGCAAGGTCAGACTGTAAATGCTCAATATCATTTGGGTGCTCTGGAGAACTTGCACGACAGTATTCATCGCGTTTATGATAATGCTCCCTCGCACAAGTCACTAATTGTATGCTAGTTTTTGGACAAGGGAAGCGTCACAACGTTCGGCTACTCGCCATACTCGCCTGATCCAGCACCGTGTGTATTCTGGCTGTTTTCTTAACACAAATCAGGGTTGAAGTTGAACAGGTACGTACGGCGTCCCACCGTCCAAAAAGTTTCGACCGACTTCTCAAGGCTATTCCGGCCCTCGAATAGCAGACATGCCACCGAGTTTATGACCGTTTACAACGCTGTGTTGACCCGGAGGGGGGATATGTGATGAAAGAAATGCACTTCAAAGCGGAATGAGATTTTTTATTTAATTTTTCCAGTTTTAGGACAAAATTAAATTCAAATTCTTCAATTCATTTTAAAATATGAGGGCGGGTCAATAAGTCTTTAGAAAAGGATAGAAAAAAACTTTTTTTCGGGTAATATTTGGCGAAAGCCTCCTCATTGACCCGCTCTCGTACAAACAAATAGACTTGACTGGCAATCTTGGAGTCTTCAGATATCTTTACCAACACAGCAACTCTTCAGACAAAATTTGTCTCACTTTCTTGAACACATCTCGTACACAAAATGTCCCTATTCCAAATGTAAAATATGATGACCTTTCAATCTTCACATTCAGATATTGACAAAACAATTCTATTTTTCGGGTTTTTCAAAATCAGCACTGACGATTGGTGTGTTAATAAGCCTCATTTATGCCTGCCCAAGACTTCGCTATTCATCTGATAAGCTCATCAATTTACCGTAAAATACCAAATATTGTGTTTTATTTACTAAATGTATCGTTACCGTGTTCGCGCATGCTAATTGCATTAAGTGTTGTACGCTGCGCACTACTATACACCACTAAATAGTACCCAATTAAACAACGCCACAAGCTTGTGTAAATGAAAATGAGGCGAAGTTTGAATTAACAGGTTGTATAATGAGGGAAGTAACTAAAACGTGACGTTAAATGGGACTCCTCCCAATTTAAAACTCGATTAGATATATACCTTTAGTATTCGGACCTTGAATAAGTCTTTGTTGTCTTCTTTTTTCTGTAAAAATGAATGTTATTTTCTTAAAGTAGGTTTTGGACGATTTCGCAACATGTGGCCGAGCGTTGTCATGTAACAAAATCAACTTATCGTGTCTCTGCACAGCCGTATTTGTTTTAATGATCGGCTTCAGCACATCGTAGTAGTTTCGTTCGGTTTGAGAATTAACTACACCCCCTGGACCCACCAAATTCGGAGTAGAAGCCTCGAACTACGAATATTGGCTTTGCGGGCGATGTTGATTTGTGGCCTGGCTTTCTTTGCTTTACGATGCAAAAAGTCTTTCTCTTTCTGTTGAAACAACAGTTCACATGTGAAAAAAACGCCACTTGAAAGCTCCCGAGTTCAATTCGGCATCCTTCCTTGCTTCTCAATCATTCGTAATGCTTTCAAACATTTCGAAACTGTTGTGTCACCTACTTGTAATGATTTTGTAAATTAAGCTCGCGTCTGTTAGTTCTTCGTGTTCGAACATTTTCCATGCACCAGAGCGTTCTTTATTTTCAACATTAAAGTCATTACTTTTGAAGCATCAAAAACATGCTCACCGCAAGTCTCATATTTTTTTTTTAAACAAAAATACTGAGGAAGACCAAGCAGATTTAACATTCAGGTGGGTCAACGATTTTTGTTTTGAATTGGGGGGAATTGGCTGACCTTGGCCTTGGCAGACTGATATGTTTTTTTTTTGGCTTCGGGCATTAGGATTGTTTTCCCGCAAAATCTTTTCATAGTTCCAAACTTGGACCTAAATTTAATTTCTTTTTGGCAGGCGTATTGGGCAAAGCATTCAAGCACATAACAATTCTGCTTATTGATTTTTTGAAAAAAAAAAAAAAACTTTTGTCATAGTTTTTTAACATTTTTACTGAAATTTCTAGAATTTCTTGAATATCCGCAAGTTTTTCCTTCCGTAAGAAGACAGCCCATACTGTAAGTGAATTTTAGTATACTTGTGTAAATACCAGGGGATTTGAAGGTTTACCATTAGATTTAAATTTTTTTTTTCTTTGAATGAATTACGAGGATGGGCCGATAAGTACTTAGCCGCCTCATCGCCAGATTGCGCCAGTATCGCAAGAGCAACTTAATATCGTGTAGTACATTCTAGTAGACGGCTACTGTCGAAATTTCAGCGATGGGTGCCGCGTTTGCTCACTCTGGACAACAAGCGCAACCGTGAGACCACTTCAGAGCAGTGTTTGTCGCTGTTTAAGCGCAATCCGAAGGAGTTTCTGCGTCGTGACAGTCGACGAAACATGGATCCACTGGTACACACCAGAGACCAAGGAACAGTCGAAACATTGGACTTCACCCGGCGAACGTGCTCCGAAGAAGGCGAAGACTGTCCCATCGTCCGAAAAGGTCATGGCCACCGTTTTCTGGGATTCACAAGGTGTGATCCACATCGACTACCTGGAGAAGGGCTGTACTATGCCAAATTATTGGGCCGATTCGACGCCGAATTGAAGAAAAAACGGCCCCACTTGGCGAAGAAAAAGTGCTCTTCCACCATGATAACGCTACCGGCTCACACCTCCGCCCTCGCCACGGCCAAATTGGTCGAATTGGGCTACGAACTGCTGCCCCATCCACCGTATTTTTCAGATTTGGCCCCGTGCGACTTCTTTTTGTTTCTAAACTTGAAAAAGTCACTCGCCGGGCAGAAATTTCAGTCGAATGAGGAGGTCTTTGCCGCCACGGAGGCCTACTTTGCAGACCTAGTGTCAAGTGTATCGAGCTAAAAGGAGACTATATTGAAAAATAAATCGCCATTTCTCCAAAATTTTTGTTTTTCTTTTGTAGGCTAAGTACTTATCGGACCACCCTCGTATGCGTAGCGCCACGTTGCTTACGATATTCCAGTTTTCATCATTCTGGAGCATATAATTTAGAACATTCTCGGGAGTGGGCCACTCCCCAAACTGTTCTCGAAGGGCAATCCTCTCGCTTTTTCACGTCGAGGGTTATAATAGTGCAATACTTTTAGTTACACCCTTCGAGCGTCTGCCGGTTTGGGCTCTCGATATTACCGCATTTATTGCACCTACCGTAGAGCGTGACTTACGAAAACCGTATTGGTGCTCCATGATTTTTCCAACAGTGTCGAGTAAACAAAGAGGACAATAAGACGACGGATCGTCTGCGCTCCTTTTTCCTTTCGGGAATAAGACTAGTCGTTGGCGCTTCCAAGGTTTAGGGAAAGCTCCTTCTTGCAGACAGATATTGGACATATCTGCAAATATGTCGAGTCAAGTTTTAATAGCGACTGTTAGGACTTTATTTGGAATTCCATCCAGCCCCGGAGCCTTTCTGTGGCTAACCTTCTTCGTATTATCCTGGGTATGAACACACTATTGCGAACGTTCCGAGTAGTTTCCTCCCTACTTTTTTGACGGGGAAATAAGTTCTCAACAATTTTTTGGAGCTATACCGGACACGTTGGCGACTGCAAACGGGGGCCTTGTACCCTCACCGCTATCATTTTGTAGGCCTTTGCCCATACGTCGTTATTGAGTTGCTCACAGATGTCTTTAAAGCAAAGACACTTACTACACTTAATAGCTACTTTTAACCGGGTTCTCGTTTCTCGTTATGTATTTCGGGTAGATTTGAGTTGCTGTTCATCACCGTTCCCGGACCCGGAATTCTGTGCGTCCGGTGACATACCGATTTTAGTTTCGCGATTTCTGGCGTCCACCTATATATTGGCGGTCGATGTTTCCCTGTTCCCAGTTGAGACATCGATGCATTACACGCATTGACTAATACCCGTGTTACCTGCGTTACGAATTCCTCTGCAGTTCTGGCGTCAACTATCGCTTCACTAATGATGAAGCTTAGAAGGTCTTCATCAAGAGAATTTGCGTTCCATTTAGTTTGCTTGAGTGTTGTCCGGTTATTGCGGATTGGATTGCCAATGCTGGCGGTGAATAGGATTGCATTGTGATCACTATGTGTATAGTGAACTGACCCATTCTGTGTGCTAAGCATTGAAATCACCCGCTATTATGACAGGACCTCTGCCTGTTTGCAACTAGTCTATCCAAAATCGACTCGAAAGTTTGGATGGTACCGCTATAAATACCGTCTATTTTAGCCCGTACAAAGAAATCCCCACGCAACTCCGGGTATTACTGGATTGACGCATCTCCGCAAATTGCAGCCTTATTCGTCGCGTCGGTAAGCCACTTATTATCGAGATAAGTTTTTATATTGCTCGCAGAGTATCGCTACATCAATTCTTAGTTCACGAACAGATTGTTGCAAAAGATCATGAGCCGTTTCACACCACTGTGGTAATATGTTCATGTTTTTTTCAAAATAGCTTCTAACGCGTGTTTGTACTCTGGGCACCTAGTGCTACCGGTTACATGTCCAGATTTAACGCTTTTAGCTCTACAGAGTAAGCAGTTCGGTACGCCTTTACAGTCCTTGAACTTGTGACCGATTTCACCGCACTTAATACACAAAAGCGTTCGGTCGCTGAGATTCTTGCATGTTTTCGCAATGTGTCTAAACTCGAGACCTGAAGCAGCGCTTTGGCACAATTTTTTCGCACTTTTCCGATTTTGAACTCGAAACTGAATTGGTATGTTAGGGCGGCACAGATTTCCTCTTTCGGTGTCGCTTCGTCAACATCCTTGGTCTTGCTAGAACCTCTTGCGTTAAGGACCAGACGCTACCACTATCTCTTAGGGCTTTTTTTATTTTCAATTGTAGGATTCGCAGCTTGGATGAAAGGTGGAGCCCAGAAATGGTACACAGATGGGTCGAAATCTGAACACAAGGTAGGCCCCTATAGTAGTAGTATAGGAACAAAATGAGGACTACACTTTATAGAATTTTGACTAGAATTTTGTTTGTCACTCGATGAACCTGTTGAATAGTAGAGTGATTTTGTCGGAATCCAAATTGGTGGTCCGGGATAAGGTGTTTCTGTTTTAGTGGTATGTTGATACGCTCAAGCAGGAGTTTTTTTTCGGATATTTTCGAAACAATCGGTAGTAGACTAATTGGCATGCATGATGATGGTCTTGAAGGATCTAGAGCAGCTCCCGGTGTGCTGGGGAAAGCCCCCGTGCAGCTGAGACAGACCGTTCTTTGGAGTCCGGTGAGAGAAGCCACAACGTGTTTGCGTGTTAGCCTGTTTCATAAAACAACCGATGCATATGAGATTATCGGTCTTATCATTGCCGTGTAGATCCAAAGGACCTTTTTCGGCGATAAGCCCCATGTTTTGCTAAGGGCACCTTTGCATTGCCAAAAAGCTGACACCGCTTTGGTGGTTTTGGACTTAACATGCTTTGACCAAAGAAGCTTGCTATCTAAGATATCTCCCAGGTACTTAGCTTCCTTGGATATCGGGATGAGAATGCCTTTTAGCACCAGCTGAGTAATGTTAGTATTTTTCCTCCTTCTCGTGAACAGAACGACATCAGCCTTAAGAGGATTAACCGACAGCCCATTACTCGTGCACCAGTCTTCGATCACATCTAGCGCCGCCTGCGCTTTGAGACAGACAGTCGCTAAACATGAGCCGACAGAGAGAACAGCAACATCATCCGCATAGGCCTGGGCATAGATTCCAGAAGCATTGAGAGCATCGAGCAGAGGGTCGGCCACCATGCACCGTAACAGCGGAGACAAGACGCCACCTTGCGGGCAGTCCCTGTTTACTCCAGACTTGGCACATTTTTCGAGGCCTGCATCAGCGATCAATGTCCTGTGCACAAGCTTTGCTTTGATCCACAAAACCAGTGCTTCATCTACGCCATGCCGTGTAGCAGCGTTACACATGCTGTCGAAAGTAGCGTTATCAAAAGCTCCCTCAATGTCGACGAAAATGCTTAGTACGTACTCTTTCCTTTCGAGAGCGCATTTAATTCTCCCAACTAGGTTTTGAAGCGCAGTCTCGCAGGATTTTTTGCGCTGATAAGCATGTTGCATGTCCGAGAGAGGATGCATTCGAAGGGCAACTTTGCGCACGTGCAACTCTACTAATCTCTCCATGCTTTTCAGCAAGAAGGATTTTAGACTGATTGGTCTAAAACTCTTGGCGAGTGTGTAATCTTCTTTCCCTATTTTGGGAATAAAGACCACATTCATTGCGCTCCAAGGAATAGGTATGTGGCAAGTGCCAGGCTAGCAGTGAAAATTCTTTTCAGAGTAGGAAGCAGCTGTCTAATACCTTTTTGCAGCATAACAGGGAATATCCCATCAGTGCCCGGCGACTTGAAGCCATCGAAAGATGCCACAGCAAATTCAATGGGCTCAGTAGTTGCCACGCGTGACGCAACATACCAGGTACGCCGAGTTGTTTTCATCGTTTCTGTCGCAGTTTCCAATGAGGGAGTGTGCAACGAGTCGATGATAGTCTGATTTCCCGGGAAATAGGTCTGCAAGAGTAAACTAAGAGTTTCCGCTTTAGACTCGGTGAAGGTACCATCAGACTTTCTGGCTGGATGTACTCAAGCTTTGTCGATTTTCTTCGTTTGAGAACATCAACCAACTTGTTGGTCGCGCTCAGGGATTTGATCTCTTCGCAGAACGACTTATAGGAATCATTCTTCGATTTACGAATAAGCTTCTTATATTCCTTCTGCTTCTATCGATATTTATTCCAGTCATCTTCCTAGTTCGATTTAAGCGATCTATTCAGGAGACTTCTGGCTTCATTGTGAGACATTGGAGCTCAGCGTTCCACCAGGGAACCGGCTTCCTACTGGGAGGTTTTTTGGCAGGACATGCGAGTTCGAAACAATTGGTGATGGCGCTGCTCAGGTTATGAACGGCATCCTCCACTAAATGCTTTGTTTTGAGGTTAGGCAGGGCTTGAGTGGATTTCTCAAGCTCCCCTCTGAATCGCACCCAGTCCGTTTTTCTCAGATTCCGCTTGGGGTGCGAGGGGGAGATCCCACACTTCAATTGGAATTCGATATATCTATGGTCTGACAGCTTAATATCTGGTAAGGCTCTCAAGTTAGTGATGGCCTTCACATGCCT
The DNA here is from genome assembly GCA_958301585.1 of Merodon equestris. NCBI lineage: Eukaryota > Metazoa > Arthropoda > Insecta > Diptera > Syrphidae > Merodon > Merodon equestris. The sequence goes on from OY284414.1 coordinate 106,933,865, forward strand.
ATTAGACAGGGTTAAGTCAATCACTTCTTGTCGTCTCGCCGTCACAAAGGTTGGTTGAGAGCCAACATTATTGATGGTAAGGTCATACGAAAGAGTGACGTTTAAAAGATGGTCTCCTCTCCAGTTGCATTTGCTGCTGCCCCAAACAGTATTTCATCGCATCGCAACAGATGATGAGTGCAATCCTTCTGGCTTCACAGTACTCTACGAGTTCAGAAACCGCCTTAGGTGGCGGGGGCAGTACCGAGTCGTAGGAGAAGTAAGCAGACGCCACGACGAAGTGTTCAATTTCTCCGTGCGCTTTGTAGCTAACTTTCGCAGCCAACAGATATTATCCACAGAATTGACCAAGTTTCGTTGCCGACAGCGTGTTCGATATGATGAGGCAGACCCTGGGTCTTTCGGATCGCTCATCATAAAGGATCGTAGCATCACATATACCACCAAGACCACACAGGCGTTTATTCCTAACCCATGGTTCCTGAATGGATATAATGTGATGAATTGTACTAGTGCATGCAATTCTGCTACTGAGAAGAGCTGTAGGTTAATCTGAGTGAAAATCATAGATTTAGATTGCGGAGCACGTTCCATCCTTCGACTACTTGATATCAAAATAGAATAAAATCCTACCAAGGCCGAAGTAGGGACGTGAATCGTACGCGGATTTTAGGGTCTCCACAAAGCCGTTGTCCAATCCCACAACCAGAATAAAATCCTCTTTTTTCAGAGAGCCCATTTTCTCTTTGTAGGAATAGACAGTCAATCTGCGCTGGTCATTCTGCTGTCACTGCAAGCTTTCCCTTTCCTGACCTTTTCAGAGGAGATGGCTGCCTCTTTGTAGGAGAGGTGCTTGCTTCGACTCTTTACGGTCACTTGTATTTCCTTTCCAGAAGAAAGGGTTTTGTTGTGCGAAGTGCCCGCCTCCGATGAGTAGTCTTTGGTCCTCTCCGTCTTCAGATTTTTGCATTGTTCTTTGTTGATCGCCGCATCTACCTTCGGATTCCGATTTCCCGCCACTGCGTCAGAGGAGACATCACGTTCTCTCTCCCCAGCAAGGTTGTTCCCGGCGGCCGTCTTCCGTTTGCGAGCGCTCTTACCTTTTTCGATTCGAGCTCCTGCTCCCTTCCGATGCCGCTTTGGAACAGCTCTGCCAGCTTGAGGTTTGTTGGGATCCGAGACCGCTTTGCCTTCTGCGATCAGAGTCTGTCTGTCAGCATCATCGCCTTTTTCCGCGGTGGCGCCGGCCATAACAGCACCCTGAACACCGCCTGAACACAGCTGACTCCGCCAGTTTTGGAACCTGGCACGCTCTTAATAGGGATTTGAACGTCACCAATAAGAGGAATGATAAATGAGGTCTGGCTTATTCTTAAAGTTACTTGGCCAATTGGTGGGCTCACCAGTGCTTATGAATCTTCAGTTATTTTTTGTTATCGCCTCCATAAGATTTTTCCCTTTTTTGTTGGTTAATCTTGACCCCCAGTCGATATGTTTCGCGTTAAAGTTGCCCCCTGCAATAAAACGCGGGCCCAATGTTTTGATGTACTTGGAATACTGCTGAGGACTTACAGTAAATTTAGGTGGACAATACAGAGTAGATAGAATAAGTGGTCCGCATGCATCCTCTATTTGAATTGTCGTTGCTTGTATGCAGTCCCTTGCATATTCTTGAAGAGCATTGTATTCCATGGGCTCGTCCCCTAGGATGGTTAGTGTGATTTAAATTGTATTTAGGTATTTTTATAAAGCATTTATTTGGAAATTGGATTTCTGAGATTAAAAGGATGTCGATGAAGTTATCAATTAGAAATTGTTTTAATTCAGAGGCATATTGGTTGCATTCCATCCGACTATTCTAAATTTTGTATTATTGTCCATTTATTTTTGTAATAAGTAAAGTTAATGTGTTCATCATGGTGGCAAATCATATAACATTTTTCTAAATAGCTTAATCCTGCCCGGGATCATGACAACAAGCAGATGAACAATCGCCCTCAAGTACTGTGCTCCCCGTGAATAATGGTGACGATATCAAGCTTGCCTTGTAATCGTACAAAAACCAACAAGAAATAGCCTTTTATCGTGGAAAAACCCGTACCCTACTTGCTACTTGATACTATAAACAATCTCCAAAGTTCACACCAATTTGGATTCTTAACACCACCGCTTGCAGTAGATACGGCCTCGACTTTGTCTCCAATCGACTACCGCTCCAATTACAACCATGCCCGCCGCGTAGCTAACTCCCCAATCACCAATTAACACTTATCGTATTTACCTGAACCATGTTTCGAAAGTACTCGCTTATATCCGGCTGTAGCTTGAGAATTCCTTAGTCGACCGTTAAACAGCAAACAGATAATCAATTTATGACTTACGTACTATTTATGATACGTTTATCTGCAGTTTAGCATTCAAAAGGGAGAAAACCCCAACCTCAGTCGAGGTTTGAACGTAAAATAAAAATTTAAAAATAAATCTATTTTTGACACTAAATCCGGAAATTTATATTTTTCCTGGAACTTATACATCAAGTGCCGTATGCCTGGTCATGTATCGCGGATTTCGATCGGAATTTCCGTTGCACAGTCATAAAATCGAAACTTACTGAAAACAACAAGCTCAGGAAGCCAAACAACCAACAGTCATTGTAGCTATCACCGAGCTCATAAAAACAGAAAAAAACCCATCCATCTCAGTGTCGAAAAAAACAACTTAAGATCACGCCGATCGCAAGGAACAACATCGAATTGAAAACAAAAGCACAGGCAAAGGCCAGTCGTAGTAGGGTTTTGGCGGGAAACTACAGACAACAACTCTGGGTTATTGAAACCTTCAACGATACAATGAAGTGAAGTGCAATAAAACAAAACGAAAAAGTCACAGAATGTGAATGGGAATCACAGTCGGTATCTGTAATGCGTTAACTGAATGCTAATGGTCCTATAACCTCGCTGCGCACATCAATCGGGAATGCATTAAAACAACATTCCAACAACAATTCTGCAATCGGGTACATATAACGAACACCAGCACTGGGAGGAGGACGACCACCGACCACCGATCGTCGACCGCCGAGCTACGAAGTAATGAAGAACGAAAGTCGTAAATTTCAAGCGCCACCGGTGATTCCCTTCCAAGTAAAGTCGTAAATACTTGCTAACTTCTACGATGTTGTTTTGAATCTTCACCACCTAGTTAAGCTGTCGTAGCTCGTCCATTATGCGATCCTTTCATGCGACTTTATCTACTTCTCATCCCGATCCAGGCGGGCTTGAATGCCTAGTAATTCATGCCATTCGAGGAGAGTAAGCATTTTATTGCCTTGTTGTTGTTATTCGGATGCATCCGTCGATCCATCTACCGGGGTTCGGACATCAAAATAACAATCCAATCCAATACAAAAACGAAGTTCATTTGACGTTTTGATGGGCATTTGCAACTCTCTGTATCTGATTGCTTGCCCCGAACAATCTTTACCTCATCGACCAATGGATGCATTCGTGTATCTTGTTTACCATCACGGAACACACATTGCCTGTGAGTGGATTGGACCTCGTACAAGTATTGACCCCGATGCAAACAATACTCATGAAAAGCTGCCTTCACACCACTACGTCTCATAGTGATGCGATGTCGCGGTTGAGGTTTGTTTTGATTCATTCACCTTTTGCATTTCGTAGTGAATGTCCATTGCATTTGTCATCGCACACAACCGATAGATTCGTTCATCCATAAGCATTAATCGCAAACGATGTTTGATTTGACTTCATTCCAAACAGTCTACTAATTGATCGGCTCTGTCTCTCTGTCTATTCTTATCCTAACTCGATGTTAGCGTTCCTTTGTTTTGGCGGGAACCACTGCTCCATTCAAAATAATTTATGGATCACTCAATGGATAACTCTTAATCGCGACTTGTGAGATATACTCTGTTGCCCGATTGCGACGTTTATTGTCAAATGAATCTTTGTCGCCGCCCGAATAGGACGAACACGTTTCCAGATATGAGATAAAGTTTTCGTGTGTTCTAGACGAATTTAGGACCCGTACATCGTGGATTCATTTCCATACAAGTTTGACAGTTAATGGATCGCCGTCCAAGAATTATGACTTTCACTAATCATTCACGCAAATAAACATAACAAATAAAGGTGTCGTGACAGGCAAATGACCTGCGAGGAATTTCTGGTGAATAATGGTCGTCTGGCAGGGAGCTATAAGTTTGGATCCTTGAACTGGAACATGGGGACAAGATTGCTGATTTGTTGACATCGTATAACAATTTCTGTGCAAGGTTAAAGGTAGACTTTAACTGCTTGTTGTGACCTTAAATAATGTGTTGAAATGTTTGACAAACGTTCATTGCATAAGGCTCAACTAAATTTAGACGGAAACTAATTTTAAGTTGTACATAGGTTGTACATGGCTTCAAGGCTAGGTGTTTTGTTTTCGCAACTACTTACGGGGCTGGTTGTATCGTGACTTATGGTTCAAAAAGTGTTGCAAATAAGGGGCACTGTTTTTTATTTATTTTTTTCGAAAAAATACTTGATTTCTGGGTAGTGGACGACATGAAGCACGAATTTAGAATAGGTAGAAGCAAGCAAGTGGTCTGAGGTGGGTCATAATAAATCCGAGAAATATGTCCGAAGCGGTTTCTTAGTAAAATTCAAAACGTTTTCTTGTAGAGTACGATTTTTAGAGTTAGAGTAATAACAGAGACTATAGAGTATGTTCAAAAAGTAACAGGATTCACTGTTTTTTGGGAAGAATCTTATTTATTCATCTACATCAATGTTATCCTGTAGGAGGAGGGTCTATAGAAAAATTTAAATATTGGAAGAAGGTAGAAAAAATAAATTATTTTGAGAGATTTTTTGAAATTTATTACATAGTTTTCAAATAGGATTTCAGTAGGTTCTTAAGGAGGCATCCGTTTGGGCGATGATTTCCTCGTTTAACGTACTTCATCTAGGCGTTTTTTTTCCCCGAATTTGGGAATGAAAAAAAAAATCAAAGAAGGACGGAAGCTGTCCAAGTGCACCGAGCAGTTATGGTCTGTTTAACTTTTTCTCGAGAAGTTATTGTAAAGGATCCGATTTTCGAATTAGGCGTATTTGCATATCTACACGTCTTAAAGTCCGGTGAAATCGTATCCATCGTTTTTAGAAAGGTGCCTCTGTGCGTGTTTCATGAGCTTTTTTTCGGCTTGCATATCTCAAGACTAGATACTGATATCGACTTTGGAATAATTTTATTCGACGTATAATTGCATAGTGAATATTAGATAAGACTGGCAAAAAAAAAATGAATTGGCCTCATAAACCTAATTTTTCAGTTTGAAATATCACACCATTACGTAACAATGGAATGCGGCGCTTATTGCCGCCACGAGTGATAAATAGATCGTAAAATCTTAAACTTTGGCGTGTGCAGAACATAGTTAAATTGTATACGAATGAATGTGGAGAGATAGGGATCCGACTGTGCTTGGCACTGGTAGACATGTTAAATGAATGTTTAACCTTGTCGTGGATTTTGTTTTTGACCATGGATAACTATATGTATATACTGTAGGTGACATAAGGCTAAAGCAGTAGTCAAAACATTTGGCACAGTGAGACACAGGCGGACATCATTTCGTTTCTTAGTTTGGACTTTCTAAGAAAAGGAAAGTATTTTACATTACATTTTTCAAAAAAAAATTTTGAGAGCTGAACTCACGTTTTGTATTATTTTTCTTCAGTCAATATCAGTTTCAAAATGCTTTCAAGAAGTGACAACAACTTTTAGATTCTCCAAAAGGTCGAAATAGCTGCTCAGTTAGGCTATGTGTCATCGGTTGGTGCAGGTGAGAGTCGGAAAGAGCCATATCTAGGGAAGTCGGCAAATGGGGTAAAACGTTCCATTTTAGTGCAGGTATGTTTTAACGGACTGAGCAACATCTAACCGATCGTTATCGTGCTGAAAAATCACTTTATCATTCCTTTGGTCGTAGGTAGGTTGAAGTGGCTACCCGACTATGCGCGTCAGGGTACAATTAGCGTATATGCGCCGTTTTGATGCGACAAAACTTGTGGAACCTAAGAGATGTGAAGAGGAATGTTCATTTAAATTCAGCCTGTGGAGTGAAAAAAAACTGGTTATGTTGGCTACCTCTGAGAGGTCATCGAGAGGTAATTTGCCAAAGGCGCAGAACATGCGACTTGCCAGTGCTTGGTATTCGCAGAGACAATGGTGCAGGTTTTCGTCTACGTGGGTGTTGTGACAACTGAGGCAGTGGGTATTAGACCGGATGCCTATTCTGGCAGCATGGGTTCTTATAGACCAATAGCCCTTACTGTTGCCCCGATTCTAGCTATGTTGGAAGGATTAGGTTTTTCTTGATATCTTCTTTCTAACTGGTTAAGATCACCTACGTTTGGCTATGATGAAAAAGTGTTAAAAGGTGTTGCCTTTAATAAAGTTCAGCAACAGGCCCACAGTTTCAGTAAGGGAGTTTGAGGTGGCCCCGTGCCTAACTTATCTCCCCTCTATTTTCCCTCTATGTTCCTATATCGTGCAACCCATAGGAGCGTCATATCAGTCCAGTCACCAACTCGTTTAATTTCTTTATTGCATTGAGAAAGTTTTAACACACGAAAGAGCTTTAATAGCAGCGTGACTGTCGTAATTTGGGGCGGGCTGCACCGAGTATTTTCCTCGTTTCCCGGACTACTAGCACTTTAGCTTGAAAGATGCTCAAGTGATTGGGAGGACGGAATGATTTTGTGTTATTCAGTCGTAGCGAGAATATTCCAGATTCTACGTCGTGCACTACTGAAAATCAGAAGTTGGAATTTCTTGACTGGGTTGCACGTTGTCCATTCTTCTCTGAAGGAAAGTGAGAGGGCGTCACACTATTGGAGTCGAGGAAAGGTCTGATTTAGTCCGTAGGAAGCGAGGTCAAATTCATTGGCAGAGTTCTGCCGTGGCCATACGATCTGGGTGACCAGAAGCCCGCTTTCTTAAGTCTGATGGCGCCCGCTTTCTTAAGTCTGATGATCTCGTCCAAGGGGGGGAGATGCAGTACGGTATTTCTTTGCTCATAATGCTGCCGTTTTCTCACCTTGAATTATCGTAAGGAATTCACTTTTGAATGCAGGTCACAAAACGCCTTCTTTCCTACTGTGTTAGCAGCAGTTTGCTCGCTCCATTCAATGTCTTTTGGCTTCAACTCGTATGATACCCAATCTCCTTACTTTTGGACCATTCCCAAGGATTTGAACGAAGGAGAACTGGCTTGTTGGGTTACGGCCAATGAATTTATAAATTCTTGTGCGCTTTCAAACTTTTGCTAACTTTTTGAGTTTATATGACCCTTCAACAAAACTTACCGCAAACGAAGCTCATTTGACATTTACACGCCCTGAATACGAGGTTTTCTAAGAAATAAAGGGGAATTTGTAAATCACCTCAGACATAAAACACTTACGCCAGCGTTCGATCCTCGAAGCACTTCTGATATACCCTTTTTGGTATAGCCTTGAGCTCTCCCAGCGATGTAGTCTTTTCAGTTCTAGAAAGATAAAGTAGTCGCTAAGTCTGGTTAGCATGGTCTTTGAGGCAGGAGTTCAGTTTTGGCCAAACAACGACGAGTGAGCAAGTGCATTATGGTGATACCCTGCATTTTTTTCCCCACAAATCCGCGCTTTTTCTTGGTATTGCCTCACGAAATGGCTCATAACTTCAAGGTAATATTCCTTATTGAACGTACGACTATGTACGACCTTCCGGCAGAACACATTTGATCGAACTTAGCGTCCTATTTTCGGTTTTGGCTCTTCTGGTCGCTTGGACCCTCATTCACGTCATTGAACAAGTCCTAAGTGGCGCGCATGCGAGGGTTCTTTTGGTCAAAATTTAGAAATTTCGGAACTATCTTCGGTGACACATGTTTCATGCCTGAAATATCTGAAAAAAAATGTATGCCATGAGGCAACCGATATGCCAGTATCCTTAGCAACTTCTCTAGTGGTGATTCGACAAATCTCAATAATAATTCTCTTAACTGCTTCAAGGTTTTAATCCGTTGTTGACGTGCTAGTGCATACCGGGCGGGCATCGTCATTAACATCTTTTCGGTCTACGAGGGTGGTCCGGTAAGTACTTAGCCTACAAGAGAAAAACAAAAATTTTGGAGAAATGGCGATTTATTTTTCAATCTAGTCTCCTTTTAGCTCGATACACTTGACCCAGTGATGCTCCAACTTCTTTAACCGAAAAATACGTTTTCTCGAGGTCTGCAAAGTAGGCCTCCGTGGCGGCGATGACCTCCTCATTCGACTGAAATTTCTGCCCGGCGAGTGACTTTTTCATGTTTGGAAACAAAAAGAAGTCGCACGGGGCCAAATCTGGAGAATACGGTGGATGGGGCAGCAGTTCGTAGCCCAATTCGACCAATTTGGCCGTGGCGAGGGCGGAGGTGTGAGCCGGTGCGTTATCATGGTGGAAGAGCACTTTTTTCTTCGCCAAGTGGAGCCGTTTTTTCTTCAATTCGGCGTCGAATCGGCCCAATAATTTGGCATAGTACAGCCCTGTGACCGTTTTGCCCTTCTCCAGGTAGTCGATGTGGATCACACCTTGTGAATCCCAGAAAACGGTGGCCATCACCTTTCCGGTCGATGGGACAGTCTTCGCCTTCATGCAGGATATGACCCACGCGATCTTTTGAAATGCCTACTGTTTCAGCTATCTCACGCACCTTCAATCGGCGATCTGCCAATACGAGATCGTGGATTTTTGTCACGTCATCCTCCGTGGTAGCCGTTTTCGGGGCATCTGGACGTGGCTCATCCAAAACCGACGTGCGACCACGTTGAAATTCGTTAAACCATTTTTTGATGGTCGCCATCGAAGGAGAAGAGTCACCGTACACAGCATCCAAAAGCTCTTTGATTTCACTGCGCGATTTCCCTTCTAAAAACAAGAATCGAATCACCGACACTCCCGGTTTCACACGCGGTCAAAACAAAACTACGAGTTCGATCCGGCTGAAATTTCGACTGTAGCCGTCTACTAGAATGTACTACATGATAGTGCTCTTGCGATACTGGTGCCATCTGGCGGTGAGGCTAAGTACTTATCGGACCACCCTCGTACTATGAGAAACTTGTAGCACTCACAGACAATGGTCTTGCGGTGTCAAATCGCGTGAGCTTGGTGGCAAATTCACGTAGCCTCTATGAGACATAACCACACACTCAAATCATTCTTGCAGAATATCAATCGTAGCGTCCACTGTGTGGCTCGTCGCACTGTCCTGTTGGAACCACATGTCCTCTAAGTCTATATGGGTCGATTTGGGCCATAAGAAATTGGTAACCATCGTTCTGTAGCGCTCGCCAACGTCGTTTTCTGAAAAGTACGGGCCAATGACGCCTCCGGTCCATAATCCACACCAAACGGTAGCCTTTTAAAGATCTGGTGAACTTCTTGTGGATTGGTGTTGTCCCGTATCTGCCAATTTACTTGTTAACACAGCCATACATCCAAAATTCGCCTCGTCGCTAAAGATGATTTTTCAGCAAAAATTGGGATCCTCTTCCAAACCGAATAAACGGCGGTAAAATACAATTTGCGAAAAATTCATATTCCTGTTACTTTTTGAACAAACCTCATTCAATGCGGCGGACTATTCCGTAATGAATTATTAGGTTTGCGGAGGCTTCACGGAGGCTTGCCTACTCAATTACGTAGACATTTATCTATTGCGGAATCAGCTATTCGGACACATATCAGTATTAACCGCTTTTCCCATTGGAAATTTGGAATTCGTTTGAAATTTCGTTCCTTGTCTTTAATTTCTTTATGACCGGTCGGGCTTATTCGTTTGTTTTATGTCATATGAGAAACGATGTAATTCTTCCACATAATGGTTTAACTCGATAAATCAAATAATGAGCATCGAGATCACATCGCACTACGACCATTTAATAGGTTTATGAACCGAAACAAACGACTACAATTTCACCTGCAAGGTCTTCAGTGTCCGGCAACTCTTCATCGACTCATTGTCGAAGAATGCACCGAAGCAATAGATTAAGGTATTTCAAAAACATTTAGCTCATTAGGTTTTCAACCGGCGTGGCAGCAAATAAAACTCAGGTTTTAATTGCATGGAATGCAAGCAGCAGTGCAAGGCATGAAACCTATAAACTTTGTTTTAATTGAGGTCTCATTTAGAGAAATACAAAACAGATGTGTAACGCGTTTGCATTCCAATACGGCAGACAATAGTTTGAATAGAAAATAAGGGAATTTGATGAAGAATTTACGAGCAGGTGGAATCATGAGCTCTACAGGCATTTAGCCTCTTGCATTTATAGCCTAGCTGAATCGAATGCTAAAGCTTCTTGGATTGTGAAAACACGCGAATCTATCAGACATAAACAGATTGTGAAAAATAATTTACGGAATCGTTTCATGGCAGTGCTAAAGTGCAAAATCACTGCGTTCCATTTTCAGGACCCCCGAGCGTTTGTAAAGCCAGAGATTCGTTCCACTCATTGTTTACACTTAATCAAACCTAATCAAACACACGCGTTTCTCGAAATCGATTAGGAATTGTTCGCATGATTTCGCCTCGCATACTAATCACAGAATAGAACAAAAAACAAAAAAAAAAGAACTAAAACTGAAACAAAAAGCGAAAACATAGAATCCGACGGTCAACGTATACCTAAGAGCTAAACGAGGAAAAGAAAAAGAATTTTATTGAAATGTTTACAAGGAATAAAACGCCGACAGCAGTGTCGGGGGCGATTTCTCAATCGATTATGAAGTGATTAGGAAGAAATGAGTTTTTAATGACAATTCCTCACGCGACTACGATGGACGCGCCATACAAATGGGAAGCAGTTGACAGCTATCGTTATCGGCGAGGGATCTTAATGTGACCGCCTGTCAGCGAGATGATTTACTTGAGAGATTGCCAAATAATCTGACATCCTCCGCACTAGCAGTTCGAAAACAAAATTTGCCGATTTGCTGAGAGTTCTCGGAAAATTTAATAACAAATCGCCTTTGGGAATCATGCGGCTTTCTTCTTCGACTTGAATCAAAGCCCGAGGCTTCCACTTCATTTCTTTACTTATCGATTCTATTTCGGGAATCTCAAACAAAGAGTGGAATAAAGCTCCCAAAGGTAAACACTCCCGACTCTCTATGTTTATCCCGTGCTTGCACTCTCAAGTATTCCTTCGACCCCTTTTCGATTATATCCAGGAATAGAACAGAAAAAGACTCCACCGCGTCCATTAGTACATCACACGTGTATGTTATGTTGTATTGTTAATGAACTAACATGTCAATTATAGTCTGCATCTGTTCTGGAATAGTTCGGAAGCGACGGGGCGACATAGGACGACCCCATTCGAATACGAACAAATATACTACGAAAGGGTTGTCGAGGTAGAGGTAGAAGCGTCGAAGGCGTGCCAGACAAACAACCCATCGTCTAGTTGTTGTCCCCATAATTCGTTCCAGGCCTCGCTCTAAGTCGGACACGGCATTACATTTAATTAATTAACTATCATGAGCGAGAGTCAGTCAGTCGGAGTCCTTGATTCCTACCGTTGAGATTCACTCGGACCCCTTCTGCACACGAAAATTGCCCAAAGATTACATAGCCCGTATGACTGTAAAAAGCCTTACCTTGAGGTACACGTCGTAAATATATACTATAATTACAGAGACCGGTGCAATGTTGTCTGTCTGTTCTGGACTCCGTGCCCCATGCTCTGTGCTTCGTGTTTGTTTTTTTAGTTGCAGCACAGTTGAGGTTAAGTGAAACCCACTAATCAGAGCTGGGACGGTGCATGCGGCTTACGACGACTGCTGTTGGCTGCAGTGTGCGTGGTTTACATAGATAATTGCTTTATTAGATCATAATAGTAAATTAGCAATGAATTCCGCGAATTGACGCGAATCGTTAACTCACGAAGGAACTGATTTGTGGCGTCCGCTTCGTTGCGAATGGTGCACGGCGGTAATCATCCAGACGTCAGTGGTGGCGTCTATTGACTTATATGTATTGGCGGGTTTGTTGGATATTCGTGTCTGACGATCAGTAATGAAACTTGTTGTAGAACAATGAGTGATTTTTCACTGTTCACGATGGGATTGGGATGATTGCAGTTCGAGTGGCTCTTGTACATTATTACTGAGAGGTAAGGCCATTATGGTGCCACTCCACGCGATACGTAGAATTCTCTGTTCAGGTATGAACGCATATCAGTCTTGAATTGCCGAATTCATAGTTTTCGACAAAGAATTTCAATGAACAATATTTACTGTTTGAAAAAAAAAATATTTACTTGTCTACATCATAGTAGTTCCCATTATAAGTCTATCCAGCAAGACGTGTCATTTTAAATCTTTAGAAGAAAATGATTTTCATTTCGAAAAATCTGTGTAATATCCGACATCACAGTCGAAGAAGTTCGGTACGCGGTTAAAAACTCCAAGAAAAGAAAAGCTGTTGGGCCGGACGGGATACCCTCTGAGTTCTGGAAAAAGATGGGAGCCATCGGGTCTAGATGGCTCATGGTTCTTATCTCTAAACTTATGAGAGGCGACACTATGCCTAATCAATGGAGGGAAAGCTATCTTCTTCCATTGCACAAAGGAAAGGGTGATACGCGAAATTGTGATAACTACCGTTCTGTCAAGCTGATGTCGCACACCATGAAGATCGTTGAACGGGTATTAGATAACCGACTGCGGAAAATAATACGACTATCTGATGACCAGTGCGGGTTTGTCTCGGGTAAATCAACAACAGATGCAATCCAAAGTATAAGGATCATGATGGAAAAGCATCGTGATTCTTCAAAGGACTTGCATATGGTGTTGGTTGATTTCGAGAAGGCCTTTGACCGGCAACCAAGAGATCTTTTATGGGTAGCGCTAAGACAAAAAGGAGTTCCAGAAACCTACGTGCGAGTAATTATGGACATGTACGAGAGAGCAACGACAAGAGTAAGATGCAGTAAGATGCACCGCAGGAGTCACCGAAGAGTTCGCAATCAAAGTCGGTGTACACCAAGGGAGCGTCCTCAGCCCACTGCTTTTTATAGCAGTCCTTGATTGCTTGCTGGAAGGAAAAGTGACGGACCCCAATGTGCACCAGCTATTCTTTGCTGACGATGGGGCCATTATAAGTGATGATCAGGCGTCCCTACAACGAGCACTTGATGTGTGGGTGGACATTTTTGAGGGACACGGGTATCGTATTAGTTCAAAGAAGACAGAGTATCTGTGCTGCCCGTTCTCTGACCCTCATCAGCCTATTCCAGACATTTACTTGAATGGAAGAGTGCTTCCCAAGTGTGAAAAGTTTAAATATCTGGGATCTATGATTAATAGAGAAGCAACTTGTGATGACGACATCAAACATCGCGTAAGCGTAGGGTGGATGAAGTGGCGGGAAAACTCCGCCATCTTCTGTGATCGAAAAATGCCCCCTAAGCTGAAAGGAAGGCTCTACACTTCAGTTGTACGTCCGGCGCTCACATACGGTTCACAATGCTGGACAATGCACAAAAAGTATGAGAGCAAATTAACGGCAACTGAGATGAAGATGCTTCGCATGACAGCGGGAGTAACAAAGCGTGACAGAATTAGAAGTTCAAAGATCCGAGGAAGTCTCCACGTAAAAGAAACCATCACAAGAAATATAGAGCGCGACCGACTCAGTTGGTATTGCCATGTTCAAAGGAGAGAGCCTTTGAACCCCGTCCAAAAGGCGTTATCAATCAACATTCCAATTTCAACACGCAAAAAAGGCAGGCCGAAAAACAATTGGTGCAAACAAATGCAAAAACACCAGCATTTGATTGGCCTCAGCGATGAAGTAATCCCAAACCGGGAAGCCTGCCGCTACTTTCTGAGGTCAAACCGGCGGACCCCACAAGCGGACCAGTAGGAATGCAGTTAAGTGGGAAGGTTATGGTCCTACACTTCTGACCATAACGACGCCGGGATAAAAAGGAAGAAGAAGAAGAAGAACCGATTCTACTTCCTTAAATTCTTGCGTCAACTGCATCTCATAAGCAAGGCCATGATTTATGCAAATTTCGATGAAAAGTGGAGATGAATATGCCCAAATCCTGTCACCGTCTCAGCTGACCTTCGCTACATGCAAATGAGATGAAGCTTTTACTAACTAACCTATTTTAAAAGTCTTTATTTATCAATTAAATTCATTACAACTGTACGATAAGACGCTTGATCACGACCAAAAGGAATATGAACTATACCAAACGTTTCCGCAATATATTCACTGTTTTTATCGTTAATTTTCAGTACTTCAGTACGTTTGCGAGCGGGTATGATACATATTGAATAACCTTTTGCATTACACTTATTACAAGTCATCGCAATGGTAGTTCTATATTGACAATCTAACAATGACGCGAAATTTAAAATGACACCTCTTAATGAATAACCCGAAGCATTTCAAGCATTTCATGTATTCAGCCATGGTGATATCATTTATCTCTCTCAGCAAAGCTTAGATTGTCTTTATTTTTGGTAATCGAAAAAAATCATACGAAACCATGATCATGGCATTCTATCATTGGAAATTTCTGTAAGACCTTAACCCTTAAACCATGTTTCACCTACTTCCATGACACATATTCAGTCGTTTTGCTAATTTGCTGGTGTATAGGCATAACCTTTACATCATTATGTTGTTGGGAAGCTAATTTTAGAATTTACACCTTTCCACTTACCTAACTTTCCGCATTGTAGCGTAGGAGTTGGGAGTTTTTTGTTTTTTCTGTTGAAAATGTCCACCTTACTCGGCACAAACCAGCTGACTTGGACTAACCGAAACTAAGGCAGGTGAGAATACCGACTTATCGGATTTAAGCCTGCTGGATATACGAGTAGCTTAGTGCCATTATGCTTTCTACTCGCGGTCTCGCTATTCATGATCGTAGTGATGTAGTTTACCAAACATTCTTCCATCTACTAAGGTTTTCTCTATATAAGTCCAGACCTGGATAACACCTTCACTTATAACGAGGTCGACTCGCTATCTGACTCCCTTACAAGAATTTTATCCTCGTTTCCTCGCACTGAAATCGTTTCGATGTACACAATTATTACTGGCTTCAAGGCCGATGGTAATTTCTCAGCTCTCATCCTTTTCTCACCCGTTGGCTCGCTAGATCAGTGGCCAATTTAACTGATTTCTCGTGCTCACCCCGCTCAGTTAGAGAAATAATTCCTAAATAAACGGTATGGCTGTAGGAGAAGGCGAATTGGAGCGGACTAAACAACTTTTTTAGCAATTTTAACTGGTCACTACGCATCTCAAATATTATTTTGCTGAGCATGAGATCTTTCATTCTTCATAGAGTGAAAATTATTCAACCCAAAGCAAATGCGTAGCATGACTCGAATTGCAAAGAGACTGTCAGGTTAAGTGAGTAGAGTTTCTGGACTTGCAAGGCCACCCCCTCTGAGAAAAACAGGAATACTTTTAATCAACGTGTCAAATTCCCCAGTGATCAAAAGTTGAGGCAAAAAGTGCTACAAAGTCCCATAGGTAGCAAAAACGTTTGGTTGTTTTTAAAGGGCATAAAGATTTCTGCTTCGTCTTCAATTCCCAAGCTCATTCGCAATGACTTTCCAGCTGTCAGCTCTTTAGACAAAGCCAATCTGCTTGCTGCACATATTGCAGCCAGCTCATGCTCGAGAGCGCCGAATCTTCTATGCGACAAACCCACTTTCGCACTCGTCCTGTTGCAAGATCCTAAAGTGCACAAATCCGTTGGTCCTGGTGCTATTCCCTGGCAAAACCATTGCGAAGGCCTATCACCTATTCCACTCTTCTGGTCTTTTCCCGAGTAGATGGAAAACAGCATTTGTTCGGCTTGTCCCTAAAAATGGCGAATTTTCGTCTCCCTCCACCTATCGATTTAATAGGATCTCAACGAAAACAGAAATGAACCTTTGCACAACCTCGTTTGATTTCTCTCTTCTATGGATTGGAAATTACCTGGGGTCTTTCAATTCAAGTAGTTTTGCATGGTTTGAAGTCTGATATTCACCAAAAAATTGCTGGGGTTCCCCAAAGCTGTGTCCTGTCTCCGATGTTTTTTCTCATTTTTATTAGCGACCTTCGGTCTGCTACTTCTAATCAAATTCACTCCGTGGTTGATGGTATTACTCTCTTCATATTCGTCCCGAGACTTATGTACGTCCCTGCTCTTCGGCCGTAGAATTGAAATGGCAAAATATATTAAACACATTAAAATCCGACCTCTACATCATAATTAAATGGGGTATAGGCAACAGAGTAGAATTTAGCGCATCTAAAACTCATTATTGATGAATGGTACTTGTGTCGTGGAAACTGAAAAACGATTCATCCTTGGTATGTGCGATAAGAAAACATTTAGTTTGACATATTCAAATTTGACACGAACGCCGTGAAAAGTTTAGGCTTCCTTAAACGATTCAAAAATGATTTATTCCCTCTGATTTGGCTTCAGTCTGTTAGGTTTATATACGCCCCTAGCTTGAATACAATGTTCATATCTCGTCTGGCACTTCTACGTACTTATTAGACAGAAGTAAAAATCGGGCAGTAAAGCTTATATGAGACATTGATATTGTTAAGTCGCTATTTCAACAACGCTCAAGCGAGCTAGTCAATTGCATTTCTTCCCTTCAACCGCAATACTCGGCTCACTAGTAATCCCCATTAAATTACCTTTAAACCTCTCTTTGAAAGCTCGATTGATATGCCATCCTCTTCAGCGATATTTCTGATTTTGATTCGGAGGTCGTTCATAATCATTTCGTACATCATTGATTGCTGATGCGCTGGAGTTATCACAACAGCAAAAAAAAAATCGCGTGAAGTCACACAATTCCTGTTACTTTTTGAAAATTATTTATAAGTTTACTTTCTAATATTCTTCAGAACTGTATTCAAATCATACATTAACCACCTTGATGTAATCGCCTTTCAGACCATTCTTGGAAGATAGGGAAGATAGACCGAGGTATCCTCTGGTGCCCTGTTGCTCAAATTTCGAATTGAAGGCTCGTCAAAACAAAGCTGTAATCCTGTATGCCTATATTAATAAGAAAAAAATCACCCAAATCAGACGAGTACGACCGTCGGAACTATAAAATTCCCGTTAGTTTTTGAACACACCTCGTATGTCATAGCATCTGTAAAAGAGCTATAGTATGCAATTAATCAAAAAGTCAACTAGACTTCCTGGCATTTGTTCGCTTTTGAAAATCCTCAGGCGATAGAAGGACTACTCTGCCCCCTTCTACCTTTAGTCTACAGTCACCATCGACGGCCCATAACAGACTGTCATCTATCTTATGTTTAACCATCTGAGGATTAAAGCGACAATCTGAAAATAGGGGCAATATACGAAGGCGTTTGCAACTTTCCCTCTGTTCCTAGGAAGTTATCCATTCCTGCCTAGTTTGGAACGCTTCTATGTACATATACCTAAAGCCATCCACGTAAACTAATTAGGTCGGTTATGAGAAGGAAACTTAAGCCCACGTATGCGTATAAATCGTCCCGATTATCATTGAGGTGTCTGACCAAGATTTCCCTAATCGCGTTTAACACAAACCATCTGCTGTAACACTTATATCCTCCATTTCCACCCCACAGAACCACAAATAAACTTGGTTTTGCGGCGGATCTGAGATTCATTTAACCTCATATACCCGTACTAGCCCCAAAAGTCAGTCCTACCCCAGCCTTACCCACCTGTATATTCGTTTAACCTTAATATTTTTATTGTTTCTGTGGTTCCTTAATCGCTTTGAGCAACATACAATCTGATGGCCCCGTTTCCCCCATTCATTAGCTCACATCCACACTAATGTCCCGAATAAGAGAAGGGGATAACCTCATTAAATATTTTCTTTTATTACATCCCCTGTCCCATGATTCCCACCAAACAGAGCATGATTCAGCAACAAGCCCTTCCAGCTGTTACCCTTCAGTCTTACGCTAATTACACCATCGCATCTCATCACATCCATCCCGCCACCCCATCCGTTTACTTAAAAATCACTTTAATTCTCCATGACTCGTAAAAAACCACCATTTCCGGGCGAAGATTGATTCTGAAATTCCAGTTTCCCATCGTAGGTTTACGATCTTCCTATCCATTGCCACTCTTCTCCTATCAATTGGCCGTTAAAGTCGAGCTCGTACACGACGAACATGTCTCATTCGAAATGCCCGTACAACGTCGCATCAGGCCCGGCGGCCGGCTATGCTATGCCGCTGGAGATTCTCTATTTTTATGACTCATTTAATCGAAATTTGAAAAGAACACCAAGGACCATTTGTCCATCCACATGCATGGGATAACCAAGGGGATCAGAAGACGGAAGCTGATGGACAGCGGGGAATATCAGGAATTGAAACGGTTGATGGGTCGGTGGCGTTTGGTTTAATTCTAATTAACGTCGCTCCGGGCTGCTCATGTGTGCCTGTGCGTGTCCACTATATCGTGACTATGTAGCCGCACGCATTAAAACCGAATTTACGATCAATCGCCCCTCAATTCCATTGTTTTTCCGCTCCCGACTGGGTTTTTTTTCGGGAACCCTCTGTTGCTTGGTTTACGGGAATCTAGAAAGAGAGAGAGAATTATGGCACCCTATAACGTTTTATGGACTTTTTATGGTTTTTGATTTTTGTCTCTGAAGTGAGGACGCAGTTTGCTTGGTTGTTACCTCCACCCGCAGTACTTTACAGGCTTATGCTTGATATTAACTTCCTCCATGTGAACTCTGATCTTTCAGCCAAGAGAAGAAGTTGCGTGGAGTGATGGAGGACGAAGTCGGTCAGGATGCCAGCGGGACAATTGCTCGCGAGGAAGGTGTGTATTCCAACTGCATTTGTCAGGGTGTTTGCCCGTCATTCCAATCTTTTTGTAGACCTCCAGAAGAAAATCGAAATGTTGAAGACGGAGAACAAGAAAATGCACGTGGAGTTCAACACTCAACGCGCGAAGCTCAAAGAGCTCTTCATGCAGAAGGAGTCAGAGTATGCGAATTGCGTCGCGGAGAAGAAAGCTATTCAACGAGAGTTGGACGATCTAAAGAGTGTCGTCATGGTGGCCGAATGTAAGTCTGACAACGAGAGACAGCTCAACGATCTTAGGACCCAGGAGGAGATCTCATCCTTGCAACTCTTGGTTCAAGGTAAGCTTTGTGATACAAAGGATCCGGCTCTATTTGCTTTTATTTAAAGAAACAATTGAAGAATCATCGATCGCCAAGGCGGACTTGGAAAAACTTCAAGAAGACAATAGTCGCTTGAGACATGAGAACAAGGAGCTAAGAGATGCCCTCCAGCAGCACCAGGTGACCATTTCACATTCCCTCGTTCTTACTGTTCTTCACTCATCTTTTCTAGGATACGCCAAGCCTGGCACCAGTCCTTAGTCACGTCAAGAAAACTCTCGCCCGCAAGCTGGGTGCCGATTCGGCAGCTGGCAGTCACGACAACCTTGACGACTCCATGAGGAAGGTAAACAAATATGTACGTAACCAAAATGAAATTCGATGTCCATGTTCAACTCAAAATTATTAAAGAGACCCATCCTTCTACCCTAGAGTGGGATTAGATCCTCAATGCTTTCTTCTTTCTTTACAGGCTCAAGAAGACGCCGAGGTTTTGCGATCGCTCGTGGTTCCTTTAGAGGAAGAAATCAAAGCGTTGAAGGAAAAACTCCGTTCTACGGACGAGGAACTTCAAGTCCTTCGCAGTCAGAAACTATCCCCGCAAGAAATCGCTCAAGCAACCACCACGACGGGAGTACCTCAACCGATAGATGCTGTCGTGCCTAATAATTCGGTCAGTAAGTCAACTTCCATGGATTTCCAATGTGACTCGTGTCGCAACCTTGACGAGGAATTGCAAAAAACCAAACAACAACTTACCGAGAGCCAGGAGGAAATCGAATCTCTTAAAAAATCTCTCGCCGAATCGGCCGAGGAGATTCGCAAAGAAGCGGCGCTCCGCAAAGACCTCGAGGATCAGTGGCAAGAGAAGCGTGAAGCTCACAAAAACGAAGTACAATATCTCAAGGATCACGTGGCGAAGAGTGAAAAAGACCTCGCCGACTTGCAGCAGCAGTTCTTTGAAGCCAAGGATGAGATCACTAAGGAATTGCAGCGGCTCACAGACGATCGCGAGAAGGTCAACAAGCATCTTGAAACCCTTCAGGCCGACAACGATTATCTCTCCGGAAAGTACTTGGCAACCGCGGAAGAGATTCAAAATCAGTACATCAATCTACCGAACAATGTCGAGGAACTACATATGCTCCTGCTGCGACAGCAGAACGATTTTATTCAAGCTCGAATCGGTTGTGAGTTCGAGAAACAAAAGTGCGTAAGTTACGCGGATGAAGTGCAGATCCTTCGGGATCAATTGGATGCGTCTATCAACGAGAGGCGGGCGTACAAGAAAAAGGTCCAAACGGAAATGAAGTCTTTGCAGTAAGATCGATGCCCCTGGGTAGAGGCGGGTTAGTACGATTTCAATTTTATATTCCAGGGATCAGCTGAACGAGTACCGGGCAAGCCAGCAGAAGTACGAGACGATAAAGAACCAATTCGAGCGCAAGGAATCCGATCTGAATAAACAAATCTCTGAACTGCGTGTCCAGATCATCGAGCTCCAGGAAATGAATGTAAGCCAAGAAGGAACCCATCGGTATGACTACTATTTGCCTTTCCTTTTTTTGTTATAGGAAAAACTCAATCATATCAACGTGGAGTACAAGGCAAAAATCAAGAACCTCCAAGACGATTTGGCCATAAGCGAGCACGTCCAACGAGATTTCGTCAAGCTCTCCCAGAACTTGCAGGTTCGATTCATGCCCAGCATTAGGAAAAAGGCCAACCGAAACGACTTTCTTCTCCTTTCAGATCACAATTGAAAAATTCCGTCAACCGAATGCCGAGGTACGCTGGCAGGACGACGAAGATGTTGACAATTGTCCGACATGCAATGCATTCTTCACCGTGATGGTTCGGAAGCAGCATTGTCGTCACTGCGGCGTGATCTACTGCGAGAAGTGTTTGAGTAAGACTGTGCCATCTGGACCGCGTCGAAGACCGGCTAGGGTTTGCGAGCTATGCCACACGTTGTTGGCGCCAAATGCTGCTCCATATTTCAGTCAGGAGCCGCCACAATCACCGGCTTAAGCGCTCTTCAAGAGGATAAGGTTTTGTAGTATCGTCATACCGTTATATCTAGATGTGTTTTCAATGTTTTAAATGTAATAAAAGGGGTGTTTGAAGCCATTCCAGAATGTTGCGTTTGATTCCATGAGTAGTAGCCCGGCATGTTGTGCAAATGCCCATCAATCACACGGTCGTTGACGACAGCCAATGTCACCATTGAGCCACTCCAGAGAGTCAAAGTCGTTAACCCCGTCGACCAAGACAAAAAAAAAAAATTAATTCGACGTATGAGGGTATTAACTGTGTTTTTGTGTCCCGTTCTCCTGCTTTCTGGTGGCTAAGGGGCGTGATAATGATAAACTTTGCCCTTGGAGAGTCGTCATCGTAGTCATCGTAGTCGATGTCGCCTTCTTCATTTTCGGCTGATTTAATTAAATAGAAGTGAACGCGAAGCCTAATTAACATGACGGAGTATCGAGTGTTGAGTGTGACTCATTAGTACACCGAACCATGAAGTGAGATCAACCACACTTGAAAAACCGCCCGATTAATGACCACCCTCAGGACTCTGGTTATTTTTAGATTTTTATCATTAATTCAAGCCACCTTCCGTGTGGCTGTTGTGCCCGGTTCCACATCTGCATTGTGTGTCTTCGAAATATGGCGAATGGCTTATGGGGTAATTGGGAACGATTTGTGTCCAGACAGTGATGTGCGGGTATGGAACTCGTTTCTTTTTTGGTTTTCGCGTACTTTTCGGGTGACATTCACATTTCGCACGGGAAGTCGCTGACGTGATATGCAGTTCAAATTGTATTTAATCTCTCATTCACTCGTTTTGGGCAGTTCCGGTGGAACATGACTACCTTGGTCACCATGGACGGGTCAGTTGCAACAGCATAAGAAATAAGAATAAGACGAGATGACGGAAAGACGGAAAGACGGAAAAACCAAGAGACACCAGTTGACTTATGAGGGTATGGTAGGGATTCAACGGGCTACTTACACGCTACACGTGGAGGAAAGGTTATTTTTATCGTTCTCTTTCAACCTTCTTATGAGCGGAATTGGGAAATGATTATGATTAAAATGCACCGCACTAGCGGTTAGTTGAATATTAGAGCGATTTGGGTTGATGGACGTGACAAGATGGGGGTTTTATGAGTCGGAAAGGACGGTCGGGAGCGATATCCGTTGGAGATGGCTCACGCATGAGGTGAGGTTCATGCCACTTGAAGTGGAGATCTTTAAGAAGCCGTTAAGAGCGGATGATAAATTAGTTGCGTTACGGGTCTTTCGAAATGTTATTTGGACAGGAAGTGTGTGTATATGGAATGGGGACAGGTTTTATTGTTGCTTTCTCTGAAGAGGAATTGGTAGATTTCCGAGGCAGTTGAAGTGGAGAGACCGATGGGTATTTTAAGCGTGAAGATGGAGATTGATGTGAAGTGGAATTGATATTGGCTATCGGGCCATGGGGTTCGTCTAAAGTATGCGCCAGGGCATGAGTACCAAAGTGTCCATATGGAGTATATCACACGACGCATATGGCTCCCAATTTCCTGTCTATAGGCACGTGTAATTTCGTTTTTTGTCTCCAGGGACTTTACGGTGAAGAACAAAACTTGGAGCTGATTCCCGCCCAAAGAGCGTTTTCTTTCAGTTGCCCATTCAAAATGCATTTCAAACCACCGTTCAGTTACAGTAAAGGGTCATCCAACAATAGGTGTCATTTTCAATTTCATGCTATTGCAAGGTTATCAAGTATCGACCGATTCACACTAACACGACGTCCTGAAATAGTGAAACTTGATTACAAAAACGATGAAAATGTCAAGCCCCCTTTCGCAATAGTGAAATAATCCACAAGTGTGGACGTATCGAACAACTTGATGATGTAAGATCAAGTGAAAATATGGCGGTAGTAACTGGGAGGGTGACTACAAACCAGTTGTACCTATCTCTTCGGCGCCATTTTGCAGAAACATTCCGCATTACATGTTAATAAGCTCTAATCTGTAAAAGAATTGGAGTCAGCAGATCACCCGTAACCCCGCACTTTTGCGGGGCCATTAGACTTTCGTGTTATTGTGAGTGATGAGACTCGTTCCATTTGTCTGGGTACGTAAGCAAACCCCAAGAATCTAAGAGAAATAGTGGAAAAATCTCTATGTCTAGAGCGAGTGACAGTTTGTTGTGGTTTTTGGGCTGGCGATGTCATTAGGCCACATTTTTTCGAAAATGATGTTGATGGGTCCGTTTCAGTGAATGCCTTGCGCTCTCGCACCATGTTTATTGACCATTCTGCCTGAAAATTGCTGCTTTAGATGTGGCTTATATTTAGCGAAATGAAGTAAAAGTTAACCTTCTACTAACCATTCACGAATTAGAAGAAAATGTCAGAGAAAATCACAAGTATGCGAAAACGTGGTGATAAATTGACTATTTGTAGACAAAGCTTAAGCAGACATTTGGCAGATATTGCATTCAGAGCTTGCAGTTTAGATTAAAATCAAAATATCACGACTTTACATAAAGATGTTTCTATTAATTTGAAATGACACCTTTTATTAGATGCTAGCAATCTTGTACACATATCGACCGGAAGTTAACAACTTCGCTCTTTTAAAGTTGTTGACTTGTTAACGTAAACAAACGATTTAGCGTAACCCCATACAAAGAAGTCCAACGTCGAGTTGCCACTCGACCATTTTTCAAAATTACGCGATTAGTGAACTCTCCATTAAATAGATAATTTTGGACAGCTCTGTGGCATGTGGGACCATCTTTTTGGGACCACATGTCACAGTTCTGGCCAAAAATAGGCCTCCGAGAATTCCATTGACCGTAACATGGCGATAATTTTCGTTAACAAAAAAATACGGTCCAATCACGTCTCCGGCATGAAATAACCGCAACTGGCTCACTTTTTGTGGACACACTGGAGTCTCTTAAAATAAAGGGTGTTATTTTTAGAGTCATACGAGGGTGGTCCAATAAAACTTAGCCTACAAAAGAAAAACAAAAATTTTGGAGAAACGGCGATTTATTTTTCAATACAGTCTCCTTTTAGCTCGATACACTTGACCCAGCGATGCTCCAACTTCTTTAACCCGTCTGAAAAATACGTTTTCTCGAGGTCTGCAAAGTACAGGCCTCCGTGGCGTCGATGACCTCCTCATTCGACTGAAATTTCTGCCCGGCGAGTGACTTTTTCAAGCTTTCTCAGCTACCTTCAATCGGCGGTCTGCGAACACGAGATCGTAGATTTTTGTCACGTTATCCTCCGTGGTAGCCGTTTTCGGGGCACCTGGACGTGGCTCATCAAAAACCGACGTGCGACCACGTTGAAACTCGTTAAACCAATTTTTGATGGTCGCCATCGAAGGAGAAGAGTCACCGTACACAGCATCCAAACGCTCTTTGATTTCGCTGCGCGATTTCCCTTCCAAAAACAAGAATCGAATCACCGACCGATATTGCTCTTTTTCCATTTTTCTAAAATCCGCGGACACACGCGGTCAAAACAAAACTACGAGTCCGACCCAGCTGAAATTTCGACAGTAGCCGTCTACTAGAATATATTACACGATAGTAAGTTGCTCTTCCGATACTGGCGCCATCTGGCGGTGAGGCTAAGTACTTATTGGACCACCCTCCTAAAGGGTGTTTTTTTAGAATCATACAAGTTCAATATGAAATAAAACATTTGAAGTTAATGTTAACGTCTACGACATTAGTTTTATTTAATAGATATTTTAATCCATTAGTGATTAAATACGATTTCATGCCACAGCTAGCTCCAATTAAACACAATCGTGAGGTCATATTCTCGACAACTGTATTGAGTAACTGGGGCCGTATATCAGCAATTACATGGCGAATGTTGACTTCCAAATCGTCCAACCTCACTGGTCCAAAGTGACTTCAGATACTCCCAAAGAAAGTAGTCTAAATTTGTGAGATTACAGGTTCCTGGAGGGCAGTTCACAGGCCGGTTACCCGAAATTATGCGCTCACCAAAGGTTTCCCGCAATAAATTGATGGTGTCGCGTACCGTGTGGTATTTCGCGCCATCTTATTGAAACCAGAGCTCTGTCATGTCAATGCCAATAAAGAAGTCAGAAATCGTGTTTTTATAGCGCTTTACATTGACGGTAAAATTCTATCCGGCATCGTCCTTAAAGAAATAAGGCCTGATGATTTCACCAGCCCATAAAGCACACCAAACTTCTTCTTCTTAGATGGCGTTACAGCTCATGGAGAGTCAGAGCCTAGCTTCTCTCATTCACTTATGTTGTGTGCGATTTGCTTTTCAAACAAATGAACAGAACCTAAAGCTTAATGGCGATTCCGAACGGAGAGAGCCGATAAGCTTTTTTCAAGGCAAATGTTCAACGGGGGGTTTTACCAGTACCCCGCCGAGGAGGGACGCCGCGAAATAGTCATTCGATGGCGTTGGTGTTATCGGGATCCGAACTCGCTCATCTTGCGTCAGCGGCCGACAGACTACTCACTGCGCCACGGCGCTCCCTCCCCTTTCCGATATACCCACAGCCTCAACTATCGCACTCGCCTTCAGTCACCTACGTTCCAACACATTTTTTCAACTGTTAAAAACGAAGAATTTTATGACCGCCCTATATTGAGGCTTATCCGTTTTAACGAAAAACCTCAAAGATGTCTACTTGCAAAACTTCGTGTAAGCAAATTTTTTTTTTTGTTTTTTTGTTGGAAGCTTCTACTATCTGTTGGAGCACTCAGACAGAAATACTGGTCCATTGTACTACCAGACAGACACCTTGTCTTTATTGTATTTTCCCCGTTGTCCGGAGAAAAGTGAGGAGGGGCTTCAGTGATGTAGAGCTAAGAGATTCGGTACCCACCACGTCGGCCCCAAGAGTGCGCCACCGTGCACCGTGCGCGGGACAGTCGCAGAAAAAGTGTCATCCTTCTCGCAACATGCAGCACAGGTAGGCATCTCACTAATGCCAAGCACGTAGAGATGCTTGGCAAAAGTGTAATGGCCCGTAATGATGCCCGTAAGCCTTCTGCAATCATTTCTCCTTAAGGATAAGAAAAATGTTGCGGACTTCTTGCAGACATCAGGGCGTACGCGCTTAATCATCCTGCATCCTGGATATTCCCTTCATCTACGACTGTGTGCATTAAAGACCAAGTCATTGATGTCAGATTTAACCGTTGAAGCAGGTAGACCTAAAGCGGGTTCAGGTCCTGAGAAACTCTCCTCTGAGCCCCTTCTAGCGAATTCATCGGAGATCTCGTTTCCTGGGATTCCAGAGTGACTTGGGACCCATACAAGCCTAAGTGAATTTAGTCTTCTGACTTTATTCAAAACTAGGTTTTGAAGCGCAGTCTCGCAGGATTTTCCGCGCTGATAAGCATGTTGCATGTCCGAGAGAGGATGCATTCGAAGGGCAACTTCGCGCACGTGCAACTCTACTAACCTCTCCATGCTTTTCAGCAAGAAGGATGTTAGACTGATTGATCTAAAACTCTTGGCGAGTGAGTAATTATTTTCCCTATTTTGGGAATAAAGACCACTTTCACCGCCCGCCAAGGATAAGGTATGTAGGCAAGTGCCAGGCTACCAGTTAAAATTCTTAGTAGGAAGCAGCTGTCTTATACCTTTTTGCAGCATAACAGGGTATATCCCATCAGTGCCCGGCGACTTAAAGCCATCGAAAGATGCCACAGCAAATTCAATGGCCTCAGTAGTTGCCACACGTGACGCAACATACCCGGTATGCCGAGTTGTTTTCATTGTTTCAGTCACAGTTTTCAATGAGGGAGTGTGCAACGAGCCGATGACAATCTAATCTCCCGGGAAATGGATTTGCAACAGTAAACTAAGAGTATCTTATTTAGACTCGGTGAAGGTACCATCAGACTTTCTGAGTACATCCAGCTTTGTCGATTTTCTTTGTTTGTGAACATTAACCAACTCAGGTCTCGCTCAGGGATTTGATCTCTTCGCAGACGGACTTTTAGGAATCGTTCTTCGATTTACGAATAAGCTTCTTATATTCATTCTGCTTCGATCGATATTTATTCCAGTCATCTTCCGAATTCGATTCAAGCGATTTATTCAGGAGACTTCTGGCTTCCCTGCGAAGGCATTGTTCCACCAGGGAACCGGCTTTCTGCTGGGAGGTTTTTTGACAGGACATGCGAATTCGAAACAGCTGGTAAGGTTATGAAGGGCATCCTCCACCAATTGATTTGTTTTGAGTTTAGGCAGGGCTTGAGTGGATTTCTCAAGCAAATTGAGAAACATTTGAGTGTAAGCAAATTACTAGAGAGAACAAGTTGAAACTTCTAACACGAACTGTGGCACGTGTACCTAGGTTTTTTCGATTGGAACGCCACCCATGTGTCAAGACTTGAACTTTTCACATATCTACGTAGTTCACTCAGCGATAAGCCTTTAGTCTCATCTGTGCTTGTGCAATGACGGTCTTTTAAGGCTCGTTTTATTTTGTGTTCAGCAAAACTCTGACGGAGATACGCCTGGTGTTTCAATAGGGCTGCAATATTAGTGGCCTCACGGTATCGCTAATCCTGAGCAGCGTCTTCTAAACTTAGTTTAGAACACGATACAGCCTGCGGGACTAAAATTCCTGTTATTTCTTGAACGTACCTCAAATATTCATCAAGATATTGGTGTTTCGTGTCTTTGTGAGACAGCTTTCTAACCAATAGCCAGACTGAATTTACTCTGTTTACCATGTCAATTTTAGTTAAAACAAAAGAGACCTGTAAACTGAAAGTAATTCTCAATAAGGATGCCAAACTCTCTATCCCAAACGAGTGGAAATAAAAAGACCAAGTCATCCCTACAAGACAGGTGAATATAACATAATGTACAGACCCGTCCGGAAGCAATTAGGATAATAGGATCGTTCCTTAGTACCAGGATTGATTACAGACTGCGACATAAGACATATGGTGACGCTGAGTTACTGCGTTCCATCCAGGATTCCCGACAACACAGATAACGATACTTCAAGCGAATCGTATGTCGTCTGTTTCCAATCAGGTCTATTTCGAGTTGTCTCCAAGACTAATGTGTTCCATCTGCCGTCACCACAATGTAGGGGGGCTTTAAATAATGACACAAAAAAAAAAAAACAAAAAGAAAAAATGAAACACCAAAACTAATAATGCTTCTTTACCGTTTTAAAGCGTCTCGCTTCCAATTCCGTGTACGAATGTGCAGCTGTAGGGAGCCCCTCAGCCCATAACTCATCTATTTCACGCTAGACTTATTATTTACGACGCACACAACAAGGCATCACCACTCGCTCGGAAGCCCGTCTTTCGGCGTCGTAGTCTTCACCGCTAACACTAATTGAATACGAATCTATTACAATCGTGCGAACAGCAAATTAATTTCCTGTTGTGGCATACCAACAACAACGAAGACGTGAAAAGAAATAACGAAATTCGCCACCGTCACTTGGTTTTTCTTTTCTTCTTCTTTTATTTTCGCTTCCACATTATCGTTCCATAAATCCGTAATTTGTCAAATAATCAACATAAATTTCTAATGAATCCTAGCGTAACGCCAACACCAGCACACCAACGCCATATCAGCCACAAGTTGATGTCGATAGCGAAGCGAGGGCAGCCACCAACGGCGTTAGAAGACTAGAGTCTAAAGAAGCTCGAGCCGCATTGCTGCTCGCTAATGAAATCAAAAACAATTAAATCCAACGAGTCTTACGGTGGTTGGCCACCAAGGAGAGCATAGTGGGCTGACGAGGGCTACGATGGCGGGAAGAATTTATTTTATTACCACTACGCTGAAAATGTGGAACATAAATCCACATCCTAATCAACGGAGCGTTCATTAATTTCAACTAGAATCGATGTTGAACACCTCTTCAGCTGTATGACGGAGTAGGACGGGTTGAAGGCTAGACTTGGCCGAAGATGTACTATACATACATACATATACACAATGGTGAAAAATTGTTCCTCCTCGTCATGTGTGTTACAGCGGATTTATTTATTAGCTAGAGACACGCTTGCTACTACACGAGATGATGATGATGATGGTGAGACGCCTGGTTGGATAGAAGTAACCGCGTTAACTGTAGGAGTACTTGTATGGAACAGAGGTCTAGACCACGCCGGTGGTAAAGCCCGCCTGGAGTTCGAAGCAAAAATAAAGCTTCATGGAAGCAAGGATAAAGGACAACAAAAACAATGATGACGCGTACAGACGAACGTGAGGCTTAGGTTTCATACCAAAGGCACCGATTACTGGATGTTCCTAAAATTTAATTGCCGTGTCGTAAAATGCACCCCACTCTGTTGCTGATGTCCCTCCCTGCATCTGCCTCTTATTCCAGGTTGTTGTTTTCGTGTTGAGATTCCTTAGCCATGTGAGCAGAGGTGTCATCGCACGTGTAACCAAATCTCGGTTCACTTGAGCCTGAATTTGGATTTTGGTTTTGAGACTTTCAATTTGATAACTTCCCCTTGACATTAAAACGAGGCGAGCAGTGAGCAGCGGGCTCTCAATCAGTGTAAAGGCTAATCTCTTGGAATTTGGACAATCACTAACTCTAGACTTTCTTTTTTCTCGTTTTTTTTCTTTCTCTCTTGTTTTTCTTGGATCGTTTTGTCGGTGGATTTTATTTCAGATCTGACATCGTGACTGGCATTTTATGAGAAGAGATATCTTCAACCCATACTCGTACATCTCCGGGACAGATACGAAATACACAAATGGCAGCTCGAATGTACGACCTGTGCAATAAGGTGAGTTTAACGACCCCTAGATACTAGATGTTAGTAGGTATATGTGACTCTGAAATGTCTGAACGTCATAGTGTGCTAACAGCAGCGACTACCTAAATGACGCTTCAAAAACGTGAGAGTTTTGTCTTAACAATGCAATTGACAAGGAATGTCGATTTGACACTTTTACCTCTTTGTTCTGGCGCGGTTCTATGTTCTTACGCGTAACGAGGCGACATTGACGGAATTAGCTTGTGTTCAATCTTGTGTAAATTTTCAGATCTCTTCTCTCAAGAAACCCTATTATCTCGAAACAAACATGCGGCGAATTTGTGCATTGTTATCGCTGTCGGGTGATGTATCTACTTAAGTCGAGATGCAATCATAATGTAAACAACTAGCATATTCTCGTGGTTTTTTGGGGGATATATCATAACTGACCCTTGATCTAATGTCGGTTAGGTACTAGACGGTTGAGATCAACAAACTTTGCCTGCCCGTCAGTAGATGAGCTATGGGAAAACCGCGAATTCTTCATTCGGTTCGTTGCATTACGTATGACTTAATGTCATCACCAAGGCTGAATACGATGAGATGATGTGTCAGGAAATTTAAGCAAAGTCGAGCTAGAATCGATTACGATACATCAATAAGCTGTTATTTGATTTAATGTCAAAGATATGGTGAGCAAATGCAGTCGTGATATTGTGAACGGGAGACTCGTTGGCCTCAAGGCTGTCTGCGATGAACAAGGAGATGTGGAATTTGTTATTCATGCGATCCTATTGTCTTAAACCAAGTAAACACTTGCTACGAGGTCGTTCAGTAAGTTTTGGATGGATTTTGCAACTTTTCAAACATTTTGTCGTCGGACCACGCAGGAGGTATGTTCAAAAAGTAACAGGAGCTTTGTTATTTCGGTGCCCGAATCATATCTTATGAGTGCCTTCGAGAGTGAGTTCGAGAATTTCCACTAAGCCTTGCTATAAAATGTAATAAAATGCATCACGGTTTTAGAAATTACTTTTGAGGAGACTCCTATTTCAATGAGTAAATGTATGAGAGTTTTAAGATAGCGAACACCCTGGACGTCGAATAACATTAAGCACCGACAAAAATTAAATGATTGTGGACAATCACCAAATCACAATCAAGGGAGGAGATTGAAGTTTGTCATTTGCCTAATGTCAAACAATTTTCTTTTATATTTTATGTATGAAGCGAACTTTGTTCCTAAATTGTTGATCTTTGAACAGAATTCCTGGTGATGACCCAGTTGCGCCAGAGTCAATAATGACGCACTGACGTGAAACACGTCTGGGTGTGATTTTTCTTTCAATAATATTTTTCGAATAATTAAAATTCTTTCTAAAACCCGACAATTCCTGGTATTTCTTGAAAAAACCTCTTATGGCATACGATCCATGCAACGGTTCTAGCTCTAGAATGGTAGCTATTCTACCTGCAATTATTTGTAGAAAATTTATATCGGTATTTAGAAACGGTTTAAGAACCACAATATTCCGAGTACACACCGGTATAGAGCATGTGCTTAGAATTCCAGCTGATATACCACCATTTTCCTAGAAGATTTCAACCTAGATTCTTGAGTGAGGAGATAGTCTTTGATCAGCTCAGTAGGATGGTCAATGGGCATAAATGGCGATGTAGAGTTCGCACTAGAATAGTTGAATAATTTTTACGTAAATGAAATGATTGCAGCGGAACCCAGTGTTTGAAAAATGTGCACATTATTCCAGCATAAGGTCACTTCAAAATTCATACTCTGTGTGTGCATTTCGAATATAACACCTTAATGGCATGGAAACAAAAAAGTTACCGTGAACTACACCAACGCGACAAATTCAATCGAATCTCTCGAATCATATCTAGGACAACCACCCCCGGAGAGTAATGAGCGAACATCTTTGACACAAACCACCCCGTCAAGGTTGTGTGACAAACACCATAACAGCGAACCATACATATGTACATATAAGAAGCGTTGCCGATATAGGAAACTCGAATTAAACCACGCGTTTCTGTCCTTTACCCTATCAGCCTTAGAAATCCGCAAAAATAGAGCTAGATAAAGCTTTTGATAATATCTCCCACAGACTGATATTCTACATCTAACCCTTTTTTAGCTTCCTCGGTCGTTCCCAAGGCTAGGTCCACTTCTTTTCGTTTTTACCATAAACGATATTGAAATTGTGATCAAACATTCCCACATCTCACTATATGCCGACGACACCAAGTTCTTCAAGATTATTCAATCACCTTTTCACGTAAACGAATCAAACCTCCTCTTCATCTCTACTTCCTCAATAAACAGCCCATCTCCACCAGCCAGACCATTCGCGATCTTGGTATATTATGTGAACCCGAGCTAAAATTTCGCGCACACATCGATGAGAGAAGAACTGTATCTGACATTCCTTTCACCCATCGACTCCTTTCAGGTACCATTGATTGCGCGACCCTCTACAACTCTGTCTCTATCAACACTAAGCCCCGCAATGTACAAAATCCCCCCTCCCTTCTATCTACCCGCACCCCGTACTGCCTACGGCTCGCTCCCACGAACCCATTTTTATCATGCTGGGAAGTGTTAATTCGAATCCTTACTTCGATTTCAACCACAGCACTCCATGCCTAAAAATTCGTCTAATCGCCTTTCGCAAGTTTCACAACTCATTACCTTTCTCCAAAAACTTCTGTGGGGTGGTCGTGGTGCAATGATAGTCATCACCAACTGTTGAGCCGAAGGTCTGTAGTTCAAGTTCGTCCATAATCAAGAATTCCTATACGGAAAAGCAACAACAACAAGTTACTGAGAACTACAACCAACGCGATAAATTCAGTCGAATCTCTCAAAAATCCCATCTAGGACAATCACCCTCGGAGAGTAGTGAACGAACATCTTCGACACAAACCATCTGCGCCCCGTCCAGGTTGTGTGACAAACACCATAAGAGCGTACACTCTTGAACCTGCACGAATTATAAAAAATAAAAAAAATAAAAATTCTGCACCTCCAAAAACTTGAGAACTTAATTCTTTGAATAAAGGCCGGGCCATCAGCTGGTTTATTTTTTAATTACATGTTACTTGTACGTTGGCACCATCGATTAATTCGATCGATTTACATTTGAAAAATTATGGGAAAAACTGAAAACTTATTTCCAACTGTTGCAGTTTTGTATTGCAGAAATAGTGTGATCGCGAACCCCGCCTGTTTTACGCAAACTTCTGGAAGCTTGTGCATTAGCCCGAGAAACTTAACTAGCCCGAGGAGGCTAGTTCTGTATAAAAACTTTGGATTATTCGCTTATGGCGAATGAGTCCAACTTACTCAGGCATTGAGGCCTTAAGCATAATAATCTAAACGATTCTCCCCTTGTTGGCTGGGAGTTGACATTAACCTTGCTTAAAAACTCATCAAAATATTATTAAGCAAAACTGTCGTTTTGGAGCTGAGAAAACCCACATTTGTAACAGTGAAGTCAAAGCTTCCGCAGGGGATAATCGGCCGCGGTTTTTGGAGTGACGGCATTATTAGCCCATTTTTCTTCATGAATGCGGCAACAGCGTTATCGTCAGTGCAGCGAGATACAGAAAGTGCCTGTTCACCTGTGGCTATGATTGCTCCCACCGAAAATCCATCTTCAGACTGAATTATCGAGTAAAGCAAATCATTTTTTCCAAATTGATTTCATTTTTGGCATTTTGTCCTCATTTTAAGATAATCTTGGTGGCGTAAGCATGGCACACTTCATTATTAGCATGTGTTTATCTGCTTCCTTTGCTTGTTGCATAAGAAGGAAAATGGCCAGATTCACTTGTCGAAAATTCGTGTTTGCTTCCATCAATGTAAACACAACGTTCATACTCACAATTCCGTCTGCCCTTCCCACGCTAATATGAATAGGTACAAATGCGATAACCGTTTTATGTTTCGATTTTTTGCGCACTAAGTTCAATAACCGTGTAATCAGTCGTTTTGCTGATATTTGTCATTCGGGAAGGTGTGGATAGACGCCACTAAATTCTTTATAGCGCAATCCAAACATCAATTTTATAAAGGCAATCTTGAAAGGATTTATATGTACTATATTCTTGGATGGACAGGGGATTTGAATTTTTTTTATAGCAAATATTGAAAAATCGCATTTAATAATAAAAGTGTTCAAAAATGTTACCTGCCAATCGCTACTTGTTTGCCAAAATGGCAAAAAATGCACCCGTATTTTTGCCAATTTTTGTGAAATTTTGTGTTTTTTTTTTTAAGTAAGTCGTAAAAAAAAAACGCACTCAAAGTATTGCTCATCGCTAGCCCGTACTTTTTCCCACCTTTCTGGTAATATACTCGTATGAATTCCACGTCGGAGAAAAAACACGTCTTTGGCAGCTTTTTAAGTATGGACGTGCTGCTCAGGCCATGTGCAAGCCAAGAGAACAACGATAATCGTAACAAACCGATGAATACGGTGGATGGGTTTGGACCTCCCATTTAAGCATTTTCAACATTTCACTTTTTCGTGTTTCTGCTCGTAGAGCATTCGTTCTTCTTTCAATGTTTGGCTTAAACTCATTAAATGCAGTCGATGACGATATTAAAGGATGGTTATCCCATAGTCCCAGAGCAGAACGTTCACAACAAGGATATTTGCATTTGCCGGCGTTGCTGATGCACCCAAAACCTTTGACGTTTAGGGTTATCATAGAATATCCACTTCTCATCGCCAGTCATGACGCGATGCAACGTCTCATTTTCTGTCTTTGAAGCAGCTGTTCACACGTGAAAAAATGCGTCCAAAACTTTTCAGCTTCAGCTCGAACGGCACCCAATGTCCTTGCTTCTGAATCATTCCTAGTGCTTTCAAACGTTTTAGTTTTTAATTCATTTTTATTGTTCTTATTCTCTTTATTTATAATGTTTAAATCTGGCTTAGAAATATCTTAGTTTTTTATGTGTCTTTCTGGCCCTCTGCGGGCACTCTAAGTCCAACTATATCATTTAATTGTTAATGCCGGCTTAAACTTATATATTCTACTTTAGTATGACCACATTTCAAAATTTGGTTTTATCGGAAAAGTTCATTAAAAAAAATCTAGATTCATCTTTGTTTTCTTATTCTAAGGCAAACCATAAGAAGCTTAATGCTAGTCTTAAGTATAATCATGTTGGCTAGTATTCGTGTCTTTAGTTTTGAGTGGTCACCCTCCTGATTGTATTGCGTCTTTCAGCGACTGAGCTTCGCTATATATGTATTTCAACAAGGCTAACGACCTCAGTCGCCTTGTGTTTAAGACTGCTCCGCCCTTATTAGGATAACACTTAATGAACCGAAACTCCGGAATTCTGTACATTCCAAGACAGATTTTAAGGCACCGTCTCTCGAATATAACAATCTTTTCTATAAAGATGGCGCTACATTAAACCATATCGGTCAACCATACGCGATGATGAGCCTTATTAAGGCCATGTAGCATATGATATTTACCAAGTTGTCATTCCGAAAACTGTCTTAGCCTCGGCAAGATAAGCTTCTATATGTCTATTATGTGGTTGTACCATATGAAATGTCCGATTTTTCACTTAGTTCTCTATTAGAAGCTGTCGAGTGAACATCTGTACAACATAGTGATTTTTTTTTTTTAAGATAATGTGATATGTGTGTTTGATGTATGCGACTTTTAGGGTCCTTTGCAAGTACAGTTATTTTTTTCTAGGAATTTTTCACGGTTCAAATTCGTACTCTATTCCTTTACGAGTTCAAACTGAGACATAATGCGTCCCTGGCAGCCAAAACCATTTTAAAACTGCATTCCACATAACATGGAAGTATCCCCCACGACAAAAGTCGACACATAAATAGAAAAAGTGAAAAAAACTTGACAAGTGGGTACCCCATGAATTGAACTACGCCGTTTAGAAACCTGTGCATTGCTGAGCCTAAGGCACCGAAATGAACCGTTTTTGCACCGTATAATCACATGTGATGAATAGTGGATTGACAACCGTAAAAGATCTGGGCAGGCGAAAGCCCAAAGCACACCCCCAAATTTGGTCTTCACATATAAAAGGTTATGGTGACAATCTGGTGGACATCGAAAGGACCAATCCACTTTTCATTTCTTCAATCAGGGAAAGCGATAAATGCAGTCAAATATTGTGAGGAAATCGACATAATGCATACGAAATTGGCTGAAAAGCAACCTGCATTGATCAACAGGCATGGTCCGATCCTGTTGGATGACAATGCTAGACCCAATACCTTACACGTAACGGTGCAAAAAGCTGCGATTCGAAATTCTTCGCATCCACCGTATTCTCCTGATATTTCTCCAACGGATTATCACCTTTTTCGCAGTCTTTCGTCATTTTGTCGGCAAAAGGTGTTCCGAAACCGAGCAGGGGTCATAGAAGACTTTAAATTTTTTTTAGCGTCTAAAAGCGCCTTTGTTTTATAAAAAAATGAATAATGGACCTAGAATCACGGTGAAGAAGGTTATAGATGTGAATGGTTCATAATTTGATTCAAAAATAAAATTTATAAAAAGGAAATATTGACGTTTAACTTTTGACAAAAAAATCTGACATTTCATATGGTACAACCTAATCTGGCGTTTCACGCCGCTATTGGTTGTCCATGTTGCCCAATATCATGTTTTTAATGTCAAATATCCTGTTCAAAATAGCGTTGTCACATTTAACAACAAACTTCTTTCCCATAGTCATGACGTAAATCATGTGTAGAAGGCGATTGTGCATGCCTAGCCTAGTGAGCTTGTAAAACAGTCTTTTAACCATAAGATGTGGAAGATCTTTTAGTTCTTTATCTTATCACACGGAACATCACAGAAACCAGTACTGACGAAGCATGAATGATATCATTCCCCGCCTCAAATCCAAACTGGTTGTCCTTATTATTTTCTTTTCCACAACCCATTTGATCAGAACTCTCTTTACTATCTTTTCAGAAACTTTTCAAACGTTTCCAAATTGCTGTGTCATCTGCATGTAATGATTTTGTTAGTTTTTCATGAGTCTTCATGAAGTACAATGCCTCCAGTTCATCGTCTTCGAGCTTTTTCCATTCACCAGAGCACCCTTTACCTTCAACGTTAAATCATTATTTTTGAGCGTCGAAACCAATTCTCGCAAGTCGTTCCGTGCAAGTTTGTCCCTTCTACTCATTATTCTTTTAACTGTCTGTCCACTGTTCATTTGTTCTATTTGTCCTGCCCATCTTTGTCTTCGCGATTTTATTGTGCTTATGTTTGTGCTTGTTCTTGATTGTGTAGTTTTATCTATTCGCCTGTTTCTTCGTTCTGTCAGGTGAGAGGCTTGGATCGATTCGAGTCGGTCAGTGACCATATATTTATTTTTATCTTCATTTACTTCTAAGCCTTCTTTCTTTCCTTCCTCTTTAAGACTTTCTGTGTTCCTCTTAACTATTTCCTCACTTATGTTGAATTTTTTAGATCAAACAAAGCCGGCACCTGATCACTTATAGCAGCGGCTGAAATGAAACTCAAATAGACTATCATTTGGTATCCAGTTTCATGAAGCCACGAGTTAAAGATTGCAAAGTGATCCTGGGAGACGCGATCGCCCCTCAACACCGTCTCCACCTGACTGAATTTTTTATGGATGCGAGAAAGAAGTCAAAGCAGCAAACGAAGGTGTCTGAGAGAATCAAGTGGTATAAGCTGGATAAAGGAAAAGGCGAAGCTTTTATTACCAACATGGAAAACTACCTCTCTTCCATTATCGATGAGGTCGGTAATGAGGAGTGCACATGTGGGATTCCCTACAACAATCTGGCCTGGAAAAAGCCAAATCACTGCTCGGAACATCTAAAGGCCCCTGCCAACACGCAAAAGAAACCTGGTGGTGGACAGACGAAGCCAAAGCAGTGATACACGAAAAGAAAATGGCTTTCCAAGCTTAGTCAAAGTGCTCTTCTACTAATAGAGAGGAAAAAGCTCGCCGTGAAAAGGTATATAGATATTGCAAAGGTATCGCGAAGAAAAAGTGCGCCGACTTCAAAGCGAAAAGCATGGAAGGCCTCTATCAGGAGTTGGAAGAAATATCGTATTCCGCGTCTGACAGGAACCAGGCTACCCAGGAGCTTCGACAAAGCAATTTGAACAAAGGAGCAAATATCTTTAAGATAGCCGCCCAGAGAAGAAGAAATGCTCAGGAGATTCGTTTCCCAAAGTTTATTAACAATGCTGAAGGCCAACTCCTTGTAGAAGACGAAAAAATTCTCCACAGATGGCGACAGTATTGCGAGGAACTGAACGAACAGTTTCCCTGAGTGTACTTTCCAAGAGCCACCCGAATCATGCCGAAATATCCGACATCACAGTCGAAGAAGTTCGGTACGCGGTTAAAAACTCCAAGAAAAGAAAAGCTGTTGGGCCGGACGGGATACCCTCTGAGTTCTGGAAAAAGATGGGAGACATCGGGTCTAGATGGCTCATGGTTCTTATCTCCGAACTTATGAGAGGCGATACTATGCCTAATCAATGGAGGGAAAGCTATCTTCTTCCTTTGCACAAAGGAAAGGGTGATACGCGAAATTGTGATAACTACCGTTCTGTCAAGCGGATGTCGCACACCATGAAGATCGTTGAACGGGTATTAGATAGCCGACTGCAGAAAATAATACGACTATCTGATGACCAGTGCGGGTTTGTCTCGGGTAAATCAACAACAGATGCCATTATAAGTGATGCTCAGGCGTCCCTACAACGAGCACTTGATGTGTGGGTGGACATTTTTGAGGGACACTGGTATCGTATTAGTTCAAAGAAGACAGAGTATCTGTGCTGCCCGTTCTCTGACCCTCATCAGCCTATTCCAGACATTTACTTGAATGGAAGAGTGCTTCCCAAGTGTGAAAAGTTTAAATATCTGGGATCTATAATTAATAAAGAAGCAACTTGTGATGACGACATCAACCATCGCGTAAGCGTAGGGTGGATGAAGTGGCGGAAAAACTCCGCCATCTTCTGTGATCGAAAAATGCCCCCTAAGCTGAAAGGAAGGCTCTACACTTCAGTTGTACGTCCGGCGTTCACATACGGAGCAAATTAAAGGCAGCTGAGTTGAAGATGCTTCGCATGACAGCGGGAGTAACAAAGCGCGACAGAATTAGAAGTTCAAAGATCCGAGGAAGCCTCCACGTAAAAGAAACCATCACAAGAAGGATAGAGCGCGACCGACTCAGTTGGTATTGCCATGTTCAAAGGAGAGATCCTTTGAACCCCGTCCAAAAGGCGATATCAATCAACGTTCCAATTTCAACACGCAAAAAAGGCAGGCCGAAAAACAATTGGTGCAAACAAATGCAAAAACACCAGCATTTGATTGGCCTCAGCGATGAAGTAATCCCAAACCGGGAAGCCTGCCGCTACTTTCTGAGGTCAAACCGGCGGACCCCACAAGCGGACCAGTAGGAATGCAGTTAAGTGGGAAGGTTATGGTCCTACACCATAACGACGCCGGAAAAAAAAAAAAAAAAAGGAAAAGAAGAAGATGTTGAATTTTTTAGATAATGCTTTTCGTTCTCCGTTCCCCTTTAGTCGTACTTGTATACGTTACACCAACTTTTTCGGGATTTCCAAACTTACAAGTACACGATACCTATTCAATCCGTTTATAGCATTATACGCCCTTCTGAAATCTACAATAGTTGTTGCTCGTAGTTCTGGGTCCCAATGTACAAGTATATTCCCACAATTCTATTAGGTTTTTCCAAGCTGCCGGTTCCCATGATGACACACCTCTTTGCTCTTTACGAATTAAATCTATAACATGAGAATATTAAGTTTCCAAAAACTGTCCAACTGATTCCGCCCATCGGTTGGTTGGCTTTGTTGGCCCACAAGCTGTAATAATAACTCAACATTTCCAACTCAATATTATGCAATTAAGTTGTCATAACCCAGCCAGCCCCTTTAAAATTACAATTGAACTAGATTCATGAACGACGTAGCTGAAGACAATTAAAAGAAATCGCTGTCCACAGCGCCAGCATTCATTGTTTAACCGGGCGTGACATTCCTCTATGCTTCATCACCCAATTCTCTTGAACCATAAAGTACCACTTTGGATACTTAAAAAATCGAATTAAAAGGTTCCATTGGCCCACATCTCTAAACACTGTTTTCCACCATCGAATCATATAATTTTTTTCCCACTCATTACCACTGAATTCGAAAAGCCATTCGTCTTGCTGCCTCTGCATACATTCCTCTCTGTCCCGGCATTAATTACCCGAATTACGCCCTTCATTACATTAGGATGTCACGCAGCACAACAACTTGCGACAATTTGTCGTTTTACACATCCATAACGCTCTCCCGCTTGTATAAATAAATCGAACGAAAGATGAGGGAAAGTGTATTCCCAGTAGTGTCCCTACCATTCCTCCGACCACCCACGCCCAATCCAAAGCGCACATTTATTAAACAAGAAAAACAAATGAAAACCGGAACTCGTCATCGCTATCGAATGCCATAGAGCGGGACACTAATTTACGATGTGACATTCAAACTGTCCACATAGCCGACTATCATCACGCATTGTCTCGCCGTCCACCATGTCTCACATGCATTTATTCACACCCATTTGTTCCCATGGGATGTTGGGCACGCTGCTGCGTGTCGGACACCTGAGCCCAATCACTCTTTCCTATGTTAAGCCACCTCTCGAGCAATGATAATGGAAGTCGCCACCACCACCGTATACCGCTCGTAAACTAATCAAATTCTATCGAAGCCGCTCGGATGGTTTCGTTCTAAAGGTCTTGAGTGGAAAACTCGACGCACATGCGATATGATCGGGGTATTAATTAAAGACCGATTACCGCGATAGGAAGAAACCCCGAAAATGGTGAAGGGAAATTTTCTACGAACGGGAACCACTGATAGTTGACAGTTTTCGGTCGGGAGACAGATCCACCACGACAACGGGCAAGTGAACTTGGAACCGTGGTTTATGGAGTGTGGTTAACCTTGTAATTATGCTTGGGTAATAAAAAAGTGAACAACTTATTCCCACAATTGGCTTCTCTTCGCCTATGCGGTATTCTGTCTCGAGCTACGACCCGTCTTGCCGTTGAGGTGTGTTAAATTTTTATTTTACGACTTGGCATGGGGACCGCACTATCTTCGTATCATTATCATTGTGCTCGTAGTGATCGTGTTATGGACTGACCCACGGCAGTCATGACAACAAGACACAACGGCCGAGAGATGGAAAACAAGTACGTAACGGCCTGAGATCCATTTCAGCTCGTTAGAGCTAGCTCCTCGAGGTTAGAGGTATAGACTTCGCTATGCGTACCGAAAGTAAATTTTGTTTTATTTCGTTATTTTTCATTTTTCAAAGGAATTTCGTATCAAAGTTAACGACGTATGAGACACATTTTACGAGGTAGGTAAATTAAAAACATAAAACAAAATAAAAAAAAAAACTTAACTAGTATGCGCCGGCTTCCCCCCGTTCATAGGGTTCATCACTTTGGTTACAGAACCTCTTTGCCAGGTTTGCATTACGTATGCCGATGATATGTTATTTGTACGATCAAATCGGCTAAGGCAATTAAGGCTGGAATTTTCATTTTCCATTTACGAGTACGATGCGGTGAGGGTGTGCTCTGACGAGATGCACTAATGCCAATATTCGTATCCATCAATGGCCCATGAACAAGAACAAGCTATAAAAGATGGATAACAACGTAAAACAAGTACTGAGCTAGGCTGAGAAACGACAGCGAGGAATCATTACTCGGAGCTATAAATATAACGAAATCTTGTCCAACTTTTTATGGCTTCCTTGTAGAGATCACTTACGAATGACCGAATAAGAGGGAGAGCTGGTG
The DNA here is from genome assembly GCA_958301585.1 of Merodon equestris. NCBI lineage: Eukaryota > Metazoa > Arthropoda > Insecta > Diptera > Syrphidae > Merodon > Merodon equestris. The sequence goes on from OY284414.1 coordinate 106,975,786, forward strand.
TATGCGATGTACTTACCCGGAAGCCGCATGGATTTAGAGAAGGCGTCTTTTTATTATCTCTATTCGTAGTACGAAGTTCCAGTTAACGGCCCAGACCGATGCCAAACGCTGGAATTAAAATAGACATGAATCTCATTTGCGGACTTCGTGGCCGATGGTTGATGGAGAATTTTTATTGCTTCGTGCGACGCGATGGGCTGTTGTGATCGAAATCGATCTTCTTCTTTTCCTTTTTATCCCGGCGTCGTTATGGTCAGAAGTGTAGGACCATAACCTTCCCACTTAACTGCATTCCTACTGGTCCGCTTGTGGGGTCCGCCGTAGCTCGATATGCTGAGCTATAGTAATACAGCATCCTGGTGCAAAAGAGTTATTATGTATTTACTTTTAAATAAAATGTGAATCGGCTGAAGAACTGAAAAAGCATTGCCGAATTGGAATCGAAATGGATGGCCTTAAAGTCGTGATTTATAGGGGTAACAATTTTGTACTTCGATACTTCTACCTTCAACCTTTTTTTGAGTTCTGTCAGTGTTGAAACGCCAGCCAGTTCTTATATTTGTATCGTTCTAAAATTTAAGAACGAGCAACTTTAAGAATTAATAATAATTTCTAATGAAATTCTGAATCGGTAGTCGCAAGTTCAAGACCGCTTATTGCAATATTTCTGTCGTCCTAGCAGACAGGCTATGAATGCTATAGTAGACGAATTCGGGTGGATATATTCACTATTATTAGTGATGATGTTCATTTGTGGCTTAGTGGCTTAATGGAGAAGAATGTCAGCAAAGTTGAATACAATTTCTCAACTGTTTTTAGAAAGTTGTGATCAGCGATCAGTTTATTCGGAGAGAAGTAATCAAATAGTTCTTATCCAATCGTGGAAAAAAAGTCTCTTATATATTAGGAAGAATATGATCATGTTGTTTTCGTAATTGCAGGGCGATAAACGGCCATAAGTGATCGCCGAAACATCTAGTGTTATGCCTCAGCTCCGGAGGAACACAAAAAAAAGAAGAGATGATCAAGAGGGGTCGTCTGCAGGCCAGTTGGATGAGGGGGTTCTTCCTCCCGGTGTTTCCGTTAGACGCTGTAATGGGGTACGACCTCAGTGGAGCTTTACGTGGTTGGTATGAACACGCACACACAACTGTTGGTTTATTATTCGTGGTCACAACACGATACTGACAGATGAAAGTTCGCAAATATAACCCACAATGTTGTTCGGAAGTTAAACAATGAAAACTCGTAATAAATATAGCACTATTGTTTATTTTATATTAAACACTTATATTTATTATTAAACAATTAAAATAATACAATCAATTACACCAATATTGTGTGTAAATGACACAATCGCAACTTTACTGCTAACTGAATTCCATCGTGAACCTGTTGTACACCTGTATTTATTTGACTTTATTGATTAAACTGCATTTTCCGTTGACCTCGATACTGTATCGATGAACTTCGATTGTTTAGACTGCATTTTCTGTTGACCTCGATACTGTCTCGATACTGTCTCGATGAACTTCGATTGATTAGACTGCATTTTCCGTTGACTTCGATTGACGTCAGGCTAAATTCACTGGTTTAGCGTCTGACCCCTGACCCCATTTGAGTGCATACATAACACGTCCCCCTTTAAGACATATCTAAGGATATTTTAACCTTAGATTGGACTTTGGATGTTGCATTTCTATGGATTCTATTGATTCTCTTGGTGACCCCGTCAGACTTAACGTAATTTCAGGTCCTTTCTGCTCCCGACGATTGAAGCATTTACTGAAGATCGCAAGTGTTGTTCTTCCGGGTCTGCAACAAGACTTCCAGATTGCTAGAACAATTCCAAGTATAGCTGCTACTCCAAAGATTGATATGAGCACGCCTTGAGTCCTTTCAGGTATCGATTCTAGTGCTGTGGACCAAAAGTTCCTCTGGTTCTGCAACTCTACTGATATGTCTTGAAGTTCGTGGACATCTTTCGCAGTTAGTTTGGAAATCGGTTCTTGATGGATGGTGACATCACGTAACTTTGCATTTATGCAACACTCTTCTAGTTCTCCATAGGAATGTTTATCTTTTATTTCTTTGGTTTCGACATCTGCTGCCATTGTTCTTATTGTTACATCGTAGGTTTCAAAAATGCAGTTATTTGGTATTACAATAATTCCTGTGCCAACAAGTTCACCATTTTTACTCTCGTTTTTACATTTACAATTATAATGTGTGTTTTCAGATATAGTATACAAATATGAATTACTTCTTATATTATGAAAAATTTCTATTTTTGAATTGACAATTTTTATTTTACAATTTTCCGATTTTTTCCTCATAAACAAATCTAACTCGCAGTTTATATTACTCGCAGTGTTTCTAAATAATTGAGGCTTACAAATGTACATTCTATTGACTAATTTACAATCGTTCAAGTTTTGCTTTAGACTATAATTTTCCTTATTTTTATTAATCAACAGTATTTTATTATTTGATTCTATTACAACAATTCCGTTTTTAATAACTTTTGGGACAGTAATTGTTTCATATAACTCAGATACTTCTTTGTTCATTAATGGTACTTGGATAATGATTACAATCCTTTTATCTTTTGTGAAAGCTTTTATCTCTAATGTTTTCAGTATTTCGGCATAATTTTCGATGTTTGAGTCTACAGCTAGGATGTGTTCATTCTCTAGAGTTCTAAGTTCCTGAATAAGATCGTTAGGCTCGATAATCCGTGGATGTAAAATACCTGCTTGTACAAATAATAAGCTATCGATAATCTGTTCTATTTCTATTTCTAAATTTAATAATTTGTAGTTAATCTTACTAGATATTTCTTCGAAATATGTATTAATCATTAATGTTCTATTGAAATTATTTTCCTCAGTATGAATTTTATTTATTTCTTCTATAATGGAATTAATTTTATTAATTGTAGCATTACTATTTTTGACTGTTCCTAAAACTTCTTTATTTAAATGGCTTAATATTTTAACATTCTCCTCCATTCCGTATTTGATTCGATTCTCGTTTTTACTGATGTTATCAATGGCTCTGCTGTAGTATTCGGCATCTTCATTATCCATTGTTCCGAATAAAACTTTGAATCCTGATCCTATCATGTTAATTAAACCACGTTTTTGTCTTTTTACATTTCCTACTATACCTGAAATAGTCCTGATTCTATGGTTTATTTTATCTAATGTCATTCGTACTGTACGCTGAAATTCTCTACATTCCACTTTTGATTGGATACAAATATCATCTATTGAGTTTACCATATTTCTTACATTAAAACTTGATTCTTCTAATTTGTCTACATTAAGTTCTATAATTAGTGCTACCTTACTAATAATTTCTTTTGCATCTCCTAAGTAATTGAAATAAATCCCTGTGTTGTTCTTCAAATCTGTGACTTGCAGAATTATTTCCGCATTGATGTACCAGATGAAGGGGATTCTGAAATGTACGGTTTAATATAAGATTTATTAAACTTCTGTCGTTTGTTTCCTATCTTAATTATTACAGTATTTTCGCTTATTTCTAGTATCTTATACGGACCTTTATATATACTATCAAGTTTACCCTTTCTTCCATTTCTTATTAAAACTTCTTGACCTACCTTATACTCTATAGGTTTTCCTACTTTCTGATCGTACCTAATTTTAGATTTTTCTCTACTTTTCCTAGTGTTATCTCTGGCGGATTCTTGCTTATATAGAAGATTTGCCCTAAGGTTATCAATATAGTCGAAAATTGTATCACCGTCATAAGGATCTACGCCACTGGGTCTATTAGCTTCAAAACCATATACTAGCTCATAAGGTGTGTAACCTGTTGTATTATGTGGTGTGGTATTATAGCAAAATCCCGCATATGGCATTCGCTTATGCCAGTCTTTTATTTGGCTAAGCTCCTTGCCCGTTGCTTTTAGGTATTCTAGCAACCTGCAGTGTGCTCTCTCAACACTACCGTTAGCTTGGGGGTGAGCAACACTCGTTGTTATTCTTTCTATTCCTAACAACTTACAAAATTCATCGAAAAGTGCGTTACAGAATTCTGAACCATTGTCACTAAGTATGATTTTAGGCATGCCAAAGTTCAAGATCCATTCTTCCATAACCGCACGGGATACGGTTTCCATATCTTTTGATTTTAATGGGATGAATTTTATAAATTTCGAAAGGTCGTCCTGTATAGTTAGTCCGAACCTGTACCCTTCTTCAGTTTCTTCAAACGGTCCTATCACATCTATCATTATTTTTTCTAGAGACCTGTCCGCTGAACTAACTGTTTTCATTGGCTTTCTTGTTGGAACTCTATTTACCTTTTCTGTCTGACACTGTGGGCAGTTTCTTACAAATTCTTCTACCTGTTTTTGCATACCATTCCACTGAAATTTATTTTTAATTCTAGCGTATGTTGCCTTTTGACCAGTATGACCACCTATTAAACCCTCATGGTATTCCTTAATAATTTCTTTTCTTCTCTCTAAGTTGTTTACGGTTTCTTTAACATTTGAAGACGGTTTCTCAACTAAAATAGGATCTTCGAATTCTTCGACTGTATCTTTTTCTTGAACTAATACTTCCTCACCACTTCCTATTGACTCTGCTTCGTTTTGCACAACTGGATCTGATTCATTTTGGATTTCAATGCCTTCTTCTTCTATGAGGCTCATGAGATCTTGCCATGCCTCCTCTTTTTCTTGTTCTGTTATTCGGACATTTCTGCTGAGTTCGTCTGCCACCACGTTTTCCTTACCTTTTTTATAGATAATAGTGTAATCAAACTCCTCCAGCTTGAGACGCCATCTTACCAGTCGACTTCCAGGATCTTTGACTTGGAACAACCACGTTAAAGGCCGGTGATCTGTTTGGATAGTAAATTTTGTCCCATACACATACGGTCGAAATTGTTTCGTGGCCCATACAATGGCCAAACATTCTTTCTCTGTCGTACTGTAGTTCTTTTCGGCTTTATTTAGTGTACGACTCGCGAAGTGTATTGGTAAATCCTTACCATTATATTCTTGACTCAGAACAGCCCCGATACCTTTATTTGAAGCATCCGTCGTTATTATGAAAGGTTTTGTGAAGTCCGGGTATTGCAAAACGGGATGTTTTGTAATACTCTCTTTCAACTGTTCAAAACTGTGTTGTTGATCTTGGCTCCAGACGAATTCTGCATCCTTTTTAAGTAATCTATTCATTGGTTCCGCTATTTGGCTAAAATTTGGTATAAATTTCCTATAGTAGCCAATCATACCTAGAAACGATTTTATGCCCTTTTGGTTTTTCGGCGCATCCATTTGAATGATACTTTGAATCTTCTTAGGGTCTGGCTTAACCCCTTTGTCCGTTATAATGTGTCCTAAGTAAGACACTTCCTTGCGCAAGAATTCGCATTTATCTGGCTGCAATTTTAAATTGGCTCTTCGAAGTTGTTCGAACACTTCTCGCAATTTCTCGTTGTGCTCTTGCAAGTTCTTTCCATAGACGACAATGTCGTCCAAATAGACGAAGCACTTGATCCCCTGCAGACCCGCCAAGACGGTATTCATCAGTCTCTGAAAACACGCGGGAGCGTTTTTTAAACCAAACGGCATTCTGGTGTACTCGAAGTGGCCGTATGGAGTGCTGAAAGCTGTCTTTTCTATATCGGATTCCTCCATTGGAATCTGATGGAATCCCGATGTCAGGTCTAAGGTGGAAAAATACTTAGCTTTCCCAAGCTGATCAAGTATTTCTGTAATATTCGGGAGGGGATAGTTATCCGCTAGCGTTAACTCATTGAGTTTGCGATAATCTATCACCATCCTCCATTTCTTCTTTCCGCTTGCATCTGATTTCTTTGGCACAATCCAAAGTGGAGAACTCCAGGGAGACTTACTGTTTCTGATTATGCCGTCCTTCATTAATTTGTCTACTTGTGTACGGACTTCTTCCTCGTGCACCTTCGGATATCTGTAACTCTTAGTAAACACAGGTTCCGAACTAGCACTTAAACGTATTTTGTGCTTTGTGACCGGAGTTAGGGTCAACTTCTCGTTTTCCACGCTAAATATGTCACCGTAGGTCTTGATTATTTCAAGGAGACTTTCTTTTTCTTCTTTATTTAAGTGATCGGTTCTCACGTTACCAGCCACTTTTTGTTTTCTGCCTTCCACAATCTTGTAGTCATTAAGATTTTCACCTTTAAGCCTTACATCCTTAATATTGAAGGCTTTGTCAGTAGTATTGACTATTGACACTAAACACTTTCCATCCCTATTCAGGCTTATGCAATTAGGAATAATAACCCCGTCGACAATCTCCTGTCTAGGTATCACAACTTCTTTACTCAGATCATCGTCGATTTGAACTGTCCGGAAGACTTCGGATCTACCCTCAATAATATTAGACTCGGCTAGATATTTTAAAGGTATTTTTCCTATTTTACCACTAATTATGTTTTCCTTATAGTTGATTTGAAAACCACCCTCTCGTAGGAAATGATTTCCAATCAACCCGTCATAATCTCCAAGGAGATTATTTTCTATTACTTGGAATTCTATTTCGGTGGATTTAAAATCTCCAACTAGGGGAACGAATTTAACCTCCACTCTAACTTTTCCTAAGCTTTCCCGAGTCTCTCCACCTATACCCCTAAACTTAATGGTATCTTTAGGATTAACACTCTTTCTACAAACACAATTTGCTTTGATAAGAGATACTTCCGCACCCGTATCTATTATTAATCTCTTAATTTCGTTGTTAATCACTACATCTACATGAGGACTCTGGGAACTATCTACCGCCCTAAGCTGTACGGTTGCCTCAGGGACCATACAGCGTTTCAAAAACCCTGGTCCTTGAAGCTGTTTTTACTGGTGCTGGGACGACCCGCACCATTTTCGTCTTCGTTCCTTTGCTCGTTCTTAATCTGAACATTGTTCACTTTTTCATTCCACTTTTTCTTTGGTAATTTGCACTGTCTTGCAAGGTGACCAGGTTTACCACAATTGTAACAACACCTTTCTTGGTAATTTATCCTAGCCAGGTTTTTGGACGTATAGTCCTTCTGAGTGTTCGTTCTGAACAAATTAATTCGCTGTTCTTCTTCGCTCGCGTATCTACTGGCTTCAGACAAGGTTTTGGGTCTTTGAGTTATTACATAGGATGAAAGTCGTTCACGTAGTCCATTGATGAATACTGTAAGCGTTTCATCCTGAATATATGCTAGTTGACCTTCCTTGTGTTCGCTTTTAACGCCAGAAAGCTTGCTTTGTAATAAACGTCTTTGCAACGTTTCTACGCGCTGTAAATAATGAACTACAGTTTCGTCTTTATATTGCTTTATTGCAATCAGCTCTCTATGAAGTTGGAGGGCACTATGTGGCTCCCTGAATACTTCCGTCAGCTCCCTTTTGAGGGATTCCCAATCGGAAATGTCCTTGTTCATTAAAATTGTGGTAGCATTACCACGAATTTTGGTCTTAATAAATTTGAAGAGCACGGGTTTCTGGTCTACTGATGCTAAGTCTATAGCATCATTGCAAGCATCTATGAAGCTGAAAACTTCATCGCTCGTGCCTTTAAAAGTGGGAATAAAGTTAGTCAGTACCGCGATTGGAATTTCTGACATTGTGTTATTTGGATTTAATTCCCTAGCCTCACTATCACTAATTTCACTATTGTTTAGAAAACTATCTTCGCTGTCACTTGGAAAATTGCCTTCACTACCGCAATATGCCGAAAACATTAGCTACTTTTCACTAGGGTTATTTTCTTTCACTTAGTATCTGGTTATATAGAAACAAAAACTGTACTCACATGCAAATTATAAACCTTGGGTCCATTGATGCTTTCCCCGTTGCCCTCTTGTGTATCCCACCGCTGCCACCAATAAATTGTGTTATGCCTCAGCTCCGGAGGAACACAAAAAAAAGAAGAGATGATCAAGAGGGGTCGTCTGCAGGCCAGTTGGATGAGGGGGTTCTTCCTCCCGGTGTTTCCGTTAGACGCTGTAATGGGGTACGACCTCAGTGGAGCTTTACGTGGTTGGTATGAACACGCACACACAACTGTTGGTTTATTATTCGTGGTCACAACACGATACTGACAGATGAAAGTTCGCAAATATAACCCACAATGTTGTTCGGAAGTTAAACAATGAAAACTCGTAATAAATATAGCACTATTGTTTATTTTATATTAAACACTTATATTTATTATTAAACAATTAAAATAATACAATCAATTACACCAATATTGTGTGTAAATGACACAATCGCAACTTTACTGCTAACTGAATTCCATCGTGAACCTGTTGTACACCTGTATTTATTTGACTTTATTGATTAAACTGCATTTTCCGTTGACCTCGATACTGTATCGATGAACTTCGATTGTTTAGACTGCATTTTCTGTTGACCTCGATACTGTCTCGATACTGTCTCGATGAACTTCGATTGATTAGACTGCATTTTCCGTTGACTTCGATTGACGTCAGGCTAAATTCACTGGTTTAGCGTCTGACCCCTGACCCCATTTGAGTGCATACATAACACTAGTCACTTATAGACAGCATTACACACAACAACAGACAAATATAATTCAGAAATGTCTGCGGACCACTTACGACCACGGAATTGTTTCAGGCTAGACGGCGATCACTTCGAATCGGATCTTGTCTTTGAAGTCTTGAGGCAAACAAGCAATCGCGGAGGTCAATCAATGTCAGAATTTTACGATACAAAATTCGGCGACCGAGGAACACAGGACGCAACCAAACGATCATGGCTCGAGTTTTGTAGCCTGCGGCACCGTCAAATGTTATTCAAGAACTTATCAATCAGAATTGGTTTAAAAAAAAATCATTATCATGGCCCGATAACACTCCACATTTAAGGCTAGAGTTGCTCCATCGTTGTCTTCGAACAAGGACGATCTAATGATCTTTTCGCCACAAATTCCAACTCACACAATAACGCGTTGATCGTGGAGGGGTACCTCCTTAATTAATTGAGGATTGTCATTGGCGTAGAACCAACAATTTGGTTTATACACGTTTCCATGTGATGAAAAAGAGGCTCGCTCATAACACCTTTTTTTCCAAAAATCAATCATTGTCGGTTACGGCCATGTTTACAATAACGTGGTTTGTCGATCGGTAGAAGCCGATGCGTCGGCGATGAGGGACGGCGACGATTGAATATTGTCAGTGATCTCTCAACGCTGGCCCGGTATAGCCTTAATGTCCTGCTCAGTCTGCCTCAGGCGATGTCGCCCTGAATGGCATTACCAAGATTGACGGTGTTGATACATTTTTGGTGTAAATATTATCCAGGGGCAATATGCACGCTGCATTTTCATAAACACGGAGAACATGTTCTATCTTAAAGCTGCACGATTCAGCACGTTGTGGTGGCATCTTCCATGGTTGAGATTAGCTTAGAAAGACGCGCTCGCGAACTATCATAAGCTGATTGGAAGATGATGTGATAACTTCAAGGCTTGCCAAATACTGATGGTCTAAATGGCCCACCTTGTACATACATTGAGTATTACCTGGAGGGCTGATCATTCCATTTTCTGTTTAGGTTGGCGCACCTTGCAAGACGCCTCGAACTTCCAAATGGCTGGAAATTTACCAAGAGGAACATACCTAAATATTTGTAACTGCAGCTTCGGGCTACTTGAACCTTGAGCTACTTTTTGATTTCAAAATGGATTTACTTGTTTCCTTTTTCACACTCTTATGACTCTCCAAGTTTAAAAACTGGCTTGTTTCTCTGCTTGTCAGAAGAAACCTTTGATCCTTAATTGACGTTGAAGAGCGACGATCTACCAGTAAGCAACCTGCTTAGGCACATCCCATAATCTCAATGACGATAAGCCTCTTACCTTCGCTAATCTTTCGAGAGACCTTGCTCAATTCTAACTGTCCAAGTTTGCATATTTCCATTTTACCTTGCGTTCTATGGCCGTTTCACCCAGTGAAATGATGGGATCGCAAGTAGGTGACATATGTATAAAACCCGTTCTTTCTAACTCTAAATAGGCTGCTGCAAGGGGCAATTCGAACCTTTCTTTGACTTAAGATTAGAATTGACTTTGTTTAAGAAACAATTTGTATATCAACTTAACTACAATACTTAGAAAGGGCTGTCTCATTAACGCCGTAGCGGTGGGCCTATTAAAAACTTGAAGACACATTGCAGTGTGAATCTAGGGCCATAAATCGGATTCAACTGTACTTTTCCGCAGACAAGCATTTCCCTTCGATGGGAGCATCCAGACAGAAAACCAACCCATCGGACTACCAGACACTTCCTATTCTACTTACCAAAGCAAACTAGGCCACCAAGGGTGTACCTCAAAAAAAAAAAAAAATCCTCATTTAGCTTATTATAAACACAAAATCCTACCTCACAGCCTAACCCCCTACAAGCACCCACTTAAATGCAAGACATCGTAGTCATCTCGTCGTCAGATAAACAAACACTCGGACGCCATCAGACGTTCCACATTCTACGCAAAGAAGCTGGAACATTCCTATACTGCTCTGTCGTCGTGCCGTCTTGTCTGTCCATGACGATGCAGGAAGGCACCATCAATGGAAGCAATGAAAAGAGATGAAAACAAGAACGGATGTCCACTTTCATATTGGATTGCATCATAGTGGATCTCTCTATCTGTCTGTGACTCTAGCTCTAGCACTTATGTGCGAACCACATGAGTACTCATAGCCATTGTCTGTAGATACGACTACGACAAGATAGATAGACACTCCAAAAGCGGCGAGAGTGAGTTCCGGTTTGAAATATACTCTCGTCTAACCTTGCGCCAGATTCTTTCTCCGGCATCTGCAGGTTGACCACATGCTGTTGTCTGGTCGACAACGAGCACGTCTAGAGGAGAACAACTGTTCGGCGCTGAGTTAACTGGGGTGGGTGTGGCCCAGATTGGAATTAACCCATTCACGGATGCGAGTGTGACAGCCGCCGCAGCCGCTTGTCGAGTTTTAGTTTTTTCTTTTTTTGTTTCTTTTGACCGTAAGCAACCAATGTTTGCGCCACGTCAATAAAAACGGGATTACGAGCCTATAAATGTCGATCCGTTTCTCATGTGGCGCAGCAACAGAATTATTTCTCCCGACTTCCGGATGCTTCATGACATTTTAATATTTTTTTTCACTTTATGTCCGCCCCCGTCTGTCACATCACCCACCGCTGATATCGCAGAGTTATTTTCTTTAGTGTCAACCATTCCCTTATTTCACTCACTCTTCTTTGGATATTTTTATGCCGCTTTGAGTGAATTTGATTTTTTCGTTAATACCTAGTGTAGCGTCGTAAATGTCATAAACTTCCGGACTCCGTGCGAAGGCGAGATGTGGGACGCGGTAAAAGTGGAAATTCGCTTTAAGGATCGTCGGGAAAAATGCGAGTTTTACGATTCTACTAAACGGTGGCGGATTACACTTTGAATCACTCACGTCCAAATTTACTTCATTTACCTAAAATAAAAAACCAAAGAATGTAGTCAAAAATATTTGACAAATTAAGATGCAGATAGGTTGTAGGACAAGGTATGTGGAAGGTTGTGAGTTTTTAATTAAAATGTTTAGAGTTCGGACGCCAGAAAAATGGAGGGGTTCAGGGACGTGAACGTCCGATTCAATATGGATCATTTCGATTGTTAATGGTTTTTATGCAAATTGCGATGAGAGTGGTGATGGTGGAAATTCAGATGTCAGAAGGAATTATTGTTGAATCTTCAGTGCTAATAAGGGATGACGCAAATTTTTAATTATTTCTGTGTTGTTAAAGTCATAGCGACTGACTGAATGATTCGCCAAATTATGGAATTTCAGAATAAATGGACCGCATAGTTCCCGAAAATGAGTCCTTTGAGAACTATTAGAAGAGAGATATGTATCTTTGAGGCAGTCGGAAGAACTCAAGGAACAGAATATTTCCACGATTGAATGAAAGATGTGTAAGATTATTATACCATGTTGTAGGCAGGTAGGTATGTAAGTGGTGGTGAATTCCTGAGCGTTCCTGGTCCAAGTTATCAGGTGTAAATATGGAATCCGACTTTTTTTCCAAAACTTCGAGCTTTATTTCGGAAAAATGTTTGCATTTATTCTGGCAGCATATAAATTACATGAACTGCACGTTGTTCGAGGCGATCTAGGAATCGATTTAATTCTTGGTTTCCTCAGAGGATCAAAAGTGCTGGACAACCAGGCCATGCGTTATTGATTGGAAGAGGTGGTAATCTCTAGTTAAATGATATACAGATAGCTCATAGTTGGAATCAAGTGAAAGCGAAGGCATTTTTGGCCCAAACTGTCTTCTACATTAAAATTATCACTTTTACGAGGGTGGTCCGATAAGTACTTAGCCTACAAAAGAAAAACAAACATTTTGGAGAAATGGCGATTTATTTTTCAATATAGTCTCCTTTTAGCTTGATACACTTGACCCAGTGATGCTCCAACTTTTTAACCCGTCTGAAAAATTCGTTTTCTCGATGTCTGCAAAGTAGGCCTTCGTGGCGTCGATGACCTCCTCATTCGACTGAAATTTCTGCCCGGCGAGTGACTTTTTCAAGTTTGGAAACAAAAAGAAGTCGCACGGGGCCAAATCTGGAGAATACGGTGGATGGGGCAGCAGTTCGTAGCCCAATTCGACCAATTTGGCCGTGGCGAGGGCGGAGGTGTGAGCCGGTGCGTTATCATGGTGGAAGAGCACTTTTTTCTTCGCCAAGTGGAGCCGTTTTTTCTTCAATTCGGCGTCGAATCGGCCCAATAATTTGGCATAGTACAGCCCTGTGACCGTTTTGCCCTTCTCCAGGTAGTCGATGTGGATCACACCTTGTGAATCCCAAAAAACGGTGCCCATCACCTTTCCGGCCGATGGGACAATCTTCGCCTTCTTAGCACGTTCGCCGGGTGAAGTCCACTGTTTCGACTGTTCCTTAGTCTCTGGTGTGTACCAGTGGATCCATGTTTCGTCGACTGTCACGAAACGACGCAGAAATTCCTTCGGATTGCGCTTAAACAGCGTCAAACACTGCTCTGAAGTGGTCTCACAATTGCGCTTGTTGTCCGGAGTGAGTAAACGCGGCACCCATCGCGCCGAAAGTTTTCTCATGCCCAAAATTTCATGAAGGATATGACCCACGCGATATTTTGAAATGACTACTGTCTCAGCTATCTCGCGAACCTTTATTCGGCGGTCTGCTAACACGAGATCGTGGATTTTTGTCACGTTATCCTCCGTGTTAGCCGTTTTCGGGGCACCTGGACGTGGCTCATCAAAAACCGACCTGCGACCACGTTGAAACACGTTAAATCCATTTTTGATGGTCGCCATCGAAGGAGAAGAGTCACCGTACACAGCATCCAAACGCTCTTTGATTTCGCTGTGCGATTTCCCTTCCAAAAACAAGAATCGAATCACCGACCGATATTGCTCTTTTTCCTTTTGTGCATTCGTGCTAGAATTGCCAACGAAACGTTGATCTTTAATTGTATTCTACAAAGTCGAACGGCGTAAAATCGCAGCTTCGCGCAGCAAAGAACGTCTTCAAAAAGGTTGATTGCAGGATTATTGAGGTTAGTGCACACAAGATCGATCATTATACGGCGACACCTACCAGGTACGAATGGGTCGTAGTCTTTCTGACTCCTAAATAAGAGAGTGTGTTTTCATTTATTGGCAGCACTTTCTTGATGTGATATCGGTCGAAGAATTTTGATATGAAAAATTAGCCTTTGGATCGGTTTCGAAATTCACTGAATGTCCTTATCAACGGACAACGGTAGGGCAATCATAACATGTCTGATAAATCAAGTTTTCAGAATTTGACTTCATTGCATCCATACACCGGAAGCACATTTTCCACGTCAAGGTACGACACTAGCCTAAAATGTGCGTCGAAATAGGGGACTTAAAAGCCTCGCTGAATACATCCTACAGTTTTAGTGCTAAGCCTCGTATCAAAGCTTATTTTTGGGGATATTCAACTCACCATCTGATGAAAAGCAATCCTCGATATAAATTGCCATCACCCAGGCTAACAAGTTCCATCCATTAGGCTATATAGGTATATAGTATTTGGGGCAAAGTTCTTTACCGGCATCAATTGATACAAAAAGTTTCATCCATTCAAATTGAGTTTTACCTTCGGTGTGAGCACATTCCTAGTATCTAACTATTATTTACTCGTAGCTAAGGCACTATGTTCCTCCCGTCTTTACGTATTAACTGGGGATTAAAATCTACACTTATCTCCCGGCTGTATACTCGACACTGAGACCTAGTGTCGCCGATACCTCTGTCGTAAGGTGAACAGAAGCAAGCTAGAAACTAAAGTGATTTTCAATGAGGATATAAAAGTCATCTTCTGTCTTCTGTAATGATCTGTCAATGTCAAAACGTCAGTCAGAACTTAGGTTTTGACCGTGGTGATGTTCACAAACGAGTAACGTTTAGAAATTATTAAAATTATTCTGAGTCGGTAGTCGCAATTTTAAGCGGGCTTATTCCAATTTTCGGTCGTAATAATCGTTCGCCCAAGTGGTATAGTAGACAAATCCCAACCATATTTACTACTGAATGTAGTATGTAGTATGCCATATGTCCTCCAGCTCAAATTGAGCCAAGTTGAAAATCTATCAGTCCATTTTATGGCGAATTTAAGACGTAAGCCTAAGATTTACAAAATCAAATTAACTTAAAAACTGAAGCCTATTGATCATTTAAAGCACAGAAACATTCCCGATTGGACTCTGCAAAGGTTTGCAAAAAATCCTGAATTCAATCGAAAAATTATTTTAGGCAAAATATCCACGATAAAAACAGCAATATTCCCATATAGGCTTCAGATAAATACAAAATTGTAAAGCCTTTATCGAAAAACCTTGTATTATTGTCTAACTTCTACAATAGTATTTTCACTGTACCAAGTCACCAATCAACCGCAGCTAAGATTCACTGATTGGATTGGACGTACTCCCGCATCTTTGAGAAAAAATGCTAAACATTGATGGTACGGGAGACAGAAGCTTCCCTTCAAAATCCTAAAGTTATTAAATGGTACACAGATATATCATAATTGAAAACAAGTGCTAGCACAGACATTTTTAGCCCAAGCTGATGGGACCAGTGTCCCCATAGTTTCCAAGCCGAACTTGACACCTTTTACACATGGCAAGACTTAATTTCGAGATAAGAAGCAGGACTCACTGAATTTGCATATCACGGTTTTAAAATCCATCAAAGACTGTCATTACCTTGATGTTCTCGGTACTAGCTAAGCTTCTAGCTAGAAATTTCAACTAAATTGGGAAACTTTCCTCTTCTAATGAGTTTTCGATATAAAAACTCTTTCTAGATTCCCCACTTGCTACCAGTAACGTCTTCTATTTAATTTAAAAAAAGAAAATGTTGCAACCGGATGCCCTTGTATTCCTTTTATTTTTTATTAATTTTAAAGCAACTTAACACCAAAAAGCACAAACCACTGTAAACTATAAACGAAAGCAAAAAAAAAAACAAACGCTGTTGTTCCAGGCCCTAATTGGCCGAGACCCATCATCCCTAGACTTATGGCTGGGCTGGGATGGGCAAGGAACACCCTACGTAAGAGTGTAGATCCCACAAAAAAACCACCCGACTACAGGAGCTCTAGATGAACTTTCTTCAACGATAGATTATTCAAAAGTTCCGAAGCAAGAATTCGGTCTTCATCGGGCTAATATCAAATTACTGCTACACCTTGTCGAAAGTTTTAACATCAAAGTAAACGATGTTGCCTCCTCCATCGTTCACTGTTTTGGACAACAATAAGCAAGAATTCAAACGATGATCAAAAAGTTTATCAATTAAAACGTAATCCATCTTGCACGTGAACCACACATCTCCCCTGTTTTCAGGAAAAATAGAATCAATAATGGTCGGCAACAAACAAGCATGTCTTGAAATCAATCTACATTTGAACGTCCCTAAAAAAAATTAAAAAGCAAATAAAACCACTTCTACCTGCCGCCAGTCATTGCTAAATGGAATCAAATCCATCCACCGCTCTACATCCATTACTATCAGTCCGACATCCGACCGACATACATATCCTTGTGTTAATATTTTACTTTCCTCTCACCTTCTGCACGCTCGCCACGGCCATAAGCAGCGAAATAATATTGAAGAAGCCAACAAATCATTCGTTGCCTAAAGGAGATTCCAGGAAACACCATCAAAATATTCCCACACATCGTCGTCGCCTCCGCAGACAACAACATTTAGTGGCACTGCATTGTCGCGTCCTAATGTTGTGTTGATGGTGTGGATACGAAAAGGTTGTGCGTGTGAGTAACAAAACCACTCAAGCGTTCAAAGGAAAAGAAAAATATTCCTTGACCCGATCCATTGATGGATTTAATGGACAAAAAGGGAACGAAAAGTGGAACATAATAAATTCTGGCCAGAGGACAAATGTGAAGGCTCATGAGACAGACAGACTGAGATGTTGTAGTACAATGTACCCGATGCACATACCAGGTCGAGCAGATTAACACTCAATTGAGAGAGTCCGTTTGCTTGTTTAGTTGCTTGTCCGGCGTACCCCACGGTATGGGTTATGGTTATGGCTAGGTACATCTGAGATCTCCCTGGAGGAAACACGCCAACGTACACGATGGCAAACAAAAAGGGATCAGAAAGCAAAGAATAAAAATGAAAAACAGATAAAGAATTCAAGCAACACCATAAAGCGAGGACAACGACAAGAGTGAGAACGAGAACGAGAAGTCTGCAGATTGCTCAAGTGCTCACGGCCTTAACTGCCTCCGATGCGGTCGAGCCTTTGAGCAAATACCGATAATTTTCCTAGAAAGGATGTTTGTTTACCTTTTTCTTCGTCCCTTCGTCTTGTGGCCCTCTCGCTCTATGAGTGACTGTGTGCATTGGACTACCCACGCCGCGGCTAGGTCTGTTTCTTTTGTTTTCCTTCTGACTATTTTCGCAAATGGAACGAAGATAAACGGAAACGCATCGAGATTTCATCGATCTTTAGAGATCCTAATTCGTGGAAAAACTACTTAGGAATAGAACCATAACACATGACCACACCGATGCACGGCTGGAATGTCCTTTCATTTTTTTGATTTTCCCATCCATATGGTTGCACTTTTGCGTGGGAAAAGATACTCCGCGCTCCGGTCACGGACTAGTTTCTTTCGGTTTTCCTTGATTTTTTTATGTGCGCCTGGAGGTGATGGTGTTTGGAAAATCATTAAATAATCGCTACAAGGAAGTCGTAAAATTCGGTTCTGTTTGTCGGCGATCTGATATGAGGGACGGTTTCGATTTTGACGATATTATTATACAACTCCAGGCCCTGAAGGAGCTACGAGCTTGTGAGTATGGCGTATGATGTTGTGTCGTTCTTTATCGATCGTAACATTAAAATATTTACAATCGCAATCTTGACGATAGTTTTGGACGGGGGAATGGAACGGGTTCCACTCATGGCGCAGTGTCCTCATGGTCGTGTTGAATTCCTGATTTCATTGTTATTCGTTGTTTATTTGTTTATCGCTTCAGTGGGACTTTATCAACATCCTGTTGAGTATTGATTGTGAGCCTACTTATGGAAATCGTTTGCGGCGAGCGATAACAACCATGGTGGTGGCCATTTGGGATTTTCCTTCTGCGGCAGATTAATCCGCAAACACGAAAAATATATATCGTGTTGCTGATAGCAGGAAATAAAAATTTCATTCATGTTCGAAAAAATAAACAAAAAAATTAACGCATGCGACAGAGGATTTAAAAATTGCCTTTTTTTGTAGGAATATACATACAGTAAAAACTCCTTATTCGCGGTTTCGTTATTCGCGGTTTCAGTATTCGCGGAAGAAAAAATTGAGACCATTTTCTGTATTCGCGTTGGAAAATTTCGTTATTCGCGGATGCGAAAATTCCGATTACACATTATACATACATATATTATAAATGAGAAGAAGGATTTCAAGCATCAGAAGGTTGGTTCAATAAATTTAAGATACGGCAATCACTGCATTGCATAAAAATTGTTGGGGAAGCTGCGGCTGCAGATACAGAAGCAGCAGCTAGATACCCAAACAAATTTTTAAAGTTAATAACTGACGGTAGATACACACCGAACCAGGTGTTTAATGCCGACGAGACAGCCCTGTTCTGGAAAAGAATGCCAAATAAAACATTTATATCCAAGAGTGAAAAATCGGCCCCTGGTTTTAAAGCAGCAAAGGATAGAGTCAAGTTATTGCTATGTTCGAATGCATCGGGTGATTGTTTAATTAAGCCACTAATGCTTTACAAATCGTTGAACCCGCGTGCTTTGAAAAATCAAATCAAAGATAACTTGCCAGTGTTTTGGCGTTCGAACAAAAAAGCGTGGGTTACAAGTGCTATTTTCTGCGACTGGTTCATAAATTGTTTTGCTCCCGAAGTTGAAACTTATTTAAAGCAAAAGAATTTAGACTTCAAGGCGGTTCTTGTTTTGGACAACGCTCCGGGTCATCCTCGTGAGCTAGAAACTATGCATCCAAATATTAGGGTGATATTTTTGCTCCGAACACGACGGCTTTACTACAGCCATTGGACCAGGGGATAATTCAAGCTTTTAAACTCTTTTACATTAGGCGAACGTTTAAGAACATTCTAGATGCCATGGAGTGTGATTCTGACGTGAGTATTATGGAATGCTGGAAAAAATTCGACATAGCAAAATCTATTGTTAACATAAAAGAATCTACAAGAGCTCAAGCAATACACATTACAATCATGTTGGAAAAAACTATGGCCTGATCTACCTATCTCTAAAAATGAGGGATCTGAACAAATTGAGACAATAAGCGACACCATCGTACAAGTCGCTAATAGCATAGGGCAGGAAGGTTTTGAACAGATAGATTCGAATGACGTTCAAGAGCTGCTTCAATCATACGATGAAGATTTAAATGAAGCTGACTTGGAAGAGATGTTACTTTCCCACTCCATTGAAGAGGAAGATTCAACTAAAAATGATAAAATTATACTATCTTTAAAAAATCTGACCAAAAGTTTGCGAATGGCAAGTGAACTGTGTGATCACTTCATTGAAATTTATCCATTTTTAGAGCGAAGCCTTGTTTTTAAAAGAAAAATCGATGACGCCTCAGCTGAATATCAAGCGGAATTAAAAGGGCTTTTAAATACGGCAAAACAAGAGAAAATTACAAAATATTTTAAAACAAATAATTAAAGTTATAATAATTAATGAAATATAGAGTTATTTTATATTTTGAATATGTATTTTTATTTATTTTATTTTATTTTTATACCTTGGAACCCAACCCCTATATTTCCATACAAATCGTCGTTCCATATTCACGGTTTCCATATTCGCGGTAGAATTTTGGAACATATACCCCGCGAATAAGGAGATTTTACTGTACATATGTATGTATATTTTAGGAATTTGCACACATTCGGGGGGGAATTATGTAATTAGTTTTGGTTGTGTTATTTTGAAGGTCGATGAATGGATGGACGAGTTCATCAATTTTGTTTCAGCATATCCAAAGAAGCAGAATTCCATTCTGGTCAATAAAATAATTCAAAGAGTAGCGGACGACATGACTATTAAATAAGATATTTTTAATCCAAGAGCAAGGATTGCAAGCCTTTCTCTGCAAATGATGACTAATATAGGATTATCCTACAAGAAGTGTCATTTTAGAACAATAGAAAAACGAAATATTTTTATTAAAAATGGAGATATTTCTATTT
This sequence comes from Merodon equestris, assembly GCA_958301585.1. NCBI lineage: Eukaryota > Metazoa > Arthropoda > Insecta > Diptera > Syrphidae > Merodon > Merodon equestris. The sequence goes on from OY284414.1 coordinate 106,995,599, forward strand.
CACTTTATAATATAAGCCCTGAGGTTAGTAGTGGAATACAATATTTGATAAATGTCTGCCATTGGTTCTGCTGCAGCCAATTCATTCACTGTGAGAGCGCGACGCCAGCATAATTTTCAATTATACCAGGTGGCGCAAAATTAATCATCCACTTTTGTTTTTGAATTACTTCTTCTTTTCCTTTTTCCGGCGTTGTTATGGTCAGAAGTGTAGGACCATAACCTTCCCACTTAACTGCATTCCTACTGGTCCGCTTGTGGGGTCCGCAGGTTTGACCTCAGAAAGTAGCAGCAGGCTTCCCGGTTTGGTATTACTTCATCGCTGAGGCCAATCAAATGCTGGTGTTTTTGCATTTGTTTGCACCAATTGTTTTTCGGCCTGCCTTTTTTGCGTGTTGAAATTGAAACGGTGATTGATATCGCCTTTTGGACGGGGTTCAAAGGATCTCTCCTTTGAATCCCACATGTCTTGTGCTCTGCAGTCCTCATTACCGACCTCATCGATAATGGAAAAGAGGTAGTTCTTCATGTTGGTAATAAAAGCTTCGTCTTTTCCTTTATCCAGCTTATACCACTTGATTCTCTCAGACACCTTCGTTTGTTGCTTTGACTTCTTACTCGCCTCCATAAAAAATTCAGTCAGGAGGAGACGGTGTTGAGGGGTGATCGCGTCTCCCAGGATCACTTTGCAATCTTTAACTCGTGGCTTCCTGAAACTGGATACCAAATGATAATCTATTTGAGTTTCATTTCCGCCGCTGCTATAAGTGATCAGGTCCCGGCTTTGTTTGACGAACATGGTATTTACAATTATAAGACCGTACGACTGCACATGTTTAGGATATCTTCACCTGAAGAGTTCCTGGTGCCGTATCACAGCCCTCCATGGTAGTCGTCATAGTCTTCGCTTGTCTTCCCGACATGTCCGTTTAAATCTCCCCCAACAAACAAAAGCTCTTCCTTTGGGATGATTTTGACAAGGTTGTGGAAATCTAGCCAGGATGCATATTTTTCTTTTTGTTCGCATCCTACTTGAGGGGCATATGCGCTTACGATGTTCCACACCTCACCATGCATCACCAATTTGAGAGCCATCAAACGGTCACTGGACTTTGAAATGGTTAAGACGTTGCCAAGTAGCTCTGCCGCAAGGATGATGGCGATTCCGTTTTTTCCTTGTTCCAATCCATAGTAAAACATCTTGTAGGCTTTTGTTTTAACGTCCAAGAAACGTGCCCGGTTACCGGTGTTTCGCCATTTCGTCTCTTGTACGCACAGGATGTCTACTCGCCTTCTAACCATCATTTCTTCAAGCTCATAGCTGCGACCACTCATGCTTCCAACGTTCCAACTCGCGACTCTAAAGTGTGGCTTACGCCGTTGCATTACTTTGCTATCCCCCGGAAATCCTATAGCTCTGACCCGAGCATTGCTGCTCGGATCACGACCATTAGTAGTGCCTGGCGGGGTAGTGCTTTTCCTTTTAGCGTTCTTTTCCATAATGCTACGGTTTGACCGTTTTCTTTCTTCCCTTCCTTTTTGACACGGGCATGCTCCAGATTTTTTTTTTTTTTTTTGATTGATCTTACTCTTACAACACCGGTGATCTCCAGTCGTGTCAACCCACTGATTTGCATGCACACTTGTGGGGCAGTTTAATGGTGGTATATGTGTCCCTAGGCTCAACTTGGTGTTTTCTAAATTGCCTAGATGTGATTTTTGTTTACCTTTGTTTTAGTCGCCTTTTACGACAAGCGAGAGGTATCGCTGCAGCGATATTCTTAACCCGTCCCTGCACGGATTTTATTTTTGAATTACTCTTTTACTAAATAAAAAAGAAATGATTTTGAGTGATTTAAACCTTTACTTGGACCTTTGCAATTTTTTTCTGTTGAGTAGAAAACATGATATTCGTCAAGTGGCTGCCACCAGTGTTGATACACCTTTGTACATTTTTATCGCATTCTCCATGATTTTCCGCAAGATTTCCGGTGATAGCTGTTCCCATTCCTGCCGAATTTAAAGTCTGCGATTGTCTGAGGCTTCTTGGCATAGGTCTGGGATGGTTAAATATTGCTGGCCATGCCAAATCGCCAAAACGTGAGATTACGTGACCAGAAAACGCTTCGTTTACAATATCCATTGTGGCTCGTGCTTCACCAAGTCTCGCTTATCTAATTACGGTAGTAAGAATTCGTGGCCCTGTAACGTTCATCAGTAACAGTGACCGTATTGCCGATTGCGTCCTCAAAAAAAAAATACGGCCCAATCACTCCACCCAGGTGAACGCCGCGGATTTTCAGTGTTGAAGAAGAAACGAAGATTTCCACTTTGACGTAACGCTTAAGTGGAAATGCGCCTCGTCACTCATGGTATCCTGTGGTTCCAGTCTGTTTGAGTCTAGTAGCTAAGCGCCGGAATATTTGCCCAATTGGCGCGACACGATTAGGAAATCGACATTGAAATTCACGCTCCGCTAACATCACCGACCGATTATTGGTTAAAAAATCGACATAATTATTTCATGCTCTTGCGGAGTATAGTGCTCCATTGCTTATCTGTTTCTATACTGCATCTATCTAGTTCATAAATGTCGAATAAATTTGACGTGTGATAATATTTACAAAAACTATAACATCTTTCGATAGGGTGATTCATTTTGCGCCACCTTGTACCTCTATCCCAGAGAGATTTTAGCTGCTCAGACGCGACAGTATTGTCTACTTCGTTGTTCAGACTAATGGAAATAAGCCTTTTCTTCTTTTGGTTCTCCTTAAATAGCGCTACAGTTTAGTGTAAACCTGTGCCTCAACCAACGATCTTTTGCCAGTTGTTTCCAGTGCCAAGTTTCCATCTTATGCCCAATTGGTGAGGGTCCCCTTCCACCCGTGTGCGCCACCTTAGATTTGATCGTCCTCTGCTGCGTCGTCCCTCAGGGTTGGATTCGAAGACTCTTCGGGCCGTAGCTGGGTTGTCCATTCGCTCTACATGGTCTAGCTATCTTAGACGTTTGATCCGGAGTCATCGTACTAGGCCGATGTCGCTGTACAGCCCGTACAGCACATTGTTGTATCTTCTCTTCCACTCTCCGTTTATACGTGGATGGAACCATACCATACTATAGATTGAACGCAGAATTTTTCTCTCGAAGCGACCAAGAGCATCCTCATCCATTTTCGTTAAGGCCGAGACCTCTGCGCCGTAAAGGAGGAACGGAATAATCAGTGATTTAATTCGTGCTATGATTTTTCTTAATTGCTTCTTGAGCCCAAAGAAGCAGCGGTTGGCAAGAGTAATTCTGCGTTTGATCTCAGCGCTGGTGTTGTTGTCGCTGGTCACTAGTAAGCCAAGGTAGACGAAATCCTTGACCACTTCGAATTTGTAGCCATCACTTTCGACGTTCTGGCCAAGACGTCGGTATTGTGCGTCAAAAGACCCATTTTAGCCGCTTCTGATTCAATGCTTTTAAAAGCTTCATTGCTGCTTCGCTGTGGCGAGATCATCATTCACCCTGCGGGTCTATATCTTCTATAAGACCAATAGGACGCGTAAAATAAATAATTACATCATCAGCATACATGTGTATTTTGCAATTTTTAACAATATCTGGGATTTCATTGTTAAAAAGAGAGAACAGTAGTGGCCCCAGAACAGAACCTTGCGGAACCCCTGCATGAATAACTTTAAAATTTGAGCAACCAAGCTCAGTTACGACCGTCTGTACTCTATCTCTTAAATAACAACTTAATAGCTTAGTGGAAGAGTTTGAAAAATTAAAGCCACTTTTAATCTTTAAAAGTCATAAAGAATGGTCAATGCAGTCGAAGGCTTTAGTAAAGTTTAGAAGAACAGCTATACAGACATCATTACAGTCTAAAGCAGAACGAATGTCAGTAGTAACTTTTAGAACAGCAGATTCACAGCTGTGTTTGCTTCGGAAACCCGATTGCCATTTTGAGGGCTTATTATTATCGTCTAAGAATGTCCGCATTTGGAGAGATAATACTTTTTCAAAAGCTTTTGACGAAAAACACAAAATACTAATTGGTCTAAATTCGGCAGGGCAATTAGGACTAAGCTTTTGGGTATAGGAATAATTTTGGCCCTTTTCCAACTATCCGGGAACTGGAAGCTGTAGATACAGTAATTAAATATATGATGTATGTAGCAAATGATATGAGGCAGTATAAGTTTAAGAAATCAAGGTGAAAATCGATTTAACAGATCTAATAGCTTTGAAAACATCAAATTCATCAATATATCGGAAATAGAAATTTGATGACAATTCAAGAGAACTAAGATCAAGGTTAAAAGATGAGGGGTGAGGAGGATCAGGGGATAAATACACACACCACCACCTACCCTATTTTTACGGTCATTTCTAAATAAAGTAAAATTAGGAATTTTTACCATTTCTGATAGTATATCACAGAAACCATTAGAATGTCAATCTTAGAAGTACTAAATATTTGGTGTAAAACCGTATACTTAGATCTTACACTTTCGGCATTAATGTGACAAATTCTGATTCCTTGATTTGATTCACAGATTGCATTGAGAACGGTCCTTATATTGTCAGGATGGTTCAAACTCATAGGATGAGGATTTATATATATAGTATATACCGTCTTCAGAAAGCAACAGCAAATTAAAATAAGTAAAAATAAAAGTTAGTGAACAGTTTACCATATAATATTAAATAATAAATTAAGCGTAGAATATTTTGCTAAAAATTCAAAATAAATTAAAAACATTAATGATTAAAATTAAATTAAAGTACAAAAGTTAAAGTTAAAAAAATAAATGGGCAACTCTGAGAGCTGAGACATTTTCACCAGAAAGGTTACAGCAACAAGTTTGTTTCAGCAACACACCCAATGACATCTCCAAGAGCAGACCTGCCTTCAACATCGGAAACATCGGATTGAATTGTTGGTGGTAGAGAGCGGATGCGTAGCTGCAGTATTGGTAACAGACATAAGAGTAGGGACGTCACAAACTGCCACAGATCTGTCCCCTGTACCTTTTTTAACTCTTCCATTTGCGTGTGTACACAGAATGTATTGTAGATGATTTCCACGTCGCATTTTCATGGCCTTCTGTTTAGTCAAGCTTTCATTCATACGGACGAAATTGCTGCTGTCAAAACCCAAGTCGTGAAGAGACAGCGGGCGGGAGTACTCTTTGTTGTATGTCGAGAGACAGTTTACTTAGATCTTCATTTTTGACAATAGGAATTCCGTGTAGAACAACGTCTCCCGCAACACGCTTGCGAAAGAGAAAGTCCACTTGATTTTTCAAATCTTTGTTTACCTCCTGCAACGACTTAATTGAAGAGAGGAGAGCGTTGCATTTCTTGTTATGGGTTTCTTCCACAGACTGAAGTTTTAATTCAAATTCACTTTTAAAAGACGTTAACTGGTCAATTAAACGCTTCTTCATTGACTTAATTTCGTTTTTAAAATCATTTTTAATCACTGAAGCCACAGAGTTAACTAAGTCAGCTTTTAATGAGTCAAAGCGACTATTAATTAAGTTAAGAACTTCCACGGAGCCACCGGTTTTGAGGGAGGTGCCAGATTTATTAACGGACCGAAGTGATCTTTGATGAGATTCAGCAGAATTTGGTGTACCGGCCATTGTATAGAAAAGTCGATTTAATTTAATTTTCACTTTTTGGTTTTTATTTTAAAAAACAATGACGATAAAATGAAAGAACCGGTACTAGACAGATAGCCAATTTGATTGGGACGAACTTAACAATTAAAAGAACACTATTAACGACTTTATTTTGAATTTTTGGGGAGCAGAGTGCGTCATCTTGTCTAAATCCTTTTTCGAAGTTCTCCGTTAATTCGCTACCGACCTTAATGGAGCGGCGAGAATTCTACATTGTCATCCTGCACAGTCTGATGAATTTGGCAAGGGTGTTAAAACAAGACTATATCTCGTCCCTTTGCACACTGTCATATGCAGCTTTAAAATCCACAAAAAGGTTTTGGAATTCTTGGGTCTTTTCCAAGATCTGCCGCAGTGTGAAAATTTGACTAATTGTGGATTTACCTGGCCTGAAACCACATTGACAGAAACCTAGTAGGCGTTTACACAGTACGGGCAAAGAAGATCTTGTTAAGGAGACTTATTACACATCAATCATCAGACCCATTTTAACTTATGGGACCCTAGTCTGGTGGACTGCTAGCAGCACAAAAAGCTATATGAACATGCTCAACAAAGTACAAAGGTTAGCAGCTGTTTGTACAACGGGAGCCATGAGAAGCACGCCGCAGGCAGGGTTGGACATGATTCTTCATCTCCTCCCCCTGGATCTTTTCATAAAAGGCTACGCTGCAAAGAGCGCTCTCAGACTAAGAGAGTCCTCTCTGTGGAAGCAAGCCAACTATGGACATGCGGCCATACTTAAGATAATAGAGGACCTGGGAAGGAAACATGGTTTTAGTAGCCTCGCAGCTACGACCGACTATATTCCCCCCAAAATGACTTCTCTCTCAGTATACCTATCCTTTTCCCCGACAGAGAAGAGTGGCTATCAAACGCCGTAATCAACGACCATGAGATCACCCTCTTCACCGACGGATCGAAAATGGACACAGGCACTGGGGCCGGGTTTAACTCTGATACCCTACACAAACAGGCATCATTCAGACTTCCTGATCTGTGTAGCGTGTTCCAAGCAGAAATCCTGGCAATAGAGAAAGCAGCTAAACACCTACAGGTAGCCGATATCCCACCATCTGATATCACCATCTTCGTAGATAGCCAGGCTGCACTGAAGTCAATAGAATCCTGTATAACGAGATCAAATGCTGTCAAGAAATGTCGCGACTCACTGAAGTCCATCAGACACCATAAATTTAAACTCTGCTGGGTCCCGGGCCACAGCTCAATCGCAGGGAACGAAAGAGCAGACGAACTGGCCAGGCAAGGTTCTGAAATGGACATCAGCGAAGCGGACACGTCATTGCAACCACCGATCAGCGCATTATACCGGATCATAAACGACACAATTATCAAAGAGGCCAACTCGTCTTGGCTTACAAGAAACGACAGCTACACGACAAGATCATCGTGGCCAGAGCTCAACGTCGGTCACAGGTCACAGGACACTGTCCCATTAGAGCAATGCTCCGGAAATGGGACTCGGGATCCAGCGATCTCTGCCGGAGCTGCGGCGATGAGGAAGAAACTGAGACGGTCCAAAATCTACTCTGCCACTGTCCAGCTCTCCAGAATCGACGCCTAGTGTCGCTAGGCCAAAGATTCTTTACAGAGATTGCGGACGTGGCTAATGCAGATATATCGGATCTTCTAAGATTCATCAAGAGCACGGGGTGGTTACAGGCACCACGTGATAGGACAGGTTAATTTTATGTGTACCCACACAAACGAAGGGAATCACAATGGGCCTCTTGGCCTCCGAGTGGAAATTATGTCCAACCATCACACTTCCCTTCTCTAACCTAACCTAACCTAAGGATACTTATTCCTCTAGAGTTGGCGCAGTTATAGGGGTCTCCTTTCTTATGGACTGGGCAAACGAGGCTTAGATTCCATTCGTCGGGTATGCTTTCCTCCGATCATATTTTACAGATGAACTGGTGTATGCGCCCTACCAACTCATTTTCAGCCGCTTTCAATAGCTCAGCAGACAGGCCGTCTGGGCCCGTGGCTTCATTAGTTTCAAGCTTCGAAATTACAAGCTTGAATCTTGAATCTTCGTCCGTTGCGAATGGATCATTCTGCCTGAAAGCGGTATCAGATTTAACATCGCCGTTATACAATCTACAGTAGTGATTTTTTTCATATTCTCAGGATCGTCTGTGATACTTCTACTAGTTGTCCGTCTTTATCCCCACAGGGCTTCTGTTCTGACTTTATAGCCCTGGCATGTTCGTTTTACTTTTTCGTAAAACTTGCCAATCTCATCTCTCCATCTCCTCGATATGCTTTTCGCCATCTTTTTATTATTTATCTCTCCTTTTCTGCTCGTAGAGCTCACGAGCGGCTCTCGTCCGTCTACGTAGCATGGCTTTTAAGCCTCTTCATTTTATAATCTTGTTCATATTGACACATTCTCAGCTACGACAACAATGACCAATTAGAATCTGCCAGAAATAGTATGAACTTTACGAAACGTTTTCGCGATATTTTCATCTTTCTTTCAGTGAATTTTAATTGTTACAACACGTGGGTGGAGATAATTTTTTTTATAATTCTCCGATTTTTACTTATCCAAACTCAGCATAATAGCGGTTTAATGTTAACGGTTTGGCAACGGCGCGACATTTAAAATGACACCTCTTGTTGGATAACACTTTAATTATCATGATTGTCAGCTGAATGGTCTTAGAAATGTTCAATCCAATCATCTCCTCGTTTTTTTTTATTATTCCAAGCTTACAGCACAAGCGTGCCAATTTTTTTCTGCTTAGTCCCCCGTCTGATGCACGGCCTCCCTTAACTGTCTGAAATGATGGTTCCTGGACGACATCCAGGACAAGGTGTCTTGAATTCTTTATAAAGGCAAAAGCTCTGAGCGTGAATAAAAAAAAACTGAATGATCTACACCAATGAATGAGAACACCAATTCTCTGCGGCCAACGTGTGACGGTTGGGCTGGAATTCGGAAAAAATCATTGGACGACGCAATAATAGGATATGATATCGGGTCTTTCGGTGATTGAGAGATAAGCTTTATCTATGGTCCTTTACGAGATGTGACTTTAGCTTAGGAAAGGAAGAGATGAGATCATAGCCCATTGGTCTCTAAAACCAAAAAAGTGGAGTATAATCATCAATATCGACCACAAATCCATCTTAGCCGCTTTCACGAAATGTTTACGAAAATATCATCGAAGACCCTCTAAGTTTGTCCAAACGGCCATCGTAATCCTGAGCGATTTGGCAAAGATCGTGGGTGATAAATAATTATTGAACTTGCCTGGCACTAGTATGAGCCTGTTCTGATCAGAAAAACGTTTTCAAGTCTTCACACGATTTAGTGGCGGAGATAGTCGCGGGTGTTTAAGAAGTTGGTTCAAAAAATAAGGAGATATCATCAACTGTAAGGTGATGTATGGAGATTAAATTCTCGAGAAAGATAATTAGGATGGCCGCTTGGATGATGTCGCTATAGCCATTTCTGGCAATAATCCTTATACACGTCCCATTTAACGTCTCAAATCGATTGGCATATGAGGATTAGAGATCAGCAAGAATCTGGCACCGAGCATTCAAATACTCCAACCTCATGCTATACGAGGTTTGTGAAAAAAATACGGTGACTTTTTGAGTTTCGCGAGCTAACTCCATTCGATTTTCGAATTTGTTATTTTTTTTGTTATGTTGGTACACTTCTCCCCTAACACATTTTTCACATTGCTAGTAAATTTGGATGTTTAGTCTGTGTTTTATAGATATAGAGGTTAGATGTGTATAGGTGTGCTCCAACGCACTTGAAATGATGACCGTGGCATTTATCTACTCTGTCTACTCTGAACAAAAAAAAATGTTTATAATGCTTGAAGAGCTTCAAAGAAAGCCGAGAAGAAGTTACAATGACCCTGGACGCCCCAGCACGTCAACAATGGATGAAAACGTTGATGCACTGAAGTAAATTGTTATGGAAAATCATCGAAACATGGAGAATCATCGAAAATTTCTGATAATATTGGCAAATCGGTTGACTGATGCCATGAAATTTTTCAGATATCTTGGGCATGAAACGTAGGTATGTCAGTGAAGTTTGTTCCGAAATTAGTTAGCTTTGACCAGAATAACCGTCGCATGAACATCACTCATGCGATGTGATTCAGATTTGTTGAAAAGGGTCATCACTGGTGACGAAACTTGGTTATATGGTTATATGTATATGGCTATATGATGAGACCAAAGCTCAAAAAAACCCAATAGCAGCGACCAGGAGAACCAAGACCGAAAAAAGCGAGCAAAGTTCGGTCAAATGCGAAAGTCTTGCTCGTTTTCTTCGATTACAATGGTGTGGTTCATTATGAGTTCTTACCGGAAAGCCGTAGGGCTATGTGCGTTTACGTGAAGCAATACGGGAAAAAATGCATGTCTGGTGCGTTACGGTTATACACGCTCTCTCATCATACTTTAATCAGGCCTGAGCCACCCCGCGACTTTTTTTCTTTTCCCAAAACTGAAAAGTCTCGTCTTGGAAAAAACGTTATTTTAATAAAATATAAAAAGTCACCTTATTTTTTGAACAACCTTTATACATACATATGTGAAGCGTGCTCAAAAAGTAAACGCAATATTGTGATTCGTAATTTGTAATTCCTTCGATTCGCACGATTTTCCCTTTTTTTGTTGGTAAACATATTTGATAATATCGGTACATCGTTAACCAAACTGGTTGGTTAGTCTACTGTCAGCTGCCCAAAGTTTACATTGAATTCAAGAGGATTGACGATTGTTTACTTATTTTCAAAATGGATCAGAATTATAATAACATGTTTTAGAAACATAAAATATTGTTTTTCATGTTTTTCATTTTTAATGAAACGGTGAACACGATGAGAAAAGGGAACGAAGTGATGCCAATTACTTAAAATGCTGACTTATTCCTTGATCCATATGATGACATTCCCTCAAATGACTTAGGTAAAGACTGTTTTATCAAAATTTGCTATAAATCTGGTGAGTTTCGAACATTGCTTTTTCGGAAATACTTTTAGCTGTTCCCAACGTCGTTTCGCAAGCTTGAATAAGATAAAAGCCCATTAAATTTGAGTGATTTTCGCTTATTCAAAGAAGCACTGGCTTATGTGCCTATCTATTTGTAGGACGAATATATAAAATTTATTTCAAAAACCTTAAAATCCTGATATTTTATGAACACACTTTGTATATCGAACTTCTTATGTACGAGCTTCGTACATCAACTATATGCATACTTACATATATCACTGTATGTTTCTTTGTAAATTTGGATCATGACGTGGTCGTCTCCTAAGAGTGCTTAGTCAATGATCCGTCTCAATCGAATATGAGCGATTATCGTTCAGGCTTCTTCTCCATACGAATGACTCTTGTCTAAGGAAATTAATTCTAAATTTTTAGTCTACCTTGAAGTCATTGCAGTTTCTTCCAATCAGAGAAAATTAGGACAGATTCCAACAGTGATCCTTAATAAGTGCTGTTATTGTCACTCATTTCAGCCAACTAATGCTTAACTAATCGGCGGATATATAAATATCCACTTTGTCCGCTTCGTTTTAGGCCACAGGCCACTCACGAGCTATAAAGCCGACATCGAAGATTCTACAAGACTCGCTTTTATGGTCCTTAAATGTCAAATTTTCTTCGCTGTGTCTGGATGAAATCCCACCTATTTCGAAGCACAGTAATAAACACAACAACCCTTCATCATCAATTACGGTTCAACGCTCCTGGTCCGGCTCGCTATCTCAAACTATTCGTAAGAACATCGTGTGCAAATTGTTACGAATATTTTGCAAGTCCCCGCCAAAAAAATAATAAAAATAAAATCATCAACCGTGGTGATGGACATAAATCATTGAACCGACGCGCTTCTCATAAACGATCGAGCAGACATCGTCTATGATTATGTTTACGACTACTACAACTCGCCGTACACCACACGCCCCTCGACAACAAAAAGGCGATGACGAAGAGGAAAAAATGTAAATAAACAAAAAAATGAGAAACGTACGCGACTGTCCTCACGTTGCTCTTCTCCATCTTCCATAATTAACCTTTCGTCTATATGAGCGCACGCAAAACAAAAATACAACAAGTGGCTCATCGCGACCAAGAAGAAGCCGAGGAAGTGGAGGAAGAAGCTAAAAAACGAAGACAACTTTGAGGTAAACGAAACTTATGGCTTCCCATCTAAGCGTTCAAGGCCAGCACAAATCAAAAGCATTGAATTCCTGTCTTTGTCTCTCTCTCGATACGACCGAATGGACAAAGGGAGCAAGAACCCCCAACGAACAGCAAACTGCAACACAGGAGGCAAAGAACAGGCAGACAGATAGATAACAGGATAGGACGATGAAGAAGGAAGACTACGACAACAAACCGTGAGCGGCTGACGAACCGGCAAGAATCAACTGACGAACAGGAGGAGTAGAAGCAGCGTGCTTCCTACTGATCATTTCGTCAGATGTCGCATGTGGTGCCGCGGATTGGAGCACCTTGAATGTGCGTCTGCCGGGTTGCCGAAGATATGAGTACGTCGGGATTTAGTCAAGCGGAGTATGGCGCTAGCGTTTCTTGAAGTGGTTCAGTGCTGTGTTGCTCCCATTCTGTTTTTCTGTTTCTCTCTGTCTCCCTTCTCGAGGTTCGATGCCATTGGCTTCGCCTGAGGAGGATTCGTTGAACCCCACAATGAGGCTTGATGGGATTGATGGTGTGCAGTGTGTTGTAGCTTTTATCGCATCGTGACATCTTAGGTTTCAGCAACACACGCTATATATGTATACCAGAGTTGGAAGGCGTGCGCTCACGCGCCCGCTGCCATCCATGCACGTCCTTTTGCGTCAGGCCCGTACCACGGCATTCCATATCTTACTCTGCATATTTGGCGCGATTATCGTGTTTCCGATGTTTAGTTTCATCTCGTTTCGGTTTCGCCTTTGCTCTGCGGGGGCTCAGGATTTATGGGACAGAGTAGGAAGGCGACTTTATGATTATCCACAGCACCTTTCGAGTCCTAATAAGTCTTCGCGTCTTCACCAAATCAGCCACTTTGACTAAACCTCTTCGACCTTTGGGTAATTCCCATTCCGGCAGGAATTTCGTTTTGCCATACACCCATGGCCATGGATGAAGTAGCCTGCAGAAAGTGATTTTTGCTAGAGTGTTGACATGTAATAGGATCACAAGGGAGTGTGACGATCTGATCCGAAAAGGTAATGCTTTATTTTGTCATGTCCGAATCACGTCTGAAGTCAATGTCGGACTTTTATCGAAAGCCCTACTTCAGATAACCTGTTTTTTTTTATTTATTTATTGATCTATCTAATATAGTTTTACATAAGGTTTTCTGCGAAGCCATAAGCGCTTATCTGCAGAAGGCTGATTTTCTTGATCATTTCAAATAATTTTAGAGTGAGCTTGATTTAAAATATAACAAATTTAAAAAAGAGATTAGAACTCATAGTTAGAAAAATTAATTTTAACGAATTTCTCAAAAACTAAGTTTTCCTTAAAAACAGAAACTATTTTTAAGTAAGAAACTATGACTTAAAAAATGCTTTTAGTTTCAACTTTCTAATTTTGGGATTAGCAATTATCTTAAGGGGTTCAGGGAGTTCATTTAGTATCTTGGGTACGGTGTACTTTAGTTCTCTCTTCCCATATACATTGGAGAACCTAGGTGTTTGCAACATCCCCCTGGGGCGTCTTCTTGTGTTGAATAGATGGTCTATTGTCCTTTTGAACCTATTGTCATCGTAGTACTCGATGGTCGTGGTCATCTTGAAGAGCTCTCTGACGCCAAGTACTTTGAACGCTGTTTGACCAGTTAGGTTTCGGCGAGTACCTTCGTCAATTTTTTTGACTATGGTGTTTTGAAGTCTTTGCAACTTATCCAGGTGGATATAAGATGTGTTACTACGCAAGTATACCATATCTTAGAATCTCCGACGTTGAGTAGTTTTTAAGATGAACCACTCCAAAAAGCGCTTTCTTGAGATCAGACCGGACCTTATCAATATGTTTATCCCGTATAAAGTGGTTATCGATAATAACGATTAAGTATTTGTATCTTTCCACTATTTTCGATTTCTTGTGGTAGTACACCAGTACATGCCATGCTCCTCAGCTGTATCTTTTGTTTGGTTGATTTGTAGCACGGTCGTCGAATGTGCATCATCTTCGTTTTTGATACGTTATTATTAGACCATTGTCGTGGCACCAATTAAACGCCTTGTTGAATTCTTTTTGCATAATGGTCGTAGCGGTATCAATGCATCTATGTCGAACAACAATCGCCGTGTCGTCAGCGTATGCATAAGGGGTGCTATCATTAAACAGACGAAGTAGTTCATTGGTGTACAATATAAATAGAATTGGGCCAAGCTCTGAACCTAGTGGTACTCCGTATTTGATTGATGTGTCATCCCTGTATTCTTCTTTTATCTTAACGCGCAACTACCTGTTCGCTAAATAATCCTCAAGCCAGTTCGATAATGTCACCCGAATTCCCAGTCTGCTGAGCGCTTTTATCATCTTTGTATGGTTTAGTGTATCGAAGGCCTTGCTATAGTCCATGAAGAGTATTAGAACGTGATAGTTTCTATTTAGGCTTTCATTTACAGTATTGGTAAATTCTGCCCGTACTTTTATTCTTTTGAAATCCATATTGCTGAGGATGAATCATTTTGTTCTTATCCATGAAACTAAGCAATGTCCTGGTCACTACTTCTTCCAAACACTTATCAATTACTGGAAGGATTGATATTCTTCTTCTTAGATGGCGTTACAGCTCATGAAGAGCCAGAGCCTAGCTTCTCTCATTCACTTATGTTATGTGCGATTTGTTTTGTGAACGGGACCTACAGTTTAATGCCGATTCCGAACGGCGAGAGTCGAGAAGCTTTTTCAAGGCAAGTGTACTACGGGGGGTTTTGCCAGTTCCCCGCCGAGGAGAGAAGCCGCGTAATCGTCAGAGTGCGTCAGAGGCCGACACACTACCCACTGCGCCACGGCTCTCTCATGAAGGATTGATATTGGTCTGAAGTTAATTATTTGACCTTTTGGTCGACTTTTATAAAAGGGACGTATCACAGCTGTCTTCAACAATTGCGGAACCCTAGCTTGCGTTAGGCTGAGATTAATAATTTTTGGCAATAACTGGAACAAATGTGTCTTCAAGTCTATCACCCTAATGCCATCAGCACCCGGTTTATCCTTATTGGAGTCCATTGTCCTAAGGATGTTCTGTATTTCAGTCACTTTGCTCTCTTCTACGAAAAAAAGCTTAGGTGGCAATCATGAACTATATTTAGGGTTTGTTCACAGAAATGTTTAGCATAAGTACTCATTTGATAAAGATGCGATAGATTTGTCTGCGGGGAAGTTTTTTATTATGACGTCATCCAGGCTAAGTTTTTTCCTGCCAATAATTTCATTAATCAACTTCCAAGTTTTCCTAGGATTCTGTCCCGCTTGCGTGAATTGATTTTTGAAAAATGTTGCAGGTGTAACAGGTTTCACCTGTTACTTGCAACTATCTTTAGGCTATGGAGCTAAGAAAACCATTGGTTTTGAGGGCTGCTTTTGAGCGTACCATTCTTTCACAAAGGAGAGACTATCGAATCAGAGCACATATTAATGGTAACAGTCCTTTACACTGCATCCCCTTGTCGAACTTCCCTCTACTTTCACTGCTTTGGCCAACCAGGAACGAAGATGTCAATAGTTTTCTTTGGGCTTTTTGACTTCTAGGCTCTATACCGAAGCTGGGCGACAGTGAGAAATCACACATAAATCTCCTTTGAGTTATCTGGCATCCAGCACACCATGTGTGTTCAATAAATAACGGACATTTTCGAACTGTGGGGTTATATCAATCTGATTTGTGTACTTTTGTCATTGTCGTATATTTGCCAACTGATAGATTGGTCAAATAGGTTACGTGTATGTTAGTAGGAACGATATTTGCTTATGAAGTAGATCTAAGATTTTGCCTTAAATTTTGCTATAAAAATATTTGACATGGCTTTTGCCGGGCTACAATCGGTTAAATTAGGGTCTAATGTTTGCAATAAGGTCGCGAAGGCATTGAAAATCATGAGCACCCTTGACGATCTAACAAGCAATATAAAAATGAATGGAATTAATTAAATGAGAAACTTCTGAACTCGTTTCATGAAATTTTCTCGGAGGTTTTGGTTATGGAACATGTGGCATCAAAAACTGGTGTCAAAAGTGTTGAATTCCTTTATCGGTTTTTCGTAAATATTTAGCCGAAAAAGACAGCGCAATGTTGCGCCAGAAACTTTATTTTTTTGTCCAAGACTATGGTAAAAGAGCTTTGAGGATCGTCAGAAGTGTTTCTTTGGAAAAGGTAATCGAATTCAAGAAGTGGTCCGAAGCTTGCGAAAAACAAGGCTTGCAGCTTTAGCAAACCCTATACTCGAATAGATGTTTGATTGATTGTGGAGCGTTAGAACCTCCCTTGACCCAATTATGTTTTCCTATTCGATAATTGCAGTATTCCACATTCTTGCCTCTGCTTAAGTCAGTGTCAAAACATTAATTAATCAATTCATTTTGATTTAATTAATTTATTATTAAAGTCCGTTAGCGACCCTTGTTACAATTTCGCATGGTAGCCATCTAAGAAAGCATTTATCACAAAACTCAATCGTACATGATGTTATAAACAATAAATCGAAAGACAGATCCCATTAAAACTGTGGCGGAAACCATTTAAAGGTCATCCAACAAAAGGTGTCATTTTAAATTTCGCTCCATTATTGAACTGCTAATATTCAAAATATCGCATACTTCGTATGTTACATCAGCCGCCGGCTATGAAGAATTTCATCGATAAATGTGAAGACTCGTACTCGTGCTTGTCCGGCAAGGTCAGCGAATAGAAATTGGACCTATCTGAAACCACTTTGCGTCGTATTCTGCATTCCTCAAAAATGTACTGTTTGGGGTTTTTGGGCTATTGCAATCATTTTTGATTTAACGCCTTTATTGGTTTAATACAAACCTCAACAAAGAAAAAGGAAGACTTAAAATAAACTTAATGTATACTAGGAAGAAGGAGATTGATGAGAGGGTAAATGCGTCGATAGAGGTAATTTCTAAGACCGGGTTTGATGTGGTGTTGATAGAAATGTGAATATTTCGTTCAGCATTCTGAACTTTGATCGTTCGATGTGAGTTGATGCGGAAGAGGTGCATGGGTCGAAGTTTTTTTTGTAAAATTACTGACGATCTTCAAAGAAGAATTTGATGCGTAAGATAAAACCGGGTGGGAAACCAAGGGCAATGAATTTGGAGTATATGTTGATGCGAGATTGTGTTTAAGGACTTGCTTAAGTCTGTGGCAACAATGTTTATTTCCTTTCAAGTGTTCATGCAAAAATTGTGAGCCAAATTAAATTACGTTAGTGGTGATAGATCAACCTTTTAGAAACCTATGTTGTTTTGAAGAAGAAGATCGGCTTGTAGGAAAGAATGTTGTCTCGTAGAAACATATGTTTGGCGCATGACCAGACGAGTATTCGTCATTTAAGTTACGTTGTTCCCCAATACCCGGCAGAACGTCTGAGGGCAGTCGTTCATATGACGAACGTAGTCATGATGGAGTTGAAGGATCCGAAGGTTCGGTGAACGTCTGGCTCAAGAAATGAAAGAAAAATTGGCAACTATTTTCGGATCTTTGATAAATATTGATAAAATTAAAATTCGAGGGATAGTTATCAGCGTAGGTTTTTGCATTTGTAAAATGGTAGAAATGCTTTGGATCGGCAATAAAAGAAGTTGGCAAGCGGTTCAGGTATCGGTGGTAGAGAGATTCGCATAGTTGCGTGAATTTCGTATAAGACTGCGAGTAAGTAAAAAGGTTGAATGCTGAAATGGATTTAGGGACGAGCTGCCACCGTATGTTTCTTTTGTTGTGCAAGGAGCGTTGTTCCTTGGTGTAGTTCTTTTATGATTCTTCTAAGGCCATGCCCGTATTGAGGCTTGGGAGAAAGTCAGAGTTATTATTCCTGAGCAGGTTAATTCGATTTAAGAAGTCTGCTTTTCGAGGAAACGGAAAAACAACATTCAAATTTGATGAACTTAAGGCGGTAATGTGTGAACAAGTCCTTGAAAATTAAATTTTTTTTTTATAATTCGTGCACGTTCAAGAGTGTACGCTCTTATGGTGTTTGTCACATAACCTGAACGGGGTGCGGATGGTTTGCGTCGAAGATGTTCGTTCACTACTCTCCGGGGTTAGTTGTCCTAGATAGGATTTGAGAGCTTCGACTGAATTTGCGTTGGTTGTAGTTCACAGTAGCTCTTTTATTTCCCTTTCATTAAGGTATTATATTGGAAATGCACACACGGATTATGAATTTTAAAGTGATCTTATGCTGCGAATGTTATGCCTTCGTCAGCACTTTTTGATCATCTCTCATTTACAACTGATATTATTGCATAGTTTTTCCGTATAGGAACTGTTCTTGACTATGGACGGACTTGGACTACAGACCTTCAGCTCAACAGTCGGTGATGACTACCATTGCACCACGACCACCCCATGGTGCTCATAAACCAGCATTTGAAGTCGCTAGTCGACTCAAGTTGGTCAGCTGCGATGGCAGGTTGGGAGCAAGCATGGAGTTTCAATTAACCCTAATATATAAAGTGAACAAATAGCTGTCCGCACACCGACGCAGATGTAACTTTTGATAGGCATTTACACGAGTTTATTCAGTATTTTCATCTTAGTCTTATAAAAATCAGCTTCAATGCCTGTAAAGGGTTATTCTAAACATCCCGAGTTTAATGCCCGCTAAATCTTTTCACTGAGTCTTCAAAAAAACTTATAACACAAACTTCTCCAAAGTGTACAAAGCTGCCTTCTAACCCTTGAAGGATTGTCCAAACACACTCACTAACTCAATTTATGATGACAGGCGGCATTCGTCAAACGTCCCAGAGGTAACATCCCACTGCACGACTATTACTGACAACCACTCGAAACCGGTCGCGCTAATCACCATCCGACCCCATACCCGTGTCTGTATAATAGAACCCACAGATCAACCTCCGGCATCCCATGCCACATGCCAAAGGTTTTGCAACAATTTGTCAGTGTCCGAATGTCCGATTCCGACGATGGCGTCGACATCCAGTTCCAGAAACGCCTCGCCACCATCACCTTTTTGCGTGGTGACTCACTTATGGACCTATCTGACCGCGTCTACCCGACTCGGCTTCGATGCAAATTGAAGGAAACCTGTTGAGAAGGCTCACCGTCAAGTTAATTATGACGAAGGAAAAAGCATACAAAATCCTTACGAATCGCAAGGAATCAGGCAACGACCGATGTCGTACACACAACAAGGCTCAGGAATGTGATTAAAGTCCATGCCGTGAATCTGCACATTCATCCCGGCGAGTCAAAGTTATTTATTTATGCTTATTCAAAGCGACAGCGGCAGAGCGGCAACAACAGCAGAAGTTGAAGATGAAGCAGTAGCTAGGGGAATCAGTGAAGGCGGTGGCAGCAGCATTGACCATGCTGTTCATTGGATTTGAGAATAAAATTCCAGGAATTGTGCACGAGAGCAAAATGCTGAATCAGAAGAGAGCCAAAGAGGTGCAATTGGAGGAATCCTTTGTGGTCCATTGACGTATGACCGAGCGTCTTTGCCGCGTGCAACACGGTCTACAGATTATTTATTCGCGGCGCAGCGGTTCCCATGAAGTTGAATGCTGTTGTTGTGCTGCTACTTTGGTTCTCCTTTCGTGTCGTCGTAGGTCATCCATGTAATCCTTGAGATAGCGTCCCAAGGTCCATGATCTCGTTCCGTCTGCTGGCCATCCGGACTGCAGCTCTCCGTTGTGTGTGCGTACGAGAATGCTTTGCTGAACGTTAGTCAATTACGAGTGGAATGCAGTCAAGCGAGCGTTAGGAGAATGGAGCCCGGCGCAGAGGAAACGAACATGTGAAGAAACGAAGATGTGAAGGAGTGAAGGATGCTCGGCTGGACCGAGAGAATGGAATGTGCCGCAGAATCGTTTACGGCAAACAACGGAAAGTGGAAGACGTTTTGAATGGAATGCTTCAGTTCGATGGTATGTACGAGCTCTACGAGTATCTGGATATCTAAGTATCTGCCGGATGTTTTATCTCTGTGCAAAATCGAACTGTGCACTGGACATGTCCAGAGAGTTCACATACCTCGGGATGAGCTGCAGATGTGTGTGTTACGATGCGACGCGGTGGAGATCTTAAGCCGTTCTCTTTTCCTTTCCTGTTGCTGCTCTTCGCCTGTTGGAGATGATGAAGATGATTGGATAGAGGATGGATGGATGGAATGGATGAGGTGGGAGATTACTCGTATCTGAGTTTTGTGTGGTCTCGTTCTTTTTTGGTTTCCGTTCGTTTTGGCGCGGTTTCATTGAGACTTAGCATTCACATTCGCATTCGATTAGATTACTTCTCATCGTCGTCTGAGGGACGGATGGCGGATGGGATGGTCTTGAGTTGTTGTGTTTCCTTTTCGTCGTTTCCTCTTCAACGCTTGGTTTTGGGTTGGTTTTTTGCGAGCTGGTTCTCATCGTCAGGCGGAATTGAGTAACATTTCGCGAAAGAATGTCGGGAGTCAATGCACTGAAGGAAATGATTGGATTCCTCGGAACTCTTAGGTGGTTTATAGACTTTTCGTTGTTGTTGATGTTGTTCTTATTACTTTTTGCTGATGATGTTGCTGTAGTTGCGATGGTAATGCCGGTGTGTAAGTCAACATTTTGTGAAAGGAATTTTAACTGGCGTCGTCGGAGATTTTCGCACAGGTACCTGACTGATTTGAAAACACGTTGCAAATGCGAATTTGGTTTTTCACTTGGATTGTACTGTAGCTCAGACAACTTGGGGCTATAGACTTCCATGATCAGTTGTGAAGTCGAATTGATCACCTGAACGATATTTTTGCTGTAAATGTGTTTAAACGTGGTAAAAAGTTTGTGGTTTGGATCTCGGTGATAGCAATTCTGGATTAATGTGGATCCGAAAGCGCCGTGACGGTCCATTCATGAACAAGCAATTACATGAATGGAATGTGTAGAAATTGAATTTCTTAATGGATATTAAGGAGGATTGGCAAGATGGTTTTGCTTGAAAAGCCAGCATCATACTCTAACAACCAATTAACGTAAGTTACGCTTCGACTACGATCTCCGGGTTTCAGTCCTTTTATATGGTAAGGATACAAATGCTAATATTTTTTTGAAATATGCAAAATAGTCGATAGATGAATGGCTAATACCTAAGAATGTTGGAATTTCGTAGCTGAAGGTTCGACACTTTATGCTAAAGCTGCAATGTTTTCAATAGAGCGTCCCCTTTTTGGTCTGCCAGACATTTACGACCTTCGACAGAACCAGTTCCTCAAATTTGTTTGCTATCTTCTGAATTGTTGACTCATTTGGAAGATTATTCACACTGAAAAAAAAACCCATGTGCTACATATGTATATACATATTTTAAAGACCATTTTCATAATAAGCTTAAATAACTCAAAACATTGCTCTAACATGTATCTATACACGGCTAAAATTGTACATGTGTCCTCTTTACACCTGTCGAATATGACTTAAAAAAATGAGAGCGTTCAAAAATTATCAACCACTGACATCTAAGCGCGACTTTTGAAAAACCCCATACCTTTTTGGTCAAATCGAAAGATGACTTTATTTATCAATTTGGCAATCCTTAATTTGCAAAACGATTTCGTCCTTTTCAAAGTTAACTCTAAAAATACACTTCTGCTAACCCTTTTTCCAATCCTTGAAACAGTTGTTAAATTTGATTCCCAAAAAGTCCTTCAGTTCATGCAGCGATTCACGTTGAATCTCTTATATAGACACGAAAATGTATCCATAGAGTGATCTTTTTATTTATAGCTGAAAGTCACACGAAAGTAAATCAGGTGACCATAACCAAGATCTTTCATGACCGCCTCATAGTGAGAGATCTTTTCTTTACAGTTGTAACAGCGAAGTTATGTTTCAAAGAAATTGAGTATTTTTCAAATCATCGGAATGAGACGCGTTTGAATCCCAAATGGTCTTTCTAAATTGCTGAAATTGATGCCTACGATGTTATTATTGTTATTACCGGCCATTTGGAACTCGGATGTTCAGAACTTCGAAGGATTGTCACTTCGCCAAGCTTCCCTGTCATGAATTCCATATTTCTATATTTCTCTGATTTGCTCTAAATCTTCTAGGTCCATCCTTATATTGCCCTTCCATCTACGTAGCCTCCCTGGCACTCTCTTTCCCACCACTTTTCCACTCTATTCTTTCGACTATTTGTCCACTGTCCATTCGTTCTACGTGGCCGGCTCATCTCAGTCTGCAATTTTATTTCTAGAACAATGCTTTTGGCAATTAGTCTGTTTTTTCGTCCTGTTTTCCACTCTAAATTCTCCTTAAGAACTCGTTTCCAAAGAAGCTTTCTAGTCAGTTACAATGATTCAGACCAAATTTCGTACCCGTAAAGAGACATTGGCATTATTTTCGTTGTATGAATACCGATTTTGACATTGCAGGATAAAAAGTTGTTTTGTTTACCGTTATCGCAAAGAAGCGCGCGTTACCCATATACAGCCAGCCGATCAGTGGCCATATGTTTGGTGTTGTCCTAAAAGGCCTCTAATGTTCAATTTAGGATTTAGAGTGCCAAGGTCTTGATTTTCTTGACATGTTGTTGAGCAGTTTATGTTTTTTTCCGATTGAAAATCCATGTTTTTTCAATATTTTCAACTGCTTGTAAAGGTCCTCTGAGATCTTTGACACCACTACTAACCTAACTTCAATAGTGTGGTGCGCTCTCACTTTCCTTCCAAAGAAGAAGAGAACTTTTATTGATGGCTCCAAGCTGAAGCACGGTGTAGGATCGGGAATATTCTCGACACAACTGAATATCTCAAATTAATTCCGTCTCCCCGATCACTGAACCATCTTTCAAGCTGAAGTGCTAGCGATCCGGGAAGCATGCAAAATACTTAGTGCAACCCACTCCAATTACACGTCAACCGTTATTTGTAGCGATAGCCAAGCCGCTATTAAAGCTCTTTCGTCTGCTACCACCTCAATGCAAGAAAGAAATTAAACGGCTGTACTGATATCAAGCTCCTTTCGGTTCCAGGGCCGATGAGTTAGGCAAGCTCAAACTCCCCTAATGAAACTGTGGACATGTCGCTGAACCTCCTCATAGGCAATATCCTGAAACATTTTTTCAACCTAGCCAATCGCAAGTGAGCTAAATCGACTAAATATAGGGTATTAAGAAAAACCTGGCCCTCCTATTCCAAAAACAAAACAAAAGACCTTCTTAATAGACACCGTTACAACATAGCTAAAATCGTGGCGGTCAGTACGGGCCAATGGCCTATAGGAATTCACGCTGCCATAACATTCATACGGTCTAAAACCCACTGCCCTAGATGTCACAACACTCACGCAAAGGAAACCCCACACCATTTTCTCTGCGATGACCTATTTTATTTTCTTTGGCCGATGACCTATTAGAGGTAGCCAACCTCAACTTGGTCTATATAACCAGTTTTCCAAACCCCACATGCTGGGTTTAAGTGGACTTTTCTTAACATCCCTTAGGTTTCAAGAGTTTCAAGAGTCAACCCACCTACCCACCTGCTAATATGTAAAAACATGTTTTCTTGACACATTCTAGTAGACGGCTACTGTCGGCTACTTTCAGCCGGATCGGACTCGTAGTTTTGTTTTGACCGCGTGTGGAAGCGGGAGTGTCCGCGGATTTTAGAAAAATGGAAAAAGAGCAATATCGGTCGGTGATTCGATTCTTGTTTTTGGAAGGGAAATCGCGCAACGAAATCAAAGAGCGGTTGGATGCTGTGTACGGTGACTCTTCTCCTTCGATGGCGACCATCAAAAATTGATATAACGAGTTTCAACGTCGTTACGAACTGCTGCCCCATCCACCGTATTCTCCAGATTTGGCCCCGGGCGACTTTGTTTCCAAACTTGAAAAAGTCACTCGCCGGGCAGAAATTTCAGTCGAATGAGGAGGTCATCGCCGCCACGAAGGCCTACTTTGCAGACCTCGAGAAAACGTATTTTTCAGACGGGTTAAAGAAGTTTGAACATCGCTTGGTCAAGTGTATCGAGCTAGCTATATTGAGAAATAAATCGCCATTTCTCCAAAATTGTTGTTTTTCTTTTGTAGACTAAGTACTTATCGGACCACCCTCGTACGTGAAAGATTTTACATAAAGAAATTGGTCTAAAACCTTACAAAATACAGCTTATTCACGAATTGAAGTCGAACGACCTTCCACAACGTTGAAATTTTGATGAGTCGGCCTCACAAAAGCTAGAAGAAAATCCGCTTCTTTATTGAAAAATTGTCATCGGCGGCGGAGCTCATTTCTGGTTGAATGAATACGTTAATAAACAAAATTGCTGTATTTGGTCCGGTGAACAACCTCAGACAATACAAGAGCTACCAACACACCAAAGATGCACTGTTTGTTACGGTTTATGGTTTATGGTTACTGTCCGTATCATTGGTCTGTTTTCTTTCAAAGATAACTGTGGGAACAACGTTGCCGTCAATGGTTCTACAAGGCAGCGCTGTTTTGACCCGGTGTTGGATCATGAAGACGCAATCAACACTTACACAAAATAATCCTTTAAAAGTAAATGGCAAGCATTGAAAGAAATTGTATAATAAATAAAAACTGCAAACTGAAGCTGTCGAAACGTCTTAAGTACTGTGATCCCTGATCTCCAATGGCACCAAATGAAAGGGTGGTAGTTTGGCTAGACTAGTGACACTCAAAGAACATTTTTATCCCTTTATGATTGGATCGTTATTGTAGGCCAGACAAACGATGCTAAAATTCCATTTATGTGTGCATATCTCTTGTCAAGAAAGTCATTAGCCCAACCCCTCATTCCTCATATTTCTCATATTAGAAAGGCTATAAAACGCATAAAAAAATGCCTTATCTTATAAATATATTCGTTTTTCACGATTGCAATAATTTTGTGCTTATCAAGATCATGCTAAAGGCTTCTAAGATTCCTTCAAAAATTCATTTCTACTACAGACAAAATGAGATTTTCTTGCTAATTGGGTTGAATGATATTCATCAAATCTGACTTGGATTCTGATGTCAATTGTCAGCGAATGACAACGGAGTAGTAGTCTTCGAAAACCAAATTATAGAAGCTTCACTTAGGTCCTGTTCGACAATTTTCATAATATAAAGAAGGATGCTAATCAGGAACTTCCGGATTAGCTGGCCGTCGTCAGACAATTTATTCTACACATTTATCTCGAGATGCCCGATGATCGCATCCTTGTCGACGGGGCGTATGAGTGGCACATGTTCACATGGAGTCAATACGTCGTCTCCAGTCAATGGATTTGACCATTCAGCATTTTATTAAAATGCCTCACGCATCCCCCTGGAATATTTTATTCGGATATGAAATATGTACAGCACTTTAGACTGATTTGAAGTCCTAAAAAGATAAAAAGAAAAATCTTTTTTGTTTGAGATTAATGATAGGCACAAACTTTCGTGCCCTCCTTTTAGCTAGCTCAGCTCAGAATTCAATGCGTCGTTCGCCTATTATATCATCCAAGCACGACGTTTCTTAATTTAGTCGCAGATGTTTCCATAGAACGGCATAAGCTGTCTATTGGCGTTCCAGTCACCACCATCAATTGCCATTAACATATACTTACCCACCCCAATAGCACTCACGCCAACTATCGATAAATCTCGAAACTTATAACCAAACTCTGAATTATTATCTATGCGATGCCAAACCTCTTTGCGTCTCGCATAAATCACTCCAACAACAACTGCAGCACGAAAAAACAGGGAGAAAAATAAAAACAAATTATAGTCAAACTATTAATTCGCTAGAATCCACCCCGCAAGCCGGATGCTCCCGGATAGCACTCGCTAGTCGTTCCAAGTATCGTCTAACAACTACCCCCTGTTCCAGTAGTGGAACGAGGAAAGCGCCACAACTGCCAAACTGCGCTCTCATAACTCTCGGACGAGAGGCGAAAGAAAAACATTTTCTTGTTTTTTAATAAAAGTCCTTTTCCGTTTCTTCCTTTTATCCTTCGTCCCCGTTCACCCCCTCTGCTCACGAATCTCGCATTTCGCTCGTATCTTTCTGCACCGAGAAAAAGTTTTCTAATAAAATCAGATACAACATGCCCCCTATGAAAACCGGAGCGGGGGTGTCTGCAGATACTAATGTAGTAGTTTTGAGCAGTGCTCACCCTTCCCACCCTGGTTTCGATGGGTAGGAAAAAACTTTTCGCCGCATTATCGCTGTAATTAACTGACATCATTCATAATTGCATTGCAGTTCTGCAAGAAGTAGCAGTTAAAAAAAAAAAAAAAAAAACACAAAAGCTGAAAAAAGAAGTTGGGAGCAGCGAAAGGGATACGAGTTAGCTCCACTGTCATATCAACCAAATTAGGTTCATAAAATTGACAAATGTGTCTGAAAACTTCCCTAATAAGATGCCGTGCTTCATTCAATCCTGCGTCGCTCTTCATCCCAGCGTGCGCTACTCGAATCTCATCAACCCTAAAGCAGGCCGCCATGTACCAGTTTGGTTTATTGGCTCGCCGGGTTCTGCGACTGTTGCAAGTCGCGCCTCATGCGATTGTATATTGTGTCTCGAGTTGTTTCGCGAAGATAAGGACAACGACCGGCATGACCATCACCAATAATCAGATTCATTATGGATGAGTTATGGGTAGCCGCGAAGAAGCCATAACTCAGTGGCGATATCATCACAGCACAGTGCTTTATCGCATACATATCCCTGTGGACATGGTAGTCGGTGTCTAGATGGTGTCAGGAGGGTGATGATGAAGAGGTAAGCAACGTCAGACATGCAATTGTCAACATGGGAATAGAGTTTGCTCGCCTGAATCAGTATTCATTGTTTACAGTGGCATATCATCTCGTGCGTGCTGCATATACGTTGGCGTTTGCGTTCGCCTTCGTCGCATACGGCTAAGAATGAGCATGCATATGTGGTGCAATGACAAACTGTTCTTGAGATCAGGGACGCACTCTACACCGAGGCAGACGTAGACAGGAAGTCTGTGACTGATAATTATCTTCCTCAGAGGTGCGTGTCTTTGATGTCCTTTATCCTCTTCCTTTTTGTTTTTTTCTCATTGTTGGCGTTTTTTTTCTTTTTTTCTTTGTTTTTTTCTTGCTAAATCTCTCCAGGGGGGTCGAGCGGACTGAACGTTTGTCACAGACACTCTAACCTGATTTTGTTTGCTTTTTGTTTTTGCATTCTTTCGGACGAGATGCAGCGAATCCTTTGATCGCTCTTATGTTCCTTCTTCATTCAAAGGGATTTCTCTACGAGACGGATGAGGAAGAGGCACTTTCGAAGTGAATATTTGAATATCAAAGGAAGCTCTTCGTCATCCCCTTACCCCCGGGATCGTTTCATTGTTTTAACTTTGCTCTAGCCGATTTGAAGACTTGTCAGGGTCAACTACGTGATTTTTATTACCCGCAGACGTCCGAGGGCGTCAGAATGTGTTTAATGACAGGCTATTAAATCAATGCAACTTGGATTCATAAAATACACTAATCAGATTAGCTTGCAGTACCCAGTGACAGAGAGTAACGAGTGCTAGAGCCTTTAATGGAATTCGGTGGCTGGCATTACCTATATGAAAACAATCAAATTTTGATAGGTTATGAGTATAAAGAAAACTCGTTTTAGGAGAATTGCTTGGCGTAATCCTTAAAGATATATGGCGTCTGTGACTAAAGAGAGGCACAGAACAGCGGGCGTGCACTTTAATCAGTCCGAATGACTTTGAGATAGGTCACGACCAACTCAGTCGATGATATAGTGGTCGTAAATAAGGCGTAGCTGTACGATACATTCGACTTACGGATCAATGTTTCGTTTGAAAATCTTCTTTTACGGACTTCAATGACCCTGTTTAATAATGAACTCTTCGAATTGCCTTCTTTCCCAAAGGAAATGCGAAATGTCTCAAGTATTAAGTCTTAAAGACTTAGGGAGAGAGTTGTCATTCCAACATTTTATTTCTTTAGATAGAAAATGTGAATGAAGAAAACACTTCCGATAGTGCTGTCTCCTGTCATTAAAGCGTATCACTAACCCGCAGCCGTTCTCCATGAATGGCACTTGCATGTCAGAAACCGAAAAGCTTTCCTCACTGGTTATGTGTGTTGCTAACAATCTTAATTGAAACGACCACATATTCAGTGTCGCCAAGAATGCTGCGAAATGTCTACTTTTCTGATACAGATTCAAGAAATATTTCTCACCCTTAGAGCTGACTGCAATCTATAAGGGGTTCATTCACCCTAAATTAGAGTTTAACCTCAGATTACATTCTGTTTCGGGCTGATGGGCGCGACAGCTCGATCCGGGAGGTCGCGGAGTTCTGTTAGCAATCCACAGCCGCTATGATCCCTTGCTCTTCAATTCGTCGAATTCCGCTGACTTCAACTTCACTAGTGTCTCAATAAGTCTCCCTAAACAGAAACTTTATCTTGCCTGTTGTTACTTAGGACCTCACAGCCCACACATTGCTACCAACTCGCCGTTGATGTCGTCGACTCCATATTTAATATCGCCGAACCCAATGACATCATCATCATCTGTGGCGATTTCAATCTCCCACACCTGAAATGGGTTTAATCCGATGATGAGACCCATTGTGTCGCCGCTAACCCCTCCTCAGGTAAAGAAATTCTTTTCACGGATCATTTCTCTGACTTCGGCCTTCTGCAACTCAGTAACATCACCAATAACATGGACAGACAAGTCGACCTGATTTTCTCATCTGATGCCGTAAACTGCGTTGTTACCCCGAGCAACCATTTTCTCTCCTTTAGACCCCTTTCATCCACCTCAATCGGTAACTCTTTCACTTGAGACCCAATTCACTATTCTTCCCTCGGAAAACACGTACTGTTTCAATTTCCGGAAAGCTAACTTCGCGAAACTAAATAGTCTGCTCAACAATGTTAATTTTAACTTCCTCCTTAACTCTAACTCACACATATCCTTAAACAAAACCCTTGCGCTATTTTACACCAAAATCCTCAGCTGCTTCATTCTTTCAGTCCCATACTCACCAAAAAAGAACTACACTTCATCTCCGCCTGGTATACTAAGGAACTACTCTCTTTGCGCAATAAAAGAAACAAAAATTGGCACGCCTATCTTAGATCCTCCTCTCCACCTGACCTTTCTAATTACATGCAGTCCTACACTAAATTTGCACAGCTATGTGAATCACTCTACCTCCGATACCTGAACAGAATACAATCCTCTCTTATCTCTGAACCCAAGTGTTTGTTCCACATCATTAATACAAAAAGAAAAAGCGATAATTACCCCGCTACATTCAAGTTTCTCAATTACTGTTCCAACGAAGCTGAAGTAATCGCCAATTTCTTTGCTCATTTCTTCATTTCTTCGACCAGGATCTTCAACCCGATCACGACTATTTTCGATATTTGAAAGTCTGCCCCCAGAGGTCCCTTGTTTCACTAAACATAACTCCCGACCTAATCGCCGAAAATATACGCAACTTAAAGGACGGCTATTCTCCCGGTCCCGACTGTCTGCCTGCCAAAGTGAAAACACAAAAAAGTGCACGAACCATCTTATTTTACCCCTTACCGCTCTATTTCAAAGCTCTATCTCTCAAGGACTGTTTCCTAAGCTTTGGAAATATCCTTATATCATTCCAGTCCACAAAAAAGGACTGACAAATGATGTGTCCAACTATCGTCCCATTTGCCAAGCTCCCATGTATACCCAAACTTTTCGTGAGCATCGTTTATGATGCACTATTCTTTCACTGCAAACCAATATTTTCTCCTAACCAACATGGGTTCCTAAAAGGTTGGTCGACAACCACTAATCTAGTCGAGTTTGTTTCAAAATGTTTGCTGGCAAAGAAGTAGATGCTGTCGCCACTGACTTCAGCAAAGCCTTTGATAAAATGTCTCACCAAATTATTCTCCTCAAGCTCACTGCCCTCGTTTTATCTCATGGATCAAATCTTATCTTGAAGATCGTCAATATAACGTTATCTTCAGATCTTCTATCTCTGATCCAATTAATGCTACCTCCGCTGTCCCGCAAGGTAGTCATCTCGGCCCACAGATATTTATTCTATCCATTATTGGTGTTGACAATGTTATTCTGAACTCTCAGCTCTCCATATATGCTGATGATATGAAAATATTTAAACACATATCTTCTCCTGTCGATTCCTGCTCTCTCCAATTGGACCTTAACAGGTTCACTACTTGGTGTCAAAAAAACCATCTCAAGCTCAATGTCAGTAAATGCCAAACCATCACTTACTCCCGCAAGCGCTCTTACTCACCACCCAGAACCTACACTGTTCGTAATAAAATCGATCTAAGTAAGATTAGGTGATTAGGTTAGGTTGGGGTATTTTTTTAAGTTTTATCTAATTATAAAAAAAAAATAAAAAACGGTACATAGTAATGTACTTTAGTTAAGTTACTTTAAGTTAGCTTGTATATAATGTAAGTTCGTTGTTAGGGTAGTTTTAAGTTTTAAATATAAATAAAAATGAATTCCTAAACTAGGTTTTTCTAAATTTTCCTAGCGTATGTTGTTTAATTAAAATTATTATGGGGCCGAAAGACAATTCAATTGTGTTTTAGTATAGCTTAGAGTATCCGTGTGGGGCCAGTAAGTTAGTTTTTATCGTCCTGTCAATAGATTTACGCATTTTTGACTATTTTAAGGTAGTCCTAAGCAAAGGTGAAAATAAAAATGTCAAAAAAAAAAATGTTCTGTGGCTTGAGACCATGTAGATTTCTTTCTGAGTGGATAATTAAAAGGAAATTCGGCACCTGAAGCATAACATTCAAACTAAAATTGCAGCCAGTGACCCACTTATCATTGAAAAAGCCATCGATAATTTTGACCTTCGGATGGTCGCCTGCAGCAGAAGCCTGTGTGAACTTCATAAAAATCAACATTAATTTCAATAAAAACCTCGAGACTGGCTATTGGCTCACCCATTATCGTCTCACGCATCCAAGCAATGGCACAAGGTGGCCGAAAAACACTCACTCAAGGTTGTTTTGCAAAATAAACCGAAATAATTTCACAATTTTTATTTTGAATGTTTCCTGGACCTTTAGGTTTATGTTTCATAATTTTTGGAGAATGATATTCATCAAACCGACATTGTTGATAACCATTTGGCATTTTTTTACGCCATTTTCACTCGTTTCGGCGAGAACGTCGGATGATAAGGTCTTATATACTTCTTGGAGTTTCCAGATCCTATAACACATTCCTGTCTACTGTAAGTCGCCAAAAAAGGTGGGGCGAGCCAAAAACGTCTTTCACGTTAACTGCGTGTGCGTTTGCATCGTCATGTTGGACCCATATATCCTCCAGTCCCAATTCTCCAATTTGGTCCTCCTCCTTCCATGTTCAAACCTCAAATGACCCCAATATTATCGCCACCCTTTCGACGGCGACTCCTTTGTTCCGGATTTGGCTTACTTCGATTATATACTGAATTTCTCCCGTGGACCATTTCTTCCTCGTACAGTCGATCCCTATGTCACCAAAAAAATAAATAAATACTATCGTTCCATTGCCAAACTGTCACATATACCCGAACTCTTCGAGAGTATTTTGTACGAAATTCTAAGTTTTCGTTGCAAGTCTTTAATCTTCCCTAGACAACACGGTTTCCTTAAATACTGATCTACACCCACAAATCTTGTTGAATTGCTGTCTTTTACCCAATCAGGTTTAGAGGATTGCAAAGAAATTGACGTTACTTCAGCCGATTTCAGTAAAGTTTTTGATAAAATCTCCCACAGACTGATATTCTTTAAATTGTCTTCCCTTGGCTTCGACTCCATTTCTTTGAAGTGAATATCTTCTTATATCTTACCTGGAAATCGCTATTACAGTGTTCGTTTCAGATCTGCCTTTTCTAACCCTTTTTTAGCTTCCTCCGGCGTCCCCCAAGGCAGCCATTTAGGTCTACTTTTTTTCGTTCTTACCATAAACGATATTGAAATGGTAACAAAACATTCCCACATCTCACTATAAGCCAACGACATCAAGTTCTTCAAGACCATTTCATCTAGTCATGACTCTTCTCTTATTCAATCAGATATCAAGTGCGGCCTCCTTACCAACAACTTCACGTTTCTAGAATAGAGAGCATCTGACGCCGGTTCTTACCTGCTATTCGAAGTCTCCCCTGGAACAATCCTTTGCTTTTACCACCCTACCAAGACCGTCTTAAACTAATCAACATGAACACATCAGAGGAAAGAAGAACTGTTTCTGACATTCTTTACATAAATCGAGTCCTTTCAGGTACCATTGACCGCGCGACCCTCTACTCTATATCCTGTATCTATCAACACTAACCCTGGCAATGTACGAAATCCCCACCTCTTCTATCTATCCACCCCTCGTAGCGCCTATGACTCCAATGAAACATTTCTCATATGCTGGGAAGTGTAAATTCGAATCCTTACTTCGATTTCAACCTCAGGTAGCTTGAATTACACTCAATAAATGGCGGTGCTTGCCCCCACAAAAATTAAAAAATTAAAATTACTCACGGCGTTGTCGAAAAAATGAGGCCTGATGACCCCTCCACCGTAAATGACGTATCAAGAAATGACTTTGAAAAGTCCCATAAGTAAAAATTGTTGTTTATAAGTCCGCTCTACAGAAATGGGCCTTGTCACTCAATAAATTTCGAAATCGAAAATCCCCCACTTCGTCGTTGGGGTTCAGGAAAGCGTTAGACTAGCTAAGACGTTTAGCTTAGAAAGACCTGCACGTGGCTACATGCGTGGTATATCGTCAAAAACTGCCACAGCGGCGATATTCTCGTCAAGAGAGAAGTACGAGTCCTCCCAGCACAACTTCCGTTACGTACTGTAATATTTGACCAGTTGGCGTCAACAAGTCTGTACCAACATCACTGACGCATTATTCTGCGAATTATCTGAATATTTACTTATTTATCAATATTTTCTCTGTTCCCTTCAAAGTAATCCGCCTCAGATATAATTCACTTGCGCCAGCGCTTTTTCCAATCCTCGTAGCACTTCTGATATGCTCTTTTTGGTATAGAATTGAGCTTTGCCAGCGATAAGGTCTTGATCTCCTCAGTCAGCAAAACTCAGTTTTTTAGTGGGACTTTTCAATGTTGGGAAGAGAATAAAGTCGCAAAGGGCCAAGTCCGATGAATACTGTGGTTAAGGATCGTCATTCACATCCTGATCATCATTCATCAGTGCTTCATCTACGCCATGCCGTCTAGCAGCGTTACACATGCTGTCGAAGGTAGCGTTATCAAAAGCTCCCTCAATGTCGACGAAAATGCCTAGTACGTACTCTTTCCTTTCGAGAGCGCATTCAATTCTCCCAACTAGGTTTTGAAGCGCAGTCTCGCAGGATTTTCCGCGCTGATAAGCATGTTGCATGTCCGACAGAGGATGCATTCGAAGGGCATCTTTGCGCACGTGCAACTCTACTAGTCTTTCCATGCTTTTCAGCAGGAATGATGTTAGACTTATTGGTCTGAAACTCTTGGCTAGTGAGTAATCCTCTTTCCCTATTTTGGGAATAAAGACCACTTTCACCGCGCGCCAAGGGATAGGTATGTAGCCAAGTGCCAGGCTAGCAGTGAAAATTCTTTTCAGTGTAGGAAGCAACTGTCTTATACCTTTTTGCAGCATAACGGGGTATATCCCATCAGTGCCCGGCGACTTAAAGCCATCGAAGGATGCCACAGCAAATTCAATGGCCTCAGTAGTTGCCACGCGTGACGCAACATACCAGCTACGCCGAGTTGTTTTCATCGCTACAGCCGCAGTATCCAATAAGGGAGTGTGCAACGAGCCGATGACAGTCTGATTTCCCGGAAAATGGGTCTGAAACAGTAGACTAAGAGTTTCTGCTTTAGACTCGGTAAAGGTACCATCAGACTTTCTGAGTACCTCCAGCCTTGTCGATTTTCCTCGTTTGAGGACTTTAACCAACTTGCTGGTCGCGCTCAGGGATTTGATCTCTTCGCAGAAGGACTTATAGGAATCATTCTTCGATTTTCGAATAAGCTTCTTATATTCCTTCTGCTTCGATCGATATTTATTCCAGTCATCTTCCGAGTTCGATTTAAGCGATCTGTTCAGAAGACTTCTGGCTTCCCTACGAAGCCGTTGGAGCTCAGCATTCCACCAGGGAACCGGCTTCCTGTTGGGAGGTTTTTTGACAGGACATTCGAGTTCAAAACATTTGGTGATGGCGCTGTTCAGGTTATGAACTGCATCCTCCACCGATTGATTAGTTTTGAGTTTAGGCGGGGCTTGAGTGGGGGGAAGTAAGCAGACGCCACGACGAAGTGTTCAATTTCTCCGTGCGCCTTGTAGCTCACTTTCGCAGCTACCAGATCTTGACCACAGAATTGACCAAGTTTGGTTGCCGATAGCGTATTCGATATGATGAGGCAGACCCTGGGCCTTTCGGATCGCTCATCATAGAGGATTGTAGCATCACGTATGCCACCAAGACCACACAGGCGTTTTTGGTTCTTGAATGGATACAATGTGATGATTTGTACTACTGCATGCAATTCTGCTACTTAGAAGAGCGGTAGCAGCCTTGCAATGCTGTAGGTTGATCTGAGTAAAAATCATGGATTCATACTGGGGAACACGTTCCATCCTTCGACTACTTGACATCAAAATGGAATACAATCCTACCAAGGCCGAAGTAGGGACGTGAATCGTACGCGGTTTTCAGGGCCTCAACAGAGCCATTGTCCATTCCCACTACCAAAGTGAAGCCCTCTTTTTTCAGAGAGTTCTTTTTCTCCTTGTAGGAATAGACAGTCCAGGCCCTCGTGTCGAGTCCCGGGTTCTGCGCACGTAGTCGCGTCAGCACTTTCAGCTTGTTTCCGGGTTTTCCCGGAATACAGCAGATGGCGCGCGTTAGTTTCGGGAGACTAACTACTTGATAAGTGCTAGTTCCCGGGGGGGGGATTTTCGGCACCATGCTCCTGATCCAGGCAGATGTCTGCTGAGAGGAACAGTTCACCACGAAGGTACCATTCATCAAAGCAGACCTCTCCGCTTGAATACAGAAGCCTGTTGCTGAAGCTAGCTCCAGTAGATGATCCTCGCAGTGTTGGCAATCTGCGCTGGTCATTCTGCTGTCACTGCCAGCCTTCCCTATTCTGACCTTTTCGGAGGAGATGGCTGCCTCTTTGTAGGAGAGGTGCTTGTCTCGACTCTTTACGGTAATTTGTGTTGCCTTTCCAGAGGAAGGGGTTTTTTTGTGTGAAGTGCCCGCCTCCGATGAGCAGCCTTTTGTCCTCTCCGTCTTCAGGTTTTTGCTTTGATCTTTATTGATCGCCGCATCTGCCTTTGGACTCCGATTTCCCGCCGCCATATCAGAGGAGGAGACATCACGTTCTCTCTCCCCAGCAAGATTGTCCCCGGCGGCCATCTTCCGCTTGCAAGTGCTCTTACCTTTTTCGGTTCGAGCTCCTGCTCCCTTCCGACGCCGCTTTCGAACAGCTTTGCCAGCCTGAGGGTTGTTATGATCCAAGACCGCTTCGCCTTCTGCGATCAGAGTCTGTCTGCCAGCATCATCACCTTTTTCGGCGGTGGCACCGACCATGACAGGACCCTGAAATTCTTCAGCTCCGTCAGTTTTGGAACTTGGCACGCTCTTATTGGGAGTTTGACCGTCACCAATAAGAGGAGGAGTGTTTGAGGCGCATGCCGAAAGTGCTGGCATGCTTGTGCCTCCAGCAGCAGCCTTTACTAGCCGCCGACGTTTTCTGCGCTGCACGCCGGCAAGAAGTGCGGGATCTGCAGGTGAGAGGGTCGGATGGGCTTCGGTAGGGGATACCTCCGCCGATCTGATCCTCTTACCTGCCTTTCCCAGAGGTTCGCCCTCAGTCTTCGTGCCTTCGGCTGTGCCAGCCTCTTTGCACGATTTTCGGGCACGCCTTTTCCTCCTTCTTTTTGGGCACTTAGCAGTGCAATCTACAGCACGTCCCAATTCTGGGGCTCGTTCAACCTTGGCGGTTTCCCGTGCCGCACCATCGTCGGTGTCGCCTCTGTCGGTTGCACCGCTCACGCTCAGTCCAACCAAGTGGTCGGACAATGAGCCGCAGGAGTCGGTGTCGTTCCGGGCTGCCGGAGAGTTAAGAATGACTGGTGGGGCCTCCAGAATCCTTGCCCCGGCCGCGATCAGGGAGATCGCGGGTGGATTTCCGCTATTGCGGGTGCCACCTGGAGTATTTCCATCCATCTGGTTGTCCATTCATTCATGACTAACTCGGGGTTCTCCGGGTCTTAGTTCGAGGTCATTGACCTCTTAAGCCCCTCCGCCGCGACAAGGCGCCCGAAGAGCGAAGGGGGAGTCGGCCTGTACTCTACATCTGTTTCCTTTCTAAATATCCAAACAAAAGTTGTAGCATCATCGAACTATCGTTCGATGCTAGAATTTCATTCTTCGCTAACCTGATTCAGCAAGGTAAGGCTTGCTGATGATGCCTGCGTTTATGATACCCTCTATTCGATCTGAAATTCACGCAGACAATGATCGAATTCGCGTTTTAGCTACTGTGGAGATCCGCCTCGATAGCTAATTTCTATGCA
Organism: Merodon equestris; assembly: GCA_958301585.1. Classification (NCBI taxonomy): domain Eukaryota; kingdom Metazoa; phylum Arthropoda; class Insecta; order Diptera; family Syrphidae; genus Merodon; species Merodon equestris. The sequence goes on from OY284414.1 coordinate 107,032,090, forward strand.
AATTTTGCTGTCCTCCTCATTGGTATAAACGCATTTGTCTCGCATGTCCAATTACTTCAATAAATTTGTCTTAAATCTTGTTCCGACTAACATTTTACTCTCCAGGTACGAGTACCTATATAGCCATGCGAACGACCTTTGAAGCAATAACGGAGAGACATCCCTCCCTAGAGGTTAAGAGAACACAGCTTTATCAAATATCGAGAACTCGAATACTTCAATCAAGAAAGAACTCATTCCCCACTCGCGCCGGGTTTCATCGTTGTTAAGTGGATGGACACCTGCAAGTGTCCTCCATGAAGGTTAAGAAAAAACTCAAATGCAAACCATCGACCAGACGCAAAGATCAACCAAGTCACAGAAAATTGAAAAACAAACAAAAAAGTACCGCCTCAAGGCCGTCTAAACAAACCGCAGTACATAGGCTTCAAGGACTATTTGAATTTACATACAGAAAAAATCGGTGTGCCTCCCCTAGCTGCCCATTACAAGCAAAACTGAAGCCAACATTTCAACCTTGACTTTTACCATAACGCCTAACTGCTCCTACGACTCGTAAAATCGGTCGCGGCCTATGTACAGGACCGGTCCCCGTCCTTGACAACGGAAAAGAGAAACGAAAAAAATCGATACAAACATCCTTGAAGAAACAGTCGCTAAGCAGGATTCCTTCTAATCCAATTCAAAGCACACATCCCTAGCTCATACCAGTACCAAAATCCACTCAGACAAGGCTGCTGCTCTGTCCCCCGTCCCCTCTTACAACGAATCAATCTGCCGAAAAAGGGAAAAGCGAGAGAGACGAAAAAGCAACAAGGACGAGCGAAAAAAACAAATATTTAATTGTCCCCGACAGACATAGACAGGAGGCATGGCGTATCCGCACGCAGACAGTCCATATGCTGGGAGGGAGGTACCCCGACCACGCAGGGCCGCTGCCTTCGTATGAACCCCAAAATTGAAAACGAAAATGAAAATGAAAACAGAAGGGACCGAAGAAAAAACAAGGACCTCAACCGAGATGTTCCTTGATACGTGAGTTCACTTGAGTTCAAATACACCGAGTGCTCTCAGGAAAATTTTCCCGCCACACCAATTCTCTGTCTGTCTCTCTGCATGCTTGCCTGTCTCTGCCTGCCAATCCTGTGTACGAGCATTAGAAAATCTCCCAAAATCCCATTATGCCTTCCTTCCATCGGTCCTGTAACGAGAATGCGAACGGGGCTGAGGATCACAACGGCGGCTGTGATGTTGTGATGTGATGCCATCGGAATGGTAATGATAAAGCGGACGGCGATGAAGGGATGTGTGGCCTTTTTATCCCCCTCGACTTCATTATCATCCCGATGTCTGTCTGTCTGGAGGGTTTCACGCAAAAATGTTAACATCCGGCAAAGCGGCGCTTGAATGAGACGATGGACAAGAACAAGGACAACGACGCAAGCATCACATAATAATGTTCAAATCAGCTTTTGTGTGTTGTACACAAAGATCCGCGAGAACTCATCCCGCGTTTGTTGCTTTGAATCAGGCACACTATCACCTCCGAACTGGTAAAATAAAGTCGTTATCCTTTTCTTCGTTTTCAGGTCTAAATCAAAAGGTGAACAGGGAAGTCCAACTGGAACTGACAAAAGTTGAAGGGCGGTCACCAGCAAGGAGAACAGAAAAAAACTCTAAACCTCGTCTAGATTTCAATTTTGATCAGGACGCCATCCGGCAATGTTAGCACATGAGTGGAAAGGGCAATTTAAGGGAAGTATCATGCTGCACGACACAAAAAAGGGAAAGCCACGCAACTTATTCGTAGTATGAGGAGTAGATGGGAAATGAGGGACCGTACTCGTCATCGTCGTCGTTCTTCTCGGCTTCATTATTGCTCTTGTTGTTCGTTATTCGGTTGATTGTGTGGTGTTTATGTTGCAGTAATCGGCAAAAGCAGTTGGGAAAGGTTGTGGCTCTGCCGCAAGTTGTCGATTTTTTTTTTATATCCATTACAGTCTGTTCAGCAGAAACGAGAAAAGCGTGGCTTTAAAGTGAGAAATCAAATCAGCAGAATTGTTCAGTGCTATGAGTCGGTTAGTTTTGGACTCGTTCCTCCTGGATGGGAAATTCTTCGTAGAAGACGTGTTCAAAAAGTGTGCGGAATTTTTCGATTCCCAATTCACTTAGGTACTTCCGTGCTGTATCACTTGCCATATCTGAAAGTATTAGTACACTACAAGCTAGAGAAGAAGAAAATATTGTCAGAAACCGAAAATTCCTGTTATTTTTTTAACATAACTTATGAATTCTAGATGATCTGATATAACTTGTGTCCAGCCCCTTTTACTTTTACTCGACAATGCACCTTCGTAGCCCAAAGAAAAATGATATTAATGTCATTCCTATACACTGGGGGTACCGGGGATGCTGGACATCCCTTTGTAAAGAAGCGAACGCAAATCTTGAGAGCCTAATGAGGACCAGACCCAATGTATAGTAAGTCTAAAGAGGAAACAAGAAATTGTGGTATAGGCTTACATATTTTCTACAGGCCCAAGAAAGTGTCGAGTATGATGATAACCCTCCACCTATAAGTAAGCATCAAAAGTCCGCGGTTATGACTATCATTATAGAGTCATCCAACTTGAGGTGCCATTTTAAAGCGATAGAAAATCGGAACATTGAGCGTAAACCGTTAGGTTACGTTGGGTTACTGCCAACTGATTACATATATCAGTCGAGATCTTCATGTAAAATGCGGGGCTAAAGGCATGCCCGTAAAGCTCAATTCCTCTCACCTTCTCGAAAACCGTTTTCAGACACTCGTTCAGCAGCGTTGGCGATATTTTCTGCTGAGCTTGCCAGACAAACACCAACTAAAATCTTCATAACTCTTATCTACCGTCTTATCTACGTTCAAATTTATCAATTAAATTGATTACATCTGTGCGAGAAGGTGCTTGATGATGCCCATAAAAAATATGAATCTTGCAAAACATTTTCGCGATATTTTCAGCATTTTGTGTAGTGAGATTTCACTACTTCAATATGTTGTGCGAGTGTTGAGGTAACTAATAATAGCTTTCTAGATTTCTACTTAACAAAAAAAAGTCCCGATAATAGTTCAATATTGACAGCTCAATAATGGCAAACATTTTTAAATGACATCTCTTGTTGGATAGCCATTTAATAATGCCATTATTGATTGATATTTAAATGGAATCGATTATATCTTATCTGTATTGATAAGGCTTAGAGGAAGAAAAGGCCCAGGAGTTCTTACATAAAATCCTAGCGAGACAGTATTCAATCTTTTATAAACCTTTGGGCTAAACAGAGTCGCATGCGAAGTGAAACCCAGGGGCGCCGAAAGAGGTTTTACTTGCGAACTTGTTTCTTCAACAACAGAATAGACATTTTTTCAGCAATTGTCACTGGGAATGAAAAGTAGATCCATTGCGACAATCCTAAGCGCCGAAAGTCATGGGTTAAGCCCAGTCAACAGTCGACATCAAAGGTGAAGCCAAATCAAGTGGGATGAAAAAGGCGTGATCTTCTTATGAGCTGCTCGAAACGAATTAAATAATCGCTGCAGATCGCTAGATCTTCCACTGAAATAAATGTGTTTCCAGAGAAACTTATACGTGGTGGAAACGTTTAACTCTGTCGTTGGTTTCCAAATCGTCGCATTGAAAGCTGTAGAGCCGAACCTATTCCTCCAATTTAGGTAAATTTAGCAGTATAAACGAATCGAATCCTATAGACACTTTAGTATACCCGGTCGCTAGAGTTGAATACATTTTTTAGAGAACTTCTAAAAAAAAACCAAAATGATTTGCGCCACTTAAAAGACACTATCTAAAGCCTATTTATACTCTTGCTTTCTGATCATTCGAATTAAATGTGGACATGGCACTTCTCGGTGTGAAAGACTCAGATCAGTGCATTTCTATGGGTTTGCCTAGCGGAAACAGGATCAGCTAGGCTTTTCTAAATTGAGGCCGAAATTGATTGAGTATAATAGGCCTAAAAATTACAGACTCCAAATAGGACGGTTTCACGATCGAGAGCGACGTCAGATCTAAGGACCATTTTGGTAAAAGGAAACTTTCAGCTTTCAGCCCCACTTTTTTTATCCTACGGTCCGGACAGCCGTAATAGGGTTTCACACCTTTTGCGATCGAGACCGAACCAACGTACCACAACGAACAGACTCACTTGTCACCCACACTGTACTCTCACATTATGTTTTTGCCCACACCATTTCGAACAATACATGACGGAGGGACTACGACGACAGACGATGAGAGACAAATGGTCGACCCACCGTCAGGGACGCGTCGTTGCCGTCTAAACCGAAACGAGTGCAAACTGTACCCACCGTCAGGTTGTTTTACGATATTACGATATTCCCCCTTTCTATCGTTCTATTCGCATTTTTGTTGCTATTGCCTTTATTGTTGTTGTAACAATCGTCTGGCACAAAATCAACACACACCCCAAGCTGTGGAGAGCAAAAAATAAATTCCCGGTCCTCCTGTGTCCTTAACGCCCTTCATCATCATCTCGTATTTGGGTTCTTCCCACCTCATGTCTCTTGCCCTTACTGTCGACAGCCAGTCAGCCAACCACACCGCACTAGATCATTGTCCTTGGCAAGTTCATTCACATTTTACAATTCAGCTCTTTTCACCATTTTGTTTTTATTTTTGTTGTTGTTCCTCTTCTTCTTGTATTGTTATTCCTGTGCTTTTATAGACAGACAAACGCACAGAGATGGCTCAGTAGTGGCTCAGACGACTTCTGCTACTGCTGCCTACTGATTGATTAAGCCGCGGTGAGCGGGGCATGGCATTCATGCCGACCGGATCGGATGTACATCGGAGGGTAGACGGCAAACTAGGTTTGAGGTCTACACGAAGGGGCGAGCACGTTGTCTTCGAAGCTGTCTTTACCAGTCACCGTCTGTCGCGACGTCTTAGTTCCCTTTTCACGAGAGCGTTGATTACGTGCGTGTTAACGACATAGTGCGTATACATAAGTAAACGTATCATGGCATTCTTGTGGATTCGCTTTCGCTGGTGTCTGTCTGGAGTGACAATAGGGCGAATGATACCGAATCCGAATCTGATCTGATTCTAGTTTTTTCTATTTACATCTGTACGTACTTACGTTAATGGGTACGTTACGCGTTGCTTTTCTCAACATCCACCTTGTCGTTGACGTAGCCGTTCGGGCTCGTTTTAGACAAAGTGGCAGTTTAACGAACTTTTCCCTACTTTACTCGTACGCCATGACACCGGGGCATGGGGTTCTTCCCTGATTTTGATAAGGAGAGAGAGAAAAAAAAAATAATAGAAAGAAGGAAGACGCAGTAAGGTTCGAAACGAAGTTCAAGCTAAGTATGTAGTATTGTATATACGAGTCTACGTATATAAAGCGATAGGCAAAGGCGCAGCGACACAGTCACCGTCACAGGCACATAGAGGACAAGATCTGGATGGATTCAGTTTCCAGGGGTTGCTATGATTTGATTATGTGTTTTGTGCCTAAGTATTGGCATTGAAGGTCAACCTTCTTCTCGGTTCGTTGGCGAGGAGATGTGCTGCCTTCGAGGAGGTTGTTACGTCTTGATAGGCAGAAAGGCATTAAATGGCTTTTTATGTTCTTGCTCTTGTCGTTCTTGTTGCTGATGTTGTTGTAACGATGATTGCGACGAGCCGTGTAGCGTGGAGCGGAATGACAATGGAGGGCATTTGTAATGATTTGCCTTTGATTTGACTGCGATGAGAGTTTGAAGGACTTGGAGTAGACTGGTGTGGTTTGGGCGAGATGGATTCCAGATTTATTCGGCGAACGCACGATTTCCCAAACCACTTTGGTGGTGATGCAGTTAGACGTGTGGGACTTAATTTTCTGTCTATTTGACTTCTGGAGGGTAATTGTAAATGAGTTCAAGTTCAGACGGTTTTCTTCATCTCGGGGTAATGGCAAGTCGATTTCGGTCGTTGAACAGCAATATTAAAAAAAATAACCATGAAAAAGTCACAAAGGTTATTGGTCTGGTTGCGACCAATAGGGGATCAAGAAGAGTGGGTATTCGAGACTCCCTCTTGGAGACAACAATCGACCGGTTAGAACGATAAAGAGATAAAATCGATTCTATTGTGGGCAATATTGTATTTTCCGAGAGCAGCTTGAGATGCTGCCCATAAATACGTTCGGAGCAGCATCTAAAGTACAGGGAATGCAGTTGTGGTGCAGGAATGAAAGGGTGTCATGGGCATTGACCTCACGGCAGTCACTTCTGTTGTTCTTGGAACTGGTCTTTATGATCCAGTGCTACCAAGTTAAATTCTTGTTAGATGGCGTTACAAACTCACTGCGAGCTAGAGCCAAGCTTCTCTCATTCACTTACGTTGTCTGCGATTTGTTTTTCACACAAGAAAGCTTTTTCAAGGCAAGTGTATTACGGGGGGTTTTGCCAGTACCCCGCGAAGGAGAGAAGTCGCGTAATGAGCATTCGATGGCGTTGGCGTTATCGGGATCCGAACTCGCTCATCGGGCGTCAGAGGCCGACACAGCTTTGTAAGACCTTTTATCAGAAACATATTTTTTTCAAACCATTTTTTGTGCACCGTCTACTCGACTCTTAGACCATCGTCCAAAAATAGGTATTTCAGACTACTATTATATCTGAGGCTCTCAGTTAGATTTTGTAATATTCTTAGAAAGCCTCGATTTGGGGTCGAAATTTTACTAAATTCTAAAAGTTAGAATAAGAGGCCGACGAGGCATGACATTTCAGCCTCAACTCCCCTTCAAAACCCATTTGTTTACGCTTCGAAGCACGTCAAATTTAAAACAAGGTCCGGCCACCTGCGATACTGTAAATGCGTGTCTTTTGAACATTTTCTGATAATTCGAACCTCGTTACAGATTATAAGCAAATACCAGCGTCATTTTGACTGAGAGATCCCTGTAGTTGGCCTGTGGATGGGATATGCATCAGCTGCAAAGAGCGCTCTCAGACTAAGGGAATCCTCTCTGTGGAAGCAAGTCAACTATGGACATGCGGCCATACTTAGAATAATAATAGACGACCTGAGAAAGAAACATGGTTTTAGTAGCCTCGCAGCTACGACCGACTATATTTCTCCCCAAAATGACTTCTCTCTCAGAATACCAATCCTGTTCCCCGACAGAGAAGAGTGGCTATCAAACGCTGTGATCAACGACCACGAGATCACTCTTTTCACCGACGGATCGAAAATGGACACAGGCACTGGGGGCGGGCTCTACTCTGATACCCTCTCCAAACAGGAATCATTCAGACTCCCTGATATGTGCAGCGTTTTTCAAACATAGATCCTGGCAATAGAGAAAGCAACCAAACACCTACAGGTTATCAATATCCCACCATCGGATATCACTATCTTCGTAGACGGCCAGGGTGCACTGAAGTCAATAGGATCCTATACAAAGAGATCAAAGGTTGTCATGAAAGGTCGCGACTCACTGAAATCCATCAGACACCACAAAGTCAAACTCTGCTGGGTCCCGCGTCACAGCTCAATCGCAGGGAACGAAAGAGCGCACGAATTGGCCAGGCAGGGGTCTTAAATGGATATCAGCGAAGCGGACAAGTCATTGCAACCACCGATCAGCGCATTATACCGGATCATAAATGACACAAACATAAAAGAAGCCAACTCGTCTTGGCGTACAAGAAACGACAGCTACACGACAAGATCATCGTGGCCAAAGCTCAATATCGGAAAAACAAAAAAGCCCTTGGCGCTGGACCGAAACTTGATCCGTATGCTCCTCGGAGTGATCACAGGACACTGTCCCATTGGAGCAATGCTCCGGAAATGGGACTCGGGATCCAGCGATCTCGGCCGGAGCTGCGGCGATGAGGAAGAAACTGAGACGATCCAACATCTGCTTTGCCACTGCCCAGCTCTCCAGAATCGACGCCTAGCGTAGCTGGGCCAAAGATTCTTCACAGAGATTGCGGATGTGGCAAATGCAGATATATCGGATCTTCTAAAATTCATAAAGAGCACGGAGTGGTTTCAGCCACCACGTGATAGGACAGGTTGTGTACTCCACAATGAAGGGAATCACAATGGGCCTTTTGGCTACCGAGTGGAAGTGATGCTTAACCATCACACTCCCCTTCTTTAACCTAACCTAACCTATCGATATGATATGTTGATGTTTCTATAGTTTCAGCAAATTTCACAGCACTTAATCTTAAGTACCTATCTCTGAATCTACTCAAGATAATGAATTGAAATTATTACTATTACTGATGGCCATTTGGAACTCAGAATTTCAAGCCTCGTTAACATCCTTTCGCCTCGCCTCTCTGTCACGAGGGTGATCCTTTCATGTTTCGCTGTCCTGTTCGATCTCAACTAGGCCCATCCTTACTGCGCAGCTTGCCTCGGATCTAGCATTAGTTATTCTTAGACTGTTCGTCCAATATTCGCTCGAGGCATCTTGCCCATCTTAGTCTGCATGATTTTATTACTCGAACAATGCTTGGAGCAGAATAAAGTTCCTTGAGTTCCTGATTATGTAAAGTGCATTTCAATAAGGGCGGGTAGATGTTGAAATGGAATAAAACTTGACGTCATTCGAATGCTTGCCTATGTTATGTTCACCTTAAGGGCATCGTTCGATTGTGGTTTATTGGCGCAGACCTGCGACATCAGGAAGCCGCACAAGAAAAGTATAGCAGGGTCAAATCGCATAGCCTTGATGGCCAATCCACGTCACCTCTGCGAGAGATAACCTTACCCTCCTATCGTTCATGCAGAATATCAATCGTGGCTGTGTGACACGTAACGCCGTTCGCTCTAACTACATGTCGCCTACGTCCATATGGTTCAATTTGACCAATAAGAAATTGGTTATCATCGTTCGGTAGTATTCACCTCATCAACGACGACATCGCCTCATACGGACCAATGAAGCCGCCGGCCCAAAATCCACACAACACGGTAACTTTTTTAGGATGCACAGTTACCTGGAGAACCTCGCGTGGGTTGGTGTCGTCCGGCAATTTTGCTTGTTAACATAGCCATCCGTCCAAAAATGCATCCCGTCGCTAAAGATGATTTTTGGCCATACATGTGGTTCTCTTCCGAGAGCTCCGAAGCCCAGTCAGCGAACAAACGGGGTTGTCATCAGATATCATCAAAACAACATGACCACCACAGGCCGCCAAAATTTACCTCCGTCAATTGAAAAACGCTTTAGTTTTCTCCATTCGCCTGTTTCTTTCCACCATAGATTTGTTTTTCAAAAACCCGAATTTATTTTTCTGCGTCTTCGTCAAAGACCAAGTTTTATAAATCTGGATCTTAAAATTGCGAGACAAAAGTTATATTATCGCGAAGCAGCACGCGGAGCCCATATGCAACCTTTCGTTTGGTAGTCAAAACGGTTCTCAGATATTTGACCTCAACATTCTCAAAGCATTTGTCGCGTATAGTCTGATGCGAGGTTTGTATCGATCCAAGTCGGTCAGTGACCATATATTTGGTTTTCTTTTCATTTACTTTTAAACCTACTTCCTTTCCTGCCATTCGACTTTCTTCGTTTCTCTGAAATCTGATCTTTCGTCAAGTGATTCTTCCTGCAGCCACACTGGTAGTCTCCGATTATTGCATTAGCCTATGATGTCAATCTCTTTAAAAGAATATTCGACAGCAACTTGTAACAACTTAATATCAATGATACTCCTCGGTAATTGTTGCATGGTGGTAGGTCAACCTTTTTAAATATAGGAATGATGACCGAGATCCATTACTTTGGGATAATTCCATAGTTCCATATAGTTGTGATGAATCTAAGTAACTGCTGGAGATGACTCCAGCATATTTTATTGGTTTCGAAGGTGTTAGGTCGATTCCTGCGGTCTTGTTATTCTTAAGCCGATGGATTGCTCGTTTTAATTCCTCGATAGTTGGCAGTTCTTACTAAATTTATGTTAAATGGGGCAACATCGATTTCCAATGCTACTTGTTATCCATTTACATGGATAAACAACTTACGGAAATATCTCCTACATATGTATGGTTTCAAGTCTTTCGTTTTCCGAAACGAGCTCCCTATTATATGCTATCTTTGCATATAAATCCTTACCCGAACGGGTATCTTTTTCGTATATTATTATGTACAAGAAGAAAGGGTTTTCAACGAGGCCGACTTGTAGAGGGCGTTCGGGTGCGCATGGCTAAGGAAGATCCCAACATTTTTGCAGTGAAAATTGCGGAAAACCTAAACATTGCCGAATCGTAAGCATACGAGTACGTTTAAAAGTAATTAAGTTTACACCATAAAATAAGCCCTTCTTGTCTGCAATAAATATAATGAAGCTACGGGTCTAGATATGCACGAAAACATATCAGGAAGCCTGGAGTTTTGGAACACAGTGATTTTCATAGATCAATCCAAATCACCCTATATCATAAAACAACAGCTCGTTTTGGATTTCCGTTTATTCTTAATTAAATTTTTTGTTTACTGCAAGCCATACTAACATCCAATAAATCAGAACCCAATTATTTAAAGAAAGGTGTTGAAATGAAAAAAAAAAACCTTCAAGTTCGCCTACGCTAGTCGAGATCTGAAAACCTTTCAATTCGTTATCCACTCCCAGTTCTCGCACTTGATGGGTGCCATCCTCAGCAGGATAGTTTCCACTCCGATCAGTATATGCAAATACCGGGCGATAATGACTACAGTAAAAAACATTTACAGAATGAATGGTTGCCACTATCCTTAGATTCTGATTATGTTAACCCATTCCTACTAATTTTGAACCCTCCACTTTAGCTCAAGCACCTGAAATAGTCGTAGAAAGAAATTCGCTTAAGACGCAAAACCTCTATCAACCCATCAATAAGTACCTGAAATGACGTTATATAATGTTCCCATTAACACCCTTACTAAAGGCTTATCACCTCGTTCAGTTTCATTCACCTGGTGGCATACGTACTGTCTGTCAATGCACTACGATAAACGGAAACAACCTTTACCCCAAATGATTATTATTCACCTATTACACCACATAACCGGATTATTTTAGGACACGACGCAGCTCTCTTTCTCTAATTAAATTTTCCATCAGACAAAAACGCAATTAGTGGACGTTACCCAACCCCCATTTCGTCCGTCCCACAATCCACCGCACAAAGGCTAAATAACAAAAAACAAACACAAAAACGAAAGGAATAACCGCCGCCAGCTAACCTTTGGCATTCGCGCCCATTCCCTTCTATTACCCCATCCTAGACGCCCACCCCGTCCGACTCGAACGCCATCTAATTCCGCATCGCATACGTCGCGTCGCCCAATCAGATGGACATCAATATTGCTTTTTTCCTTTTGTATTTTGTTTTTTGCTTTGTTTGCGGTATGTCAAGCTAAGTTCATAAAAATCGATCCAATTCGGTCGTTTACATGCCATGCGATTGTAGTAGTCGTTTATTGTTGGCTTCGTACACCCAAACAAACAATTTGGCGCGCATTTCTCCCGCCCTTTTCAGTGCGCATGAACCTTCTAGTCGGGCTCTCTCTCTCTCCCATTCCACGGCATCCGTGGATGAAAGCCAAACATAAAACAATCCGCCAGAAGCTATAACATACCAGCTCCAGCAGTTACTAGTTCGCCAACTGACCAGGAATGGTCATCGTTCCAGCATTTCTCCGTTCCACTCTCCGCCCTTGTGACGGGAACCCTTTTGTGTGAGAGCGAAATGAAAAACGAAAAGCGACAGGCCCGTGTTGTGCACTTTAATTTCCAAAACCAACCGACACAGCACCAACGAGAGAGAGATGGGGGATTTGCGCGCACATAGATTCAGATTCGAATCTCCCGATTGAGATTCAGTTCCATCATCCAGCCGTACACACTGGCTGCGTCAAGTTTGTTTGGGTTCAAAGACCAGAAAATTGCGCTCGCCACCCCAGCTCTGTGTCCCATCTGACCGTCCGTTGCATGCTGTCGTAAACCACACGAATGCGAGGACAGCAAATGTCTGTTCGGCTATTACATAGACGGGCGGCAGAGTCGGCAAGCGGGCTTCACCGCTCCCTCTCTCTCTTTCTCTTTGCCATGAAGATTCATTTCGCTAGCGGTGCACAGGGAGAGGTTTTCATTTTTACGATGGCGGTAATTGCCGTAGTAAAATAATATTTTTCTCCCTGCCTGATCCCTTCAAGCGCCTTGGGCGGTGTCTGTTGATGGAGAGCGTCCATTGAGAGAGACTGACTGGAGTTTGGTGTTCTCGTACCGCTGGCGTGCCGTTCGCATTGTTGTCTACGATGAGCTCGGCTTACCTCCGAGTCCCTCCGGGTGATAGATTCATTTGTTTTTCCGTTTCCCTTTTCTCGTTTTGTATTTTATTCCCTTTTTGTTGGCAATTATTGCTTGTTCTCAGGCCACTGATATTCGCGTGGAACACGCTGAATTGAAACACATCCATGCGCGCCTTTTTTTGCCCGAACCCCCCCGGTTTCACCTGACCGACATATCAAGATGTCGTTGACGGGGAAATTAAACCTGATTTACGATTCACCGAATAACTACGGCCACGAAGACGAGTGAGATTAGAAACGACGTGGGATTTCTTGCAATAAATTTCCTCTCGACGGCGGTGTAGCACTGACAGGCAGTAGCATCGCATTCCAGGCGATGGCTGATCAAGGAATTCCTCCAGTCGACAGTGGATGTTGCTGCTTTTTGCATTTTGTTTTGATTCTAGTCGGATGTGCACTCTGCGGTATGTGGAATGTGATGGAACCGCTTTGGTTTTGGTTGCCGTTCCAGTGCCTTGATGTGCCCAGCTAGTTCGGTAAGTTTTGTTTTCCCCCGACGACATTGGCGAAGGTTGGGGCTGTTGCCGGTGGAATTGTTTCTATAAATAGCTCTTCGCTGGATCTTCCCGGATTGGGAAGAGGGAATTACTTGCCTGTTTACGGTATAGGTCGGTTTGAGGGTAGTTAGGCTATTTGGAATGTTGCAGGATGAGCTGGGGTGTAAGACTTGTCACTGTGGAGGCTAGGAGCTGAAGATGTTTCTTGGATATTTTTCTGGTGTTCAAAGAAGTCCAATTGAAGGTTGAAAAACTATAACGTCCACTTGGCTGGCATGACATTGGTTTCGAATCATGAATGGGGTACGCGGATAGTATAGCAACCTTGAAGATCTTATCCCCGTTTAATGTGCAAGGAGAAAAGGAATAACTGCAGGATCTTCATCTTTGCGCAAAAGGAGGTGACTGGGCTTAGGCGAAATATGCTCAAAAAGTATTAGGAATCTTGTAATTTCGTCCGATTCGGAAGTGTTTTTCATTGTTATGTAGGCAAGCATGTCTGTATTGGAGGTATTTGCTTATTTACAGAATGGATGGGTAACATGACGTACCTAGGTATGTACTGTACATACATATAAGCTTTTTCTATAGGGACATAACAATTTCGTATTTTAAAAGAATCGCAACGTTAAACCTTTTCTATGATCTGCTTATGCCGCAAGATCAATCGAGAATAACGTTTTTATCACGGTGAATTTCGTAAGCATGCAATGTTTGGAAATTATTAAAAATGGCTACGGAAATTTCGAGTCGGTTATCGCAACTTTAAGAGCTCTTACTACAATTTTCGGTTGTAATAATCGCCCCAAAAGGCAAGCCGTGCATTCTGTAGTCGATAAATTGGAGTCGACACGTGCACTCTGGAATGATTCTGTGCCAATGAGACAACGCGCCGATCGAAGACCGAAGTAGTGCTTCAGTTCAAAATGAGCCACATCAATCGTTTCCACGCCTTTCACAGGAATTGGGAATCACAGTCCACATTAACCTCCTTTAATCAGTTATAAAGCCTGAACTTCCCCTATTGAGCTCTGCAAAAAAATTAAGAAAACAGAAAACTTCATACTGAAATCATCTCCAGCGATGAAGCTCATTCGTGGCTCAATGGCTTTGTTAATAAGTAAGCGTTACTGGACAACAACAAACCTACATGTCAAGAGACTGCATTGCATCCACGGGAAGTAACCGTGTAGTGTGGACTTCGTGCAGATGGTGTAATTGGACCTTATTTTTTCGCCGATTGTAGTGAACGCCATGTTACGCTATTATGCCTTGTTGGAAAACTATTTTTGGTCAGTTATACATAGTTTCAACAAAATGTTGGTACATGCCATATAGCTGGATAAATAATTGATCTAATGAAGGAAACGTCCATAATGGTAATCGGCAATCAGTCAATTTGCTCTCCGCTCATGCGATTTAATTTTGATTTTGGTGCGGGCTATACCCCCATTTTACTGTGCTTAATTCAAGCTACATACTTAATTTAACTTACAATCTAGGAAACTAAGAAAGAGGGCGATTGAGACGATCTTGATAGGGAGGTAGGATCAGAGGATTGTCCCAGGGTAAGCCGCGAAGAGCAAAACGGAGAAAACGATACGTTGGAGACCACAATTGAGACTCGTATTCGAGAATAGGGCGAACAAAGGTTATGTAGAGAGACCGAGTGACGTAGGGATTGGAAAACTCTTTAGACCATCGTTTCACGAAGGCGAGTGCAGAATTATCCTATAATTGACCTGAACGGTAGAAAGGGGTTGATTATTATTAGAAAGTAGAGGCGGGGAGGAGGTTTGTTAGCGGGAGAAAGTAATAGATTGACACTTTGAAATGTTAAGGTCGAGGCAGTTCATGGGGCACCAGGTGGAAAAGCTGTTGAGGTCCGATTGAATAAGGAAAGAGTCATGTTCTGAGGAAATGATCTTAAAGAATTTAGCATCGTCGGCATATAGAGAGATGTGGGAATGTTTGATAACCATTTCAATATCGTTAATGGTAAGGATAAAAAGAAGCGGGCCTAAATGACTGCCTTGGGGGACACCGGAGGAAGCAAGGAAGGGGTTAGAGAGGGCAGATCTAAAGCGAACGCTGTAGTGGCGATTTTCCCGGTAAGAGGAAATCCACTTTAATAAGATGGGTTCAAAGCCAAGAGAAGACAGTTTGAAGAGTATTAATCTGTGTGAAATTTTATCGAAGGCCTTACTGAAGTCAGTTGAGATAACATCGACTTCCTTGCATTTTCTAGGGCTGAAAGGGTGAAGGAAACGAATTCAATAAGGTTTGTGGTTGTAGACCTACCTTTAAGGAAGCCGTGCTGCCTGGGGGAGATTAAAGACTTGCATTGAAAACTTAAATGATCATACAAAATACTTTCGAAGATTTTGGGTATATGAGACAGTTTGGCAATTTTTGTTGGCAAAGTTGTTAATGCCATTCTTCGGACCCTTTTTGTGTATAGGTTTTATAAAAGAGGTTTTCCATATCCGGGGAAATTCACCTTGGGAAAGGTATAGGCTGAAGATTTTTGAGAGAGGTAGAGAAAGGGACGAGGAACATTTTTTTAAAAATATAGCTGAGAGGCCCCCGACGGCTGAATTCATCATTAAGTTGCTTTAATCTTTCTTCGATGATAATGGGGTCGACACTACGAGGGAGAAATGGTCCAAAGGAGAAGTTTGGTAAATAGTTGAAATAGGTAGGATCGGGTGCAAAGGAATCAAGGGTGAAAGATTGATTGAAAAAGGTGGCAAAAAGGTTGGCGATGTAATGAGGATCATTGGAAGTTTCATTATTGAAGGAGAGTGAGTTTGGGTAGCCATCAGATTTTCTTTTGTAATTAACGAATTGAAAGAAGGACTTGGGATTATTTATAATGTTAGTTTGCATCGCAACTAAGTAGTGTTGATAGAGGGATTTATAAAGCTCTACAAAATGCAGGTAAGTACGTAGGTAAGTCATTTGGGGATTGAGTACGAAGGAAAGTCGTCCAGAGCTTGTTCCTTTGTTTCTCAAAGAACGGAGCCTGCGATTATGCCATGGTGGGTAGGTGGAGGACGCCGTTATAGAGATACATCCCTAAGGGATCGCATAAACTCGTTGGCTTAAACTAACAAGCCCAAAACGTTAGAGGACCTCATATCGAAACGGAATCGGCGATATGTATAGAAGAGCAGTATAAAATTGGCTCTAAAATTTGATCGCTGCAAACGAAGTAGTAAAAATCTACTAAAGAAATGATGAAAATATCGCGGAAATGGACGTACAACTTAAAGTGAATTTAATCGTTAAATTAGACCCATTACCCCATAGGCTATTGTGTCTTTCCTTCATATACTTGCAAAAAAAAATCCCTTCCTCCTACCCTTGCCATTATGGACTCTCTTCTGTCTAGTCATCATTCTCTATCTATCATAAATCACCATCATGATGTCTAACGCACTTCGGACAGACCACCATCCTCGGCGGACACAGGCCTGACCCCATAAATTCTTAAAAATCACCATAAAAGGCATACATTATTACGATATTATTACTGCATTTCGACCATAAATCATTTAATCGTTTTGTCAATAGCTCCATTTTAAGGCCTAAACATTGACGACCAGTTTTACCCAATTTACGACTACAATTTATTGTATTTAAACAGAATATTCTTTTTATTGTTTTTTTTTTGCTTTCTTATCGTGATTTGTTTTATTGCGGTTTTATGGTTGGAATGATGAGATACTTTTTGTTTTATTGCGTTGCGACTCGTGGATTGATGTTAGCGCATGGGGGAGTAAAAATAAAAATGCATTTGGACGTTTTATTGCCGCTTAAGTGTGTTCTAATTTTATTGTTAAAACGACTGGAGAGTATGTTTTTATTTATGTAGGAAATAAGTAGGTCTTGTGTTAATTAGGTTAACCGAAGATTATGGTGTGCCTGGTCTTTAGTTCGATCTTAAATTCTGAGAAGTTTTGGAGGAGACATTTCGAGAAACAGTTGAACATTTTCGCCATCTCCATACAGAAGCATTAAATAAGAACTTTGTCATACGACTTCGCTTGTAAGCGGAATTTTCATCGTTGCCATCGGCACACAGTTTACAAGCGCCTGGAGGACAATGATAATACAACCAATTCCCAAAAGATGCAAAAACACCTTTAAACCGGCAATTCTTCGGTCAATGAGTCTCTTTCCGTATATCAGTAAAGTCTCTGAGAAGGTGGTTCAAAGTACTTTGTATAAATGGGTTAAGGACTAGAAAATCGATTCGGTTCTTAGGATAGGCATGACAACATTTATACCACATCAGAACTGGTATTGGACATTCAATGGAACAAATGCAACAACCGGACTTTGCTACAAACTCAGTCGGCTTGACATAAATAAGCCATTGCTATGCAAGGTATGTTCAAAAAATAAGGTGACTCTTAAGTTTTCTCGAAAACTATCAACTTAGTCATCCAAACCTATTTTGCCTTTTTCGAAGTAGCCCTCTCAAATATGGTCCACTTGGGCCAGCGCTTTATTTAGTCCTGGAAGACCTTCTGATTTACGCTTTTTGGTACAGCCTTGACCCCTTCCAGCGTTGCGGCCTTTATCTCCCCAAGCAAATCCCATTTCATGTCTTTTCAGTTTTGAGAAGATAAAAAAGTTTCAAATCAAGAACTCATAATAACCCACGCCATTGTAATAGAAGAAACAAAGCGACCAAACGTTCACATTTGACCGAACTTGGCGTGTTTTGTTCAGTCTCAGCTCTTCTGGTGGTTTCCATTGGGATGATTCGGATTTGGTTTCGATGTCATAGTCATATACCCATGTTTCGTCACATGTAAAGATCCTTTTCAGCAAATACGGTTCGTCACTCACGTCTTCACAGCTTCTGAGCGATGCTCATGGTGACCAAAAGAACCGCGGTCAAAATTTAGCGAGTTCGGAACAAAAAAATTTCATCGCATGAACCGACAGATGTCCTCAGCAACTTCTCTGATACGGATTTGACGATTCAACGTTTTCATCTAAGGCGGGCATCGCCATTAATATTTTCTCGGTCTTCAATAAAGAGCTCATGCCAAGGCGGGCATCGCCATTAATATTTTCTCGGTCTTCAATAAAGAGCTCGTGCCACTTATGAACATTTTTTATTGCTCATAGTAGATTCGCAAAATTCCACAGTCAATATTTCAGCTACGTTAGAGGACTTAAATTCATTTTGCACACGAAATTAAATACAGATTCCTTGATCCACTTTTTTCAAAAGCAAAATAAAAATCGTCAAGCATACCAAAATACGTCCAACCTTTATATCTGTGAACAGCAAACTACTTATCTAAAACGACTGACTATATCAGCATATAGTACAGGACATGTATAGTATTATAACAAAAAACAATTTCGTGTGCTAAACGAAATTCAAAAGGTCACCTTATTTTTTGACCACACCCCATTTATAATTGTTGACATATTATGGTAGTGTTAACGTGCATGAAGCTCGTTGTGAAACTCGTTTTTCAGCGTTTACAAGAGCTGATAAATTTGTCTGGCCATTTTATAGTTATCCCGAAGACTCAATTTCCTGTAACCTGATTTCCTCCAGCGATATTAACCAAAAAACTGGTGAAGGTTCTCAGGTTTTAGGCCCGATGGGTGGCCACAAGGGAGCCAAAATTTATCTCTATTCGGAAGTAAAAGGTTAAGAAGATGGTATACGACGGCCGTTGAGCACGTTTCTAGGACCGAGTTTTAGTTGGTCTAGGTCGAAGAGAGTGGAACCGTTGGAAGCAGTGTGGAGCAGACGTAGATATTACCGCGAAGTAGACTATGGATAAGAAGTATGATAAATTACAAATATTAGCCCAGGGGAGACCATAAAATGTAAAATGAATAAACCTGCGTCGAACGTGCCTCAACACCGTAAGAGGACGACCAGGCTTGACTAACGTGTTCAAGAAGACTCCTAACGAAGGTAGCATATAAGGATTTCGTTTCACAAAGCCGGGGGCGGAATTGGTAAGTTTGATAATGTTGTCGATGTAAAAGTAAAAGTTCTCGGTCACAGATTACACCTAAATTAATAAAGATCAGTGGACCGAGATTCCTGTCTTGAGACACTACTGAGGTAGCATTAATTGGACCAGATATAGAAGATCTGAGAATAAGAATAGTGTTTTCTGTACTGTCGACGTATATTCTGTAACTGTTTAATTTACAAATATCGAAACAAAATTGACAGTTGCCGAAATTAACAAAAGTTAAAGAATCTTCCGCTAGCGATCATATGGACCACCTTGTATTTGTGAAAACCGCGGTCAGCGAGAAACTGCAGTAGATGATAGCTGCCGCTTCTATACATTTAGTTTCTGATCAAGATTTAAGTCAATCTGATCTCAGTGGTCTTATTCTACCGAGTTATTCATAGAACCCTTGACGTATAACTTCTTTCTCCTTTCTTTCTCCTTGCTTTTTCTTATTGGACCAGTTTCAGTTGGGCCTTTTGTGTTTTTTGGGTTTGAAAACTTATTCTGAACACCTTTGAATAATTAGTCATACTTATGGCCACTGACGCCGACGTTACGGGAATCGAATCCCGGGGACTAGCTTATAGAAATTGTGTCTTGAGAAGTTTCTACTTAGCGGGATACTAAAAAACAACTCTGTGGTATAGCTGTAAGGGAAAAGCTTCCTTCAATTCACCGCCTGAAGTTGGCAAAAAGCAGTAGGTCCCTGTTGCGTGTGGGAAATAAAGCTTCGACTTAGCCTCCCATAATATCAAAGATTATTTTCCAGAGTTTTTTTTTGCGTAAAAAAGGGTTTGAGCGCCACTTCTGCTCGCCATGGTATTATTAAAGTTTTTTTATGGTAACGCTGGGAGCCCGCATGTCGTCTTTAATTTATTAATTTTTGTTTCGTCAGAACACCCTGCTAGTTGGATTATAATTTGCCTTCTAATTCCTTTCCTTCTACCTGGAAAGGGTCTATAGTTCCAAAATCTCCTTACAACCCCTAAGCCCTTGAAGGATTTCTACCCAAATAGTAAATCACTGCGTTAAAAGCCGTGAAGTGAACAATGTCAACGTTACTATCCTCTGTCTACCTACATATTACCATCAACCGGACGTACGTACTTAATTGCCCCACTAATTAGGTCACACAACTTCCTTTCATGCCCCCTGACAGTATCGTCGTAATTCACGAATCCACCCCCCAAAACAACACATGTTAAGTCGAACCACTTCCGCTATAAATCAATTATTCACCTTCCTCTGACACAAGTCCCAAGCAGAAAATCTGCAATTACATATCAACTCATCCCTGCCCTCCGTACCTTGTACTTTTCCAAATCAGTAAAAGAATGGAAAAAAGAAAAGAAAAAAAAACGAAACGAATCGACTGATAAGCGCAGCAACAACGAATATAAATAAATCGAAACTACGTCAATAGATATTTAACGTCACCGGCAACTCGAATGCGTCGCATCATGCTATTTGCTCAGAACAAGTGTGCGTTATTCAATATTTACCTCCCAGGTTGGGCCCATTCATACCGCCACGCTCGTACTCCATGTGTTCACTTTCATTCTGAGAAAGTTCAATACGATAAGGATGGCACGACAATGGTTATATCTTATCCACAACGTGAGCTCCGAGTGACCAAACGAATGACGTTAATTCTGGTTTGTGTTCGATTTTTTTTCGTTTTTATTTTTATAGGGCAGAGGGGCGTTTTGAAAGTCAAACGAAGAAAACAAAAAATTTCCAGTCATAAATCCATCTATTTGCATAAATGTACCGAATATCTTTCACTCGAAACGAAATAAATAATAATAACGCTCGTAAATCTTACGAAATATTGTATCTATTTGCTTTGAGATATGTTTTTTCTCTCGGATTTTTATTTTTATGAAGTGTTAACTGGATGTAGAGCGACATGTAATATTTATTTTTGTTTACCCTCGGCTATTTATTTATCTATCGGTTTTGGCTTATTTCATTTTAGGTAAGTGGAGCTTGTGCAGATACTGGGGAAAGGTATGTTTTTTTTTTCTTTGTATCTGTTTATTTTTAGTTATCTTCGAGTTTATAAATAATTTGTTCAAGCTTTGAACAGATAGCTTCATTCATGGTGTGCTTAGTTCCGAGAACCTGTCGGGGCTTGGATGTGATTTCGTCGAATTGTTTTTTTTTTTCAACTTCGATGCAGGAAAGGTGTTCATCGGATTGGGTTTATCTGTTTGTGTTTGCCACGTGCCGATGCGGATATGCGGATACATCTTCACTTTTACCCTGTGGCTTGGTATCTCTCTTTGCCTATCTGTCGTCCAGAGACTGGTTACTGATTTATCACTAATCGAATAAAGTTTCTCTGTTTCGACCATTCACCGAAACAGGTGCCGCACGAGTGCCAAGGCTCTACTATGCGAGATTTAAATTATTTACAATTCTATTTAATTTTCGTTTTTGTTTTGCTTTTTCGGGTTTGTTCTTTCATTTGTCGTTAGCTAATTAAAAGACCATGGAAGTTAGATTGGATTTTATGTTGTCATTTCATTTTGGCCGCACGATCCGGACGACTGATGGATGGGTTTCGAATGGAACGGTGAATTGATTGAGGAATGATGTTGGTATTCTTGATTTGTTTTGGTAGTTTGATTGGCAATAAATTTGTTTATGCTTTTCTCATCGTAACGTAGGGAATAATGCGGGCTGTAGCTGTCCGATCGTCACGTTCGCATGGTTTCCCTGGAAGCGTATGAAGCATGGGGAATTCCTCTGGAGAACAATTGTTTCATTCATAGATCATTTTTATTATTTTTTTATTGATTTAGATTGAATGGTGTTGACAGTGATACATATGTGTGACAATGTGAACCGGCGCGTTGGAGGAATTCGGTTTCTGAATATTTATTTTTATTGGTTGTAAGGTGGCTTAAACCAATTGTAAATGGATTTTCGCATTTTTGACTTGATGTCACATTCAAAATTATGTTTGTGATTATTGTTTGAATATTAACGGAATTTTCCGATTCTCAAAAGACATTTTATCTCTCTCAAAAACCCTCGAATCACTACTAGAATTCGATTTTTAGTATAGTACGAGGGTAAGGTGAAAGGTTCTCGGCCAAACGATGGAAGACTTGGATTTTCATTTTAAAAGTGATTTTATTTTTCTACATAATCTCCCCTGACTTTTAATACACTTGCGTATCCCTTCCGGAAGTGAGAGCCTGGAAAGCTTGTGAAAATATAACCCACGGCTCCCTCAACTTTTTCATTCGATGCGAAAGGCTTCCCACAAATAAATTTCTTCAATTTTGGGAACTGATGGAGGTCTGAGGGTTTCAAGTCAGGAGAATAATATGGCCGAAAAGAAAGAAGGATGGCCGAGCAAGTCGCACCTTCTTTAAGAGAGGCTTTGCTGCTGATAGCTGTGGCAACAGGGCTTTTTTCTGCGTTAACCTAAGCGAGCTGATACATTTTATAGAGTACCCCGATGACTCAATTCTCTGTAACCCGATTTCCTCCAGGAATATTAGAGAAAAAATGGTGCAAGCTTTCAGTTTTTTGACCAGATGGGCAGCCACAAGGGAGCTAAAGTGTCCCTTTATTCGTAAGAAAAACATTAAGAAGATGGTATGTACATACATATATGATGGCAGTGAAACACATTGCTTAGACCGAGTTCTTTGAATTCCAGGTCGAAGAGAGTGGAGTGTTTTATTCATTCGGCCCACAAATACTGAATAAGGCTGATGTCGGGTGTCTGTGGAAGCTTTGCGGTTTCGAGCTCCAAGCGGGCATTAAAAGCAAACATATTTTGACGCTATAAGAAGTGAGATTTGAGTCGTCATCTTGTTTAAAAATATCATTCGAACCTAAACCCATGTTCGCGACGCTTTGCTGGCATTTTCTTTTTAAGATGTTGTTATTTTTCTTTCTTTGCGACAAGTTCACAAGCATCTCGGTAGGTTCTGCCTTCGTAGGCTAACTTTGAAAAGCTTGTAATGAACTTCAATATCAGCGAAATGTCTGCTCGGCTTTTACTACAAATACCCATCCCCTTGATAACATTTTTTATCACATTTTCATATATGTACCTAGGCTAGCCATAAATATTGAGACAATTTTTACTACCAGCATTTTAAATAGAGTTCTAGTTGCACTGTTTTCGTGTTACCCAGTGTTTCACCTGTTACTTGTTTGCTTTTTTATCGCAGGAAAGATTTTTATTTTTAATCCTTTTCAATGATATCGAAAACCGTGTCGTTGTGATCGGCTTATACAAGTGCAATATGACAAATAGTGACATCTTCTGGTATGTTGGGAAGTGAGCTACGATGGTATAACCAATCGTCATTTTTGTGAATAAGGAGTGAAGACTTTGATGGAAGTTTACCAAACCGCTGTTTTGGAGGATGCCTTAGTCTCTTAAGCAAATAATGTTCGCAAACAGATTGTTCTCCAGCTCACAAGGCGAAATGAACTCAAGAGTGGCTAAATAAACATGTACCTGACTATATATCATCGGATGATAAACCAGTGGCAGTTCGGACTTCAGCCCTTTGGTTTACAAGTTTTTATTAGTTTTAAAGGGAATGGTCTACCGAAATATTGAGTCCTTGAAGTGAGCCCTTGTCCGTGCTGTTGACCACATTTTGATGAATGAAGCCCTAAACCGATTGATGATTAGCCATTGCGTCTGGGTCGTGTTTTAAGGCAAATTACATTTCGAATAAAGTCTTTCACAACCTGTAACCAGAGATTTGAAAAATAAAATGTATAAATTTGTTCTTAAAAATGTCGGCGGGTCTTCATTTGGCATGTGTTTTTCTTTGGATCAGTATTTATGACTAGACTATGTATTGGCATTATTATACCTCGGGTAACAGCTCTTATATATTTTTAGAGTATTGACGTGCACACTCCCTATCTTCTGGGCCATTCCATTAGTGTAGAACTCAATAATTCAATGTCACAGCTTATTGGACCCATGTATAAAAACAAGTAAAAAACTCAAGTACAACATATTTTTATTGAAGTTAATATTTGGTATGCCCCCCCTTTTGGTCTATAACCATTCTGAGCCGGTTAGGATATGACTCCACTAATTTTTTGGTCGTTTTACGAGGAATTTTTGCCCATTCTTCAATTAAGGCAGTCTTCAGATCATTTTTATTCGAAATGTTTCGTTTTCGAATATTTGCGTCCAAAATGGACCACGGATTTTCTATAACATTAAGATCTGGAGACTGCGATGGCGGTTTCATAACGTGAGGACAGTTATAGATGAGCCAAGTTTGAATAATTCCCGAAGTATGTTTCGGATCATTGTCTTGGTAGAACCGAAATGTGTCTCTAATTCCCAATTGCTCTGCACTTTGGGGCAAGTTATCTTTTAGCACATTGAGATAGACCATTTTGTCCATAGTGCTCTCAATGAATTGAAGTTTTCCGACCGCTGCTGCTGATATACAGGCCCATACAATGACATGACCACCTCCATGCTTGACTGTTGGCTTCAAATGTTTGTCCTGCACCTCTGTATTTGGTTTGCGCCATACATAAGATCGCCCATCGGATCCAAAGACATCAAATTTGGACTCATCAGCAAATAGAACATGAAAGCATCATCATTTTTCTCTAATAATCATTATGTGTCATTTTGCTGAAGTGTAAACAACTGGCATTTTTTGTGTTCTAAACATGTCAACTTATGTGCCAAGAAAACAACATCTGGGGGAAGCGCTGCTTTGGAAGGGCATCCGATAAAATCGGAAAAGTTTTTTGCATCGAATAGTGACAGGGGACGAAAAGTGGATCCACTACGACAATCCAAAGCGCAGCAAATCATGAGGTAAGTCCGCCACGCGTCAACTTCAATAACCAAACCCAATATTCATAGCAAGAAGCTGATGTTGTGCGTCTGGTAGGATCAGCTCGGAGTGATCTACTATGAGCTGCTCCATCTTAACGAAACCATCACCGTGAATCGTTACTAATAGCAATTGATGCAATTAAGCCGATCTTTGAAGCTTAAACGCCCCCAATATGATAAAAGACATGACGAAGTGATTTTTCTTCACGACAACGGTCGGTCACATGTTGTTAAAGTCTTCCGGGAAACTTAGGAAGCACTTAACACCCGCCGTATTCTCCCGACATTGCCCCTTCCGAATACCACTTATTCCAGTCGATGGCTCATGACCTGGCCGACAGCATTTCACATCTTACGAAGAAGCCAAAAATTGGGTCGATTTTTGGATCGCCTCAAAAGATGAGGAATTTTTTAAACGCGGAATCCGTAGGCTACCTGAAAGATGGTTAAAGGTAGTAGAAAACGATGAGCAATATTTTGAATAACGTACATTGAGCCTATGATTGTGAATAAATCTTTAAAATTACAAAAAAAATCCTGCAAACTTATTTGTACACCTAATAGATTGAAATATCACCTATCAAACAGGCAATATAAAAATACTCAATAATCTTTCCCCAAACCAATATTTCTATAATTTTTAGGAGGCATCGTCCTTCCCAAAAATAGAAAGGACTGTAACAGTATCTGCCAATATATGGCCAAATTTCTCCCAAATGCCGCATCAATGTAAGTACAGGGTGTTACATTAATAATAATAAAAAAATATAAAAAATTATAGAATAAAAAACCAAAAGAAAAAATATATACCATACTACGATAGTATTTCTCTTTTTTATTCAATATAATTACGAACATTGAATACCACTAACTCGTAATTTTTTTGGAGGGATTAAGTCTTTAATTTTGCTATTTTGTTCTATAGCATAAGTAGTTTTGGAATTTCCTCTCCACACTTCACGTACGACTGTTTGGGCTCTTGAGTTGTTTGCAAGCCTTATTGCCTTCTCTCTAAACTATAAGGATTTATTACTTGGAGATCGGGCACGATCAAAGGAAGCGTAATCATTCTGAAATATGGAACTCGATATGTAGGATCATAGTTCCCTTATTTTAGGAACAACACCATCAGCAAATGATTTTTTTATTCAGCATTTTTCAATAAACTGTTCATTTGACGTGAGCATGTTTTCAGTTATCGATTCTTTGGAGCCAATTTTCCACCACTCTTCCTCGCATATGGGCCGAATTGTTGGCAATTTTGCGTTCAATATTCTTCCTGAGTTCCTCTAACGTTGTTGGCTGGTTGACGTGAATCAGCGTTATAACATAGTCCTAAAAAAGAAATCCGAGCGAATTGGCCATTTGACCGAACCATTTGTCGAGATAACACGATTACCTTCTCTTCAAAAGATTCATCGTTTGACTAGCTGTATGGCATGTGATACCATCTTGTTGAATCCATATATTACTGATGTTAAGTTCAACAAAAATGGAAGAATATCGGACTCTATTGACCGTAAAATGGCGATCATTTCCAACGAGGAAAAAAATACGGTCCAATTACACCACCTGCAGGAACCTTCTACAAAGCCCAATCGAATAAGTTTCGGCCTATCAAATGATCATAAGGCT
The DNA here is from genome assembly GCA_958301585.1 of Merodon equestris. Taxonomy (NCBI): domain Eukaryota; kingdom Metazoa; phylum Arthropoda; class Insecta; order Diptera; family Syrphidae; genus Merodon; species Merodon equestris. Next base: position 107,058,465 of record OY284414.1, read on the forward strand.
TTAGTTTCTGAGCGAATTTAATCCTATGTGAGGTAAGATCGTTACGACTAAAATTGGCCTCACAAGTCCTGTAAACTCGGTGCGGTGGAAACGATCGATTTGGCTCATTTTGAGCTGAGGGACTTATGGCTGCGGTTTTTCGGTACTTTACTCGATATGATGTCTCACTGGCACTGGATTGAAAAATGAATTTATCGAATGTAGCACGCACAGTCTGCATAATGGGACGATTATTACGACCCAAAATTGAAATAAGCGCTCTTAAAGCTGCCCATCGACTCAGAATTCCGATGTAAGTTTTAACAGTTCTCAAACATTTCTCATTCATGAACTTAATAATTAAAAAAAATGTAGACTTTGTGAAGTTTTACTATTGATAGATTACAATAGTAAAGGAAGTGCAATGATGTGTTTGTTATGTTAATTTTGTTGCGTTTCCGAAATTTTTGAAAATTAAGGCACGCGACAACACGCACTGCCTGCTTTCATCAGACCTAGTCAAATTAATTTAGGTTCATCAAAGAATATGAACCTTTACCAATCACTTTTGGTTCGTTCCTGGAGCTACTGCTGGAGCTGGGGATTCACTCACGTCAATCTGTTTTTCATCACAACTCTAGTGCTGCTTTGATGTGATGTTTTATCAATATATCTCCCGTTCAAGTCTCTTCTTTATTCCTTCACAGTTGCGAGTCGATTTTTCAAAGACGTGCGTTTTTCTACGCTTATGTTGCCTCTTTGTACTGCCCGTCAAGTTTAATTTCCCTTAAAGCCATCTCACAGTGCTTTCGTGACATCTCATAATGTTTGTGATTCCCCTATTTGAAAAAGGGTACCCATGAAAAGCGGAAATACGACTTCTATCTGCTTTCCACAAAACATTTTACCGTGGTCCAGAGCAACAGTGCTTTATCGACTTCAGTGTTTTTTCTTTCTATATGTCAAAAGGAATGAGCAGCAGTCCTATCTTTAATACATATGTGTAGAAAATACGAGACAATTCGACCCGGCAGTCGTGAAATCGTGAAATGTTCACAGCACGGGGCTTGGTCTTTTTAGCACGAAGTATAATCGTGCGAGAAGGCGCTTGATAATGACTGAAAACAGTACATACCTTCCCCATATTTTCACCCTTTTATTGTGAATTTTCATAGGCTAAATATAGTTGCATTTGGACAGTTCTACAATGGCGAAATCTGAATTGCTGCCAAAATACATTTTTTAACAGCTCACAACAGACTTCCAACCGACTTGGTTAGAAATATGGACTCATTTTCCAAAATAATAACAAAAACATCTGAAGAATCGGACAGCTTACAGCTCGCGAGATAACCAAATTCCCCTTACTTTTTGAACACATTTCGTATAGCTCATGGGATTCATCCATGTAACAAAATGAAGCTTCATTCAATTAGTGCTGCTCTTTTGAAGTTTACCTTTTATCGTCGAAATCCTATAAGTGAAATCTTACAATACAGAGACTGTCGGTGTATGATAAAGTCAGGATTCACCGAAAACAACAACAAAAAAAAATCTCTTTCTCTTTCGAATCTCCTTGGGCAATACGACAATACGGATGCCCTAATAGCCCATCGATGACGAACGTTTCCACTTGAATGAACGCACTTTAAGCGGATTAGGAGAAATCGCAAGCCATCCAAACGTAATCCAATCAATTGACATTCCTCCTCAATTCCAAAGGAATTCCCGAAACAGCCCACATCATTGCCCTTGCGAAAATCATACGCCGTCTTACCCAGTCGTTTCGTTTCCTTGCCCACTAAAGCCTAAAATTAACACGAAATGAAAAATGAAAAACAATGCCTGCATCCATTCAACCCATTCGTTTATATCCTTAAGCCTCTATTTACTTATTTTTTATGCGTAAGTTCTCCTTTCTGTTCTCCCTTTTCGCACGTGAGCTTGTTTACTGATTAGGATCCTTCCGGCACTTACTTGTCCCGTATCCGGCTAAAGCGAAAACCATTTCAAAGGACATTAGAAATAGCGTAAAACGTCCCTGAAATGGTGCTACTCACCATAACCATCGCCCATAAAGGCTCGACGTTATGCGCGGGGACGCGCGATTGATGGTAAGGAGGTGTTGCTCAACTCCAAAACCAATTACATTCAAGGAATTGACTCACGTAGCAGCAATATCCAATTCAAATAATTTTCGCCGGCAATATCTATGCTAAACAGCCTGTCTGTCGTTGCTCCTTCTCTCGAAGTTGGAAGGACACCGAGAACGGGCGGTAGGAATGGATCGGAGGGTATCAGGGTGGAATGTCCTTCGTCCTTATATTAGACAAAAAGCAAAAAAAAAACCGAAAATGCGTGTCATTGTATCTTTAAAATATTCATCTTTTCTACATTCATACCTCCAATTTGATATCCATTAGAGCATCATGTTGTTCTCTGCGTTTTCGTGGGAAAACTAGCAGCCGGACGCCGATGTCACACACATCGTTGTCGACGCCGCGCTATCGTTCGAATGTCAAACGCGAGTGCGGACTTGAAATTAACAAATTGCATTAATTATTTAAACAAAATCGTCTGCCTTTGATACGTCGTCGACGGTGGCGTCGTCGGCATGCACTCTTGAAAATTTAATGCACTTTGACGCAGTACGCCACACGCTATCGCACCATGCCGCACTGTACATATGTACATACACTCGTATCCGAGCCACTTCGTATTCGATAGTGTACGTAGCTATATATTTATGCTGTTTATGTTCCAATTAGCATCCGGATCCGGGGTTAATTTTCCATAGAAAATCTCGAAAAAATATCTTTTTCCGTTGCTGCATTTGTATCGAGTTCGTTTCGTTATTTGCTTGGAATTAATTTATCATGACTGGCAGAGTGGCAGCCTCCGGCCACCCCTGAATGGAGTTTTCGAGTTTTTCAAGTTATTCACTTCATTTTCGCTTTCTTTCTTATTATGGATGTACATACATATATGTATATCTCGTATCTCTAAGTGTGGGGATGTGATTTCTCCAGAAGTAGTGGAAGAAGACTCTTCCCCGGTCGCGGGGGAGGCAAAGTAAAATTGTGTCAATCGCTTCATTTCAAATATTGGAACTGTCAGAAGTAAATGGACTTGAAGTGTACAAAAGTAAACATTAGTCGATGGGCATCGATAAGGGGCGGTATGATCTGGGACTGTTGGATAGCCTTTGTCTGGGGCTGTTATTGGCATAAAAGTTTTTCTGTTTTTTATATATATTTTTTTTTTTTCTTTCCCGGGGCGGAAAGAAATACAAATTTGCTGCTCGATAAAACTATTTTCAAGTTTTGTGGTAATGTTTTGAATGATAACTTGGACCATTTTGAAAATGTCCCCATCGTGGATGTACGAGTACTTGCATATGGACATAAATACGTAGTGGGAACTTTGGACAATTGAATTTTACGATTTTATATTTCTGATAGTCTGGAAAGGTCTTTAAAATAATTCAGAAAAAAAAATTTGAATAAAAGTTTGAAGTACTTGAGGGGATTTTCCGTTTAACATTTCAACGAAAAGCAATGTACTTGCGGGCATGAGTGACAATTATGGGATTTTTTTTCTCTACATCTGAAAGACGCCGCTATGGCTGCTAGTCTTGGGATTCACATTTTGCGCATTTGAGTGTGTAATTCAAAGCTGGTTACTAAGCAAAAGTTTAAAGTGCAAATCATAATCTTAACCAACAAGTCGAAATTAGCTATGCACTATTAGCCATAATATGCACTCTGCTCATTTAACTGCGCTTTAAATTCGAAAAGCACAATTTACATTTTACATGGCATTATTCAAATGACGTTCCACGAAGCTAATGATGTTTTAAATTAATGTTGCGCTCATCTAAGATTTTGCCCCACCAATAAAAGCTAATGTCTCAAGTTCAGCAAGTAAAGTCAAATCTCGTAACAGACTATAATAATATTTGATTTTTTGAGCGTTTGGTTTTTAACTTTAAAAAAAAAATACAGAAAAGTTAGAAAAGTTGATACAATTTTATTGGAAGATCATAAATCAATACTTGCCATTTTAAAGACTATTACTTATAAATGCTGACCTCGAATAAGTTTTAAGGAAGTCTAATTTTGGGTACTTTTTCAAACATATTGGCGGGTATTTCGCTAACCATACATGTTATGTTGTCTTCCGAAGCTGATATTGACGTTGGTTTATCGGAATAGACGGAATATAGAGAAATTTGATGTATCCCCATTAAAAATAATCTAAAGGCGTTAACTCGTCCGACCTAGCTGGCCAATTCGCTATGCAAAACCGAGATAAAAATTGCTCACCGAACCGTTCCTCAATTGGTCCCTCGATTCGCATGTTTTGTGGCGTGTAGCGCCGTCTCAATGAAACCCCACGTTGACTAGGTTTAGCTCGCGTATTTAAGGCAACATAATATTTCGACATAATTTAATGATAGCAAGTGCCATTGACGGTAATATTGTTCTCACAATTTTATCAAAGATGAAATATGAGCCCATGATTCCGCCGGCCAAAGGTTGAACCCAATGTAACATTCAAATGAGCTTCGTTGCTGAAGACAGTTTTTTGATAAAAATGGGATCATTGGCTGCAACTTTTCTAAGGCCCACTCATGGAAAATTCGACCCTGTGTCAGGTCGTTCGACTTGAGCACAATCCTACTTGCTGCGAACAGCGACGAATAGACAAATCACGGTCTTCATCGACACTGGCGTATGCAACAGCAATATTTTCGTCTGAACGTGCTCTCTGCACACAAGTAAGTGGCTTGACGCCCAATAGCGAGAGATTGGTGCGAAATTTGGTCACTATGGCCTGAATTGCTTTCTCAGTAAGACGACTATGGAAACCCTAAAATGGTCGAAGTGCGTAGAAAATATTTTCCACGAAACGCGAATTTTTGCTTGGCTGGGATGAAGCTTTTATCGTGTCGCGAATAGTTTCCACACTACAAAAGTGGTGATTTCGGCGAAGGCAAGGAATAAACGGAGCGTCCCGGGATGGTGAAGATGCAGTATTGTAAATAATTTTGGATCCAGATCGATGTCAAGGGCAGCAAGAATTCGGCAGTAACTTAACAAAGCATTTTCCATTTTTTGAAAGCCTTGGGAAAGGTCTAAAAATAAGGAAATTGAGTGCCATACGTGTAAAATCTGCGAGACGTCGAGGATTTTATGCGTCGTGTTGTAATTACCGATGGTGAGCCGAAAAGAAAAATTCATGGGGTTCGTCAAGATCAAGCATCAACATTCACGGCCAAGTCAAACCTTAAAAGCTTATAATGTGAATAAATTGGTAGGAACAGCATGGCCTGGTATATTACAACATGAGGTTTTGTCCCCAGATGAAATCATCACAGGAGTACGTTACAACTTGCGTTAAAGCCTAGCATTGAAGGAAAAACGGCTATAATAGAGCAAAGACATGGCATAGTGATTTGGCAACACATGTACGTTAGAAGAAATTTCGCTCGAGTCGTTAAAACCTATCTGAAAACACAATCCAAACTACCATGTTCTCCTGACATCAACTACCATTCGACTACCACCTCCATTTTTCCTGAATTCTTATGCTAGCAGAAAGACGGCAGAAGTTGTAGCTAGTGTTGGACAGTTATGTATGTGCAAGCTTCCATATAATTCTTGAACGCGACATGTGACTCAATTTGTCATATTTTGCGATTTCTAGTTTAACATTTACATTTTCTGCACCGAGTCGCTGAAATAGTTGCGATACAAGTTCGTGCATTTAAATGGTATAAAATATTGCCTTGATGTGGTGACTGTTTTACTCAATTCTGAGCGAAATTCAATGTCTACGAACGACGAAAACAACAACTCTATTGCTCGATAATCATATGAGTCCTAGAGAGTTATCGTAAAACCGTTTTTTTTTGAAGTTAGTTCATGACAAAAGTGCTCCAAAGAGCGGATCCTCTGAGGACATAATTTCTCAAGCCTCTGCGAACTCGAAATTCAAAAAGCGCGTTAAGACTTGTGCTGAGACCAATACGACAGAAAGGCCAATAGTCGTTGGTAGATGGGCTATCGATAACTAGTCGAAATCTTAAAAAAAATTGTCCAAGTCGCTTTAAAATCAAGGTTATGCTGATGGTGTTCTCATATTACTCTAGTATTGCGCACTCCGAATTCCTGCCTGAGGGAAAACAGTGAATAAGAATCACTAGAAAATATCATCCGAAAACGGGTAGAAGAATAATTCATAGACTTAACGAGCTATTCACGAAGCCAAAATTACCATTTCGAGGCCATGAAAGAAAGTTCCCAGAAGAAGATGAAGGCCACATCTTATTGAGTTTACGATACATTCTGATAAAAAATCTTTACTGAAATCAAAGAGTCATTTATATTCCTTCCAAAGGAATCCTTAATCATAGTTGCTATGCAAAAACTAACAGGTCTGGTAATAAACCACATTGCTATTTCTTTGTACTGGCATCTGGGGACTTCTGAGAAACCACTCCTGTTAAGATAAAAAGGAAACTAATAACTGCTTCGTAAACCACAATATCACATTCCAAGAAAAATATTAAAGATGAGTTCAAAAAGCGACGGGAATTTCATTATTTCACTGATGGTATTAGCCCGATGAACGTGATTTTTCATCTCCTCCAAGGCAGGTTGACGATTTGTTAGAGAAAATGTTGCTATCAGAAGCTAGCAAAGGGCAGCAAGGTTAAAGAAAAGTTTACTATTGCTGTTGGTAAGACTAGTGAAACAAAAGTTTCCCGATAGTACAGCCCTCTCTCGGAAAACCAAGGTGATCACATATGTATATGACCCTTATCATCCCGGTCTTGCTTTCTGCGTATGATATTCGGCCCGATCTGCATAAATGGAGAATGGAGGAGAAGACTTAACAGTGACGTGTACGGACTGTACAGTGATATGAACGTTGCACGACGTCTACGGATCCAACGCCTAACATGGCTAGGTCACGTAGAACGCATGGACACCACAGCTTGGGCCCGAAAGGTCTTTGAATCCAACCCTGGGGGGCGACGCGGTCGAGGACGGCTTTTAAGGTGACGCACGCAAGTGGAAGGGACCTTCAGCCAAATAGGGGTGCGGCACTGGAGACTGCTGGCAAAAAATTGTGCCAGTTGGAAAAGGTTTTTAAATGAGGAGGCGTAAGAGGTTCGCCATGAGCTGTAGCGCCAACCAGAGATCATTGCTGATCTCAAAAACATTTATCGGAAAACAACGCTGTTATGATGGCTGAGTCTCTATATTCGCCAAACATACATAGCTCGGTATGACTTTCTACTGTTCCCAAAACTAGAGAAAAATTTGGGGCCGTTCTGCAAGCATAGGGGAGACTAAAAGACCATGGCTGAGAGAGCATCATGTTAATTCTAAAATCGAACGAAGAAATAGTTTACAGAAGTAAAAGTTTTTCGACAGCTACATACTTGTATGTATGTCGGAGCTTATTGCCCCGATCTTTCAATGGATAACGCTATTATTCTTTGCTGTTTATGTTCTGTCAAAGTCCTTAGAGTATTCTGTATGCCAATCTTTTCGTACTCGTCACGTAATTTAACGAATTATCGCGAAATTCGGGGAAGGCGGTTCAATTACTGATCGAGAAGTCAAGCAAGAATATGGCTACTTTGCCATCTGGATCTTTGAAGACTCAAACCTATCGATCCCTCGTCGTGCACAAAAAATAGATTTTGTGTAACCTCGACTGGGGTGATTGTGGTGCAATGGTAATCATCAGCGATTGTTGAACCGAAGGTCTGCAGTTCCAGTCCGTCCATAGTCAAGAACAATTCCTATACGAAAAAAAAAAACTGTGCAACAACATCAGTTATGAATGAGAGATGATCAAAAAGTGCCAAAAAGTGCTGACGAAGACATAACACTCGCAGCATAAGATTGATACTCTGTTTGTGCATCTCCAATATAATGACATGGAAACAAAAAGACTTACCGTGAACTACAACCAACGCAAAATTCAGTCGAATCTCTCAAATCCTATCTAAGACAACCACGCCCGGAGAGTTGTGAACAAACATCTTTGACACAAACCATCTGCACCCCGTCCAGGTTGTGTGACAAACACCATAAGAGCGTACACTCTTGAACCTGCATGAATTATAAGAAAAACAAAAAAAACTTGGCGAATTTTGCGAAAAGACGAACAATCTAACTGCCTGAAGCTCGTACATTGGGCGAAAAATCGTCTTTATGTGATGAAAATGATTTTCAGTTGAATGACTTCGTGAGAAAGCATAATTAATTGCATTTGGGGTGAGAGCAATCCACAGCAGTATTAAGAGTGTCCATTGCATCCGAAGGAACTTACTGCTGGGTGCGGATTTCTGGCAGGCGGCGTCACTGGGCCGCACATCTCCGAACCGCGAATGGCCAAACTGTGACTCTAAATGTCTAACGGTATTTGACCATGATCACTGACTTTTTGTGGCCTCTATTGTATGACATGAACCTAGCTAAAATATGTGTATCCTACGTGACATATTGCACGCTGCAGATGTTGGAAGAAAAGTTAGAACAATGCGATATTTCCAGAAGACGCGATGTGGACTGAACGTCCAGATTGTGTGATTTTACGCTTTTAGACTTTTTCTTTTTTGTGGCAAAAAGCCAACGACAATTACTGACCTGGAGAACAATATCATTCAAGCCAATAGCTTGATTCCGCATGAATCTGGGGTCGAGTCCTACAAATGAAGCCACGGAAGTCATCCGAATGATATACTTTTAATGACTTAATGGTATTAAGTGTACTTTAATTTGCAATTAAGGATTCTGTCACAACTTGCACACAATTTTTTTTATTCAATTTTAAAGCTAAGACATACTTAATGGATCAATCCTTATATTCGTATATTAAGGAAAGAAAAAAAAACTTATAGACGAACGAATGATATTATTTGTTCAAAAACCGAAAATTCCTATTATTATTTAGCAAACCTAGGACACATTCGACATATATTGCCGAAGCTGCAACCCGCGAAAGACGGGAGATGTCTTTCTTTGAAAGATGGAAATTTCCGTCTTTTCCGACGATGGGGTAGTGTTCCTAACAGTTTTGTGTCTAAATTTGTTTGAAACGGAACCTCCAACGTCAGTGCTTCTAAGGAATCTAGGAGACAAATGTGTAAAGCACATTTAGCTATAAAGCCAGTTCCTCAATGATAATAATTTCGAATTTTCTACGAAATTAAAACAGGACGACAAAAAAAAAAAAAAAAGAAGAAAAGTCGATAGAAAATTTTTAAATATCACTGCGGACTTATTTTCATCCGTCTTCCATCGGATTTTCTTGAATTCAGCCAACATTCATTACCAGTACACTGCATTCCAATTGTTCCCTTTCAAATAAAAAAAGAAGAAGCCAGATAACCGGTAGTTGGTAAAAGTTTCCACCCCAATTATCTGATTTTAAAACTCGAAATTGTATCTACAAACTACTTGTGATGAAATTTTTACTCTCCGATTTCATGGGACAACTTAATCATCGAAACAAATCCAAGTCGAATGCCAAGGTTCCGGCATTGACAGAACTTTAATGGCATCGCAGCAGCAAATAACATCGCGGCTCGGTCATACTCCAAGTACCTCTTATCTATCTATCCATAGAGCACTTAGTCACCACTTCCACTTCCATTTCCACTTTTTACTTCCCTCTTCGACATTTTTGCTGCTTCCACATTAATCGTCGACGCTGCATAGTAGGCAAGCAAGTGTGACTGACTAACGAGTAGTGTCTATGGCTGCACTGAACTTTGGATCTAAGTCTCGTCTCTGAACTAGATTTGTTGTTGTTGTTTTCAATTTCGTAGACAACAAAAAATGAAAAAAAAAGTTACGATTGAAACGTAAGAGATAGAACAATCCAGGTCAAGCTGTGTAGCGTCGTAGAATACGTTAAACCAAATTTGAAAGCCAACCACTAGATAGACGACGACGATGACGGCGTGTACGAGCACCAAGCTGCGACTATAGATTAGCCCTAGTGCACTCTCACACTCAAGCCTGTCGCCATAGATATATTGTTTCCTTGGATACAGATAAAGTATCCACCTCGGTATGAGCATTACGTCAAAATCTCGATTTTGCTTGGCTGACTTCGCTTTTCTCTCAGCACAGAGTCGTCAGGAAAGGAAAAACCAATGGGCGGAGTACTATGAGGCAGGCAGGCAAGTGGAAGAGTGCACTTTGGACGGAATGCATATGCGTGTGACAACGCGTCGTCTATCTGGGAAAATAGGCAAAAATAAGCGCGAACACGCACGACGCTCGTGGGAACTGGTTTATGCTACGCACTTGTACGTCTCACACACAGGTGCGTTTGTATTTATAGTAACACAATCTAGAACGCAATAAGGCACCAAGGAGAAGCAGCAACAGTCCAGACAAAAGGAACGTCAATGCAACGTGCAGTGGAGGTGAGCGACGGCTACACAACGTTGCAATAGATTACTGGAATGTGTATGCGAAACGCGTTACGTAATGACGCTCGGCTCACGCCGCCGTACGCATAAGGTCGCGTCCATGCGAATCGTTTTCGTTGCACTACCAGACTATGGCATTAGATTTGCCTTGCAAATTTGTGCTGCACACAAGCCATTTCCGAGTTTTCAAGTTGATTACTACGATCGGACAGCCAGAGTCAACGACTCGCGGCTCAAGTTGGACTTTCAATGCCACGTGATCTATGGATGACAGACTTGAAGTGAAATTAAATGAGATGAGGAGGGAAATTCACCCACACGGCCGGCATGGCCTGCATGATGTCGGGCGTGGCAAAGGCTGCTGGGTGGCAGCGTGTTGTTAGCCTTGCTTGTGAGAAGATATACGCTTTATGGTATGGCTTGGCATGTAGATTGCTTTTCACACCCTGGACATGGTGCTTCGAGACATGGGCGTAAAGTCATTGATTGGTGGTCGGTTAACGTTAAGATGGCAGGTTCAATGAGAATGGGTGGCAGTGGTAGGTAGTGACTGGTTGCCTACATCCTGTTGAGATAAAAACGTCACGACTGGGTGTCTCTTAAAGATTTTATTGCATATAAATTCAAACAGAACACGTTGTTGTCAAGTCGCCTTGCAATCATTTGAGGTAAACTGATTGCTAAATATAGACGAGTCTACGGAGCACTATAAGCATCATTGAAAGTGATAGTATAAGGTAATTAAGGCGAAAATATTCAGCACGTATGATCGTTGTTGTTACCATTGAATTGGATTACCTTCCATCTAGAGTACCATTGCTTTCCAAAAAATGTATATCAAGCTCTCCGAAAACGCATCGTGGTAGGACAGGACCTAGATGTTAGGTTCACACTGAAGGTAGACAGTCGCCTATGCCACAAAATGAATTAGGACGCAGACTTTTACTCTATCGAGTGCCTATACTCGTAAGGTAAAGGGGTTTTCAATTAGCATGAACGTAAGATCGGCCGAGGACATCGCTGTGGTCCGTGAAAGTGTACAGCAGAACCCGAGGCAATCGATTCCCCGCCGTACACAAGAACTCGGCCTTTCGCCGGCGAATTTTGCGTCGAGACTTGGGCCTATACCTGTACAATATCCAACTGACCCAGGAGGTCAAAAGTCATCACCATCGATAGCGCCATTTGTTCGGTGACTGGGATTTGGGGTGTTTGGAAGATGAGGCGAATTTTTGGATGAAACAAACCCATACGAGGTTCATCGGTGACAAAGCATCCTCAAAATGTTGCCGTTTGGTGTGTCTTTTTATACTTTTTCGAAACGGCGTTGCTGGTCATCGTCAATGGCGAGCGCTACAGAATGATGATAACCAATTTCTTATGGCCCAAATTGAAGCATACGAACCTACATAGATGCCATGTGGTTCCAGCAGGACAGCGCTTGCACCATTCGGATCCGTGGTACCGTAAGAAGCCGAGACAGGCATTTGAACGATATTATATTCCATACATAATGGGATACATGGTCCTTACAGATAAAAAAAAAAAATTTTGTTAATACCTCACACCCTGCTTGTTTTATTCCATTTCAACATCAACCCGTCCTTACTGAAATAACCTTTAGTAGCGAGGTGAGCTCTGGAACTAGGGCAACATCATGAGCTCGACGTCCAGCAGTCAACCCCACACGATAAGCTTGTAGACTTTTACTAGGCTGACATTAGTGATTCACATAATCATCAAGAACTACCGAAATAACGAAAACTACGTCAAGTGGACGTTATGTAATATGTGGGTTATGTTCAAAAAGTAACGGGAATTTTTGTAGTTTTGCAAGTTGTCTTGGTCCGATTTGAACAATTTTTTCGTTGTAATTTAAGTGGATATATCTGAAAAGTATCCGCATAGTGCTGATCCACCTAGTTGAAAAGTTTGCTGTCAGCTTTCAAACAGCTTACACAAGCTCTGGTACGACTGGCGATTATATTTGTTCACTAAATGTATCAATATTATAAGAACAAATCAAAGTAAAGCGAAGCTTAAGATAAGGTAAATACTCCTCCTGGAAAATCTACCGCAAGTAAAACAAGGGCTTAAGAGCCTTATACTACTACTTTTCAAATAGGCCGTTAAAACTTTGAGGATGCGAAGTGAATTGGATTCCCTATCAGATTAACAGCAGATGAAACCTTGATAAAAATTAATTAAATGGTCATACAGAGACGTGCAGCGCATTTCACCACTCACTGGATCACAGTACTTCTTGCGGACACATCATCTTACTACATTTTTCAGACCGTATGTAACTGGCAATAACACAATCAGACACTGATGGCCTACTTTCCCATGGAGCTGACATGTTAATTTCCTGCATAAAACACGGATATGGGTTCATTCCAAGAAGATCCGCATACGGCCATGAACGTGAATGACTCTTATCAGGACTCAGAAACCATAAACTCCTGAAACTTTGCATTGAACTAACCGAACCAAAGAATTCTCAGAAAAGTGACATTTGCCCTTGTGATTAGAATCCAATGATAAGTTACCAAGTCACCAAAAGTCACGATGCCTCCCACGCCAATTCCGTCCCCTGACAGATGCTCAATTTTAAGTAAACCTCTTTCGCGATGTCCTGATTCCTTGGCAACGCTAATTTGACAGCTGACAAAACGCAATCCCCGACTAATGACTTGAGCACATTACGTCAAATAAACAACCATCACCAACGTAATAAAAGTCGTCGCAACAATAACAAAAATCACAACAACAAAATCAATATCCTACTCGAAAGTAACATCTCCTGCTCCATCATGCATTACACACATTATAGACCGCATAACCGTCATCTTGACATCTGTATGATGGGAAGCATAATGCGCACTCTGACAGGCGACTTGGTCCTCATCCTCTTCTATGCCTTTCCAACTTCATTACAATAAGGGAATGCACACCCTATTACTTGGTGTCATTGCATGAGCGTAGAGCCACGCCTAAACGTACTACAATATATGTATATGTAGGATATTCCATTATGCAAGGATTTTATGTCCCTTCCACTACTCGACTGCCATAATGGCAGTAGGCACTTTATTATGTTACTACAAGCGTGGGTGTGGATGTGGGTGTTTGTGCATGTGTCATTGAGAATGACATGGTAGCGCATCGCGTCGCATCCGTTACTGGCATTTACTGCGCGAATGAAAAACGTAAAACGAGAAATAATAATAATGTTATCCTCGTGCCATCCGTCAGGATTGAACATCCTGGCATGGCAGCCGACGGGAAGGAGCGAGGGAGGAACCTGTCACACGCTTCCCTCCGGTGAAAACCCTTCCCTTCTTTCTGTCATACCAATCCTCGTCCTTTTTTCCCTTTCTCCTTCCGTATCCTTCCTTTCGAAGTACATAATACTATTATCACAGTGCCACCAAGAGCCCCCCATACTTTGCACCTCCATCCATATATTTTTAAGGACAGCATTGAAACCATTTTGTTTCCATCTCCAACTTTCCGTATCTAGGATGTGGCGGAATGGAAATCGTCCCGCACGTGCAGGAGTACTCGTACCGCGCGTAAACATGCAACAATGTTTGCTCTCCTCTCTCCATCGCGCATTCTCTTTACACCCAAAACCCCACCGTCCCTTCGGCCACCCTCGACCATTGTGGATCGATAAAAAGTAATTTAGGTCACGGAAAGTAGCTCATGCAGTTATTACTTCCCTTCTGGGTCACATTATGCCTTCATGCTACCACTCATCCTCGGCCCAACCCTGGCCGTTTCTCACATTCTAAGCTGGGACGGCAGCAGTAGCTCTTACAATATGACGGCAGCACACATATGTGCGAATGGATGTGTGTGGCATGTTACAAAAGAGAAAGGATAGGGACGAATGACACAGTGGTAGTAGTCGGTGGCGACAGAAGTTTAATTAAGGCAACGTAACGACCATCTACGACTTTTACTTTTTCCGGAGCATGTCATCTCGGTGGTTGAATCTCGGCGCTCGTTCGAGCGGAGGCTTATACTCGTATGTTGGACAGACGGATCGACTCTCCTTGGGCTTGATTTGATTTATACTACATGCATGCCGTAGTACGTATGACTTTGCAGTCTTTCATAGAGTCGTCCCTTCGTCGATGACCTCGGCATCATCATAGTCGATGCAGAGCGTTAAAGCCTGATGCTAAGAGTGGAAGCGTCATCATTATTATTTGCATTGGGTGTCAGAGCGAAGGACAAGTAGTAGGCTTGTTTGTTGTTTCTTCCTTTTTCCGTTGCTCGTCCTTTGTTGTTGTGCCACAGGTTGTTGCGTGACATGGTTTCTGGTTAACCAATTTCAATGACAGACTGTTTACACGTCCGCACACACTCGTGCGCTATCGTCCATCGCATGGATATGGCTTACGGATGCATATGGATGATGGTGGACTGCGGAGTTGAAATATTAATTGCTCGAAGGGCTGATGAATTCTATAATCACCGATGGGGGAATGGGGTTTCGATGACCTAGATTTTTGATTGCATCAAGCAATCAACCCCGTCATGATGGGGGGGACGGAATGAGACTTAGTTCCAAGGTAAAATATTCATGCGATCAATTCGATTGATTTCAATGGCACACTAGCATAGGCGAGTGGTCATTAATGCTGGTGCTAGTTGGAAAACGGACGAGACGCCATTCATGAACTACGCAGTTAAATTTTTTTAGTTTGTCGGCTTTGGGGCTATTTGGGTCAGCGTCAAGGAAGCTCAGTCGTGGGGGGGAATGGAAAGAAAGAATGAAGGACAAAGACGATCGATATGTGGAGAATAATGGAATGCGGCGATGATTTCTAGATTTGCCTTAGATGGTGGGATGTGAGTCTTTCCGGAGTTGTAATTACGTCTAAGGATGGGTTTATAGAATTACGAAGGTTGATGAGATCTGAATTGGGACGGTGAATATCAAGAAGTCAAAAAACTGAGCCGGAAAAATGGTTTAGACTTCGACATAACTTTAAACCAGTCATCACGCTTTCATCCCGTTTATGGAAGGAATCCATCTAAATAAGTTATTTTCTCTTGGGCATTAAGCACCTTAAAGCCATCTTAGGTAACCCTGTGTATTATGGATTCCCGGAATTCCTTTACTCTGCTACTAAAGGCATCAGCCAATGGGACGACGAAGTGATTTTTGGTATATTCCTCTTGTTCTTTCGTAGATTTTGTCTGTTTGGCTGGCCTTATTAAAATACTTTTAATAATTTGGACTTCCAGGGATAAATTTGCGGTTTTTGTGAATCAGGATAAAAGAGTAGCTTTTCGTCTTTCATTTTTTTATTTTTTTATAATTTTGTTGTTAATCGTTTTTAATCCAACTCGCGTGGAACCTAAGTTCAAATAGAATCCACAAAGCCAATCACCTGCAACATGTGCTCCACGGCAGGTGGGAACCGACTTTCCTCTCATCGCTTACACAATATCACAACGACATATTGTCTACCTGCTCCCAATCCCATGCTGGAGTGGATCCATCTCTAATCCATTCACCACTCGTCTAGGTATCTCTGTCTTCAATCCAATCCTCGTGCACTATTGTTCCATCAACGTTCATTCAGAAAACAAAAGAGAATCAACGAAAACCTGTATGTCGGCACGTTTTTTAACCTAAGAAAAAAAAGCTAGAAAAAGAAATACCTAATCCCGGCCACACGCACAATTTCCATTTAATTTACATTAACGTCTTCGCCAGCAATGTTAAGAATGCCATTCAACATTTCATCTGACATTCACTTTTCTCTCGGTCTCAGTGTCTCGGCACAATCGCCTAATCTAGTTAGATGAATAGAAGTATCTGTATCCAGGCAGCCGTTAGGCATTTATGAGGTGCAACTAATCGTTGGGTGAGTAAGACTAGTCGAGACGGTACCATGTTGAGTGCTTCGAGATCTTGGCAATGAGTTGAACTTTTTCGAAAGTTACGACCCGTGACATTCATTTCTTACGTCGGTCTTGGCACTTGAGTATCCCATTCGCCCCATTTGACAGATGGAAAAATATCGATTCAGTCGCGTTGTGGTCGGAAATTGTGGTTTACTTAAAATACGGGCAACAACTAATTAATGTTCGTTGTCGAAAGTCAACACAGGCATAACGAGGAAGAAGCCAAGTCGAAGAAGGGCCAGACTGTTGGCATTTCCGCTGCAGACGTGATTGGACGCTAATGAATGAACCCCACGTCGTCGTTTCGTTTCAACATATCTCTTCTCTTCTAACTCTTAATCGTCATTTGCCATCGCCAATCCAATTGTATGAGAGTCGAACGGAAAGACATCGGCGTCGCGTCGTTGGCAATGTGCCCTGACTCATTCATTCATTCATTATTTTTGCGCGGCTACTTGGGGACGGACAGACGGATGGATGGTGCTGTAATTGGGACACATACACGCATACGTGCGCATACATATGAAGATGTGTTGGAGAATTTGGACCGTGAGGCAGGGCAGACGATGCATGCATCCGCATTCAAAGACGAATGGACATTGGAATGCGACAATCTCAATCTGTCGTTTAATATGCAACGCAGCGGGCATACGAGACAGCGGGAGACAATCGGGTCGGGAGTGTATCGAGTACGGTATGACTGGTCGGCGTGGCGGCATGTGTTTATTATGCAAATGGAACGGGAATAAATGCAACGCCCTGACGTAGTCGATGATAAAGATGAAGCTAGGAAACTACGTATTAACAAAGGCTTAAGTTTAGGCATGTCGGGAATGAAGTCTTGGTTATTTGCTTCATATCTAGGCTATATGCCACTTATTTTGGTTGTAAGCTTATTTCGAGAAATTTCCTCTAAAATTGCATAAAGGTAGCGTTCATGAGCAGCCATCCTATGAAACAGATGCCCTTACTTCCTGACAAACCATGTGAGGTATGTTCAAAAAATAAAGGGAATTTGGGGTTTTGCAAAGTGATTACGTTTATCAGTCTAAATCAATGTTTTCCCCTTTGTATAGTCCTCAGTTCTACCGATCCCCGAACTATTTCTCGATTTCAATGCTTGGAATTTAACTTTTAAAAATCAATCCAACAAGAGGTGTCATTTTAATTTTTACGACATTCTCGAATTATTAATACTCAACTATTATTGCAATTAATTTTAATAAGTGAAACTAGGAGATAAATATGGATAGATACATACATATATACTGGCACAATGGGCTGGAATCGTGAAAATTCACTAAAAAAACGATAACAATATCGCAGAAGATGATCCAACTCTTTTACGTTCGACAGGATTAGCTGTCGACAGCTGTCAAAACTGTCACCAAAGCTAAGAATTTGATACAAGACCTATTTTGTACCGCATTGTTATGTCTAAAACAGAAACTGCTGTAGAGAGAACAATCATCACCTATTTGGATGAGAATTTGTTATTCGAGGCAGACCGAGACATAAGGTCCAAAGCTTCTATCACGTGAGCTTCACATGGATAGAAAGAAGACCGACGCTCACAATACGACACGGAGAACGGATTCAAGTAGGATTTATGACAGACACACGATTCCAAATATTATATTAACATCCATAAGAAGATCGCCGAACGAACTGAAACTTCCAGTATCCTGGATGTTCGAGTCTTCCAACGAGCCAATATCTACTCGGATCATTCCCATGTTGTAGCCAAAGTACGAATGCCGGTTTCGAGGAATCAATCGACTCGAGTAAGAGCACCTACATTTGATGTCGAAACGCTGCAATCGCAAGACTCTCTTAAGATCCGACGCGTTCTGCGCAAACCATAGAACAGCAAAGGAGACATTGTCACAGCGCCATCAGGGATGCGCTCGGTTTCAGGCTACCACCTACCATATAAGAATCCCTGGTCTGATGACGAGGGCAGACAGGTTCATTTCGTGCTGATATAGACTCACATAACGTCTTTTAATAGTGAAAACTCACTATAAAACCAACTGTGAACGTCTTTGCCGGGTTAGGGATGTAAAAGCTCCAGCTCGTGCTTGTTCCTGAAATATTGCTGCCTAACAAGAAACGCAGATTTATACTTTCTATCAATGGAACATTTGCCGGATATTGTCTACTTGTGAGTAAGATACATACATCCAAGAGTAAGGTAAAAAGTTCTCGACCTGACTATGAAAGACTGCGATTTTCAGTTAAAAAATGATTTTATTTATCTAAATAACCTTTCTCGGAACTTGGCCTAGCGTTTCTCCAAATCAATATTCCTTCCCGGAAGTGAAAATCTGGAAAGCTGTTAAAATATTTATCTACAGCCTTCTCAACTTCTTCATTAAATGCCATGCCCTTCCCAGAAATAAATCCGTTCAAGTTTGGGAACAGATGGAATTTTAAAGGGTGTCAAATCAGGAAAAAAAGGGGATGACCGAGCAAATCTTACCCCACATCCCGCAGTCTTCCCATCACCTACGCACCCTTGTGTACGAGTGTGTTATTTTGGTGAAAGATGATTACTTTCTTTTTCAAGCCTTTTATCGCGAATTTCAGCATCCAGTTAGTCAAGAAGGTTGGAGTAATATTCGTCTGACCATGACCTTTCCGGCAGATGCAATCGACTTTGCTGAACCACCAACTCCCACTCTTCGCTTGGACTGCTGTTTCGGTCACAAATCGCTGCACAAAATTATTCAGTTCCTTGTTGATTCGGTCCAAAAGTTACTGCGAAAATCGTTCGCACATTTGCTTTTGATCGGCATTTAGCAAATACGGCACCCGCATCCCTAATTCCTTGTGCAAGATGTTTCACACCCTTTCGTCTGATATCCCCACAGAAAGAGCTTTCTCACTCACCTTTAGCCAGCTCAGCTAGCCACTAACAGGATATCATGCACTTTCCCGATGGTTTCCAGTGTGGTTGCGGTTTTGTCCATCCTTCATGTGGGTCATATTCGAGGGATGTGTGACTACGTCTAAGTTCAGCTGCCCACTCTTTAACGGTCAATATTGAAGAAGCAGTGTCCCCGTAAGCTTTTGCCAACTTCGAATGAATTTCCTTCCAATCGAAACGAAGAATTTTATGACCGCAGGATATTTAAGTTTATCCATTTTCACCAAAAACACGCACGACTGCTACTGCAAAAATTCGCATAAACAAACTACTTGAGAGAAGAAGTTGAAACTTGTCATACGAACTTATGGCACGCACACTAGGCAGGAAACGCCATCGTTAGGTCACGAACTCCTCACCTTACCTACGTACGAGTATCACCTCTTTTTCTAAAAATGTTGCGTTTTCTTATGGACTTAAAATGATGCTTATCATTGGATCATCCTATACACCCCACGAAATTGATATATGTTTGCACTGATTTGTTTTTTTAGTTTTTGTGTATTTAATGTCCAGACCGCTAGCATCTAATTTGCCCACGTCTATTGGAGCTATTCACGAATCGATTAATTTTTTGGCATGTTCATAAGAAAACATTTGATGAATTGAAGGAACGATGTCTGGTGGCCCGTTACTTTTTGAACACCATGATCAAATCCACTCGTCTTAGCAATTTTTATTATGCATTTGTCAAGTGATAATTAAGCTTAAAAGACAAAGTCTTCCCGACGAATAGGACTTTGGATCTAATAATGGCGCCCATGACGATCTAATCTAGATGCTGATTTAGAGTCTGTCGAAATCCAGAAACCTTGTCCAAAAGCATATTCCAATTAGAACCTAACTCTCCTACCCTCTCCGATCTTCTATGTTTTTGTCAGACACTTAAAAGAGTATACAGATTTGGTGGCATACAGATCAAATTCAAAATGTTAGGGCTGTTGTATAGGGCCTCAATATAACCAAACGCGGTTAGATATTTTGGTATCTGGTTTGACCTATATTTATATTTCAGTAGACATGTTAACCCTTTTTTGCAAGAGCTAGGAAAGCTTTCGGTATGAAAGGGAATCTGTTTCACACTAGTTGATTTTAGTTGGTCCGAGGGTAAATGCAGCACTCAGAACAGGGCGTTACTCCGATAAGATCCTCTTCACTCCTTGGTTAATAAGTTAGAAAAGGGTTAGTTAGGGGATCTTTTAGAGGGAGCTTAGAACTGACTGAGATGAATGTCTGGATGGTGGGGTCTCAGGCATGCAGAGTGAACGAGATGGCGAAGCCCAGTGTCAAAAAGAAGGGTGACCATTCACATGAATGAAACTGCCCAAATCGATTAAGTTTAAGATTGGAATTTAACAACTTAGGATAGGTTAAGCTAAGGCTAAGAAAACATTCATCTGAACACCAAGGGCGTTTTTCAGAAATTACTGGCTTAAACAAAGAACCTTAAACTCCACGATGGCAGTTAAAGCTAAATATGAATTTCCCTACTCCCTCCACCGCAGCATTCCAGGGACGCAGCATGTCAATGCGTAATTCATTCACAGTCAACCAGCAGTAACGAACGACGCAAGTCTGGCAACCGTGAAAACGTGAGTTTGTCGACTAAAGCGCTTAGGGAAATTATGAATGAAAGCGTACTGCTACGATAGGCAGATAGGCGGTCGCATGTAATCTTAATCAGCTCCGAGTAGATACGCAATAATAAACGACCAGCGAAAGTAATAAACAACCTAACCGACAGTAAAGCCCAATAAGCCGACGAAACAGTGGATATGCCAAAGGCCAATTTTCGCTCTTCGTTGTTTTTCTTATTTTTTTAAGAGCAACTAAATTATGAACTTCCATCTCGCGTTAAAGATCAAAAAAATATTTATTAAGACCGCGCGGCGCAATCTATTAACGAACGGAGTGTGGGGGGAGGGGGGAAACAGAAACACAAAAAAAAAACAATAAATAACGTTTTTCCGGTATGCGCTTCGCTTTCACGTCAAGCGAACTTTGCACCCAATGATTTCGCAAAAAACAAAAAACAAGAAATAAACGCGAACCACAATAAAATCCTACAAAGAAAAATTAACAAAACGTACTAGTACTCGTATCTGACGGATGCATGCTGCTGCTCCCCACTCGGCCGCGCTCCGAAAGAGGCCAACAAAACGAACAGGCGAAAGACCAAGACACGAACACGACGAACAGTTGTATCAAAACAAAAAGCCAACAAAAATAAAAACTGTTATGCCGTTTTGTTGTTATTATTATTGCCGTTGGCCCGAATAACGTCACACTATTCGGCTGACGGTTGGGTCTGACGATTGACGGAATGGCGCACGGCAAGGGGCATTAGCAAGTGGCAAATGGCAAATGACTACATTCGTATCTCGTGAAAGCGACCGCAAACGGTGGGGGTTTGAATGTAGTTACCTACGATTTGCAGTTACTTACCATCACTTTCATCATCCCCTACTGCCATGCAGTAGGCATCGCGTGGCGTTGTCCGCCTGCAACCCCGGAAAATGGGGTGGGAGTCATGCAAAGCTAACAAAACACTTCCCGGCGCTTGACAGAGTGAGCGGTATTAAGGAAACTCAAGTCGATGGCAGTCTGATGGGGGGACCCCATCAGCTGTTTTGTTTTGTTTTCGGCGCGGTTGGATATTAGAAAGTGAGACAGGTAAGATAATAACGGAGGAAGCATAAAAAACAAGAATGGCGCGCTGGTTAGAGGAACGCGCGCGAAGGGGGTTGTTGTTATTTCGCTGGCTACGAGTATATGGCTGCTTACCGTTAGATGGCATACTTCTTTTACATCGGGGAAGATAAGTAGATACATAGTTTGTAACGCAACGGGCTACCTGTGCACTTGACGTGGAGATACGGATACCGCTACGTGCGGCAAAGAGCGTGGATTTCTTAATTATTTGGCGAGCATTGTTTGCTTTTCGAATGAACTGGGTTAAGTCGAGCGGCGAATTGATTGTTGAAGAAGCGTTAAACACGTGTATGTGGACGCAAGAATGGGGAATGATTGATGAATTGTTTTTGAAATACATTTTGAATTTGCAAGTTGCGTGAAAAAGAGAAATCGACCGCAGATTGAGCCATGGCTTATGAATGGTTTTGATTGAAAGCTAGACGTGAATAGAGAGACGTCGAGTGGACGGAGTCAAGTGTTTGATGAGTCTGCAAGAATAACAAGGCTCTGTTGAGTATGACACTTCAGTGTCAATCAAAGCGGGGTTTGGGCATTAACAAATTTTGACTGGAATTCAGCATTTTCTATTTTTGTGGTTTTCTATAAGGGTTATCTCAGGAGCCAAGTAGAGGGTAATTTTTTAATTGTTTTGTTTTTCAGTGTTACGTTTTAAGCAGCTTGTATAAGACTGTTGACATGTTTCAAAGTCATGCCTGTTCAATAGGCATTGCCATTTTTAAAGCAAAGTCTTTCATCTAAATAGGATTTTTAAATTGTTTAATGTTATTATCGCAAATCGTACTCTGTGAAAAATATTTTTCACGCAATTCTGCCAATGTACGGTCGTCATAATCGACCTAAATATTGCTACTGTATCCGCCAGCGTCAGCGCTTCATCCATTCGTCGCCCTTCGGAGCAATTGGGATCGTATTACTGGACCATGTGGAAGGATTTTGGTCTAAAACCTTACAAAATACAGTTTATGCAAGAACTGAAACCGAACGACCTGCCACAGCGTTGAATTTTCGGTGAGTGGGCCTTACAGAAAAAAATTTTCTTCAGCGACGAAGCTTATTGATGGCTGAAGAGTGGCAAATTCACCTGGAAAATGCACTGTTTGGTGCAGCTCATGGTCCGACGGAGTCATTGGTCCGTGTTTTTCACAAATGACCGTGAGAACAACGTTACCATCAATGACGCCCGCTAAAGTTCAATGATTCCCAACTTTGTTTACCCAAAATGCATGAGCTGAACCTGGTCGATATGTGGTTCGCACAGCTTGCGAATCGATGGATAAATTAAGAATTGAGTTCGAGGAGCACTTTATCTCTCGTATTGGATCGCTAAATGGGTCTGCTAGATCGCGTGATTTGACGCCCTTAGACTATTATTTGTAGTGATACGTTAATTAATTCACCTATGAAAATAAACCAGAGTTGATTGCAGCTCTGAAGATCACAATTCATGTGTTATTAGCGAAATATAATACTAGCCAATATGATCGAAAAAGTGACTCACAATTGGACTTTCCTCATGAATGACTTAAAACTTAGACATGATTTACACGAAATAATCCCTTAAAAGTAAATGGCAAGAATTAGTTTATCAACTTAAATAAAAATTTTATCTACTCTCGTAATTTTATGGTGCTTTTTTTGACAGTTAAATAAAACCCAAACTCTTAATCTTATTCACGATTATGTCAAAAAAGTTCAATGCCCGAACATTTTGGCTTTGGGCTTTTCGACGTTGAAGGCAAAGGTTAGGCGGGAGAAAAAAATGTACCAACCCAGTATTAAAACGTCTGTGCGGGCCACATGAGATAAGGGTATTCTCGCTTTAATCAAAATCTCTTTTAGCCGGAGCAGTGGTGTCCGTTCGCTATATACGGCCCAGTCATCTTAGTCGTTAAATCCGCAGAACCCTAAATTAAGGCGACGTCACTAAACATTTCTTTCGTTTATATTCTTTTCTTCTCTCGCTTAAGAGCTCTATTTTCAGAGCTTCTAAGACGAAGAAGAAGAATCGGAATGATTAAGGTTTTCCTTGTTCTTTTGTGAGAATGTTCTACTCCCCAGTTGCTTTTGAGCTCAAAGAAGCAAAGGTCGGCAAGAATTATTTTGCGTTGGATCTCAGCGTTTTCTTAGGTCGCTAGTGTGAGCTAAGGTAGACGAAATCCTTGACTACTTCAAAGTTGCGATTATCTGATGAAGATGTCAGTATTGCCTTTCCCTGACAGCATACATTTAGTTTTGTCCTCCTTTGCCTCAGACCCAATTTAATCGCTCCGGCTTCAAAGGTCTCAATAATTCACTGACGTCGACGAAAAGTTTCAGACATCCCTACAGCAAGACAAATGCCTGGTAGCGAATGTTAGGAAACTAATATCCCTATAACTCAGATCGGGTAACGATGCTTCCATTCATTATGTATGATTTCCTCTAACCATATTTTATAGATGAGCGGACGTAATTTCCCAATCAGCTCATCTACGAGGGTTCAATAGTACTTCGATAAGTACTTAGCCTACAAAAGAAAAACAAAAATTTTGGAGAAATGACGATTTATTTTTCAATATAGTCTCCTTTTAGCTGATACACTTGACTCAGCGATGCTCCAACTTCTTTAACCCGTCTGAAAAATACGTTTTCTCGAGGTCTGCAAAGTAGGCCTCCGTGGCGGCGATGAACTCCTCATTCGACTGAAATTTCCGGCAAGTGACTTTTTCAAGTTTGGAAACAAAAAAAAGTCGCACGGGGCCAAATCTGGAGAATACGGTGGATGGGGCAGTAGTTCGTAGCCCTATTCGACCAATTTGGCCGTGGCAAGGGCAAGGGTGCGTTATCATGGTGGAAGAGCACTTTTTTCTTCGCCAAGTGGGGCCGTTTATTCTTCAATTCGGCGTCGAATCGCCCCAATAATTTGGCATAGTACAGCCCTGTGACCGTTTTGCCCTTCTCCAGGTAGTCGATGTGGATAACACCTTGTGAATCCCAGAAAACGGTGGCCATCACCTTACCGGCCGATGGGACAGTCTTCGCCTTCTTCGGAGCACGTTCGCCGGGTGAAGTCCACTGTTTCGACTGTTTCTTGGACTCTGGTGTGTACCAGTGGATCCATGTTTCGTCGACTGTCACGAAACCACGCAGAAACTCCTTCGGATTGCGCTTAAACAGCGTCAAACACTGCTCTGAAGTGGTCTCACGGTTGCGCTTGTTGTCCGGAGTGAGCAAACGCGGCACCCATCGCGCCGACAGTTTTCTCATGCCCAAAATTTCATGCAGGATATGACCCACGCGATCTTTTGAAATGCCTACTGTCTCAGCTATCACGCGCACCTTCAATCGGCGGTCTGCCAATACGAGATCGTGGATTTTTGTCACGTTATCCTCCGTGGTAGCCGTTTTCGGGGCACCTGGACGTGGCTCATCAAAAACCGACGTGCGACCACGTTGAAACTCGTTAAACCAATTTTTGATCGTCGCCATCGAAGGAGAAGAGTCACCCGTACACAGATCCAAACGCTCTTTGATTTCGCTGCTCGATTTCCCTTCCAAAAACAAGAATCGAATCACCGACCGATATTGCTCTTTTTCCATTTTTCTAAAATCCGCGGACACTCCCGCTTTCACACGCGGTCAAAACAAAATTAAGAGTCTGATCCGGCTGAAATTTCGACAGTAGCCGATAGTAAGTACAGTATCGCTCTTGCGATACTGGCGCCATCTGGTACTTATCGGACCACCCTCGTACAGCTGCTCTAAACAGTTCCGCAGGCATCCGGTCTACGCCAACTTCGATATCGTTAACTCAACCTCGTCTAAGTATTATGGACGGAATTCTCTCTCATCACCTCTATAAATCTGCAGGAGTGATCTTTCAATATCTCCACATAATCTTGCAACTTGTCCGTGTTCATCCCTGCAGGCTTTCAGCCTGGCTTTATAGCCCTGTCATGACGTTTTACTTTTGGCACAACTTACTTTCCGTCTTCAAGTCAGTCGTGGAAGCAAAATAAAGTCACGGAGATTAATGAAAGATTTCGAAAAGTTGACACGACCACCAAACAGAAACTATACCACTGATCTCAGGGTATTGAAGAAGACTACCTTATGCAGCTCGGTTATACATTTAGCACGGAAGATAACGAACCTATTGGCGATGCGGGGCGTTCCAAATGGGTCCAGTAGGAGTATGAAAATGCCGCAAGTAATACTTTTGTTAATCTTGACAAAAGTACTAAGTTTGTTCAAGAAATAAGGTGATTTTTTGAATTTCCCGACATAAGTTCAATCTATTTTCAAAATTTGAGTTTAAGAATCAGCACTAAATTTTTTGGGGAAAGTAGGTGTTTCAACGTACTTGAAATGTTTATTTGGCGAGTCTTCTCTGAGCAAAAAACAGTTTATAAGGCTTTACACAGATTGCTGAGAAATTGTTAATAACGATACATGCTCTGGACGCCCCAACACGTGAAAAACGGATGAAAACGTGGAAACAATGAAAAACATTGCTATGGAGAATCGTCGAATCACTATCAGGGAAGTTGCTGAGGATATTGGCTCATGCCATGAAATAATTTCAGATATTTTAGGCATGAAAGATCAGGATACTAACCCTCCTATTCAGACTCAAATATTTAAATATTAGTTGAATCAAGCCACCTTAAGCCTGTTAAAGCTCTTCATTCGTGGTCTTGAACCTCATTTTCCTTTTTGACTTCTCATTAAAATTCGACAATAACGCAGCTAAACGGCTTTCATTTACATGAATACAACTAGTTCTCTTCAGTAAATCCCATGACTCCATTTTTATAATCTAATAAGCCCCATCAAGCTATCGACCACGCCTACTTTTAACCAAAAACTCAAACACAATCGAACAATTCATAGACAAACTACCGAATTTGGTAACAAATAATCCACAACACTTTACGGAGCAACGCCCCAACATTTAAGATACAAAACGCCCCGCCTTCTAACAGCATACACCTTCTCAAAAAGCAATTTCCCTTTGTTTTCACTACCCAAGTCGATTCTCGAGATTGAATATCTGACCGGCACTCATCAGGTAACCAGTAACCTTTCCCACGCATTGTCTGCTGCCTCATTCCCGAACTCACTCGACTCAAATTGGATTCCAAGAAAAGAGAAAAGAGCATCGAACCATTTCCATATGGCTCGGCAGAGTTCACCGAAGGCCAATCGTCACCGTGAAGGTCGTCGTCGGCGTCGTTATTGTCGGCATCCGGACACAAAATAATTCTTTCTCCATCGTCGTTGTTGTTATTGAATTAAAAAGAACTTATTTTACTAATTCGGATTAATGGCGTTTCCAGTAACCAATCCACGGTATCAACTAGCTTGGGATACCTACCAACCGAGGGAAGGGGCAGGTTAATAGCCACGTATTTTTCCGTTCCCAATATAGATCACAACCAACTTAGGTAGCTACATTTGTGCTCGAATCCACGGCTTCTCATTATTGTTATTTCCCAAGAGCGCCAGGTGCTATTATTCAAATGGATACAACAACAACAATGGCAAAAAGTGACGAATTCAAGTCGAATTAGAGGTTGAGATTGAATCCGTATCCAGCTATCCGGCGAGAAATAAACCAACCCGATGTGATTCACCCGAAAAGAGGTGAGAAGCGAACTGATTCAAAATACAACAGAACGCGAACGACCAAGAAGAGCATGCTGTAGTGAGGGGCCGCGGAGATCAAGAAATGGGCGTTGACCCGTTTCGAGTTTTCGGGAACAGTTGAATGTGATTTGCTTTGCAATTATTTCGTTGGCGAAATTTTCAGGAACGAAAACAAAGAACGAGTCAACAACCCATGATTTCAATCGCAACTTGCCGCAGGCACTAGTAAGCTAGTCGGCAGGTAGGTCTGAGTTAGGCAGGTGTCAAGGAAGGGGGTGGTTATTGGCTAAGGAATTCTTTTGTTTAGCGATTGTTTGGTTACAATTCGAGTTACTTTGTTTTTCTGTTTGCTATTGTACTTAATTGTTTGTGAGCGCGTCCATGTACAGCACAGCGAAGCACTTCTATTCTAGGCCAGCGACCTGGTTCGGATTTCAATTTTTTTTTTCGTTTTTCTTGTTTCTACCGATTCCGATTGCTGACTGGTGCACGTGTTTCGTTTTGTTTACGCGAAAAGTTCAGTGTAACCCATTTCTCCCTTTCGTCTCCAAATTTCTGTTTTATAGTATTCCCGAGAGGATGAGAAATAGTGGCGATATTCTTGGGTAATTTGTCAGCGCATGGTGCCGAGCTGAAGCGGGAGAGTTATGAAAGGAACAGCAATCTATAGCCGTAGTAAACAAGTCAAACATGGGAATCTGCTTAGTTGAAGTGTCAGATTGACAAATGTTAACGAATTAAAGGGGGCTAGAGAGGGTTGAGTACTGTAACTGAATTCGCAGAGAGTTCG
Source organism: Merodon equestris (assembly GCA_958301585.1). Taxonomy (NCBI): domain Eukaryota; kingdom Metazoa; phylum Arthropoda; class Insecta; order Diptera; family Syrphidae; genus Merodon; species Merodon equestris. The sequence continues at coordinate 107,086,899 of OY284414.1, forward strand.
AGAACGAACAACGAAGACAAGGAGGAAAAGAAAAATTACACTTAATTTCGGTTGGGATTTCGGCATTTTATAGAGCGTTGGCCTATTTTGGAGGTGATTCGCCTATTTGAGAAATCCGAACCCATTGAGGCTGTGTAGGAAATCAAAGTTGTAACAACACCGTGTGGTAGCTGATATATTGAGAAAACACATTATAGCTTCTAGCAACTGAGAAGAAATCATGTTCAGACAAATGTTCGAAAATCCCTTCTGTTCCCGATAGGCTCAAAGTAATTTTATTTCTACATAAATACAGCAACCTGGCTTTGAGACTATGTAACTGAATTACCAAACGATTCTTTGCATATTTAGTCCTCTTTGAACTAGTTGCGAATACCGACTTTACAATATTTCTTATAAAATCCTTAAATAATGTTGAAAAAGGAATTTTTAACCACTTGGTAAGGAATCTGCCTTATAACAATGACATTTGTCCACTATTTTGGCTATGAATTTGAGCTTGTGTTTCTGTCTTTAATTTTTGGTGTAAAAACCAACTCTTGGGGGAGTATTTCATACAAAAAAGTTGCATTGAGCCGAGTTTTGTGAATATTCGATCTTATTCAGCTCAATATCATTTTTCCAACAACATTTTTTACAAAACACTAAACTTGTACACTTTTCTGAAACTTTAAATGTCACTGTACCAGAGAATTTAGAAATATTAAAAAGTAACATAAGTATAAAAGAATGACGGTAATTTGAACACGCGGCAGTTTTGCATAATTTCCTCCGTTTTTACCTTCTTCATCGAATAACTTCAAATTGATTGCTCCACAACTTATATCACAACGTATATCTTCGCAAAATTTCATAGCATAATTTACATGACATATACATACATATGTATGTATATTTGTAAGATATCCCAATTCATCGCTCTCTAATTACCCAATCAGTGATTTATGGCTTATTCGGCTGAAAAATGAAAAAAACGAAAAACCAAACATACCATACACATATGCTAGTGTACTCGCATACTCCTTGCTATCTTCACTTTCAATCAGTAAGCAAAAATATCTTCTCATCAGCATCTTAAGGCAGATTTGAAACACCCTTCCTTTGCCTTAAGGATATTGGGATGGTTCCTTAGCAAAAAAAAACGAAGAGAAAAAAAAAAAGGATGACTAATCACTTCGCATTTTGCTCAATACGAGTCCGGCGACTTGAGACTTTTTAATTTCGCATAAAGATATTACAAATCCTTCTTTTTTTCCGGTCTCGAGCATGATTGAAACAGCTGGAATAAAAGGCACGGAGGTTTAGACCTTTACATATTACATTAGGTTTATCAGAAAGATGGATACCATTACCATTTCCTGCTTTTTTTTAGAGGGAGGAAATGGGTTTTCGAGCTGTTTATTTTTGTATTTGAAAAAGCCTCGAAGTAGTTGAAAGTGTGGTTTGGGTGAAAATATTTTTTGAAATAAAACACTCGCAGTTTGTGGTTTAAAAATTGAAAATTGATCATTCGACGGGATTGCGTGCAACACGTGTTTAACGTCATTAAAGCTGAATTATGGTAGGCGCTATAATTTTATAGCGAAATAATGAGGCATAAAGGCAAGATAAGGAAACGTAATAAGGTCTATTGAAGAATGCCCAATAAGGAACTGATGGCTGTTCACAATTACTACATTCATGCAGTAGTCATGGATTCTTGGTGGCTTTTACGTATCTCTATTTAGTCTTTCCTCATTACTTTAGGTAATGAATATAGATAAATACCAAACAAATTAATTTTTATACTTCACTACTAACTCTGAAACCGTTAAGTTGGAAGCAATAAATGGCATTTTTATGCATAAAAAAACCAACTTACGTTCCACAACCTCTTTTATGTAGATTTTGAAATTTCCCACAACTATCGCTCCATAGATTCATCAATCCCGAACTGTCAATCACATAAATGTAACCATGCCATTCTTCACCCATCAGGTTATTGTTCTACGTAATGTGGATTGTATTGCTAATTGGCAGACATTGAGAGTATGCATGCCACGATCCATGTGTGTTGATCGTGCTCGTAAAACTTTGATGGTTTCGAGTGCTATGATCTGATTAGTGGATCATATGCATTATCCCGTTCCGACTCATGCGTTGTATTCGCTGAACGATCGGGTTCACCACAGGAAGACTCTTCAATCGATCCGGGTGAGAAGCCAATGATCGACAATGGATTTCTGTGTTTCTACGTACTTGCAACACTTTTTTTTTGCTTTGATTGTTCGTGGCTTGATTGTTGTTGTTTGGGATAAGAGCACAGCGTGAAAACGTGACCGTCAGCGTGAATGACTTAATTGTGTTTCCAACAATTTCGTTTTCTTGTCAATTTAATTGGACCCCTTTGATCGACCTAAAAACAAAACAAAAACAAAACCGGTACGACACATGGAGTATCCAAAGCTGATTCATGTCTTAAGCCATAATCCAACACCTTTGTTTGCTGATAGTTCGTGTCATGGCACTAATTAGTTAGTCAAACCGCGGCTCAAACTATTTTTATCAACAAAAAAAAAACTAAACAAAAACAAAAATATTGACTTTCGGTTTTTATTTAAACAAAACATTTATAACAAATGAATGAAACATATAGCGAAGTATTCGAGTAGGAATTAACGTTAATCAAGGAATTATGTAAATTGTGTGCCGAAATTCCGCGATGAGGATGACATACTACCTCGGGGCATGAGTTATTATCTGAAAGTTTGCCGTTTTCTTTGTTTTCGTTTGTTTGTTGGTTTTTATTTATTTGCTTCGATAGGGAAATGGGCCCGAGTGGAACAGGTTAATGACCCAATTTGTGGTGATTATGGTTTGATAGATGTGACGAAAAGTTACATTCTGTTATAATAGATAGTTTTGACTAAATGGTTTATGCCCTTAAGGGGTTTTTGGGGGGGCCAGTGGTCATTATTTATTAGATCACAGGGGTTTCGGCTTATGCCATCATGTCCTAAATTTGTATGACCCCGAGCGATGAAGCGTGATACATAGGTTTTGAATGAGATAATTAGCGTTTGGGTATTACTAGCCAGCGTGGATAAGGTTTAGTGCAAGATTTATAGCAAGTCTATTTTAGCCTCGGAAACATCTTTATGTTAAGCTCATTTCATTTAATTAACCTTTGATCTTCTTAAGGTCAAATTAAAACTTGATTGTCATTATAATGTGGGTAATATGCATATTGTTGGGGTTCGAGTCGCACTATAAGAAGATGATCGATTGGAATCTGTGGATTTGCTAGAAATAAATTATGTAAAGACCGTATAATACCGAAGTAAGGTCACAGATTGTACCTATTGTGAATGCGTCTATTGTCGCGTTCAGTAGTGCGCAGTCAATCCTGTAGTCTTGCAGTATTCTTTAGCGTTTGCCATGAAGATTATGGACATGGAGCTTGTTTTTCTTTTGGTATTAGTATGGTATTGAAGCGAAACAGGAAAACATAGAATATACTTTGCAAATTATAGCTGAATGCAAAGAATTGGCTGCATTTTTGAAAAAGAGAGAAAATCAGTCTTATTCCGACCTTTGCACAATGCAGCCTCTGTCGCCTCAATGCAATATGGTTTAAAATATAGTTCTCACTCGAACATTTTGCCACTAAGGCAGTTCAAATATTTGAAAAGGAGCGCCACTGTGATAGTTCTTAAAAGTTATATTTGCTTTGAAATTTCAGAAGAAATTTCCAAAATTTACTCAGCTACAGGTGAAATTTCATGAAACGATATATCCATGCTGGTATGACTAGATAGCTTGGTGGTGCAAATACAGTTCATCAGAAGTCAGAAAAAAAATCAAAAATATCGTCATATGACCCGCAGCAAAAGAGTTGAAAGTGGTTATCTTGTTTTCTTTCTTGAAATTTTTTTTTTAATTTTTTGTAATCGCAAACGGTAAGATTATGAGGTGTATTCAAAAAATAAGGTGACTTTTTGAATTCAAAGATCTAACTACATTCGATTTTCGATTTGTTGATTTCTTATGTTGGTACACATGTCCTCCAACATACGTTGATATTGTCGGCCGAAAAAAAAATGGTTCGAAGATTCTGTTTTAATTTTGTGAGAAAATAAGAGTAAGTTCTTAAGTAAGACTGTGGAATTTGGCGAATCTACTCTGAGCAAAAAAATGTTTATAAGCGGTACAAGTTTTTCCCAGAAGGTGGGTACGATGTTAATGACGATGCCCTGGACGCCCCAGCTCTTCAACAATGGATAAAAACGTTGAAACAATGAAGAAAATCGTCATGAAGAATCGTCGAATCACTATCAGTGAAGTAGCTGAGAATATTGACATATCGGTTGGCTTATGTCGTACTTTTTTTCAGATATTTTGAGAATGAAAGTACAGTCACATGAGTATTGCTTAGGAGTTGTTGCATAACGTGAATGACAATTTTGCTGAAAACGAGATTTGTGGAAAAGGTACGTCCGGATTTAAGGGAAGAAAGTTCATGACTGTCGCATCGCGATAATGCACCTTATCGTCCCTGCTTGGTCGTCATTTTTTGGCATGGTTATCGCCAAGCGTGATGTAAAAACTTCAAGCCTTGTAATCAAGTAATTTGATATAACAGTTTGCGAGTGACAGTTTGAAGGAGTTTTCAGGCAGGCGGTGTCATAAGGCCATATTTCTTTTGAAAATAATGTAGGTGCGACCGTTTCACTAAATGGATTGCGCTATAGTACGATGTTGACTGAGTTTCTTCGCCTGAAGTTGGTGGTATAGATGTGGACGATGTTTATATTCAGCAGAACGGCGAAACACACCACACCACAGCTGTAACAATAGCTCTATTTCGTAACAAACAAGAATTCATTCTTTACAGGGAATAGTGGACATACATAGATACATTAAAGGTGATTGAGAGATATTGCAGCTTTAGTCCGGTTTGTTCAATTTATAGTTGAGACAATAGGCACCCGAATTGGTGTGTCTTTATACGAGGGTGGTCCGATAAGTACCGCCAGATGGCGCCAGTATCGCAAGAGCAACTTACTATCGTGTAGTACATTCTAGTAGATGGCTACTGTCCAAATTTCAGTTTTGTTTTGACCGCGTTTGGAGTGTCCGCGGATTTTAGAAAAATAGAAAAAGAGCAATATCGGTCGGTGAATCGATTCTTGTTTTTGGAAGGGAAATCGCGCAGCGAAATCAAAGAGCGTTTGGATGCTGTGTACGGTGACTCTTCTCCTTCGATGGCGACCATCTAAAATTGGTTTAACGAATTTCGACGTGGTCGCACGTTGGTTTTTGATGAGCCAAGTCCAGGAGCCCCAAAAATGGCTACCACAGAGGATAACGTGACAAAAATCCACAATCTCGTATTGGCAGACCGCCTATTGAAGGTGCGCGAGATAGCTGAGACAGTAGGCATTTCAAAAGATCGCGTGGGTCATATCATGCATAAAATTTTGGGCATGAGAAAGCTGTCGGCGCGATGGGTACCGCGTTTGCTCACTCCGGACAACAAGCGCAACTGGGAGACCACTTCAGAACAGTGTTTGACGCTGTTTAAGCGCAACCCGAAAGAGTCGACGAAACATGGATCCACTGGTACACCCCAGAGACCAAGGAACAGTCGAAACAGTGGACTTCACCCGGCGAACGTGTTCCGAAGAAGGCGAAGGCTGTCCCATCGGCCGGAAAGGTGATGGCCACCGTTTTCTGCGATTCACAAGGTGTGAACCACATCGACTACCTAGAGAAGGGCAAAACGGCCACAGGGCTGTACTATGCCAAATTATTGGGCCGATTCGACGCCGAATTGAAGAAAACATTCGCCCCACTTGGCGAAGAAAAAAGTGCTCTTCGACCATGATAACGCACCCTTGCCATGGCCAAATTGGTCGAATTGGGCTACGAACTACTGCCCCACCTGCCTCCACCGTATTCTCCAGATTTGGTCCCGTGCGACTTCTTTTTGTTTCCAAACTTGAAAAAGTCACTCGCCGGGCAGAAATTTCAGTCGAATGAGGAGGTCATCGCCGCCACGGAGGCCTACTTTGCAGACCTCGAGAAATGGTATTATTCAGATGGGTTACTGCAGTTGGAGCATCGCTGGGTCAAGTGTATCGAGCTAAAAGGAGACTATATTGAAAAATAAATCGCCATTTCTCCAAAATTTTTGTTTTTCTTTTGTAGGCTAAGTACTTATCGGACCACCCTTGTATATGTTTGTTCAAGTAAACATCTCATAAGAAAGGTGATCCATATAACTGCGACAATTATAGGGACGTAAGTCTCTTAAGCTTCTTTTAAGATCTACTCTGCTATACTGAGTGAACGCCCGAAATCGTTCGTGAACTATCGCAAATTTCACACTATGGCAGTTATTGGTTTAGGCCAATTTCGAATTGAGACGCGACCTTCTTCTGCCGACTTTAAGGTCGCATACTGCAGTGACTTTCAGGCTGTGGAGGATAAGAATAGAGAATTCTCATTGCTCTATTTATGTCATTAATAAACTAACTGAGATCTTGTCATCTGATTTCTTCAGCATCATCTTTGAAAATATCGTGAAGGACTCACTGGCCAGTACAAGAGGAATGACCTATTTAAAATCTGCAAATTGCTTTCATAGTAGATGTTGACATGATTAAAGCATTTCATCACACTGAAACAGAAGCGGCTAAAGTGGGTTTAGGTTAGATTTGTTTTTTAGAGCAAAGTTGAATATATGCTGTCATCAGAGAAAGACCAGAACACCAGCTGTGACAATTATAGCTTTCAAGTACTGAAGAATTGCATCTACCTTGGTCCTTTGATGATAAAATCAGCAACAACACTAACGCTGGCGCAAATTAACTTGTGCTAATCGCTGCTCCTTTAGCGCTATGAAGGAATTGAGAAGGAGAGTGCTTTCTCCAGAAACCAAGGTAATTCTTTCAAGAACTCAATCTCTCGGTGTTCCTCTACGGGTTTCTCTACGAATTTCCAGAAAGTTTTTTCAACAATTTTAGTATAGTGGATAGTTTTGTCGCGGGATTCGCACCCCATTACATCGGCGTCAGAAGCCAGCACCATGCCCCTTTTGAGAGTTTTGTGACGTATCCAAAACATCATGAACAAAGCTTAGACATATGGTAAACAAACCACTTTGACACATTAGTGATTTTGTTTTTGCGTCATATACTTTTGATTGTGTGAAAATGTCTGATTTTGTGCCAAATAATCATCATTTGCGGGAAGTGTTGCTTTTCTTCTTTCATTCGAAGAAAAAGAAGAAAGCGGCTGAAGCGCATCGAGAACTCCAAAAAGTTTACGGAGATGCTGCTCTAGGTCAAACAAAGTTGCGTCGCTTCAGAGACGGTGGTTTCGATGTTGACGACCGTTCGCGTGAAGGAAGGCCAAAAACCTTCGCTGAATTGGAGGCATTGCTCGATGAGGATTTATGCCAAACACAAAAAAGAGCTTGCTTCAATATTAGGAGCTACCCGCCAAGATATTTCCAAGCGATTGCATGCGTTGGGAATGATTCAAAAGCAAGGAACTTGCGTTCCTTATGATTTGAAGCCAAGATATATAAATTGAGTGTCGTTTTTTCGCATGTGAACAGCGGCAAAAAGAGAAAAGTTTTCTTCATCGCATCGTTGCGGGTGATAAAAAAGGATTCATTACAGCAACCCAAAGAGAAAAAATTATGGGGACAGCCAGGTCAAGCTTCTACATCGTCGGCTCGGCCGAATATTCACGCTGCGAAGGTTATGTTGTGTATTTGGTGGGATCAGGGCGATGTTATTTATTATGAGCTATTGAAACCAAAGCATGACAACGCTCGGCCACACGTTGCCAAATCCCTTAAAACCTACTTAGAAACGGAAGTCCTATCTCACCCGCCATATTCCCCAGATATTGCGCCGTCCGATTACCAGTTGTTCCGTTCGATGGCACATGGTCTGGCTGATCAGTAGTTCCATTCATATGAAGACATCTCTAAATGACCTCAAAAGACGAACACTTATACCGTGACGGTATGCGAGCTCTGCCAGAAAGATGCGAAAAAGTTATCGCTAGCGATGATCCATACTTTGAATGATTCATTTGTAACTGTTTTTTCACAATAAAGTTGCATTTTCATAAAAAAAAAACAGGGAGAACTTATGTAGTTGAGTCCCTAATAAAATAACCATTTAACAAGGATTCCATAAGACAGTAGAGAAAATTTTCTTATATGGCAAATGACTTTGTTAATTCTTTTTAAGTTTTCAACAAGCTGAGTGAGCTTTCACAAAAAAAAAATTATGATTTAATCCATGACAGTCCTAAATCAAAACTTAGAAAAATTACATTTTTCGTTGTGTTGGTCAACTTGTCAGGGAATTATGAATTCTGTCTCCCGTATATGGAATTGAATTAAAAACCAGTAAAGATCTAGAAATGACAGATAATGGTTTCGGTGAGTCTTTTATTACACAAACTAGGGTTTGCGAGTGGAAAGGAGGCTGCTTACGGTGACGGGCGCTTATCATATTCGAAACATGGAAATATCGAACGAAATGATTATGAACAATCACCGCATCAGAAAAGTCACTGAATATACAGTGTCGTCTATTATGTACTAGGTGTACAACTTTGCTTCCGCCGTTTTTTCCCCAACATTTGAGGGTTTAATGAAACAAATTGGTTACACATGTATCATTCAAAGTATTTTCCATCGCTGGCCACTACATACTTCCTTCCGTCTTTCGGACAATGTACGAATCCCGCATCGAAAAAATTGTTCATCTTCTGAAGCGATCCATAAATCGATCCAATTTGTGACTTCTTCATGAGATCGGAAGTGTTGGTCAACCAGGCCATGCGCCATCGATCGAAACAATTGATAGTCAGATGGAGCAATGTCTGGAGAATAAGGCGGGTAGGATAAGACTTCCCATCGTAACGTTTCCAAGTACGTTTCGACCTCTTTTGCAACGTGGGGTCGAGCGTTGTCGTGCTGCAAAATTACTTTATCGTGCCTCTCGTTGTATTGCGGCCGTTTGTCTTTCAATGCTCTACTCAAACGCATTAATTGCGTTCAATAACGAGCATGTGATTGTTTCACTTTTTTTTAACACCTCATAGTACAGGACGCCGAGCTGGTCCCACCAAATGCAGAGCATGATCTTGATGCCGTGGATATTCGGTTTGGCCGTCGATGTGGAAGCATGGCCGTGATATCCCCATGATTTTTTGGGTTTAGAATTATCCTAATGAACCCATTTTTCGTCGCCGGTCACAATGCGATGCAGAAATCCCTTCCGTTTTTGCCTCTGAAGCAACTGTTCACAAACAAGCAAACGCCATTCAACGTCTCTTGGTTTCAACTTATGTGGGACCCAAGTTCCTTCTTTCTGAATCATGCCCATGGCTTTGAGACGTTTTCAAATGGCTTGCTGTGTCACTCCCACTGATCGTGCCAATTCTTCTTGAGTTTGACGCGAGTCTTTATTCAGCAATGTCTCCAATTCTGCATCTTCGAAAACTTTCTCTCTTTCACCACTATGCCGGTTATCGACGTTAAAATCATCGTTCTTGAAGCATTGAAACCACTCACGACACGTTCTTTCACTAATAGCGTCCTCACCATACCTGAGAGCATTAGATGAGACTCAGCCGCTGTTTTTTCATATTGAAACAAAACAGTAACACCTCGCGCAAATGACGAGAATTTGACTCGTAAACTGACATTTTCGAGAAAAACTTTTATGATGCATACACAAATCGACTAATATTTAAATGGTGTTCTGTTGATCGAGGTCCAAGCCAACCGCCTGACGTCTGCGATCTGTTTTTTTATGACCGCTACTTACCATTATCGCCACATATCGGCAAACGGCGGAAGCAAAGTTGTACACCTTATTGTTCCGAAAGTTAATTTAAATAAAAAAAACATTTCTAAATTAGACTTCGACCAAATTCTTATTCCAGCATATTGGCTAAATCTTACCATAATAAATGGTGTATAATAACATTTAAACCTTCTCCATGGGAGTCCTTGACAAAGTTCGATTAAATTTCGTCACACATCGGACAACAATTTGCCCATAACCTTACAAATACTCCTTTTCAAAATGACAAATGTTTGCGAATTGTAAGCACAATCTTTTACAAAGCCCCACAGAAAGATATCCAACGCCAACAAATCACAGGATTTTGGTGGCCAATTCCAATACCAAAACGCGAAATAAATCGTCCCGAGTTTTTCTCTTTCATTAAAGTCAAAACGGATCATATTTTGTGTGAGATGCTTGCCGTCTTGTTGAAAACATATGTCTTCTAATTTGAAACTAAAAAAATTTGGTTAATATTTGGCTACTAGTATAGCGCTGAGAATTCAAGATGACGATTGCCTCTTCCCCACTTCTACGCTTTCATTAATGGCAGCCATATTTTCTGCAGAACGTACATTTCAATAATGGATAGATCTTATGACTTCTGTAATAGAGCCAGTCTCTTCAATTTTCAGTTACAGATTTGTCGGTATCAAACTCAGATTTACGTTATGCCAACAACAATCGTCTCGTAATGCACGAAATGTACCTATCACTTGATTGATAGTAAGTTTTTACAATTTTATCACACTTAACGGTTGTCGAGCAGTCTATATTGTAAAATGGTAAGCCTTAGGCTAAATAAATACAGTATCGGATTACAGTTTGGCTAATTATATGTTATTAAAACAGGGATGTCAAATTCGGACCGTAAGTTGGATAACTTTATATCAGTTGTTTCTGAAGAAGTTTTCTTCAATTTCTTCTTCCAGCGGCGATTGGGAGTTGCTTGCTGGCGTTAAATAAAAGTAGTAATCATGCAGAACTAGCAAAGATGAAAATTCCTGTTACTTTTTGAACATTAGCTTTTCTGAAAAAAAAAAAAAAATATATATATATACACCCATCTACCTATGAACGTTCATTAAATCGCAAATTTATACTCGCACTCTACGGGTATTATAACGAGTCTAATGTTACGCTGAAAAGCACTAATTACCATGAATTATAAACGAATTAAAAAAACACGTATAATTCTTCCGAGAGACTTTAAACTTAAATTGCTTTATAGACTAATCAGAATAATACCGTAAACTTTGCTATTAAGCAAAGTGAGCGCGGTAGCAATAGAGTACTGGAATTGGGACTATGAAACTATGCAAAAATGTATAATCCTTTGCATGAAGCCTTTGAGTAATCTCGAAATAGAATTTTATGAGAATTCCTTCCATTCTGAATCACTTTTTGACCCACTTCCATCAAGCAATTTCCACAATTCATAAACGGATAAAGGTCACTTCGAACACCGTGATCCATTAGACCTTCCTCGATTCCCCAAAAACAGTTGCAAAGCAGAGCACACCACAACAAAAACATCAAAAAAAAAAAAAAAAACTAGGCACACTCGAAATAATCGTTCCACCACATCGATTCGTTGGCGCCACGATTCCAAACAATTATTGCCATAGCGTGTCCAAAAGCTTCCAAAAACCGCCAGCAAAGGAAGCAAATCAACAAACTGAATAAAAAAAAAATAGACTTGAAGCTCCGCTCTATGTACGGGTGGCATATTGAAAAATAAAAACCGCCAAGCAGCTTTGGGGGGGACAGAAAAATATAGCAAAGAATCCAAGCAAATATTGGTTTATTGCCGTTTATGGGAAATTCATAGATTCACGGCACCGTTGCCGTCGTCTGTCTAATGGCCATGCGGTGAGGCAACGTGCCTATTCGCGATATGCAGCAGTGAAGGAGCAAGCATGGAAGTCGGAATGAGCACACGAACACCGAATTACTCATGCCATTGCAATTACGAGAATGAGTACGAGTTCGAGTACTCCTAATGCACTATGGATGTGACGGTGCCTATGATACGGATGACTGTGCCTTGACTTCATCGTTGGCGTTGTTCTATTTTTAGAAGTCCATCGGGGCTTTACGGGCCACTTGACAATATTAGTGGCGCCGCATTCTGAGACTACCGTGCCCCGGGCTCCAATATTCGTGTATGAATTGTTTGCCATTCCCATCGCACACTGCAATACGGATGCGAATACGAGTACACATGGATATGGATATACCGTCCCATTCAAAATAGTGTTGACTAATTTCATGAATGAATTCTCGACGCTCGAGTGGGTTCGGCCACGTCGCCTTCCGCAGCTCTCGCGTACGTCGTCAGTTGGGCATTCAAAACACTTTCCATTACATTGAAGCGGGAGAGAGGGAGAACATAAAAAAACACCGGCGCGCGGCACGCAGGGAGTGTCGCTTTTGACAGGTAGATACCACAGCACGACCGCAGCCAGCCAAGCCAGCGTAAGAATGATGATGACATTTCAGAAAATAGTCGCCGCCGCGGTGCATGTTAAGCAGAATACCTGAAGCGATTGTAGGTATCAAGCCGGAGCGTTTTGGGTAAACAACGAGAAGCGTTTACATCCTGTACGACTAACCATATTTGGTGTCCGTCGTTATGTACTGTCATATGCGCGATGGATTCGTTATGGATGTTTTGACTATGACTGCGATGACGCAGGTGGGATGATTAGTCAGCGACTGAGCTCGGCTTTGAATTCAAGCCATGAAAGGAACTTGGAGGAACAATGGTGTTGGCCTGATTGCGTTGTGACTATATGCCAACGATCCGTTCATGTGGGCACGATTGTTCGCGTTGTGTATGGAAACGATTGACAGGTGGTGCGGGTAAACGCCAAACGATGACGAAGACGTCAACGATTGTTTTGAGAAAGACACACGAATGTGGGTCTCACGGTGGGACTGGCTTCAGGTGTTTGTTGTTGCTTCGACTATCAGAGAGGAAGTCACTGATCCAATTTGGACAATCTATTTTGCATAAAGTCGCTAGCTCGCGATCGGAAGGAAGGAAGTAAGTCTCTATGTATGTCGAGTTGGTCATCGGATTTCCTCTATCGTTTTGGAGCCGAGGAAGTGAAAGGTACATTTCAGGTTAAGCGGTACTTATTACATGAATCTTGAAGAGCACTCTTCGGTAACACGACACCCGCCCGTGATTATCCGCCCTTAATCGGATTTCCAAACCGATGGGCGCCTGTGAGAACTGCATCGTTATCGTCTCAAAAAGAATCTGTTTACGTCTGTCGATGCACAGAACAAGTGCGTTCCTAACGAATACACAACGTGTGCGAAGCAGATATGCTCTACGCTGTACAACAACAACAAAAAATGAGAAAAATATGCGGCGCCAAGTTAATTGCTGAATTTATTTATCAATTCGCCGGATGTTCGCGTTCACAGCCAGCGATAATGATAAGAATCTGCGTCCGACAACAGAGAAAACACCAAGGTCACGGAGTCAATGAATCCCAGCACCAGATAGAGATAATCAACTGACACTCAAGCTCTTCCATTCAAGTTCTAGAATAGAGGTTAGGTTCATGCGTTTGCCTGGTACGATCGAACGAAAACAACGATCTTTGGAGAGCGCCACGTTCGTGCACGGAAAATTGCAAGTGACACCCTCAATTGCAACAGGCGATGACTGGACTGGAAATCAGTAAGAGTCCAAACGTGTACCAGGCACACTCGTGGGCGTATCTACGAGGACCGCATGGGTATAGATACATCCATTTAAAGTGAATGTGCCGTCATCGCGTCATAATAATCACACCAGACCAGCCGTACCCGGTTGTTCATTGTACCATTTGTGGATCGTGGACCAGCCGACCGTTAGTTTCCATTTTCCGTTCTCCTTCACTCGAGTGTTTATTATTTTTTTCTTGTTGTTTCGGCGGAGTGGGAATGACTGGATGGGAATGAGTCAAGTCGTACGTAAGGCGAACAGCCGTGAGTTAATTAGCAAACAACTTAAAGATTTATGATTTGTATCTACGCCTTATGGCGCGCCGAACTAGAACAAGAACCTGATTCCAAAATCTGTTCCTGACCTAGTTGAGCTGAGGTATCAGTCTTGTGCGATATCTTGCATTCACACCCTCTCTACTTAACGAAATTGACAAACAGCAAACGTAGAACCAATAAAGTAGTTCGAAGTACTTCAGCGCGAACACTCTATTCGGACCCGTCTCGCGATCGGTAGTTAATCATACAACGTATTCCTTATACACATTCTGTGTATCTATGAAATGGTCTTATTGGTGAACGCACCCGAGAATGTAGCGTGTAACTTCTGCGGGTGCTGGATACCTTGGAATTCCATTCACTCGTTTTAGTATGCCCTGGACACATTCGTCTTTGTCAACGGTTGAGAATTTGTTTTCTTGTTTTTTGTGACATGCGGTGCGTCAACGCAACACCCCACGGAGACGTGACAATATTGCCACGGATTACTATCACCATAAGTGCAATATGTTTTCAGATAATCTCTTGCATATTTAAACAAAAAGGACTCACATCCTTGAGCGACGAGTAGCTCATACACCAGATATCGCACGCATCACCCATTCGAGGATGAAGGGAGGACACGTTTCGTGAGAAAAAAAAACAAATCCCCTTTCGTGCAACAGTCCAATTTTGGTCGCATTAATCAAGTTCGATGATTTGTAGAAAAGGATCCTTCCTTGTACGTCCATTACGCCAGCCATTCCAGGGCTTAATGGATTCTAACACATTATCCGAATGCCATTAATCTGTTGGGTAATTGGTTAAATATGCGGTAATTGTGGGGTGGACTGATGAGCGCTATCCCTAATTCGAGTGAATTCCATTTTGTATCGTTATTCATTGTCGGAAAACTGATTTAGGGAATCCTCGGTTGTTGTTCGATTGTTGCCGTGTCTCGGGGGCGTGTGGACTTCCGAGAACAATGCATTTTCGGCACATCGATAACGTAGAAATGAAATTGTTTTCCAGGAACTGACACAAAAATTTCGTAACATAGTAATTATCCCCACTTAACTATGTCATTGACATATCATTTGAACGCTAAAGAGGCGACCATAAGCTAAGCTCATGATCATAAGCATGTTGTCATTACCCTCCTTAAACTCACCTCATAATCACAGGCAAATCTCAGTTATTTAGTATTCACCTCGGCTTTTTCAATTTAACTCATGGTCAATAGACCAAATGTCCTTCCTGGTATCCTCTTGGAGTATGATGCCATTTGTAAGTCGCTCTTTTAAAGTTAAAAGCAGTTTTCTTACTGTGGTTTCACTACTTGGCTGTACACAACCGATTGCCCAGCAGAGTGTTTACACATCGCTACCGTTGGTCGAATACATCATGATCCTTGACATTTCCTTCGTGGACTCCACACCCTTTGCTTTTACAGAACAGTGGAGACCTGCCCAACTTACCCTTCATACCCCGTTTGTAATTTCGAGGACTGCTTTTAGACATTTTTTATTTTCAATTTCTTAAACCTACCTCAAGGCTATTGTAGACAAAGATTTTTAAATCCACCCTTACTTTGTGTGTGTGTGCATGTGTACGCACGTTCTTATGTTCTTCGCCTCGCATATCTCGGGAATAAATAATGATATCGACTCTGGACTGCATTGATTTGACGTAAAGTTGTATAGGAAACACCTGATAAACCTTGCAAGCAATTTGAATTGGCTGTTAGTTTTATATAACGAATAAACTATAGGAAAAGTTGTATAAAGTTTCTTGTCTCGTTCTTGCCTCAGTATTTCTCTAGATCAATTGCATCCATAAACCAAATTTTCCGATAGCGAACAACACTCAGTTTTTCGAAATTTGGATTAGATCGAGTTTTTCAACCACTAGCGATGGGATAGGCTTCGAAAGGGTACTAGGTGCGTGGCAAGGGTTTTAGGAGGTGACATGTTAAATGGATGTTGTCGTATATGTTGCTACGCTATATTGCCATGGAGTCATTTTTTGTTGATGACCCCGCTGGTTGCTCCGTGAGTTTTTTTGTCAGGCAAATTAACAAAAGGTTGTCAAGCAACAACTTGTATGGCTCTTTTCATTCTTTTTAAGCACGTCTTACCTCGTTGAAATCAATAAGAAGGAAATTGACAATAAAATATTATGTTGGAGCAGCTTCCGATTCCAAAATGGTAAACTAAACTCACGGAGAGCTCAATGGCAAAAATCTTTGTGGAGTTGAAGCAAGTTGGCAAAGAAGTATCATATTTTAGATGGTCAGGGTTGGCGTAGTGAATGGGAGAGGCAAGTATCACCTCGTCTTTTTTCCAGGGCTTGTGTTACGCTTAGGCTTTCCTTTGCTTCTAAGAAACGTGGAAGAGTTTACGTTTGCCATTGCTAAAATAATTTTTGAAGGACCCGACCTATTCCGTAAAGCTTCTTCAACCAATCACATTAAAGGCATTAAAGGGAATAGAAAAATCTCACAGGTTGTATTGGCCTAATTGATTATTCATTTTAGTCTTAATGGTCGAAAGACATAGTTTTATGAACGTGCCGTCTACTCTTTAGAGTGCCTACACAGGGCTAGCACGACGGACTTTACTCATGCCATCAAAAGCGTTGATGCTCTCTCTCCTATCTCGGGTTAACATAGCTTCACTGAATCTGAGAATCCGAGAATCCGTGTTCGTAAATTCGTTGTGCCTTTTTGCAGTCCATTTTTAATTTCAAATGTTTGGGTAATAGTCACGTTGGCAATTTCCACAACGAAATTTCTACCGTCAACATTTCAAAAATCATGACATGAGCTTGTAATAAAATATCATCTAGCCATACACTCTCGAAGGCTTTTTCCAAGTCAATGAGACAACACCAGTGCATTGGTTCTTACATTTATTTAATTGGATATCCGACACGTGTTTCAACATGGCTGTCATGTCCCGCTCTGAACCCGAAATGGTTATCTGGAATGAATTTAATTGTCCTCAACCCCATAGAGCCCTGTCTATCGACTACCTTCTCGAAGAAATTGCTGATACTCGGAGGGAGACTTATCGAGAGAAGATTCCCTCTTGGGGATTGGTTGCACCGCCGCTGTCTTTCAACGCAGTGGATAATATGCATTCAGGATGGTATACATGTCTAGAGTGACTGATGGGAGGTGCCTGAGCATAACATTGGACATACCGTCAATTATCGGATTTTCTTCTCTTCAATAACTTAAAGATCATCTGGAGATTTTCTGTCGAAATGAATAGCCTAAATAGGATAATTTCATTTTTACCGTGAAGTTGCCACTGAACCTGGTAACACCAAGGTTTTCTGCTCGCCAATGGTCGATATCATTTCGAAAGAAGAAGTCATGAACAGGGCTCTGTTCTCGAGGTCAGGTCTTGGGCTCATTCACCTTGTCCACTTCCTGGAAGACAGCTCCTACTGTCACCACCTTCTCCTGAAGACGAAAAGGCGAAAAAATAGCAAGCGCACATTGTCTCACGTTCTCGGAAGCTCCAGCTCCTGAATGTCATTCAGATTGTTTCTTCGAAATGTTTTGTTATTTGCGGAAACATATTAGGACTGTTGGATTTAACAGCACTGATTTGATTGTTTCTTGTGTGAAAAACAAATCGCACACACTATAAGTGAATGAGAGAAGCTTTGCTCTGGCTCTACGTGAGCTGTTGTGCCATCTAAGAAGAAGAATTCTATTGTTTCAGTGCAAACTCAAAGATTTCTGAGAAAAGAAAAATATGTTTGAAACATGTCTAAAATATTCTAATAAAAATTTATCCACATATTACTAATTAAATCTCTCTGTAAGTCTGCTATCAGCTTTCAAAGAGGTACCATACGGCTTGATTTCATCGGCTATTCTGTGAATTAATTTTTTTTTTTAAATATCCCTAAATTTATGAGGACCTCCAAGGATCTGTCGTTTTTAGAGTTTTGTTTGGGTGTAGGTACAGATTCCTACATCGGTGAAGGTCTTGTTTTCGTGGCGCACATCTTAGGAACAAATTGACACAGAATCTTGTCTTGACTTCGACAGCTGATACCCTATAGTCAGCTTTGATTCCATGTCATATTTTTATTATTAACGGCCATTTAGACCTCAGAAATTCAGAGCCTCAGTTAAGTTAAGTTTCCCTGTTGTGAGTGAATTCCTTCTATATTTCGCTCTTCTCTTCTATTTCTTCGAGGTCTATCCGTATATTCACCTCCCATCTACATACATATGTACGTTGCGGCCCACTTGGTTAAATTTTTTTTACGGGTTTTCCACTCTGTCCATTCGTTCTACGCGTCTTGACCATCTTCGTCTTCGCGATTTTATTACTCGGACAATTTTTGGGGTTGGGTAGATGTAAATTAATTCTTGATTGTGTAGTTTTCTTCTTGATTTTCAGAGACGAAGTTTCACATCCTTCAAGTGTCATTCTTTAAATCCGAAAGGGTCGAAGTCTGGAGAATACGGCGGGTGGGTAGGATTGCTAAGTTTTAACGACCTGAGTTGAAATGCTTCAAATCTCCTGCCGTTGCTCCTACTTAATCTACATTAATAACTGAGAAGAAAGGGAGGGGGCGCGATTAAAAAGACGGATGTTTAGGCGTGAAGTGTTGAGGTTAAAATTGAAGTAAGGATTCGAATTAACACTTCCCAGAATACGAGAAATGGGTTCATTGGAGCCATAGGCGGCACGGGGGGTGGGTAGATAGAAAAGACGGGGATTCGTACATTGCGAGGGTTAGTGTTGATAGAGACAGAGTTGTAAAGGGTGGCGCAGTCAATGCTACCTGAAAGGAGTCGATGGATGGAAAGAATGTCAGATCCAGTTCTTCATTCATCCAACTTGTTCATGTTGATTAGTTTAAGACGGTCTTGATAGGGTGGTAAAAGCAAAGGATTGTTCCAGGAGCAAAACGTAGGAACCGGCGTTGGATGTTCTCGAATCTAGAAATGATGGTTTGTTGGTAAGGAGGCCACACTTGAGAGGCGTATACAAGAAGAGGCCGGATAAAAGTTATGTAGAAAGATCGGGTAACGTAAGGGTTGGAGAACTCTTCAAGACCATCGTTTCACGAAGGATTATCTCATCGATGTGTGCGCGAAAATGCAGTATCTTGTCACATAATATTCCAAAATCGCGAATAGCGTGAACGGTGGAGATGGGTTGATTGTTGAGGAAGTAGAGACAAGGAGGAGGTTTGATTCGTTTACGGGAAGAAGTTATTGATTAGCATTTGGAAATGTTAAGCTCCAAGCAATTTTTGGAACACCAGATGGATTAACTATTGAGATCTGATTAAATAAGGGAAGAGTCATGACTGAAGGAAATGATCTTGAAGAACCTCTTGTCGTCGGCATATAGTGAGGCATATATGTAGAGAGAGGTGGGAATGTTTAATCACCATCTCAATATCGTTTATGGTAAGAATATAAAGAAGTGGACCTAAGTGGCTGCCTTGGGGGACGCCGAAGGAAGCTAAAAAAAGGGTTAGAAAAGGCAGATCTGACACGAACACTGAAATAGCGATTTTCCAAGGGAAGGACGCCAAGGGAAGACACTGTGAAGAGTATCAGTCTGTGAAGATTTTATCAAAAGCTTTACTGGAATCGGTTGAAATAACGTCGACTTCCTTGTCATTCTCTAAGGCTGATAGGGTAAATGAGGCAGATTCAACAAGGTTTGTGATTGTACATCTGCATTTGAGGAAACCGTATTGTCTCTAGAAAAAAATTGGCGGAGGTTCTCAATTCTTGGACCGGACGGGCGTCCACTGGCGAAACAAAATGTAGTCAGGTACCTTGGAATCTGGCTAGACCAGTATCTGTATTTTGACAAACATATAGATGCTTCTCTGGCGAGGGCCCGGGACGCTTTCGCTCTCACAGGATGGCTGTTTCATAGCAGCCAACTTGATTCGAGAGTGAATGTAATCTGCCACATGGCCTTAATCAGGCCCATGATTGCCTATGGATGTCCCGTCTGGTTCAATGTGAGAGCCAGTTTAATGGAAAGTATTCGGGTGTTTGAGAGACAATGTCTGAGGACTTGTCTCGGATTACATAGGACACTCGAATCTGATTACACGAAATTTTATCCGAACGGAGGTCCTATACAATAGGGCCAGAATTGTACAGGTGGATAACTTCCCGATCAAACTGATTCGAGGCCACGTTGCGAGAGCAATGACTTCGGTCAATAGACCAATCTCCGGGGCTTACTTCCCTAATTACATGTATCACGAGAAAGTGTGTCTTAGCGGCTTTGTCCCCCCAGAGGCATTCCTATATTTCGATAAATGTGGGCTGATCTAGGATGAATTGGCGGTTCCGCTAATCTTTCACGTAAGTCCGTGGAGCGGCGACTCCTCTACGAATGTGATGTTGCGCTCCGAGAGCCCGAGCGTCTCAAGTTTAGTATATCAGTGTCGCACCAAGATCGGAGAGACGTCGTCCGACAGCATCAACGCTTTTGGTAGCTAAGGTAAGGCAGGCTAATGCAGGCTATGGTCGCTGGTAGGTTTAGTTTAGTTTTAGCTTTAATTTAAAAAAAATAAAAAAAATAAAAAAATGTTTATATTTTAGTTAAGGTAGGGTTAAGTTATTCTTAGTTATAAGTTTTCTTGTTAAAAATAAAATGATCTGATTCCAATTTTTTTTTAAATATCACTTTTCTTGGCCTGAGTAAGGCCGAAAGGCATAGCCTTAAATTGTTCTATTTACTTTAGAGTGTCCGTATAGGGCCAGTAAGGTATTTTATGTCAGTTGATATTTAAACTAGATTTAAGCATTTTTGTCTAGTATAAGTGAATTCTAAAAATGTTCCGTGCAGGGACGGGTTAAGAATATCCCTGCAGCGATACCTCTCGCTTGTCGTAAAAGGCGACTAAAACAAAGGTAAACAAAAATCACATCTAGGCAATTTTGAAAACACCAAGGTGAGCCTAGGGACACATATACCACCATTAAACTGCCCCACAAGTATACATGCAAATCAGTGGGCTGACACGACTGGAGATCACCGGTGTTGTAAGAGTAAGATCAAACAGAAAAATCTGGAGCATGCCCGTGTCACAAAAAAAAAAAAAAACGGCAGGCCGAAAAACAATTGATGCAAACAAATGCAAAAACACCAGCATTTGATTGGCCTCAGCGATGAAGTAATCCCAAACCGGGAAGCCTGCCGCTACTTTCTGAGGTCAAACCGGCGGACCCCACAAGCGGACCAGTAGGAATGCAGCTAAGTGGGAAGGTTATGGTCCTACACTTCTGACCATAACAACGCCAGAAAAAGGAAAAGAAGAAGAAGAAGAAGAAGATAAGTGAATTCTAAAAATATAAAAACAAAAATGAATTTAAAAAAAAAACCTTATTGTCTAGGGGATATTAAAGACTTGCAGCGAAAACTTGGAATTTCGTACAAAGTACTCTCGAAGACGAGTACTCGACCGGAGGAGAGAGAGTGAGAAGGTTGAGGAGCATTTTTTTAGAACTATGGCAGGGAGACCGTCAGGGCCAGGAGTGAATTCATCAATAAGTAGACTTAATTTGTTTTCTATGATATAGGGTCGACTGTACGAGGAAAAAATGGTCCAACTAAGAAATTCGGTAAATAATCGAAGTAAACGAAGTCCGGAACCAATAAGTCGGTGGCGAATGATAGGTGGCAAAAAAGTTGGCGATAGTATTGTGTGTTATTTGAGGTTTGATCATGCAAGAAAAGTGAGGTAGAGTAGCCATCGGATTTTCTTTTGTAGTTTACGAACTTAAGGAAGAACTTAGGATCACTTATAAGATTGGCTTGAGTTTCAATTAAATAGCGTTGATAGAGGGAGTTGTGAGGGACGGTAAAGTGGAGATAGCTCCCCATGTAGTTAGAAAAGACATTAGGGGATTGAGTATGAAGGAAGATTGCCCACTGCTTATTTCTTTTGTTTCTTAGAGAACGGAGCTTGCCATTATATCAGAGTGGGGAATTGAACAAAGTTTTATGTTTTCCCTGTAGAATATGGATATTGCATGATTTACGGTTAGGTTATCAGATTTGAAAAGGTATTCATTGATTTGGTGAAATTTAGCTTTGTGGAAATCGTAAGGGGCCAGAACTGTAGGAGGATTGTTTTGTAATGGAGAATCAAACGAAGAAAGAAAAGAAGGAGGTGAGGATGGAAGTTATCGATAGTTAAAAGGAATGGGGGACAAAGTGAAACAGAAGAGTTGAGGGGATCGGTTGTGTATAAAAAGTCTAGTTGTTTACCCATGTAGTTTAAGACGCTACTAACTTGGCTAAACTTTTAATCTATGCGACCCAAAAAGAAACATTCTTTGGCAGTAGTGGGATTAGCGGCAATATAAAACGATTGATCGTCTGATTGAGCCCATTTAAGATGAGGAAGATTGAAGTCTACGCAAAGAAGGATTTCATTCTGAGGGTCTCTTAAGTTAATTATTAGTTAATTATTTGGTCAATTGTGTTAATTAATGATGATAATGTCTTCTGGGGTAGCACAATCTTAATTGAAACAAAGTTGAGATGTGAGAAGGATGATATTGCAATAAGGGAAGAGTCAATTCCATTAAGGACCACTAGTAGGACGCCTCGACAAGGGTAACCATCAGTGGGTGGGCTGAGTTCGTCATCGCGATAAACATTAAAATGTGTTGGGAACAATTCGAAGTTATTTATGCTCGGGATCAGATCTGTTTCGGTCAGAGCAAAGATTTCAGAGGATAGAGCATGTAACTGTTGGAAAACAGCTTGGGTTTTCGAGCAAAGACCTCTTATATTTTGATAATAGAAGTTAATAGGGACCTTTTGCCGGAATGAGGGGTTTCAAGAAGTGAAAGGCAATTAGGGACGACAAAACTTGTCGTGATTACTGCAGGTTTGGTGGTTTAGATCGTTGTAATGGATCCACTTTTAGACACCAGCCGCAATACGATGCAGAAAACACTTCTTATCTTGCAGCACAGGCCGCAATCCGCTGGTGAAAAATCTCTTAACTTCAATTCGTTCGGTATCCAAATTCCCTGCTCTGGGACCATTCCCAAGGCTTTCAAAAGATAGAATTTGCTTACGGTGAATCTGCAAAATTTTGTTGCGTATAACATGGACGTTGAACCAGTCCTTCAGTCCTGTATCACCAAACGTTTGTAGCCTAGGAACCATTCACGAAAAGTTCTTTCATTACCAGAAACCTCACCGTAAATTATTCGGCTCGCCTCAGCAGCAGATTTTTTCGAATTGAAGGTCAAAAACAAAACTGGTGGAAGCGGTTGAAAATTCACAAATATTACTATGAAAGGCTTTGACAGCTGCTCAAGCTTAGCATGTGACGTTTCTGACCAGTATTGGAGAACATGGAATTTCGATTTGTACATCTGATATCCACGCACCCCTTCTGCGAATATCACACGTGCGTCTAAGTGGTCACACTAACAAAGCCACAAAGTATTATTACCTCCCTGAGTCGTGTCTTATTTAATTCCTTTCTTCTCATGTAGCGTAATATATGTAGACGACCAAATTTGTAGGTAACAAAGGCTTTCGGCGGTCGAAGACATAAAACTCTTTCTCATTGAGAAATTCAAAAATCAGTTTCCGTTCATACATTTTTTGTGGTGATTGCACCATCAGTTTGTGGGGAATTGTTAATGAAAAATGTGTCTATTTACATCGGCACATATTGCACACGCACAAGCCTATAAACCAGTTTATGAAAGATATTAGGAATTCATACTGCCTCGTGCAGGGACGGGTTAAGAATATCCCTGCAGCGATACCTATCGCTTGTCGTAAAAGGCGACTAAACAAAGGTAAACAAAACTCACATCTAGGCAATTTAGAAAACACCAAGGTGAGCCTAGGGACACTTATACCACCATTAAACTGCCCCACAAGTGTGCATGCAAATCAGTGGGTTGACACGACTGGAGATCACCGGTGTTGTAAGAGTAAGATCAATCAAAAAAAAAATAAAAAATCTGGAGCATGCCCGTGTCAAAAAGGAAGGGAAGAATGAAAACGGTCAAACCGTAGCATTATGGAAAAGAACGCTAAAAGGAAAAGCACTACCCCGCCAGGCACTACTAATGGTCGTGATCCTGGGACGAGCAGCAATGCTCGGGTCAGAGCTATAGGATTTCCGGGGGATAGCAAAGTAATGCAACGGCGTAAGCCACATTTAAGAGTCGCGAGTTGGAACGTTGGAAGCATGAGTGGGCGCAGCTATGAGCTTGAAGAAATGATGGTTAGAAGGCGAGTAGACATCCTGTGCGTACAAGAGACGAAATGGCGAAACACCGGTAATCGGGCACGTTTCTTGGACGTTAAAACAAAAGCCTACAAGATGTTTTACTATGGATTGGAACAAGGTAAAAACGGAATCGCCATCATCCTTGCGGCAGAGTTACTTGGCAACGTCTTAACCATTTCAAAGTCCAGTGACCGTTTGATGGCTCTCAAATTGGTGATGCATGGTGAGGTGTGGAACATCGTAAGCGCATATGCCCCTCAAGTAGGATGCGAACAAAAAGAAAAAGATGCATTCTGGCTAGATTTCCACAACCTTGTCAAAATCATCCCAAAGGAAGAGCTTTTGTTTGTTGGGGGAGATTTAAACGGACATGTCGGGAAGACAAGCGAAGACTATGAAGGCTACCACGGAGGGCTGGGATACGGCACCAGGAACTCTTCAGGTGAAGATATCCTAAACATGTGCAAGTCGTACGGTCTTATAGTGCTAAATACCATGTTCGTCAAACAAAGCCGGCACCTGATCACTTATAGCAGCGGCGGAAATGAAACTCAAATAGACTATCATTTGGTATCCAGTTTCATGAAGCCACGAGCTAAAGATTGCAAAGTGATCCTGGGAGACGCGATCGCCCCTCAACACCGTCTCCTCCTGACTGAATTTTTTATGGATGCGAGAAAGAAGTCAAAGCAGCAAACGAAGGTGTCTGAGAGAATCAAGTGGTATAAGCTGGATAAAGGAAAAGGCGAAGCTTTTATTACCATCATGGAAAACTACCTCTCTTAAATTATCGATGAGGTCGGTAATGAGGAGTGCAGAGCACAAGACATGTGGGATTCCCTACAACAATCTGGCCTAGAGAAAGCCAAATCACTGCTCGGAACATCTAAAGGCCCCTGCCAACACGCAAAAGAAACCTGGTGGTGGACAGACGAAGCCAAAGCAGTGATACACGAAAAGAAAATGGCTTTCCAAGCTTGGTCAAAGTGCTCTTCTACTAATAGAGAGGAAAAAGCTCGCCGTGAAAAGGTATATAGATGTTGCAAAGGTATCGCGAAGAAAAAATGCGCCGAATTCAAAGCGAAAAGCATGGAAGGCCTCTATCAGGAGTTGGAAGAAATATCGTCTTCCGCGTCTGACAGGAACCAGGCTACCCAGGAGCTTCGACAAAGCAATTTGAACAAAGGAGCAAATATCTTTAAGATAGCCGCCCAGAGAAGAAGAAATGCTCAGGAGATTCGTTTCCCAAAGTTTATTAACAATGCTGAAGGCCAACTCCTTGTGGAAGACGAAAAAATTCTCCACAGATGGCGACAGTATTGCGAGGAACTTCTGAACGAACAGTTTCCCCGAGTGTACTTTCCAAGAGCCGCCCCGAATCATGCCGAAATACCCGACATCACAGTCGAAGAAGTTCGGTACGCGGTTAAAAACTCCAAGAAAAGAAAAGCTGTTGGGCCGGACGGGATAACCTCTGAGTTCTGGAAAAATATGGGAGACATCGGGTCTAGATGGCTCATGGTTCTTATCTCCAAACTTATGAGAGGCGACACTATGCCTAATCAATGGAGGGAAAGCTATCTTCTTCCATTGCACAAAGGAAAGGGTGATACGCGAAATTGTGATAACTACCGTTCTGTCAAGCTGATGTCGCACACCATGAAGATCGTTGAACGGGTATTAGATAGCCGACTGCGGAAAATAATACGACTATCTGATGACCAGTGCGGGTTTGTCTCGGGTAAATCAACAACAGATGCAATCCAAAGTATAAGGATCATGATGGAAAAGCATCGTGATTCTTCAAAGGACTTGCATATGGTGTTGGTTGATTTCGAGAAGGCCTTTGACCGGCAACCAAGAGATCTTTTATGGGTAGCGCTAAGACAAAAAGGAGTTCCAGAAACCTACGTGCGAGTGATTATGGACATGTACGAGAGAGCAACGACAAGAGTAAGATGCACCGCAGGAGTCACCGAAGAGTTCGCAATTAAAGTCGGTGTACACCAAGGGAGCGTCCTCAGCCCACTGCTTTTTATAGCAGTCCTTGATTGCTTGCTTGAAGGAAAAGTGACGGACCCCAATGTGCACCAGCTATTCTTTGCTGACGATGGGGCCATTATAAGTGATGATCAGGCGTCCCTACAACGAGCACTTGATGTGTGGGTGGACATTTTTGAGGGACACGGGTATCGTATTAGTTCAAAGAAGACAGAGTATCTGTGCTGCCCGTTCTCTGACCCTCATCAGCCTATTCCAGACATTTACTTGAATGGAAGAGTGCTTCCCAAGTGTGAAAAGTTTAAATATCTGGGATCTATGATTAATAGAGAAGCAACTTGTGATGACGACATCAAACATCGCGTAAGCGTAGGGTGGATGAAGTGGCGGGAAAACTCCGCCATCATCTGTGATCGAAAATTTCCCCCTAAGCTGAAAGGAAGGCTCTACACTTCAGTTGTACGTCCGGCGCTCACATACGGTTCACAATGCTGGACAATGCACAAAAAGTATGAGAGCAAATTAACGGCAACTGAGATGAAGATGCTTCGCATGACAGCGGGAGTAACAAAGCGTGACAGAATTAGAAGTTCAAAGATCCGAGGAAGCCTCCACGTAAAAGAAACCATCACAAGAAATATAGAGCGCGACCGACTCAGTTGGTATTGCCATGTTCAAAGGAGAGATCCTTTGAACCCCGTCCAAAAGGCGTTATCAATCAACATTCCAATTTCAACACGCAAAAAAGGCAGGCCGAAAAACAATTGGTGCAAACAAATGCAAAAACACCAGCATTTGATTGGCCTCAGCGATGAAGTAATCCCAAACCGGGAAGCCTGCCGCTACTTTCTGAGGTCAAACCGGCGGACCCCACAAGCGGACCAGTAGGAATGCAGTTAAGTGGGAAGGTTATGGTCCTACACTTCTGACCATAACGACGCCGGGATAAAAAGGAAAAGAAGAAGATTAGGAATTCATACTACTAATATTGTTCTCAAGCAATCTCCCCTTGGACAGGCAATAAGTCACCACCCACAAGAGCCACCTCGTTGTTTACGGTTTAATTTAGTCCCGCAATCCCCATCGAAGGTCGCCCATTCATCTCAACATCGACAAATTTGAACAATTAAAACTTCTAAACTCGACTCTGACATAACCGACCAAAATTAAGCACCTGTCGACTCCAAGAGTTCCGTGTGACCAAAACTAGCCGACAATTAGTGGCCGCTACTAATTCATATGCGGATACACTATACCAATACCTCACACCATTCGATACAATTTCGCACCTTGTTGGGCTCGTTCAAGGACCATTGAAGTTGGGGGTTTTTCATCCACGTGCAGCAACGGTGTGAACAGCTCGTGTCTCTAGAGAAACCTATTTTGCAAGCAATCGACAAATTTCACTCTCAACTATCGGTGCAGCATGAGTACCATCAACTCGTATTGGTGTTGCTCGTTATTTGTACATTCTTTATGGCAACACAGTTGTATAGATGTATGTGACTCGTATTCATGTCTCTGCTTGGGTCGTTTTAATTGCGTTAGTGGCGGCCGTGCCGTGTGCGATGGGATTTTCCAAAAGCACCCATGAAAATTCCAATCACATCCGGTTCCTCAGTTCCCCGGCATTCGTGAAACTCTTCACACGACAATTAAAGCAACGACAATCCGCCCGTTTGACTATGCTATCCAACGTCGTCGTCGTCATCATCATCATCATCATCATCGTCGATTCTCACAGTTCGACTTGGCGGCATTCGTGCGGAATACTAAAATCTGCATGGAAAGTTATTTTTCGCAATTATACTGCATACACTCGTCCTCAGATATACTCGTACAACTGTTAGCTAGCGTACTACGACGAAATCAGATACAAATTCATTCATAAAAAAAAGGCAACAACGAGCGACACGACCGACAATGACGACGTCAACGCCGGAAATTGAATGGGAAGCGAACGAAAGATTCACAAAGTGCACTTGAGAGCAGCGCCGTCACCAAACTATGTACTAGATACTGAGTGGGACCTGCAATTAAATCCAAGTGCTGTTACTTTGGTTACAAGTCCCATGAAGTATCTGCAACTACTGAGCACGGCTGACGACGCGGTACCTTCAAACACCATCATAGCAAAAAAAAAAAGGAGAGAAACTCATAAGCACACGTACTCGCTAGAGAAATTAATTCAGTCCACAACCTTGCCGATGCTGCATGCCGCCTCAGACGGCTGTTAACCAAAAAATACCCACTCATCCCGCCCAACAACAACAAAGGTGCAGAAATGCGCGAGCAGAACAATTTATTAGCAACATGTGTTAGCAATCCCAGTTCGACCCCAAAGTGATAAATTTCACAATCCATACGCCCGACCTACGATGGAAAATCCAGAATTCCAAATCCGAACAAAACAACGTAAAAACAAAAAAAAAAGTACAAAACCAAAACAAACGAATAATTGAGGTTTTTTGTTATTATTTGCGCCGCGCGCCTCTAATGACGGGGGTGTGTATCATCCGATTATAAATAGAAATCTAATTCTCATTTATAGCCAATAGATACATGAGTCACATGCGCACACAGCCATACCTCGAGCTTGTTTAGATACACAAATAAATACGATCGTTTCGGTCCTATCAGCAACCAGCCGCATTGTTTCACTCTCGCGTCCGATTCCGACGGTTGACAGTGTTGATACCCTGTTCCCACGATAAATCATCACACCGAAGAGTGGACTCATCTAATGAGCTATTTTGAAACGAGTAGTCGATACGAAAATGGGAGAATGACTTTTAGTTTTTTTTTTTCTTTTTTTTTTCTGATTCCTGTAAACTTATCCGGTTGATGAATTTCCGACACGCAGCGGTGGCCATGGTGTTCGGTCAGAGTGCGGGGTCGAACTGGATTGAGTCATTGCCGATGAAGGAAGGTTGTTGACTTAACAATTTTGTCGCGTTGTGAAGAAGATGAATGATGCAAGGCGGCACTAATTGACCGATGGGAGGATTATTTTGTTCCACTTTCGAGTCGGGAATTGGATTCGTCCGCACTGAGTGAGCAGGTTGTTTGATGGTGAAGCGTTCTTTCGACTTGGTGAAGCTCACCCTGAAGTCGGGGAATATTACATGATTCTTAGGAAAGAGGTCAACGAGTTTAATTTTAGAAAACTCTTGCGAGATTGATGGAAACCCAAATGGGGGAAAGCACGTTCGGATAGTGATGACTAAATATGGGGGTAAATTGGGGAGATCACAAAATTAAATGACGACTCGGTTGATGAGTAGACACAAGAGAGGGTCTTTAATGAAATTGTGCACATCGGTGGTATCCCCTATAAAATAGTCTTAATTAAATATTATGCACGCGTGCCAGCGCTTCTTCCAATACTCGGTACACTTTTGGAACTCGTCTTTAAGTGCATTTAGTGATCTTTAGGTCTCGCCTGTACTTGCGAAACGATCCCCCTTTATCTACATTTTTGGGAACAGAAGAAAACCTGCATTCACTTTATTTCTGTATTCATTGGTTGATGATATGCTGGGGCCTTCAAGACATATGGCATCTTCACAGCTTATTTGGAAACACTTTAACCATTGGCAAGACCTAATTTTACTCATAAAAGACTCACTCAATAGCAATATTGATTATTTCCGAAACTCTACTGCACTGTATTCCATTCTTATAGCAATAAGGGCCATCCTTAGATATTTCTTGGGCTATCCAGCAAAATGTGTTATTTTTAGATCGACAGAAAACTGCTACATTTTTACGAACAAATATGATTTTTATATCAATCTAATTCTGGTCTAAACACAAACTCTGAGGTTTGTTATAGAATATAATACTTGCCGAATCTCCGCCTCTGCTCTGCTAAGAAACCGTAATTTTTTTAACAACATTTTTCATCACGTTCTTGCATAATTGCGGCCGTATACAAATCTGATATTTTCATTTAATACATGAATTGTTGGTGAAGCATTGGCTTAGATATCATATTTAACATAAATAGCACGATCTCGGCAGCAATTGGAGACAAGAAGCTTCAAGAAGTCGCACGTCTAGGAAATTTGTCACGCAGTAGAGTCATTCTTTAGCTAGTTGTGTGTCATGTAGCGCTATGAAAATAAACATCGCCCACGTCCAGCGTACTAACTTTAAATAAAAAAATGCCTGAAAAGACCTTCCGGTGTCGTCTGAATCGATCGTTTTCACAATTGTTATGAATGGTGAGATTGTTCTAGAATTTTGGGTACAAAATCACCCAAAATAATTTTATGTTAAAAATCAGGAACTTATTCCAGTACCCAATTAGCGAAATAAAGGCGTCGCGCGTAGTCTGTTGGCTTCAATTCTCGTGCCAATTGGACCTTATAAGGATTTCAGCCAGGATCTTTATGTAAAATGTAGTACAAGTTGGACTATGAGAATCTCTGTGACAGCCCCGAAGTTGACACGTCAGCTACGGTGACGTTATTTTTAGCCGATTTTTCCGGACGAATCCGCCTTCATATGATTAACCTGTTTGAGACAGTCCGACGGCCAATTCCTTCTGAAGTCGATGGAAAGACTCATCGAACTTCATACAAGGGCATACGGGAGAAAAACAAACTCTCTGCGTCATTCAACATACCGCAAAGAACGATAAACGAGAGTATCATACACTATTTAACCAGAGGGCAATGAGGTCGTCGCCCTTGCTTTATATCAGTGAAGCATTCAAAAATATTGGCTGAGATTCCAGTTGGGCTAGAGTAATACTCGAAATCTTTATTACCGCAACTACCTCCGCACCCGGAGAGGTATCAGTGAGAGTATCAGAAGGTTGCCCGTAATGTAGAGTCCTCTCACTACTTTTGTGGTTAATTGTCCTCAACATCTACCTTACATGCTAACCGATAGCGGTTATGAAGACCTTGTAGCCATAGTCTCAGGAAAACGCGAAAGCCTGCGAACGCATGCAAATGGTGCTCTAATTTATCTCTGACTGGTGAGTCGGAAAGGGTCTATCCACCAACTTAACTAGCACGGACTTAGTAACTCTCACTACAAACAGGAAATTACACCCTTGTCTAATCACCGTGAATGCCGCAAATATTGGACTCTCAGACGAAGTCAGTTATTTAAGCATTGGCTTCGATCGTCAATTCAACTTGAACGAGTTTTGTGATCTTACTTTTCGCGAAAAATATTTATTTATTCATCAATATTGTCACCTTCAGTTTTAATGCACTTTATATAATAATACAATTTGGCCAGCGCTTTTTCCAACCCTTGATGCATTGGGGTAAAAATAATAGAGTGGAATTCAATGCTTCTAAAACTCAATGCTGTTTACTGTCACTAAAGCGAACCCATAATAATCAGCCATTATCCATAAATACCGCTTGTGTGGAAAACCCGAAAAGCTTTCCATCCTTGGTATGTGTATCAATACCAAACTTAATTGGAATGATCAAATATTTGGAGTCGCCAAAAACACGGCAAAATGCCTAGGTTTCCTCAAACGATGTAAGAAATATTTCACCCCCTCCGATTTGACTTCAATTTATAAGGCCTACATCCGCCCCAAGCTTGAGTATAACGCTCATATCTGGTCTGGTGCCCCTAAGACCTCACTGCGCTTACTAGATAGAATACAACAGCGAACGATAAAACTTATAGTAGACAGTAATATCGCAAAGTCAATTGACTCGCTCGAATACCGACGTAATGTGTCTTCCTTGTCCCTGTTTTATCGCTATTTTAAGAACCGTTGCTCAAATGAGTTAGCCAATTGCATTCCTCACCTCCATGAATTCACCCGCAACACTCGCTTTGCCAGGAATGCTCATCAGTTAAGCCTGCTTTCAGACGTACAGTTAAGTTCAGAGATTCGTTTTTCAGCCGCACAACACGATTATGGAATGCTCTTCCCAGCCCAATATTTCCTACTCACTACAATCCACCGATATTTAGGACCAATGTGCACAGGTACCTCCTCTCCCTTTCTCCCTCTATGCCTTCGGCCCGTGCTGTGTCTTGATTCCGACAACTTAAGGGTAATCATAACCCCTTCTGCGCGCGCAAATTATTAAAAAAATATATACATATATACCCTTTTAGGTATAGCCTTGAGCCCTTCAAGCGATGCCGTCTGTAACGCCTCAATTGTGGCAAACCGCTGTCTTTTCATGGGTCCTCCAATTTTGGGAGGAGAAGAAAGTCGCGGGGGTCAAGTCCAGTGAATACGGTGGCTGAGACATGATTGCGATAACGTTTTCGGCCAAAAAATTATCCAAATGCATTATCGTGATGCAACTTCCATAAGGTAGTTGTCTTCGTAATACTTTATGTAAACTGGGCATAAATTAAAAAGTTGTTCCTTTTAGAGCAATCGATCTTCTGGCAAGAACTTCTGATAAGTCACGCCATCGTAATCGAAGAAAACAGTGAACAAAACTTTCATATTTGACCGAACTTGGCGTACTTTTTCGGTCTTGACTTTTCTGGTCATTTTCATCGGGATGATTGGCCTTTAGTTTCAACGTCATGACCATGTAACCATGCATCGTTACAAGTGGTTACCCTTTTCAGCAAATCTGGGTCGTCATTCACATCATTCAATAGCTTCTGAACAATGCTCATGAGACAGTTTCTTTTAAACATTTAGCAATTTCGGAACAAACTTCTCTGACACAAGTGACACACATTTTTGTTTTTTTTTTTTTGGTTGCGTCCATGGATGTGGAATCTTCAAAAGATACTGGTAACCCGTGTTGCCAGCATGCACGATTCGCGGGATATTATTCCGCTAAACCACACTTCTGCACACTTCAACCACTCTCCCCGCGGGACTGCCGTTAGGTATTACTTCGCGATGCTGGTTAGCGGTTCACGCTGTATCGCGGGTAGAGGCCTCTTGGGTTCTTCTCTCTGCTTCGACTTGCCGTAGCTTTGTTTGTACTGCTGCAATGTGCGAGCATGTTTCGGTCCAATTTTCCACCGAGTCCATCATATAGGAGACCAGGTTTTCAGGGCTTGGTACATTTAGCCTTTGTCTGTCCTGCATAAAGCGACTGCAGTAAAAGACTACGTGTTCTGCGTCCTCCTCGGAGTTTGGGCATTGTGGACACAGCGGGGAACTATCATATCCAAATCTATGCAGATACTTTCGGTAGCCACCATGTCCGGACAGAAACTGCGAGAGATGGTAATTGCAGTCTCCTGTCGGTCTTGATATCCAAGCCTCAATGACAGGAATGAGCCTGTGCGTCCACCTTCCTTTCGTCGAGATGTCCCATCTGGCTTGCCACATTGTCATGGATTCTGCTCGTTCTTCTGCTTTTATAAGCCTGGTCTGTTGCCGGTCTGGCGTGCGCCTGCGGTATACCATTTTGAGCTCGTCTGCCAATATATCGATGGGTAGCATTCCTGCTATGACTAGCGCTGCATCGTCGGATATGGTCCTGAATCCGCAGATTACTCTTATTGCGCAAAGTCGATGAACTTAATCCATTTTCCGCTTTAGTCCTTTTACTGCAAGAACTTCCGCCCAAATTGGAGCAGCGTACATTAGGACTGAGCTGACTACCCGTGAGAGTAGGACTCTGCGTGCATATCCGGGTCCGCCTATATTCGGAAGCATTCGTGAAAGAGCTCGTTGCGCGTGTGATGCCTTCTCGCTGGCATACATTATGTGTTCTCTGAAGGAAAGCCTGTTGTCTAGTATGACCCCCAGATACTTGACTGCTTTCTTGGACCTTATCGTCTGGTCTCCGACTAGGAAGCTCGCATATTCCACCTTTTTACGGCTGGTTATGAGCACAGCCTCCGTTTTTTGGGCTGCTAGTTCTAGACCGGCATTTGAAAGCCAATCTTTCACTTTAGAGATAGCTGCGTTCGTAGTGGCCCCAATCACCTTGGTTCTGAATCATTCCTGATGTTGTCAAGGGTTTCGAAATAGCTGCGTCACTTACTTATAATGATTCAGCTAACGTCTAACATGAATCTCCATAAAGTGGTACCTCCTGTATTTCGTCTTCAAACATTTACGCCAAACTTTTACGTCTTCAAACTTTATCTTCAACATCGAAATCATTATTTTTAGAGAGTCGAAACCAATCTCCGTTTCCGACAGAGCATGCTCACGATAAGCCCCGACTAGAATTCAGTATGCCTTAGCTCCAGATTATTTTGAATAAAATTCTTCGCAAATAATTTTTTCTTGGCAAGAAATTTGACATGTTTAAAACTGTGAAATAAAATTACACTTTACATTTGGACGGACAAGTCTACACTGATATTCAAACTTGCCTGCAGTACTTAAATGTACACGCCGCCAAGCGTGTATTGAATTATATATGCACGTAGTTCTTGTAATCATCTTGTAATCATCTCTTGAAAAACCGGGAAAACTTAACAAAACTAACAAAAGCAACCAAGGCCTTATAGACCCGTCGCCACAGTTATGGTTAAACATAGGGATCGAAACATCAAGTCATCTTCCGGTTGTAAGTACACCGCGATAGTTAGGCCTGATATCACCTTTTCCTCTGTAGCGGTAGAAAAAAACGACCCGCATGTCTCGATATATCAGGCGTAATAAAAAAACCTGCTCAACGGCGGCCCAAGAGGCACTGACTGACACGCTTCGAGCAGATGATCAAAATGAGAGGGAAAACAACCGCTCTTTGCGTGGTTATAGTCAGGGCACAGTAAGCAGTGATGCGAAGACGTCCAAGTTAATAGATTTTTGGTTTTTTGGAGGCTTTTGCTATCTGTTTTAAACACTCAGACATAAATACTGTGCGTTACAGCTCATGAAGAGCCACAGCCAGACTTCCTTTATTTACTTATGTTGTGTGCGATTTTTTTTTCACATAAGTGAACGGAACATAAGAAGCCTTTTCGAGGCAAGTGTATAACGGGGGCGCCGAGGAGAGAAGCCGCGAAATAATCATTCGATGGTGTTGGTGTTATTGGGATCCGAACTCGCTCCCCACGCGTCCGCGGCCGACACATTATCCACTGCACTCTCTAAGTTAACAGATTACTTGACGTTCTTGAAAAATATGTTTAAATATTACAAACAACAGCTATACGCAGCGCAGTAAGACCGTTCGCTCGGAAAACATTTCGACGTGCAGACTATTGAGTCACAGGTCCATTCTTCACGAACTTTTCGAGCTTAAAATGATAAATACGTATCGGATACCCTACCATAATTATACCTTTTTGGTAGAAAATATTAAGTCTTGATCCCAAACCGTTTAACCTTTAATAGTTTAAACGACGCACAAACAGCTCGAAGATGGAATCAGGTGTTGGCGCTGAGATTTTTCGGCATAAACTTTTCTAAGGTACTGGGACTATTCCCCAGTGATTTCTAAGCCGATCTATACCCCACCTACACATGTTTCTACATAAATAAATCTTTTCCTCTGCCACAGCCAAGAAGCATTCAAAACTCTGATTCAAACACGTGTGAACTCAAAATCTATAACGAACTTCCATGATGGTCTGCAAGACTTAGCAAAGAAGAAAACAAGTTCAAACGTTAGTGGGTTCCTGGACTCAGAGGCATCAGTGGCAAGAAAATTGCTGGTTCCTTAGCTCCTTTGATATATACTTGTACAATGCGCCGGACATTTCTCTTTTTTTTCTAAGACTGACTCAGTTTGAGAAAGTAAAGAAAAATTACAACATCTGTCCCACTGGAACAGAGATCAAGGACTTCGTCCGTTATAAAAAGCCAGTTTTGTAGACTTCTTATCGTGACATTGCGGTCTAGGTGCAGAATCGGTTTTAAGGATGATAACAATGCAGGACTAAGACGTTGAATTTTATCGATCAAATTGTTATATCCGTGCGAGAAGGCGCGTGATGATAACCAAAAGTAGTACGAACTTTCCGAAACGCTTCCGCGATATTCTTATCATTTTTGTCGTAAATTTCCTTTCTT
Organism: Merodon equestris; assembly: GCA_958301585.1. NCBI lineage: Eukaryota > Metazoa > Arthropoda > Insecta > Diptera > Syrphidae > Merodon > Merodon equestris. The sequence goes on from OY284414.1 coordinate 107,122,959, forward strand.
TCGGTACGTTGGGCGAGTATGTATCGATCAATACTTAATAACCTCCTAGCTTGTGCTTATCATGCGTTATGACAATGATAGTTGAATCGTCACAGATTAACAATAGAGCGAAATGTAAAATGACACCTCTTGTTGGATAGCCAAATTAGCGTTTGGCCTAAGTGGACTTAATTCACCTTCCAATTTTTCTTTTTTCAATTGTCGCCAGATGTTCCCATTGATACTTAGGCCGTTTTTGTCATTAATATTTCCCTCAGACTATCGAGGTTGGCATTTCATGTCCTTCCAAGCCTTAGAAAGTATAGCATTTCCCTCGAGAATATACCTTCCCAGTAGTCTTTAATTCGGTTCAAGTTTTCCCTCCACAGCTTTACCATATAATATTTCGATCTTTTGAATTTTGAGGCTGCCGGCTTGTTTTTCGACAGGTTTCAAGGATTTCCGCCTCAAAATAACTTTGCAAAATGATTTTCTCATTTCTGAAATAGGTGGCTTACGAAAATAATTTGTGAGCAAATAACAAGTGTCACAATGGAAGAGTTGACGTTCATCCCACGAACAACTTGCTCATTCGAAAGTCTATTTAGCACTGTTGCCAAAATATTTGCATCATAATTCACTGTTTTTTTTTTTTTGCCTGTTTTTGCAATGTCGGGCGCCAGACCACTTAGAGACTAATTCCGAAAATGATTCCATCATTTCCTTCATTTTGAGAACATCCATCTTCTGGCAAAACCGCAAAATCAAAACAACAAACCTAAAAATATCCAGACCCGCCTCAACAAACTTACCATAATAGCCGTGCACTAAACGAAAACCATCACGATACCGTCATATTCGTCTAATTATAGTTCACTTTCATTACTCAATGCAATCATGTTTCACTCCGGAAGCGTCTTGTTACCTTCCATACCGTTAATTCATAAAAACAAAAATATCATTCACATGCGTTGAAAATGAAAGGGAATTTGAAAATTCGTCAAATATTCAACACTCACCGTTATCGTCCCGTAGAATTGTCATTGCCTGATATGACAGTCACGCGACATTGAAGAGCAGAGAAAGAGGAAGCAAACCTAACCGCTAATTTCAATTTACTTTGACATTAGAAGAGCACTTAATTACTCGACGAGGGAGGACTGAAGAGAGAAAACGAAAAAGCCAAACAATTGCAAGTTCCCGGAATTCCACCGATGAGCAACAAACGCGCCAAGCTCATAAAACATCATCGACGTCGGTCTGGGGATCGGCGGGAGTGCTGCAAAGAGCTGCAGAGAGTGGGCCATAGAGCAGCAAGGGAAAAGAATTGACAGCGAGTACGAGTAGATGGATGTGAATGTGGATGCCATTGACGTAAGCCCAAACCAATTGTCTGCAGGAATTGTATCATTCTTTTGGAATTTACAGCTCGTACATGCGCCGGCATTGAAAACGTATCTCAGTTCGATGCGAAAGGAAAAAAAACCTCAAACTATCATAAAGTATTCGAACACATATGTATGTACGTCCAGAACAGAACGATGCGAGGCATTTCTTGGAATCTTTCGAAATGATTAGCGATTTTATGCGAAAATCATAAATACTAAATACGAGTACGCCCGCAAGTGTTTTTTGTATCTGCAGCGGGTATAAACAATCCTACGAACCGGGCGGAATTCAAAACTGTGGATAAGCAATTGAATTGAATTATTATTGCTGCTTCCAATTGCCTTCCCCACTACACGATGCCATTTGGCGATGATGACGAATATGGTCGAGAGGATTATGCAATGGTGGAAGAAAGTTTTTTTTTTGTTTTCTTACTGTTGGTAACAAACCTTTGGGATGTCAATCTTTTTTGGCGGCAATACATTGATGTGAGCTTCACGGATTTTTTACAGTCGAATTACGTAAATTGCGAGGTGGTTACGTCAAGCCACGTCACGAGGTCTTCGGCTGATGCACGTGGCTCGTGGTACCACCTCAGTGGTGGATGGGGAGTGCGACTATGCCTCTGTTAGTAGGTACACACGAGGCCAGAGGTGGGCGTTGAAAAAAGTTTTTATTTTGGTTTAGATGATAGGGGGCGTCTCAAGGCACGCCGGGAATAGGAATATTCGAACATATCCGGTTGATAATTCGATACCATTCGGCGGGCTCTATTGAACGATCATCGATTGGCGACCCAGATTAGACCCAGCTGACGGCTTGATGTGAAGTGTGTTGATGCTCTCGAGAAACGTGCCTTGCCCCGACCTTCAGAATATTGTTTATAAACACATTCAATGTTGATGCCGAGATTGTAGTATACTCCATTCCGGTAATTAGCATGAAATGACTTGAGTAAATTTTTGAAGGTTGGGTTGGGTAATTACGGAACGAAGGATCGATCGTGACGAAGAGGATCATTTTTTAGGTTTTCCGTGATCAATTTATTAAGCACATTGTGTGGGATGCAAATGACACTTCCGCGATCGATGCATTCGAAAGGGGTTTTTTTTGGGTATACGATCAGCTTAGAGAACGATCAGTTGACGCGTGATCATATGATCGATTTGCCATTCGAATAGATTTAGTGATCACCAGATCGATCTGGTCCGCTTCAATTACACGATCAGCCATCACACTTGCCATTAAGTGACTCTTCCTCTTTTATCCAGACCACAGCCTATCAAGACATCTTGTTCCCGATTGACGCACATACCCACATTCTCTTGTCTATTAATTGGCCAGAAGACTGTGACTCAACGTGTACACGTACATACCATAATTGTTTCTGAATGAAAATACCGAACTATGCGTTACATGACTCATGTGTTTACCACAGGTCGCATGAAACTAGTTTTGTTTTGATGGGAAAATTTCGGAGCAAACACTTCGGTGCCAGATAAGATAGGAAGTTAAGGCCTTCGCCTGCATTTTTCTCTGATCAGCTTAAGAATGTTCCCGTGAAGTCTATCGAATTGGTAGAAAAGAAAAAAAAATCCATAACTCGCCCGTACGCTGTCAAAGCCACTCGAGGAACTAGTTTTTCACCAAACCCAATTAATTTCTATTTTAATCGATGGTTCTGAGAAATCTATTCTGTTATTTACGTGTTTTTTATTCGATATATGTATAACGCGGAAAGTTGGATTTTACTTGAAGAACTATCGAAGAAGAAGCTAGTGGGCGCGTGATATAAAGCTTAATGGATTCTGTAAACGAGCCTGAATGAGTCTTCAGTCTTAAATTGGTGATGATGCGGTCTTATTAGTTAAAAGGTGTTAAAACAAAGCCATTCAATGTTGGAATATATGTAGATATTTTTTTTTATCTGAATAGGAATAATGTTTACATACAATAGGTGTTAACATAAAGAAAGGTTGGATTCTTTTGTGGTCAGGTTTAAGAGGCTTGATGGCTTAATTTGAAGTTTGATGGATTTTGCTGATAGGATTCATTGAATTAGCGAAGGAAGCTGTCAGATTAGTCGTTCCGCTTTGATGGCCAAGATATTTGTGGGTGTTGACACACCTTCATTTAAATTTGAGATTAATTTTAAAATCCTCAAATCGGAATATGTAATGTACGTGAAGTGGAATCGATTGTTATCTCGGCTGCTCGACCTTCCACAATAGACTTTAATCAATCCCATAGTCTGAATAATGGTATGGAATCTAGGTCAGACTTTGAAGGAGGTAAAGTCATTTTAGTCAGCTTGCCTATGAATACGTGTTTTGCTTTCCTACAATCTCTTAAACGTCTTTTAAAAGTTGTGTAACTTAAAGCGCTCAATTCTTATATCCATGGATCGGTTCCAGCAATTCCAGCAGTTCCAGCAGTTCCAGCAGCTGACGCTTTTTTTTAGGTCTTTAATTCCGGACGGTTATATAGCAAGGCAAAATCAATATGACGTAGCAACATCAGGCTTCAAAAGAATCTTTTAGGTTTATGCTATGAACTTTTTTACTGAATAGTCAGAAGCTACACGGAAGTAAATCAGTTGAATATGGATGTTGTGGACTAGGGGAATAACCCTTAAAGGAATCGCACCCACACAGGAGGAAAATAGATTTCAAGTTTTTGAAACAAGTTCTTAAAGAGAACTTATGGTGGAAAACAGAACAAAAAACAGGCCGATGAGAAAAGCAATTTATGAGAAATAAAATCGCGAAGATTAGGATGAGCGGGACAGGTAAAACAGATGGACAGTAAACAAAGAGACAAAAGAATTACGAGTGGAAAATCCGAGGGTAAAAGACCGCCAGGAAAGTCATACCATAGATGAGGGAGGACAACTTAAGGACGAATATAAGGATGGAAACAACGGAACACGGAAGGAACACACGGATGACAGGTAGGCTTGGGAAAGGGTAATTAACGAAGGTCTCAACTTCCAAGTTCCCAATGGCTGGTAGTAATAATAATAATAACAACATTGTCTTAAACTATTAAAGCAATGTGAGCCGCTCTTTTTCAAAGAAATCGAGGGTTTTTGGAACCAAGCGATGTGGGGGGCGCCTAAGCCCCAGATGGTCTTTTAAAAGTGTTCAACAAGGTATCTATCGACGGTTTTTGACCGTGTCTTTTGGAAGCATGATCGCCAAGGGCTTGCTGTAATATCCTCAATGTTTCTGCATCAGAAATTCCATTCCATAAACAAAATTTGATTCAACTTTTTGCTAAAAAAAAAAACAGACTTTCAGCTGCTTACCGACAGAAGCCTAACTATACAATCGAAATAACAAAAATAATATTGTTCCGAATCGACCGGTGTTCCCCGCATGACTGCCCAAACCTTGTTGCCTTGTCTGCCATTCGTTTTCAAAGAGATTAGAGATGTTTTGTTATTTTGCTATAAGAAAGGAATAAAATGACCCCAAGCTTTTATGATGATGTCTGTTATGAGTAAGACTAAGATTTGGGCCTAGTACAAGGTGGCTTAAAATGTATGACTCTATTGGAAAAAGCTATAACTTTGGAAAACGACTTCAACTGTCAGTTTTATGTAGATATTTGTGAAATAAACAGATGCAGAAGACCCATCGACAAGCACTGGAATGCTACATTTTGCGGAATACTCGCGACTTTTCACGGAATAATTCCTCAGTGGTTCAACACTATTTGGGACCAGATTTCCCGACTATCTTACGTCAACTGGTCAAACACTAAGGCGTTTAGCCGATCGCCTCGAAAAGTCTGGAACAACAGGTAAGAGAACAGGTGCCGGGAGGCCTCGTATAGCTCATTGCTGTCAACGTCGACCAGAAGACATGCATTTGGTCATTACACGTGCGTCTCTGCAGCGCGTTTTGATGAAAGGCTCTATAATATTCCTTCAAAAGGCAGACACTCCATCAGCTATGATCTGTAGACCGTCAATCGCGTTTAATCTAGCCTCATGCTTTTTTGAACCTCAACGACGAAATGGAAAACTTTCGATCGAAATTCATCATGGGTGACGAGGCCCATTTCCCTATGAACGGGTACGTAATCCAACGAAGTTTGGGCTTCTAGGCCACTGAGAATCCTGGTGTGCCATTTAAGGCGGAGGTATCCTCGAGGACATCATGGGTAATACGGATACTGTGACTGCTGAACGTTACATAACCATTATCACCGATTTTTTTATTTATTGATCAATTGCGAATGGACGGTTCTAACAAGAAGATCCTCGCTCGACAATTTAAAGGATGCCTTTCTAGATGTCCTAATGATTAAATTTGGCTATTTACACGTCACCTGATTCACTTTTTTTGGGGTTTGTTGGAGTAACAAGTCTATCAACAAGGTTGAAAACGAGCCACAGGCTCTTGAAGCTCAGAATATCCGACAAGAGTGTGAGAACTTGTCCCCAGAAGCTCTCGCCGATACGACTGAAAATGTTTGAGAACTTGATGATCTCATCTTTAAAAAATAAAGGAAAAAAATTTAAAAGTCCGAATAAACATAAAAAAAATACGAGTTTACAGGGCTGTGAAGACGTTGAAGATGATAAACGCCCTGGGCACAACAGCACATCATTCACTGATATAAGCATGGCAAAAGTGAAAAAAAAAATAAACGACCACTAAGTCAAAACCAGAAGTCCGTGGGGATACTGACACATTCGACTCATGCAATCAGATTTCCTCTGATTTTTTGAAGAGGAAACATGTGACATAAAGTTTGTTGAACTTTTTCATTGCTTGTTCGTAAAAATTCGATGTCCAAATGGAAATCCGCCGATTAGATGGCGCTAGCTGTGGCATCTGTCACACATGTAAATTTTCATCGTTGCCCTACATTTTTTTATGAGTGAAAATGCCGACTTTCGTGCCGACCAAACACCGTTTTAGGGGAATTTTTTTTACCTCCTTCATTCCGGCAAAAATCTGCGGGTAAAGCGTTTCGAATAACTACAAGAATGGGCTTCTAGTTTTACTTAATGAAAGAACGTGTGGTTTGAATGCTACAAAGTGGTGGTTTCGACACCAGGGTCCTGGACCGGTGGAAAATATTAGAGACACGGGTTTGGAGGCATTACCGAATCAAGATTCATGTCAAACATCCAGATTCATTGGCAGTAACTCAACAATCAATTTCCTCTTTTTTGAAAGCCAAGAAAATCGGGTTCTATACGAATTCAATTCGAGGGACCTTAAACGGAACTTTTTCTTAAGCGAACTGCTGCTCCAGCGGCAAGAAAGGAAGGGTTGTTTTTTGGTATCATATGCGGATAATTCAGAACGGAAAAGTCGTGAAGGCGACGAGGCCATGAATCAACACTGACGGCCAAGCCATGAATCGAAGTTAATGCTGTGCATTTGGTGGCACCAGCTCGGCTTGGTATATTTTGAGCTACTGCAACCGGGTGAAACCATCGCAGGAGTTCGCTACAGAACACAACTAATGCGTTTGAGCATTAGCGAAAACGTTCACAATACGAGTAAAGACATCAAGATGGAGTGCTCAGGTCGTCTAAACTTACCTGAAAATACTGAAATGCTTTGTTCAACTGAGGAAATTTTATGCTGCCAAAAAAATGGACAAAAGTCGAAGCCAGCGATGAACAATACCACCAAGAATATACCTTCTCCGAAATGAAGCCGCAAGTTAAAATAAAAAAAAAATCTGACAATTCCGAGTTGTACACCCGACATTCGTCTACATCAAGCATGCCACGTCGATTAAATCGGGCAGAAGACACAGAGAATTTACAACGAAATAGGCACCGCGTTGGCCTGGTTTCGAAAACACGTCCGTTTTAAATGGATGCTTGTCCACAGTGTGCTAAACTCACGAGCTGGCTTGCCTACCGGATCAATGACTATATAGGCCCCACTGGGCATACCTTTAGACGTGACTTTCACGGGGGTTTCTAAAAAAATTCTAATTTGTTTCTAAGAAACTTTATGGACAATCGACCCACTCGGTCACTCAATGTCAATGACTAAGGCTAGATGACAAGAAACAGTCGGCCTGTTTGTCCTTCCTCTATCAGGGAGAGCTATTCTACAATAAGATTATTTGTTTCAGCACTAACGGTATTTAACTTCACAAGTTTGGGTGTGCCTTCAACAGAGAACAGGTTACTCTAGATGTCTAGATCGATATGATTGTCTAGTTGACTTGGCTGATAAAATGGTATTTCCCTTCCCCTCAAGTTAGGTTCCACATATGTATGCCTGGACCACTTGAACCAATAATTTGAGTCAATAAGTATTTTGCTGCCTTTCCAGAATCCAACTTCATCAAAAAGCTGACTTATCTCCATCGAGCATGGAGGACTGAGTATATTATACTAAAGGGCTGACGTAAACTGGTTATAACAAGACTGCATTTGAACTCTCAGCCTTCTGAGGCCATAAAACATCATCCATTCAAGAGCCTCCACTCAAGAGCTAGTGCCAACAAATCACTGCTGCTCGTCAGATCACTCGTTCCACAGAAGGTAACAAACAATTCCAATGTTTACCGCGAAAATTTTCCAGCAATCAGTGCCGCCATCAGTACGATGAAGAATTTTATTGTAAATACAAAATTATCACTAAATTCCATTGGCCATGATCGAATGGATTAGTCAGCGTTCCACATCCATTACGACGTCCAATGGAGTCTCGCAAGCGATTGTTACATCAAAATCGCAATGAATTCCCGTGTGCAACATTGCTGACCCAAAAAACCAAACAAAAACAACACAAAACAACGATCCAAATAACGAGCGATGACCTCGCGAACACACGAATCTCTCACTGGTGGGCCAGAGATAGCCGCCAGATATCCAGGCATAGTATTTAGAGATCAGTTGTTCGGTGATTGGATTTAACAGTTGAACCATTGAGCAGTTGAGCCGTTGAACAGTTGTTTGGTTGTTCGGATTGTTCAGCGGTTCGGTTGGATCGTTAGATGATTGGATTGGATGATTGGGCGGTTGAACAGCTCGAGTGCGGTGATTTGATTGTTTGGATCTTGTAATGATTGTATCCGAAGCTGTGCTTGTAAAATCAGTTGTGTGGGGCCGAGTATCTATCTACATACTTATGTATGAATGTATCCGGTGATGTAGTAGAATTTTTCATGAATGAATTTTTATTGTTTGTTTCTCCGGATGTTCCTAGTCGTTACGTTGCATTCGGCAGCTTAGTGCTTGGTGACGTCGTCAGCGTCCATCGACTCATTGCCACGCGATTGAACGATGATAATGATGATGATATTGTTTATTGTTTTGTTGTTTTTTGTTTTTCATTTTCGTCTCTCGCGACAAGGCCTCACGTCTATTTATGGCCAGTTTTATGCTACACTCAAGCACGACGATGCGTGTGCAACAAACATTTCGCCTATCACAATGCATGATGCCATGGCACGACGCAGCTTGCGATCAACAACAATTAAGCGCTTCTATAATGCTTTAAATAAGTTTAATTACAACCAAACAGGAAGACATTGATAGTTTTTTCTTTTCATTCTCCACTTTATCATCAAACAACAGAGTAATTGCGCGATTCGAACGCGGGCGCACGAACGGACGCGGGAGAATGTGAAAAATGTTGAAAATTCTATGAATTTTCGATTAGATGGAGCAGAGAGACTAATTATCGATAATTGACATGTTAGACCTGTTACGGAGCTATAATGTCGCATAAGGTACGCTCCTCACTCTCATACCACGCTCGATAGTATAATAGAATGGAAGGGTTATGGTAGGGCTTTCGTGTTGTCTGGGCTTTGTTTTTCGTTTTTGTATTGTTTTCGAAATGACCTTGACCGTCTTCCAGATTTGGGAGAAACAATAGTTTGTCTGGTTGTGATGGCGGAGCCCTTGGCGCATACGATGTTTTGATTTCATCGCGTAATTTATGATTTGATGCGCATGCCATTGGATAGTAGATGGGGTCTTTTGCGGAACTTGAAGGCGGAAGATAAATGATCGATCATGGACGGTACACGGAACAGGTTCTTGAAAGTTGTTTTTTGACACCAAATCGTGTTTTTCATACTTATCAAGAGAGAATAGGTTGTGAAGATGCTTAAGAACGTTAGAACTGCTTAGGTAGAAGTCATTTTGCCTAGAAGACCATTGTGGTGGAGGATCCAGCCTTTGCGGATTCCTATATAGGATAGGAACATAGTTGATTCCTCTCGTTCGGATGCCATCTGCCCCAACAGGACTAAAGAACGCACGCAGAACTTTTCTCTCGAAAAGACCAAGAGCTTCGTGATCCACTCTTAATAGCGTCCATGCCTTTTCACCATAAAGCAGGACTGAAATGATCAGAGTATTATATGTATATAGCTGTGTCCGAGACGGCAATGTTGCGCGTCCTTCCTTGATGACAGCATATACTTCGTTTTTCCCGATTTACCGCCGGACACATTTCAGACGCCTTCGCTTTAATGCTAGCAAACGCCTCATTGACGGCTCGCTGGTTCGACCAACCACGTCAATATCATCCGCGTAAGCTAGCAGTTGAACGGACTTTTGCAAGATCGTGCCCCTAATGCTGGCTTGTGGGTTTCGCACGATCTTCTCAAGTTTGATGTTAAAAAAGTACCTGACAGCGTGTCGCCTTGCCTAAAACTTTTGTTGACATTGAAGGTCTCCGACAGCGAGAGTTTTCCATCGTCATCGTACACATTCTGTTTGGTAGGAATGTCAAAACTAGACATAACTCTGTATAGCTCGTCTCTATGGACGCTGTCGAATGCGGCCTTGAAGTCGACGAATGACCTGCATTTGTGGAGTATTTTCCAGGATTTGCCGCAGTGTGAAGATTTGGTCGATTGTAGCTTTCCCTGGCCTGAAACCACACTGACAAGGACCTATCAGGTTGTTGACGAACGGGGATTTTATATGGGATGTTAAGGAGACTGATCCCTCTGTAATTGGCGCAGTTAATGGGATCTCCTTTCTTGTGGATCGGACAAACGATACTAAGATTCCACTCGTCGGGCACTGTTTCCTCCGACCATATCTTACAGATGAGCTCCTGCATGCGCCTAACCACGGACAGTCCGTCCGCTCCAGCAGCTTTTTTTGACTTCAGCCTTGATATTGCTAGCTTGACCTGGTCAAACTCGGCGGGACGAAATTCTTCTCTAAGGTCGTCCAAATTGAGTGGACCCTTCTGCCTAACAGCGGTATGCAGTAATGATTCTTCCAAATTCTCAACATCAATTGCGACTCTACTACCAATTGCCCTTTTTCGTCCCGGCAGGCTTTAGTCCGATATTTACTTTCTGGTAAAACTTGCGGACTTCATTCCTGCTGTATTACCTCTCCATCTCCTCGGCCGCGTGCTTCTCATGCTCCTTCAAGACGCCGGTTCTCTTCCCTCCTTTTCAGTGCGTATAGCTCACGAACAGCTCTCGTTGTTTGATGCAGCATTGCCTTGTAGGTGTCTCGTTTGGATGCATGGGCCTGTCCGCACTGGTCGTCGAATCACCTTGGTGATGTAGTAGGTCCCAGCACATCAGTGGCAGCTTCTTTGATAGCCTTTTGACAACGCTTCCGCGTTTCTTTTATTGTTAGTGCAGGCGGGTCGAACTTTCAGAGTTTTTGGGAGACTAAGTTTCTTTATAAAAAAAAAAAGATGATCCGCTGCTAAGTTTTTTTAACATCTCACTTTTCGTGGCCTAGTTAGGCCGAAAGGTATAGCCTTAAGTTGTCCCATTTGCTTTTGAGTGTCCGTATAGGGACTAAGGTATTTTATTTTAGTTGTTATTCAAGCTAATTTTAAGCTTTTTCGTATGTGTGCTCTAAAAATATAAAAACAAAAATGTAAAAAAAAAGGAGTGTCAGACGTCGATCGCAATGTGATCAATCTGGTTGACGGTTGATTCTCTGATCAGTCAACCGCCAAGTCCCTTTATGGATGTTGAGATGTGGGAACCGCGTACTCACTACAGAGAGGTTGCGCCACGAGGCGAAGTCCGCTTCATAAAGCTCTTTCCAAAAGCCGAAAATTCAAGTTGCTTTTGAACACACCCGTGAGTGTAGATAACCTCAAACTTCTTCACTTTACTCAAGATTTCTTCGAATCAACAAAAGAAAATGGCTCCCGACCATAGAATAAAACCACGCCACTTTCTACAACGACAACAATTTTTGGCGCCCGAAATCAAAATTGTCGCCAATCGAAGTTCAAAAGCCTACGTAGCTGGTCACGCTGTCTCCATTCAACCTTTCAATTCGAGGCGCCCGCTAATTGCCGATAACAGATTACAACATCACCAGCACGACAAGCTCCCATTCCACCACACGTGGCCAATCAATCACAGTCTAACTCACTCTCCTCTGTTTCTTGACATTTTGTCACTCGTGCTAATCACAAGGGCACCTAAACGAATAACGACACAAAATTTCTTTTATTGCCTCTCAACACGTGACAATAAGCACATAATCAGTGGAAAGAAAAAAATCCAGTAAAACACAAATTTCAAATTCAGATTTTTGTCAACTGATAACGAAATGATCAAACACGTTCCACAAACATACTCGCATGTAAACATACCGACCGCAACCAGTAAGTACTGATTGATGGCAGTTAATGAATGTAGCACGTCCATCGTGAGATGCCACTCGCTAAGGTTCACGTGAAACGAATGAATTCTGCATGGCGCAGAGCAGACATACATATGTATGTAGTTTTAGAGCAAAAATAAACTGAAGCGTCGCAGCATGAACAGTGCAAAGCATTCCGCATCTAAGGAAGCTGGCAATCCACTGAGGATGTCCCTAAGAATAGATGGCTAAATCGGAGTAGTATCTATGAATTGAGTATACTAAAAAGTGTAACGTTAGCATCATGTGGAACATATGTATCTGCGTCACGGGTTCATGGGATGCTTGCGACCCCTCATCAACACAGTGGCGTGTGCCATCTATTGACACTGCTATTAACATCTAGGTGTGGATAAGTACACATGCACAAGCCATGGCTCCCTGGCATCGTAGATCTACATACAAGCGTGTGCGGTTCTGAATTGACGAATTATCCGTCAAATATTAAAGACTTCACCCGAATAGATGCGATACGTGCGGAATTTTATTGACCCGTAGACACGCGCTCAACGCATACGATATCGATTCTTTGATGCCTTTGGGAGCTTTCGTCGTATTGGGATCGGGACGATTGGAATTTCGCGAATTTACGTTATGTAGGGCCTGATCAGGAGTGATTGTTCAAATTTAGAAATGTTTTCGAGAACCATACGGGATGCGTTTTTACGATTCGTTTGCGTTGTTTTTTCGTATTTGTTCTGTCGGAGCCCTGTTTTCGCTCGTGGTCGTCTGAAGGTGACGCTGATGGGGAAGAACTGCCAGTGATGTTGTGTCTCGGATTTAAGTGCAGTTTTATGGTTTTGTTTGTCATGCACGTGTGGGGTGGGGAATTTCTATTTTTTTTTCTGGGGGACGCATTGAATGATGTGCTATTTTGAAAGGCTCGCCATTCGACGGCACACAGCAAAGCGAATTGGCTAATCTGGCGAAGGTGGTAGTTGGGTCAGCAGCTCATCGGCTCCTGGTGTCTTAATCACGTTTTACGCGGCACGTTTGCTTGTGCCACCATCCGAAATCGAGCTATGAGTCAAATTGTTTTGTTTTTATTGGTTGATTCGCACTGCGATTTCCGGCTTAACAGTGAAATAAATTAGTAAACTGTTATATGCAGTATTCGAACTGACTGAGAGACATTGACTAACGACGCGAGTTAGGTAGGTTGGGCGGGTTTTTTGTTTTCCTCATTCAGACACCTAAGACGTTTTTGGGATTTACTAGGTGTGGGGAGCTGGAAATTTGTTGAGAGCACGATGAGCTATTAGCAAAACAAGAATGACTCCTGTTAATTGACTAATAAATCACTGTTTATGCGATTCGAGGACCACCGGCTATTTTTGGATCAGAGTCATTCAACGAGCGTTGAGGCTTTATTTTCAAACCCAAATTAGCATTTTGGAAATCTTTATGCGCATTTGCGTCATGTGACCGTTGAAAACGATGCTAGAATTGATAATTGATAAAAACAAGTTTCGTCATTTTCGAATCAACACAGCGGATGCCAAAAACGTGATGAAGTGAAGAGCATCAACTATCTCGCGATTTCATCACCCAGTCAAACTAGTCAATCACTGTCGTCTGCTGCTTACTTCGCATCTGTCACACTCATTGTGATTAAGCCAAATTCTAAAAAAAACTATTCGCTCCATCTCGATTCAGTCACTCTAACCTAAACTATCACAATCTTTCGTCAACCATTCTACAACGTGGCACGCGACCAATTTGACTCATTCCACTTGCCGCGTAATCTGCTGTTTTTTGAAAATTTCGCCACGCGATAAAGCCAACTCGAATTAATAGAAAAAAAAAAAAAAAAAAAACCGAATATGATTGTCATAACAACGGGGCAAAACGTCAGAAATTAAAACTGCGGTCTAATCGTCAAGGGTACACCCCATCGATAAATAATGCCTGGCTCAAGAGCTTTGTGATTAGATAAATGGATATTTGGTTTTCTTTTGTTATTTGTATTGAGGTATTCGAGGTGCCATTGATCATGTTGTAAAACTGTAAACAAACATCGATTTCGTGTGAAGTAATTCCGATGGCATGAGACAACGACCTGCTGCGATAGCAGCAGCACACTTTGGCGGTCCCTGTCATATAAATATGTATATAATTACCGCGATCAATTAATTTTACAATTACGAGTATTGAAAGTCTCACGGAGTGGTGTTTAGATACTGAAGAGTGACTTGGATGGCTTGAGTCACGAAGCTCGGTATGGAGTGTGATGAAGTGCTGGTGAAATTGTTATGCCCGTAGCTGTTTACCTCTTGGACACGGTATTCTATTGTAAAGTGTTTTTATCGACGGATAGTAGGGTGGCTTGTTGAACTTTTATCGCTCGAGGGAGATTTTTTACTTTGCTGTAATTCAGGAGTAGCTGATACGTCGTGTGAGGTGTGTTCCAACTGTGTGTCGGAATGTATGTGGATTGTGATAGGGGAATACCAAGCTTATAAAGAGCCCATTATTTTAAGAGTAAAAAAATATGGTTGCAATGAATAATAATTATTGACAGACGTCCTTATTAATACCTTATAAAAAGGCAATTATTATAAAAGAATTCTAATCAAACGAAGGCAAAAACTAGACATTTTAGAGCTAGAGGCTCAGTAAAATCTGTAACCTATTGTATCATTAAATTTATCGTAATGCACATAAGGGATGCAGTTCAGCTTAGAGTCGAAAATAACACTTAAAACATTGATTTATGGGACTCTCTCTAACTATCTCTCTCTTATGAACACCGTTAAAGTCATAACGAAAATCTATAGGGTTATTGACTCTGTAACATAAGAAACATTAAGTTGTAAGGAATTTAGCTGACATCATTTGGAAAGCCTTGTGAGGATCTGTTGTAATTTTAAACAGTCCAAACCGGATAACATTTTTGTATACATCTTTCAGTCATCCGCGTTAAGGAGGTGCATTTCATTGATGAATAGGAGGAATAACAACGGACCTAAACGATTACCTTGAGTGGCACCTGATGCTATAGGAAATTTTGGGAGTAAAAGTCTTGCTTTCAAAGTTTTATTTATTAAAAAAAAAAAAAAAAACAATAACCTTAGACAACTCTTCGCGAAACCTCTCATGATTGTGTTCCTTTCATGTTCCGGTGTTATGTTTCATCTCTTCTAAGTCCATCCCTATATAGTCCCCCCCTATTTCCAACACCATCTTCTGGACAGTTTTTTTTCTCGGTTTTTCCACTTCTTATTCCTTTGACTATTCGTCCACTGTCCGTTTGTTCTACTTAGTTCTTGGTTGTAGATTGAGCAACGTGTCTGTTTCTTCGTCCGGTTTCCCATCATCGATTCTCTTTAACACCTTGTTATCAAAGACCATCCTCCTGCCTAATATCCAAGTTTTTCATCTGGAATTATTATGGTTTTATAATTACAGATTTTGACATTGCAAAAAAACGCGCCTTGCCCATATTCAGCCTTTTATTTACATCGATCTTTATGTTTTGATTTTGATTTTGACAGTCAATATGGGTTCCAAATACTTGAACTCGTCCACTTTCTCAAAGCCTTCCAAGCGGGTAGAGTCGGTTAAGAGGTTTGGATCGATCCAAGTCAGTCAGTGACCATATACATATGCATTTGCTTTTCTTTTCATTGACTTCTAAGCCTACTTCTTTTCCTGCCATCATTAGACTTTCTGAATTTCTATTCCCTCACTAGGTTAGGTTAGGTTAAAGAAGGGGGTTGAGCATCACTTCCACTCGGAGGCCAAAGGGCCCATTATGATTCCCTTCATTTGTGGAGTACCAGTGGCTGAAACCACCCCGTGCTCTTTATAAATTTTAGAAGATCCGATATATCTGCATTTGCTACGTCCGCAATCTCTGTAAAGAATCTTTGGCCCAGCGAAGCTAAGCGTTGATTCTGGAGAGCAGAGCAGTGGTAAAGCAGATGTTGGATCATCTCGGTTTCTTCCTCATCGCCGCAGCTCTGGCAGAGATCGCTGAATACCGAGTTCCATTTCCGGGGCATTGCTCCGATGGGACAGTGTCCTGGATCACTCCGACGAGCATATGGATCGAGTTTCGGTTCAGCGCCAAGAGCTTCTTTGTTTTTTTCCGATATTGAGCTCTGGTCACGATGATGTAGTCGTGTGGTTGTCGTTTCTTATAAGCCAAGACGAGTTGGCTTCTTTTATAATTATGTCATTTATGATCCGGTATAATGCGCTAATCGGTGGTTGCAATGACGTGTCCGCTTCGCTGATGTCCATTTTAGACCCCTGCCTGGCCAATTCGTCCGCTCTTTCGTTCCCTGCGATTGAGCTGTGACCCGGGATCCAGACTTTGTGGTGTCTGACTTCAGTGAGTCGCGACCTTTCATGACAGCCTTTGATCTCGTTGTACTATTGACTTCAGTGCAGCCTGGCTGTCTACAAAGATAGTGATATCCGATGGTAGCATATCGGTTACTTGTAAATGTGTGGCTGCTTTCTCTATTGCTAGCATTTCGGCTTGAAAGACGCTGCACAAATCACGGAGTCTAAATGATTCCTGTATGTGCAGGGTATCAAAGTAGAACCCGGCCTCAGTTTCCTCATTATCTTCTAGCTTCAAAGTAAGCTAGAGCGGATGTGATTCAATAAAGTATTATTTCCTAAGGGGGAATCTTCAAGGGATTAGTGTCCCACCCCCATATTAAAAATATGTCATAACAGCATCTCCTTATTTGAATACTTCACGTATTTCGAATATTTCAGATAAGACGTTCCTACTTTAACTTGTGCTTTCTTTTTTCGGTATTCCCAGCCTTACAAGCACATGATACATTTTTGATCGGTTTATGGGGTCATATGCCTGTTTAAAATCTGCGAATAGTGGGTGGACCATTTCGGGCAATTCTTTTTGAAAAGCTGTTAGCCCGTTGAGCGCTTCCTTCTGAAGCCACAATGGAATTCACTGATTTCTCGTATTTCTATAGCATATGATATCAATCTATTTAAGAGAATACTTGACAGCATCTTGTAGCAACTTGATGGCAGTGAATGTCATCTGGAATGATGACCGCGTATTTTCAGTCCAAAGCAATGGTATTACAAACCGTATTTGTCTACCTCAAGCAAAGTGTTAACTCTATGGCATCGTAAATAATATAGTTCACGAAATTTAAGTAAGTCGAGAAAAAGGGACAATCAATCTGATTATAAGGAATGTCTCATGTGATTATTGCCGCGCAATATATACGGCTATGTTCTAAGGATTGAACACTGTATTTTGAAATCGTTGACATACATAAGGGATTGGAGGTATTGGAGCATACTGGATATGCCATTAACGAGTAATAAAAAAGAAGAGGACCCAGATGACTTCCTTGAGGAACTCCAGAAGTGACTTTCATACTATCGGGCTTTCGAAAGCGTGTTTTTCATTTCAATAGAATGAAATCAGACAGTTCAGATATTAAGATGTGATCTACTCCATCGAATGCGTTCAAGAAACCTCATATTGAAAGTTCTCAGAACAATGTAGAACATAATCGAAGAAGATTGTTTGATTCGGCCTAGTAGATTTGTCACTAATGTTGATAAGGAAAGCTTTCAACAGAAAAGCTTATTTTTTATTGTATATATTAGTTTTTGAAAAAGTTTGGGTAAATTTGCAAATAACACGGTCATTTGTGATTTCATTCCTGGAACAATTTTATGGTTGGGTATTGTGGAAGACTTTTTTCAATTACCTGAAAATTCATCGAGCGATCGATTTAACTCAATTTGCAACGGAAAAACGATAATCTAAGCACAATCCCCTAAGACAATAGGTGCAAGTTCATCAACACCTTGGTTGCTATCAGAATTTAGCTGTTTTAGATTTTGACTCTTAAGGACGTGAATCTATGTACATTGATGGATCGAAAAAATGCAAAAAGACAAGCATACCTTTCCCGCAATACCAGATTAACCCTACTGCTACGATATCTTCTGAAAACTTTCTTTTTCTTGTTATTCAGCGCCTTAATCAAACCAAATAGTTTAATTGCCTCTTTCAGATCGACGATAAAACTACTATTGGCCATAAAAAAGACTCTCCGTTACACGAGTTAATAAAATTAGAGAAGCTTTGATGTAATCATAGTACAAGATCGATTTCAAACGGGGTTTAAGGTAATTGTACCATTTAAACATTAAACTCGAAGCTAAATGATGGGTAGAATCAGGAAGAGGGGGTGAGGTGAGGCAACTGCTATTACTTTTTTTACTTTTTAATTGTTGCCCAACAAGGATTAAATCAAGTGCACGATCAAGGCTATTAGATCATATTCTGGAAAGGTACCAACAACCTCACTTTCACGGTCACTTTCAACTTTGAATGGCAACAAATATACCATATCGTAACACAAATTTAAATTGAGCATATTAAAATCACTTAAAATTTACCACGGAGACTTGGCTAAATATTGATGATGTAGATATAGTCACGCGAATTAATTAGAGAGATGCCTTATTAGGTGGTTGCCTAATTGCCATTCGTTTTCGCTTTTCCTCAAGTCGATCCTCCCTCCGATACATTACCATTCTGCTTCGTTGGGAACGGCAATCAAATAGTTAAAGTAACTGCATCTAATAATAAGGAACTACCATTTTCACCATTGGTAGTTATATTACCCGCAAAAGTTTTTCTGTTATTTCAATTCATTCTAATTAAGTGAAAAGCTAGTCTAAAATTTTAAAAGGCTCAATTTGAAGACTAAAGGGGTACCTAAGTAGACAGGGTTTGGACAGGACTATCTTATCCGACTAAAGAGAAGTATATAGTGGATTTTGTTTAGCTTTTGTAGCATTTATTTAGCAGTTTGTTCCTATGAAAAGACTCCACTCCACAAAAGCAGGTTGATTACCTTAATCAGTCCTTATATTGCGGGTACATTTACTTCGTACGGACCAATGATCTGTCAATGCTTTAATTACTTACTCACATAGATGCAAAGTCGAACAACATGTCTGCTAACTGCTAAACTAGAAATTATAGATCGACCCCTTGTATTCCTTGTTATTAGGCACATCCCCCCCTTTCGACATGGAAACCACAGCAAATCTTTCGACTCTTGTCTATCATTTTTTTTAGAATTTCGAAAAAAAATACCAAATTGTCCATGTCTGTACTGACTTTGCTAAAGCTTTTTTTGTTTAAATATCAAAATTGTCGTTTTTTTTATCTCGAAGGGATCCTTTCGTAATGTCTGATGTCTTGTTCAAATGATCTCTGCTCTACTTTGCAGGGCTTGAAGTTTTAGAACATTACGGGCTTTTACTTTTTTCTCGCATTCAAAAGGATTGAGTGGCTGAAACAATGAGACCAATGCATTCAGGGCTGAATGCTGCACGAAAAGGATTTCAGGCCAGTTCAGGGTTTATACGCAACGATAGCTGCTTAATGTACATGGAGAGGAAAGAGCATCCGAAAACGATATTACCCACAGCAAAAATTCAGATAAAACTGCCAACCATCGAGGAAGTAGAGGAAGTATTCCGTTGACTTACGAGTAAGTATAACAGAGGAGTTAAATGAGCTTACCACAATTAAATTTTTCAGCTGCGGGTAGATTTTGGCGCCCTTTGGCGGTTATGTTGTTTTTGTGACATCTGTCAACATTCGTACGTCAAAGGAACACAAGATCGGTCAAGAAAATCGCCGCGGTCCGTGAAAATGTACAGCAATACCGGAGGTAGTCGATTCTTCGCTGTACACAAGAAGCCGGCTTTTCACAGACCTCAACTTGGCAAATTTTGCTTCGAGACTTGAGCCTACACCTTTACAAGATTCAACTAACCTAGGAGCTCAAAGCTAATTTTTTTTTTATAATTCGTGCAGATTTTAGAATGTACGCTCTTATGATATTTGTCACACAGCCTAGATGGTTTGTGTTGAAGATGTTCGCTCACTTTTTGGGGGGGTAGTTGTCCTGGATAGGATTTGAGAGATTTAACTGAATTTGCGTTGGTTGTAGTTCACAGTAACTCTTTTGTTTCCATGTCATTAATGTGTTATATTGGAAATGCACATACAGAGTATGAATTTTGAAGTAACAGGAACCTTCGCCGAGTATTTTGCCTTCGTCAGCACTTTTTGATCGCCTCTTATTCACAACATCATGACCATAGACAATGCCGTTTGTTGACTAACTGGGCTTCGGAGCGTTTGGAAAAGGACCTACATTTAGGTCGAAAAATCATCTTTAGCGCCGAGCCGCATTTTCAACTAGGAGACAATGCATTCTCAAAAAGTTACCGTTTAGTGTGGATTTTTGGTCGGCGGCGTCATTGGTCCGTACTTTTTTTCAAAAACGACGTTGGCGAAGCGGTCATCGTCAATGCTGAACGCTACAGAACGACGATAACCAATTTCTTTTGACTCAAATTGACCCGTATGAACCTAGACGACATCTGATACCAGAAGGGCAACGCTACGTGCGATTGACATTCTGCATAAATGATTTGAGGGTAAGGTTATCTCTCACAGTGACATGAATTTGTCACTAAGGTCATGCGGTTTGACCCCGCTAGACTTTTGCTTGTGGGGTTTCTTGAAGTCTCAGGTCTGTGCGAATTAAAGTGAGCATAACATAGGCCATCGCTTAAATTCAGCAGGATCTATGCGGAAGAGTCATTGAAAATTGGACCACTCGCATTCGTGCCACTGTACGAAGCTGAGCAGGGCATTTCAACGATATCATATTCCATAAACAATGGCATGCATGGGCTTTTCAAATAAAAAAAGAATTGAGCTTGTTTTATTCCTACCCGCCCTTACCGAACAACCATTTATACCAACTCTATATCTAGCATACATATCATTTTCTCATATCATCATTCAGTCCCATCCGTGCTTTACAATTGGTAGTATTATACAGGGTGCGCCATCTCATATGGGTCGATGTAAATTTCGAATAACTTCAACAATTCTCAACCGATTTTGGAAATTTAAAAACTTTAATTCAATGTAGACCCTTACAATTTATTTTGATTAATTTTTGAAAACAATATTAATTAAACGACCGCCTTTATTGCCAATGCAAAAATGGGCTCGTTTTCGCGCATTCTCCATGACATATTCGAGCATTTCGATCGAAATTTCTGCGATTTCCGCACGAATGTTTCTTTTGAACTGTTCTATTATCTTTAGGCTATTAGCATACATTTTGCTTTTCAAGAAAGAAAGAAAGAAAAGTTTGGAAGAGTCAAATCCGGAGATCTAGGAGGCCAGTCAATATCGCCCTTTTCTGTCACCAATCTTCCAGGGAACTTATTATGCAAAAGATTTTGTCCGCAGTATGGCATGTCGCGGCGTCTTGTTGAAACCAAAAGTTAAATAAGCCTTTTTTACGCATTTCTGGGACCACATAATGGGCCAACATCTACCGATATCGATCGCCATCCACTGTATCGCCAACTTTGAAGAAATGCGGTCCAATGATGATTTTAGCGCATACACCGGCCCAAACAGTAGCTTTTTGATCATATAGCGGCTCTTCGTGAATAATGTGAGGATTTTCGGTGCCCAAAAGCTAAAATTTTGTTTATTAACTGAGCCAGAGAGCGTAAAATGTGCCTCATCGGTTATCAAAATTTGCTGCCAGAACTCCGGCTCAGCATTAATCATTGCAACGACAGTTTGTGCGTATGCCAAGCGCCGTGGCTCATCTTGTGGCAAACTTCTTTGAGTTATCTGCACTTTGTATGGATATATGTAACTGAAGATCATCCTTTAAAATTCTCCGCAAAGTGGACCCACTGATGCCTAACTGCTGCGAACGGCGCCGATATGACAAACTTGGCTCTTCTTGAACACTGGCCTTCACAGACTGAATAGATGAGTTTGAACGTCGATGACGTGGCCTATGTTGCTCACAAGGGCTTGCCACAGAAACAAATTGAAAAAAATTCGAGGCCCAACGACGAATTGTAATTTTTTTGGGCGCAACACGATCACGATATTTTGCACGATTCGCACGTTGAGTTAGCACAATCGATCGTTCATTTTTAATTAACTTTTTTTCTTTTAGTGTAAAGCGATTGTACTGAATTGACGTTTCCAAAATGCTTTGACATATAAAAATCGGTTGACAATTGTTGAAGTTATTGGAAGTTTACATCGACCCATATGAGATGGCGCACCCTGTATAAGCTGAGGTTGGTATTAAGTTCTAGCCGGTCAGTGGCAATTTGCTATGATCACGACCGAATTCCATTTGTGGAACCCTATGTATGTTGCTTCGTTAAAGCGAGGACCTCTTGCAGACTTCTTGCATTCGATTTAGCCTCAAGAAGTCTCTTTTCCTAAATTATATAAACGAGCCCTAGGTGAGCCTAGGGACACATATACCACCATTAAACTGCCCCACAAGTGTGCATGCAAATCAGTGGGTTGACACGACTGGAGATCACCGGTGTTGTAAGAGTAAGATCAATCAAAAAAAAATAAAAAATCTGGAGCATGCCCGTGTCAAAAAGGAAGGGAAGAATGAAAACGGTCAAACCGTAGCATTATGGAAAAGAACGCTAAAAGGAAAAGCACTACCCCGCCAGGCACTACTAATGGCCGTGATCCTGGGACGAGCAGCAATGCTCGGGTCAGAGCTATAGGATTTCCGGGGGATAGCAAAGTAATGCAACGGCGTAAGCCACATTTAAGAGTCGCGAGTTGGAACGTTGGAAGCATGAGTGGGCGCAGCTATGAGCTTGAAGAAATGATGGTTAGAAGGCGAGTAGACATCCTGTGCGTACAAGAGACGAAATGGCGAAACACCGGTAATCGGGCACGTTTCTTGGACGTTAAAACAAAAGCCTACAAGATGTTTTACTATGGATTGGAACAAGGAAAAAACGGAATCGCCATCATCCTTGCGGCAGAGTTACTTGGCAACGTCTTAACCATTTCAAAGTCCAGTGACCGTTTGATGGCTCTCAAATTGGTGATGCATGGTGAGGTGTGGAACATCGTAAGCGCATATGCCCCTCAAGTAGGATGCGAACAAAAAGAAAAAGATACATTCTGGCTAGAATTCCACAACCTTGTCAAAATCATCCCAAAGGAAGAGCTTTTGTTTGTTGGGGGAGATTTAAACGGACATGTCGGGAAGACAAGCGAAGACTATGAAGGCTACCACGGAGGGCTGGGATACGGCACCAGGAACTCTTCAGGTGAAGATATCCTAAACATGTGCAAGTCGTACGGTCTTATAGTGCTAAATACCATGTTCGTCAAACAAAGCAGGCACCTGATCACTTATAGCAGCGGCGGAAATGAAACTCAAATAGACTATCATTTGGTATCCAGTTTCATGAAGCCACGAGCTAAAGATTGCAAAGTGATCCTGGGAGACGCGATCGCCCCTCAACACCGTCTCCTCCTGACTGAATTTTTTATGGATGCGAGAAAGAAGTCAAAGCAGCAAACGAAGGTGTCTGAGAGAATCAAGTGGTATAAGCTGGATAAAGGAAAAGGCGAAGCTTTTATTACCATCATGGAAAACTACCTCTCTTCCATTATCGATGAGGTCGGTAATGAGGAGTGCAGAGCACAAGACATGTGGGATTCCCTACAACAATCTGGCCTAGAGAGAGCCAAATCACTGCTCGGAACATCTAAAGGCCCCTGCCAACACGCAAAAGAAACCTGGTGGTGGACAGACGAAGCCAAAGCAGTGATACACGAAAAGAAAATGGCTTTCCAAGCTTGGTCAAAGTGCTCTTCTACTAATAGAGAGGAAAAAGCTTGCCGTGAAAAGGTATATAGATGTTGCAAAGGTATCGCGAAGAAAAAATGCGCCGAATTCAAAGCGAAAAGCATGGAAGGCCTCTATCAGGAGTTGGAAGAAATATCGTCTTCCGCGTCTGACAGGAACCAGGCTACCCAGGAGCTTCGACAAAACAATTTGAACAAAGGAGCAAATATCTTTAAGATAGCCGCCCAGAGAAGAAGAAATGCTCAGGATATTCGTTTCCCAAAGTTTATTAACAATGCTGAAGGCCAACTCCTTGTGGAAGACGAAAAAATTCTCCACAGATGGCGACAGTATTGCGAGGAACTTCTGAACGAACAGTTTCCCCGAGTGTACTTTCCAAGAGCCGCCCCGAATCATGCCGAAATACCCGACATCACAGTCGAAGAAGTTCGGTACGCGGTTAAAAACTCCAAGAAAAGAAAAGCTGTTGGGCCGGACGGGATAACCTCTGAGTTCTGGAAAAAGATGGGAGACATCGGGTCTAGATGGCTCATGGTTCTTATCTCCAAACTTATGAGAGGCGACACTATGCCTAATCAATGGAGGGAAAGCTATCTTCTTCCATTGCACAAAGGAAAGGGTGATACGCGAAATTGTGATAACTACCGTTCTGTCAAGCTGATGTCGCACACCATGAAGATCGTTGAACGGGTAGCGCTAAGACAAAAAGGAGTTCCAGAAACCTACGTGCGAGTGATTATGGACATTTACGAGAGAGCAACGACAAGAGTAAGATGCACCGCAGGAGTCACCGAAGAGTTCGCAATCAAAGTCGGTGTACACCAAGGGAGCGTCCTCAGCCCACTGCTTTTTATAGCAGTCCTTGATTGCTTGCTTGAAGGAAAAGTGACGGACCCCAATGTGCACCAGCTATTCTTTGCTGACGATGGGGCCATTATAAGTGATGATCAGGCGTCCCTACAACGAGCACTTGATGTGTGGGTGGACATTTTTGAGGGACACGGGTATCGTATTAGTTCAAAGAAGACAGAGTATCTGTGCTGCCCGTTCTCTGACCCTCATCAGCCTATTCCAGACATTTACTTGAATGGAAGAGTGCTTCCCAAGTGTGAAAAGTTTAAATATCTGGGATCTATGATTAATAGAGAAGCAACTTGTGATGACGACATCAAACATCGCGTAAGCGTAGGGTGGATGAAGTGGCGGGAAAACTCCGCCATCTTCTGTGATCGAAAAATGCCCCCTAAGCTGAAAGGAAGGCTCCACACTTCAGTTGTACGTCCGGCGCTCACATACGGTTCACAATGCTGGACAATGCACAAAAAGTATGAGAGCAAATTAACGGCAACTGAGATGAAGATGCTTCGCATGACAGCGGGAGTAACAAAGCGTGACAGAATTAGAAGTTCAAAGATCCGAGGAAGTCTCCACGTAAAAGAAACCATCACAAGAAATATAGAGCGCGACCGACTCAGTTGGTATTGCCATGTTCAAAGGAGAGAGCCTTTGAACCCCGTCCAAAAGGCGTTATCAATCAACATTCCAATTTCAACACGCAAAAAAGGCAGGCCGAAAAACAATTGGTGCAAACAAATGCAAAAACACCAGCATTTGATTGGCCTCAGCGATGAAGTAATCCCAAACCGGGAAGCCTGCCGCTACTTTCTGAGGTCAAACCGGCGGACCCCACAAGCGGACCAGTAGGAATGCAGTTAAGTGGGAAGGTTATGGTCCTACACTTCTGACCATAACGACGCCGGGATAAAAAGGAAAAGAAGAAGAAGATATAAACGAGTCACGCTTAGCTAACCTTAAAATTTGGACACCTTCCGACCTATTTCAAGATTTTTTCCTATTTTTTTTCTGTTTAAAATAAAGATTGCACATTACTTCAGAGATTTTACTGCTATTTTCTCGAACAAAATTCTAGATCCAAAACAAGAGCCTCAAAGCTCTTAAAATTACACGATCTCAATGTTCAATTGAAATGTTCTTTTCGAGGTATCACAAGTTCAGAAAACTGTAAAAAGGTCGTCCACGTACGTAGAATCAATTTCGCCAAAAACTCTACAAAACCTTTACAAAACCCTTCCGCAATATCTTCACCGATTTTGTAGTAAATTATCATTATTTCATCACATTGGGCAAATACATAGTACATATGTATGTACGTGTCGATCTACACTTTATAATCGCGGTGATAGTTGGATATTGTCAGCTCAACAATGGCGCGAGATGTAAAATGACACCTATTGTCGACCTGGACCAAGGTGCACCTTTTGATACGTCAAAGCGTTTTTACTTCCTCCTTCGCTTACTGTCACACAGAGGTACATATATTCGTTCTGATTACGGAAACTCATTACTAATGTAGCTAATTGCGTTCCATGACTGAGCGTATAACAAGAACCTTCGCCATTGCCGTATTCCCGCCATTGCTTTCATAAATCACACATAAATGCGAATAAAGTAAACAAGCGCTGATTCATCAGCCTAATTATTTACTCCCGTGCACAAAGCAAACAAACATCTACCACTCGACGTCGTCGTTATCAGCCATTCGACACGCATTTAGTGTCACATTTCAGCCAAACCGCCCATACTTGTGTGGAAAATATAGTAAAACCCAGCATCTGGGAAACACCCAGCCTAAGGCAGCTTACAGATAAGCCATTTTTCTAGGAACAACTCAAGAACATTAATAATATTTAAAAGCAAAACTCAGATAATCGGTATTGAACGACCCTAAATCCATGTGTTAAGTGCATTCCATTCGCGAGGCAGCCAAAGCGCATAAAGCCCGATAAGACCGACCGAAAACAGAAATCAACCAACATGTGTACACGCCACGATATGCAGGTCCGTCCCGCCAGACGATCAAAGTCTACTCAACCACATGCTGCAATTATCACCTGCCGTGAAGTGGCAGTCAGGTAAAGTACCATGCCACATACGTAAACCTTATGATAAACTGCGTAGTTATTAGACTCCAGCATGATGAACTTAGGCAACAATAAATAAATAAAAATAATAACAACTGAAATAGAAATTCGCACCCAACGATCTAAATTTAGTTCGATCGGAAACCGCATTTGTGACGCTTTATCTCACTGTCAGTGTTTGATTTCAAATGTTGTCGATACAAAGCTACTTCTGTTAATTGATTACGAGGAAATGGAGGTAACAATGCCAGTCCAAGGCTGATGCGCAAAACTCAGTGCTGAAGCTATATTATATCATAATTACTTATCAACAAAACGTATTCATACGTCGAACGTATGCAAACCAAAGATACAGATACTTATGTATAACGTCATTTATCGTCGCAGGTACCAATTATAATCTACGCGAAGGTAAAATACAAAAAATACAAAATAACAAACGATAAAGCAACGCAAAAAGTCCCGTGCAGCAAGAGTGATCAGCGAATCGCTATTGAATCAACGTTACCTCTAATAATAGATGCGCGTGATAACATCGTGTGTCCACAACGCATTAAACTAAGTATTCAACTATTTACTATCTGCTAACTACGAGTACAGGTATTCGTATTTGCACGTGATGTACGTTTGAATCGCGCTTGCTACCTACATATTATAGGAGCTCTGGCGATCTCGTAAATATTTAGGATACACTTGTGTGAGAATAGTTACGTATTACTAATTGTATCTTCTGCTGCGTCATGTGCGTTGTCATCTTCGGCGCGAATAGTAAACAAAACAGAGTAACAAAGAGAGAGAGTGAAAAAAAAAATGATGTCAAGTCAACAGCAAGCGTGTCGCCTTGTCCCGTGATACGAATGAGCTAAGCCATTTAATCGAAACGTACACATTCGTACGGTTAGTTGTATGAGCGATTATCACG
The DNA here is from genome assembly GCA_958301585.1 of Merodon equestris. Classification (NCBI taxonomy): domain Eukaryota; kingdom Metazoa; phylum Arthropoda; class Insecta; order Diptera; family Syrphidae; genus Merodon; species Merodon equestris. The sequence continues at coordinate 107,150,541 of OY284414.1, forward strand.
TTACGGAGATTTGTTTTGTCCAATTGAGACTGAATCAGTTAACTTTGAACGAATTCCGAGGAATTTTGATTTATTTGAAAATTTTATAATCGTACATCGAAAAGCTTCCTTTCACCAGATAGAACCGAATCAAAACCGCTTTGAAATTCCTAACCCCTGACTAAAGCCTAGGTTAAGCTAGAGTCCAAGGTTGCAGCCAAACATAAGAAAAATAATATAAAAATTTCCATTGCTAAGCAACGTGATCCCGAGGGGCGAGATTTGCTATTTTATGAGCGGAAGTTGCGCAAGTGACATCAATCAACGAAGAAAATATCGGCAAATCGGCATCAATTATCATTGACTAGAAAGCTCCAGCACGTGTCTTATTTACACTCCTTCTGCCCTTCCTCTTCCTCTAGTAGAATCGGAGTAAAACTATTTTTATGTCTTTGATTGGGTCAAAGTTATGCAATATAATATGGAGGATGTTAGTGTCTTCTATTATCTCCTTCATTCGCATGCGAACAGCTGATAAGATGCGAAAAGAAATGGAGAAACAATTGTACGGATTGTGTGGTGTAGGGTATGTTGAACGGCGTATCGGGAATGTTCTTCTGATTCGAATGGCATTTGTTGTTCGGATGTCCATGAATGAAATTCCATCAGCCGAATCCATACGGCGTTGGGTGGCGTTGAAATATTTTCATTAAAGTTAACTTGACGCGGAAATGTTGCTGTGTGATTTGTGACTTTTAGTTCAACCACCTTTCAGCTGCTCTTGATTGTCTCTCGACTAATTACATGCTAATTGGCCTCGTTTGTATTGATGGAGGATGAAATAGGCTTGTTTGGTGTCTACAGATGCAGCGCCTAAAATAGTACGACCATGTTGAGCAACTGGACACCGCTGCTCCGACCTATTTCAACGCAGGGAAAAACAGGCACAGAGATAGAAAGAAAACTTAATCGAGTGCGGCATCACTGGCAGCAATTTTCTCGTGATCGGGCTGAGGACAGGAGGTTTGTGATTCACCCGAACTGGAAAATGAGCAACCACATTAACCGCGTGAGCTCTACGGCCTCTGTGGCGTACATACATACTTACATAATTTTGGTATTTTCTTCTGATGAAGATAAAAAAAAATTGTAAACAGTGGAATCAGATTTCCAGTGTTCAGACTTTTCTTGATTTGTCCTTATCCTTTCTCCGGCCTCATCCTTAGCTAGCCCTTATTCATGGTTTCCTCATACCTCATTCTTGGTCTTCCGTTATCCATTGTTTGTCCTTATTCTTGGCCTGCCCTCATCCGTGGTTTACTTTCGTACGTCTTTAGCCCCCTACCTTGATCAGCTCTCATTTTTGGTCTAAGCTTGTCCTTCGTTTACCCCTATCTTTCGTCTATCCTAACTCTTGATCTGCTCTTATCCCTAGTATGCCCTCATCCGTGGTTTGCCCTTATTTTTGTTCTCATCCTTGCTCTGCTCATTCTTGGACTGCCCTCATCCTTAATTTGGTCTCTGTCTTGGTCTGCCCTCGTCCTTTGTTTGACCTAATTCTTGGTCTGCTCTCGTTCTTGATCGGCTCTCGTTCTTGGTATGCCCTCATTCTTGTTTATGCCCTCATCCGTGGTTTGCCCTTATTATAAATCTGCCCTCTGGTCTGTCCTCACCGATGTGTCCTTAATCTTAAACTATCGTAGCATACCACAAATTTTACTATCAAAATGGTGTCAATAAATCTAAATTTATTTTCATTCCCCTAAACTAGATCAGTAAGTCAGATCCTAGGTAAAACCCAGCTATATGCCTCAGCAATCGTACATCAATTTTAGGTCGCATAAGCCACCGACGAAGCTACCCAATAAATTCTCGTACAAAAGGCATATAGCGCGCAAAATTTGATGCGCTATGATCAAAAATGTTCCGATAAGCTAAGCGGGAATTGTGTGAATTACCGCTAAACACCTTGTTTTGATATTTTGCTTATCTTAGGAACCCAATCCCAGTCAACTTTTTTATGGGTTCAATACCTCACGCGAATTTTTTCGCATGTACCATAATTTTTCCCATAAAAATTAACAAGTTAAAGGCTCTAAAGTTCACAACTTACTATCGGATGACAAGATTCGAAAAAGCCAATTAATAACATCAAATTCCAAAATTCCACACATATCTGAATCGCACCGGATGACGCCATTAAACAGTAACAAAAATAAAAATTGATTCAACCGAATGTAGCGGAGAAAAAATTGAATTTATCGATTGGTGTGAGTCAGTAGTCACAGGAACTGATACTAATAGTTCCGTATTGTTAACACACATGCTATACGGCGTGGATGATAAAAGAGGCGCTTGAGCCTGTGACATTAAGACTTTTCCGACATTAATTCGATAGAAAAGCTATAAAAATCGCTACAATACAAAGAAGAAGAACCAAGTCAAATGGGAATGCATTGCTACCGATCGTAAAACAGCCACTTAGGGTTTGTTAAAAACTTGCAATCGAGATTCGAGGCAGACTGTCATAAAAGGTAATCGTTGTTATAAAACGCTGTTGTATTATAGAAGACGGTAGTCGCTTGCAATTAGCACTTTACCCTGTTGTCTGGTCGCAATTTAGCACGAATGAATGCATGTGTAAGCCGTCTTAAGTCGCGCGGGTTGGTATACGACAACGATCACGAGGTTGGCGCCAAAACATATTAAGGCACGACGTAAAACCTGAAGGACATCACTGAAACCCCATAAAAATGATAGGCAGGTCGAAAACCGAGCGACAATTAACCCTAGAACTAATCAAGTGCCAGTACGCAGCGCTTATGAACCAAAAGTCACAAGAACCGTGTGCGAGCCATGTGAACCGGGGCACCCGGAAGGCTTGTCGATAACGGAATTTCATTCTTACGCAGCGCGTTAAGGGTTGATGGAATGCGAAAACCATTCGATTCCAGGTTCGTATATTCATTTGGGAAGAGAACGTAAAATGGACTCGTGTGGTGAAAATCAACACGCGCCCCGTATACATTCAAGCTAGAAGCTCGGCGGCCTGGTCTTATCACATTACGTTCGCTTATAGTTGGCGTCAGTGATTTGCTTTTTTTCCCCCGTCGACTTTGGTCTATTTATCGCAGATAGATAAGGCACTGGAAGATACCGTAATATCAACATACCGTCACACAGCCATACGCTCGTACCTGACGCAAGATAGTTTGTATCTGATTCGAAGCTCTTTATCGCGAACGTAATCATCGAACGCGCCAACCTAAGCGTCCGCACACGTGACTATATTCAAGTTCATCGCACATATCGGCGCAAATGTGCGACAGCTGATAGGGGTACTGTGGTTGAATGCGCGAGTGGGGCAAGGTTTGGATTCACCTGTTCTACATTTCGCGGGCTTTAAGCCCTCTAAATTCTCACACTTGCTGTAGCTGCCTCTGACTGCGACATTATAGGATCTTTCCACGTTCGACTGCTTTTGCAACTTTCCTATTGTTTTGCTTAGACGCCTCGCGCGTCTAGTATTTGTCTTGTTGTTGTACACGGCGCCAATGTTATTATTTTAGTTATTGTAGTTTTCGTTTTTTTCATTTTGCTTGTCAATGGCTGGTGGTGTGTTATTTTCGTATTTTAAGCGAATTACTCGTTATTATGAAATAGGGAAGAGAGATAATTAGACAGTGAGGTTGCAAAACGCTCGGTTTGGTTGTTTTTTTTTTCCGGGGAGGGCAGTTTGGCGCATAAAACTGTGAACTTAATTCGATCCGGCCAAAGTGCAGATGTCGGGTTAAATGATCTTTGGGCTTTACGGATGGCTCGGTTCATTGGCAATGACAGTTAAGATTTGTACTTTACCAAAAGATTTTAGATTTAGACTTGAAAACGAATTTGTCAAGACGTTCGTTTGGTATTGTACTTAGTCATGCTAGTCATGACACGCGTAGCACATTAACCTTGGCTCTTTCGGGGAACTCTCTTAGTGTTGAAATTGGGGGGTTACTGTGACATGTGGACAATCTAAATACGGGGAATGACATGTTTTATGTATGGAATTAATTTGTTTGAGCTCGATCAATCGAGCAACCGGCCAAAGATAAACAAATAATTTTATCTTCCACTAGGAATACGATCTAAAGGGCTAAAGAGGCCGAAAGTTTTCCTTTAAGAAGGCCTATGAATGGCCCAAAATACGTTTAAATTGTCATTCACAGAAATTCTTCTAATTGATTTTTACATAATAATAAAAAGGAGAGGGAGGATGGTTACAGAATATGTTCAAAAAATAACAGGAATTTTGTCACTTCATGGGTTTTTTTTTATTGACAAACAAGGTTTTAATTCTGTTGTTAGCTCTCGAACCGGGGCCCTGTGTTTTGGCGCGATCGGCGATTGTTTTTTCGATTCTGTGTAGGCTAAAGTAAAAACTAGAGTTTTCGAGTGATATAATGGTTTCCAAGTAGGTGGTGAAAAATTAAAAAAGGATGCAATAGGCCCGCCAGCCCATCAAAAATGAATGAAAGTTGTAAAAACGGTCGATTGGCGAATTATAAGTCGTTCAAGACATAAAATGTTCGCAGATACCTTGCGCAAGATTTGTTGCATTTTTTTTTAACAGCAACAACGTCAAATTTTAACGACATGAATGATGTCGCAGTCGTCATACTCGCAAGTTATTTCACTATAATATGCCTTTTCGTATTAGGAATAACTCTATTACCTCATCAACCTCGCTATCATTTTAGACACCTAGATGAGATAAAGTACTATCCAAAAGATTAAGTTCCAAAAATATTTCGAGCATTGGATTTGATAATAATGCTGTTGACAAATAAATAAAAATCTTTTCAAAACGCTTCCTGTTATTTTTTTAACACTCTCCTATGATAAGGATAATACAATACATACCATAGGCAAACAGTTTTATCGCCTATAATCGCTCAGTAATAGATAAGAGAATCATCGACTTTTGTGATGCAACTTTTAGAGGAATTATGGAAATCGCTATTCAATGCCCCTGAGAACTATAGAAACTGCGCTAAGCTATGGGTAAGGGCTGGATTAGATGTGAAACTGGTTTGGATCCTATTTTTATAAAAAACGGATATCCATCTTCTTATATGAGGTTTGTTCAACTTATATCTCGCGACAAATATTTTTTTATTCATCAATACGAGTATCTATTTTGTGGCCTCCAGAGTAATCCCCCTAAGACATAATACATTTGCGTCAGTGCTTTTACCGATTCCCGAAGCACTTTCGACATGCGCTTTTTGATATAGCCTTGAGCTTTTCCAGCGATACGGTCTTTATCTCCCTAATCGTGGCAGATCTCCACCCTTTCTTTCTTACGGCATTAGGATGTTTTCTTCGTATTGCTCCACGCAAGCGACACATAACTTCAAGGTTATATTCCTTATTGACCGTATGACCTGCCGGCAAGAACTCATGATGAGCCACGCCATTGTAATCGAAGAAAACAGTGAACACAACTTTCACATTGCGATAATTTGACTTTGCCTTCGACGTCATAACTACATTACCATATTCGCCACTATGATAACCCTCTTCAGCAAATTTGGATCGCCATTTAACAGCGATGCTCCTATGACGGTTCTTTTATTCAAAATTTAGCGATTTTGGAATAAATTTTGTTAACACACGTTTCATGCACAAAATATCTGGAAAAAAATTCATGGCATGAGCCAACCATTATGTCAATGTCCTCAGTAACTTCTCTGATAATTTTTCGATACATTCAATTTTCTTCACTGCTCCAACATTGCTACAACGTGTTCACCCGTTGTTGACGTGCTGGGGCGTCCATGGCGATCAGAGAACCTTGGTTTAACCAGGTACAATGAAGATTTCGTGGCAAATAATCCCATCGCCAGTGAGGGGGCTAATGCCCTGTTCATTTCGACGGAAGATCTTCAGATGATCTTCGAGTCAATGGAAAGGAAAATATTCGCGGAAGTCGACGGTACATTCAATGTGGTGCTTAGGCACCTTCCGCCAGTGGCTGTAGAGAGGTACACCATTCTGTTCAACAATGGTAAAGACACGATAAGTCTTCTTCCGAGTATCAGCAAGGTCTTCGAGAAGGTGGTTCATAGAGCGCTGTCTAAATGGGTTGAGGACAATAAAATCATTCCCGATAATCAAACCGGCTTCAGAGTGGGGCGTGACACCATTCATGTCGCGTCGAAACTCGTATCGAATATCCAATTGAATAAATGCAAGAACTAATGCACGGAAGGCTGTCTGATTGACTTGGACAAAGCCTTCGACACCGTACGGTGAGAAGGTCTCATTTGAAATCAAAATTGGACTGCAATTGAGCACGATAAATTCGCTGATCCTTTTCAGCATTTACATATGCGATCTGATTGTTCAGAACGCCTTCGTCTAAGGCCTCTCGGGACACTAGAAAAAATTGGCACAGGTTCTCAATTTTGGACCGGACGGGCGTCCACTGGCGAGACAATGTAGTAGTGTAGTCAGATACCTTGGGATCTTGCTAGATCAGTATCTATATTTTGGCAAACATGTAGATGCTGCTCTGGCAAGGGCCCGGGGTGCTTTCGCTCCGAGAAAATGGCTGTTTCATAGCAGCCAACTTGATTTCAGGGTGAAGGTAATCTGCTACATGGCCTTAATCAGGCCCATGGTTGCCTATGGATGTCCTGTCTGGTTCAATGTGAGAGCCAGCTTGATGGGAAGGATTTGGGTAATCCAAACTTTCTGAGTCTTCGAAAGGGTCATCCAACAAGAGGTGTCATTTGAAATGCATTGAAAAACCCAATATTTTTATAGAAAGAGGTGATATTACGATGATTAGGACTGTATTTGTTTTTAAACGAAGCTGTTTTAACGAATAGTTTTTGAGAAATTAATTTTCAAACTCAAAATTTGAAAAAAAAAATTAAAAAAATTAAAAATAATACAAAAGAGGTCAATGTTTCATACATTAATTTGCCTACAAGTCCAGCCGCGTTAAAACCAAAAAAAAAGTTTTTCTTAGAAAAAAATGGATCGGGTTTTTTTTTAATTTCTCAAAAACTACAAGACATTTTTTGCATCCGGTTTCCTGTTTTTAACTAAAAACTAAAAAGGAGAATTCAATTCAAAAAAAAAATTAGTACTTAATTACATACAATTTTCAAAAAAATAGTTCGAAATTTTTTTTTTCAAAATTTGGAGTTTGAAAATTATTTTCTCAAAAACTATTCCTTAAAACAGCTTCGTTTAAAAACAAATACAGTCCTAATCATCGTAATATCACCTCTTTTTATAAAAATATTGGGTTTTTCAATGCATTTCAAATGACACCTCTTGTTGAATGACCCTTTCGAAGACTCAGAAGGTACAATCGTTACTCGGAAAAAATCAAAATAAAATGTTTTAGTTAAGTTTTAAGTCAATTTTTATTCATGCTTTTTAGAACTATTTTACCCTGGACAACACGTTTCGATATGGACGGGTGTTTTCTTCCAGTTGACTTGGATTCGTCCACAAAAAGTCGAATTGTCGACTCGGTGGAATAGTTGTGCGGCTGCGAGGAACGTTTTTTTTTTTGGTTTAGTTTAATCTTTATTTATACAAGGTTGCGCAAAATTAATCATCCTATCGGAAGATGTTATAATTTTTGCAAATGGCTTCGTACGTCAATCATATTTGACATTAGTAAACTAGACAATTGCAGATATGCAATGGAGCGCTATACTCCGCAAGAGTGTGGAATAATTGTGCCGATTGTTTTTACCAATAATCGGTGGGTGATGTAAGCGCAGCGTAAATTTCGACGTCGATTTCTTAATCGCGTCACGCCAACTGGCAAACATTCTGGCGCTTAGCTACTCAACTCAAACAGACTGACCACAGGATACCATGCATGGCGTGGCCGCCACCAGCTGGTCGTTCGGCGGAGAATATCGCAGCTGTGGCTGCTGATGTCGCTGAGAACGAAGAAACATCAACCAGACGACGGGCCACGCAATTGGGTATGACCTGACGGACCCTACAGCGAATTTTAGTTAAAGACTTAAAAATGTTCCCGTACCAAGTTCAAAAGTTAATGCCTGCTGACCATCAGTCGCGTGTGAATTACAGTCAAGCCATCCTTAATCTTAACAACGAAGAGGACGATTTTGTGTCGAAAATCATCATGAGTGACGAGGCGCATTTCCACTTAAGAGGTTAGGTCAACAACAAAAATCTTCATTTCTGAGGCACTGAAAATCGGCGTGTGATGCACGAAGAGCCATTACATCCACTCAAGGCCACTGTGTGGTGCGGCGTTCATGCGGGAGGAGTGATTGGGCCGTATTTTTTTGAGGACGGCGTCGGCAATAAGGTCACTGTTACTGGCGAACACTACAGGGCCATGATAAAGGACTTCTTACTGCCGGAATTGGTGAGCGAGGTTTGGTGAACATGTGGTTTCAACAAAACTATGCAACCGCACACACAGAACGAACCACAATGGATATTGTGAGGGAAGCATTTTCTGGTCGCGTAATCTCCCGTTTTGGCTATTTCGCATGGCTAGCAGGATCGCCCGATTTAACCATCCCAGACTTCTTTCTTTAGGGCTACTTAAAGTCGGGGGCTTATGCCAATAAGCCTAAGACAATCGCCCCCCTCCCAGCCCCCCAGTCTAAAACTTTAGTGCTCAGCGAGCACCTCCATCGCACCTCAAAGGCCCTTAAAACATTTACTAAAAAATTAATCTTGAAAGCTAAAAGCCTATATGGAGAAGATGGAGAAATAGGGTGCAACTAAAAGAACAGGGTACGTGTCTAGAGTTATTGTTGGACACTGATTTATTTCAATATTTTTTTTTTACTATTACTGCTAAGATAAGGATGTCGATACTAGAAAGCGTGTGTCAATACGTCGAGTGTCCATCAATTCACAACGTATGGTATCAAGTCTATTTTTGGCGGCGATTCCCTGCTTTAATTGATATACATATGTACAATTTCTAAAAACTCGAAGTTTTCTCGGCATTCCCTCAAGTCGTATGTTGAAAATATGTTTGCCACTTGAAAGTATTAATCAAAGTTTAGGCGCCAGTGTCAACGGTTTGCTTCTGATAAAATGTTCAGGGTTATTATCAGACCTTCATGGAAGTCCCCCAATCGCGACGTTATATTTCAAGGAACTGGTTCAGTCAGTTCTGCCGAACCTGACGACAATTATGTTTATCAATTGCCCTCATGAAGACAAAAGCCAACAATTACTTCCAAATCATTTCCTGCTCCGATATCTGTGATTCCAAGTCAAGATAACGTCATCGCTTCGTCGAAGCAGGTTCTGCTTTGACTCTAATCCCCGCAATTGGTGGTAATCAAACATTGTCGCCGTCCTCCGTGCACCCTTCCACCGAGCTTCGTTTGTTTATGTGTAGTACGCGCATCCGTTGAAAACCTTCAATTACACCAACTTATGATAACTGGGTTGCGTGAATGTATAAAAATAAAATCGAAAATAAAGTTCAGAGAAATAGAAATAAAAATATCTTACTATCCACTATCGCATCAGTTACCCAAGTACCGGTGCCTATAGTTGGATTGGCGATGATGACGACAGGGGTGATGGCTAGTTGGGCAACAAGCGCTTAAATGTCAAGTGTTTATGCGATTCGAGGAATATTCCGTTCAATAACAAATTAATTAATACTCGGTCGTGGGTTGCGTGCGACAATGCAAACAGAAGCACGCCCATCCAACATACTTAAGACTCATGCACCGATGTCGTGTGTATCAACATTCGGGCTTTGCAGTTAAGCCGTTAAAACGCAAATAATTCGACACGTTAGGTTGGGCCTTCGGTTGCACGGTCTTGTCGGTTCCCTATAATCGTTCGGCTTCTCGAATTCCGCGAAATTCATGTTTGCGCTGTTATCATTACGAAATGGCAATAGGCACTTGTGCTTAACGGAAACGGCGAGATATGCGCATTCCAAGGAAAGTCGATGTGCCATCACAGGCATGCGGTGAAGAGCGATCGATTTGGATGGATATCGAAACTTCAAGTGTGTTATGGATAGGTTAACCTTTGGCTTTGATTAGTCCTTAAGTTTTAGGCGGAGACTTGCATCACTCGCAAGCACACTTGATTTGAGTAGTCATAGTCACGGAACTGTAGGTGACTTGTCGTTTTGTAAAACTCATTCTTGGAACGCATGTGGAATCCAATCGATGCGATGCTCTGACGCACATGATACTTTCATCTGAACAAACAATGACTCAGATCTGGTAAACACTGACAAGTTGGTGACGGAATTGAATGAACAATGTACACAGCTATTCTGACGTGAGGTGAGGAACCGTGCGTTTGTTGGATAGACACATTCATTCATTCACGTTTGCTGGACATCTGGAGGAAGATGAAAGTTATGCGTCAACCTGAGTACATATTACATTCCTATGCGCGAGTTAATATTGATGGGAATTCAACAAGATAACGAGCTGGAGGACTTGTTTTGATGCTTTAATCTGAAATAATTGAATGATGATGAGTGATTTTTGTTTTTCGGTTAGGGGACAGATTTCTGACTTTGTAAACCGCATTTTTTCTAATGGAAGTGGCTTCTCTACTACGCTGAGGCTGAGCTTCCTTGGTCACAGGATTCTTATCCGTTTTAATGGCGCTCGAGCAAGTGCATGAAAATAAGACTATTCACCATGCCGAAAAGGAGCCTTAAGACTTGATCACATATGATAGAGGGTTTTTATCGGAAATATTTTTTCCTTGATGTGGCTGTAATTCGTAAGGTGTTCTCACTGAGTGGGCTTCCTGATGGGGCGTCTGGCCTTCGAAACGCGTACAGGCATCTGTCGCTTGCAAGCCTTCGTACAGACTAGATCGAACTGCAAGTGATCCCTTGTCGAGTGACTCGATACAAGCTTAAAGTGTAGCGACCGTTTGAACAGCGGTAGGCTATTAAATTTTGTGTTGGACTCGATAGCGCAGACCTAGGCAAGTCCTCAAGGATGAACAATTTGTCACAAACTGCAGTTTTTTAGGAGTCACAAGCTCTTCAAAATTGGCCGAGGGAGTGTCAAAAGAAGTGCTGCACATGATGACAAATCGAAAAAGACTGAAGGAAAGGGTCAACCGGGTGAAGCCAGCAATCGTCAGGAGTTCGCAATTATATCGAACAAAATGCACCTAGCCACACCAGTGACCGACTACCTAACGCAAGACTGTATGGTGATAATTCCGTGAACTCCTTACAACAACGTCTTGGTCTAAGGAGGCTTTGTTCCCAAAATTGAAATCCCCTGTAGACGAAACCACGATGGGATACTAAAAGGCATCCAAGAAGCTTGCTCGAGTGGTAGAAATGCTGATGGGCAATAATATGTCTACAGTCAGGTCATGTATATGAAGAATCTTAAGGTTTTTGTAGCAATATCTGAAGAAAAAATTATAATTCCGAGACTTTTCCCGATTCTTTTAATACAAACCCTGTATAGCCGTTTGGACCTAAGCTAGGATAGGAATTAGACAATCCTATCCGCTAAGCTAGGATAGGAATTAGACAATTTTACTTACTTACTTCTAAGGCAAACGACCGATTGAGGGTCTGAACCTGAGCTAAAACTTCCGCTCTTGACGGTCCAGGCATACTGCTTCCAGTTATCAAGACCAAGTTGTCTTGCAGCCGCGATCACTTGGTCCTTATACCGGAGGTTCGTTCTTCCTCTCCTTTTTGAGAGCTGGAGCGTTCGTACTCATGCGCTCAATGTGGCCGAGCCGAAATATTTGGCGGATCTTTACTTTCGTTACTATATCCACATCCTTGTACTGCTCATAGAGTTCGCGTTTGTGTCTTCTAATCCATTCGCCTTCCTCACAGATAACACTGTATATCCGACGCAAAATTTTCTTTCGAAGGATCCCAGCATCAGCTCCGCCGTCCAGCTCATCGCCCAGCTTTCGACTCCTACAAAGCAAGTCTGGCAGGATAAGTGTTTTCTAGAGCATAATTTTGGTCCTTCGAGTTAGGAGTTTCGATCCCAGCTATTTTGACAGGTAGTAATAGCAGCGGTTGCCAAGAGTGATTCCGCGCCGGGTCTCTACTGTGATGTCGTTTGTGGAGTTCACTTTTCCCCCGAGGTAGACAAACTCCCTAACTACCTCGAAATTGAAGCTGACGTTTGTTAGGTGGTGGGTAACGGATCGATTTTTGCTTGGCAGTATATATGTACATATATGTAGGTTGTTCCTTTCAGAGGTTTGGTTTTTAAACTGGCAACCCTGTATGATTTGTAATCGTTTTGCCATTTTATGATGAGTAGATTAATGTGAGAACAATGGATGCAAATTGTGCAAATTTATTTTGAAAACCGTGGTTCGGTTCGCCAAGCTTATCGTGCGCTACGTCCATTTGACGTTCGACATAATCGTCTATTTGAGCAAGTTATTCTGAACGCGATGAATCGTTTTCACACCACGTGAACTCTAGTGGATAATTCGCATCCCCAAAGACGACGAACAGTGCGAAGAGAAGAAATTATTGCCGGTGTGGAGTGCAGTGTTGAGGAGAATCTAAATGAGTCAATTCGGCCTATCCACTTTGTGGAAGATTTTATGGAAAGATCTTGGCTTAAGAGCTTATAAGAACCAGTTTGTGCAAGAGTTAAAACCGGGTGACCATTATACGCGTCGTAGGTTCGGTGAATGGGCCGAAAACATGATTCAGCTTGATCAGTCATCGGGCATGCTTTCATCTTCCCAAAATTTGCTGATGATCTGGTGCATGCTCCCTACCAAAATATCTCCAGCTTTTTGATAGCTGTACCGTCAAAGACTCATTGATCGCCTGGAGTTGGGATTGCTTCGCTACCTACCACTCTCTTTAATGCCTGATCGTTAAGCAGCATTTGGAAGTGCTGCTTGAATACATCCCCATTTCCTTCGGGTCAGTGACAAGAGCCTGCTTGCACTTTCTGTAACTTGTTACCAGTCTTTTGGTTCTTTTTTTGTAAAACGCCCTTATTTTATGTCGATCGCGGGACTCTTCGATAGTCGCAGTATTCTCTTCTCCTCCTTTCCAATTAGACTATCTACCATGGGTTCACGGCCGATAAAGGGAAAGCTTCAAAAATTAAAAAAGTTGGCATAGGACTCTCGGTGCTTATAAGCTTACCCTGAACTTCAAGATCGATTCGATTTGCTTAAAACGCAAATCGCTGATAATAATTATTGTATCAAACAGAAGATCGTAAACAAAGCCAATCGCATTGAGATCCACAAAGTTAAATATGGCAGACGGCTTAAAAAAAAAATTAAAAAAGTGCGAAGGATCATTCTGTCTTGGGGATGGATTTCGTTGTAGCCAAGCGCATAACGACTTACTGTGATGATTTTATTATTAATTGGTTCTTATTATATGAAAATGGGATGAACGTAGTTTAAGTTCTCATGCTTTGGTCATATACAAGCCGAATTTCGAGCCGGCGGTCAATAGTTCAAATCACACCTGTCTCCATCGAAACGGCCTTTTTTTTTCCTGAGCACCGAAAAGGTATATACAGTGGTGGACAAAATAATAAGAGTGAAACTTTTCTTCTTGATTTTTTCAATATAAGGTTTATATTTTAGTAGGTACCGCCAAAAAATGTACATATAGTTTTAAATAAACATTATTTCACATTAGAAAATACACTTTGCGCCTAAACAAATACATAGGTAAGCAACAGATCTCATATAAGTTTTTAAGGGGTTATAGAAGCTGGACAAAAAAATAAGAGTGTGGCACATATCTATATATAAAAAACGAATAAAATCAGTAAATTGGACTATCTTATCAAAATTTTGACTTAACGGCTACCTGATAACTTCAATATTTAGTTGCGTGGCCTTTGTTTTTTAGAACCGCCTCACATCTCCTTGGCATAGAATCGATAAGTTTTCGACATCTTTCAACGGGTATAGCATACCATGCTTCTTGAATTTCCCTCCACAATGCCTGCTTATTAGATGTTTTTTTACTTGAAACTCTATTTTTCAAATCTTTCCATAGATTTTCAATAGGATTTAGATCAGGCGGTTGTGAGGGCTATGGCAAAACCGATACATTTTGCTGTTCGAACCACCTAGTCACCACTTTGGCTGCATGCTTGGGGTCGTTATCTTGCTGGAAGGTCCATCTTAAGGGCATATTTTCGTCTGCATAAGGAAACATGACATTCTCTAAAATTTCGAGGTACAGTTCTTTGGTCATGTTTGACTTTATCCAAAAGATTGGACCAACTCCAGCATACGAAAAACAACCCCAAAGTTTTGTATTCCCGCCACCGTGCTTAACTGTTTTTATAGTATTTCTTGGGTTCAACTCTTGGTTTTTGCTCCTTCTTACATACGTTCTACCATCAGATCCAAATAAATTTATCTTTGTACCGAAAAGGTATATACATATGTATGTACATATGTATGTGCGATGGAAATGAACGCTTCTACTAATGCAGTGACATCCAATTCATGTTGTACGGGAATATCAACATAGGACCAACAAGGCTCCTCAAAATCCATCCTTTTATCCTTCAAAATTACGAAAACCAGAACAATCGATCACAGGCTACTAGGCGTAGTTCGGTGTCTAATGATCGAGCAAGTTAGTTCGGCAGTACCGTGATACTGTACGGGTTAGAATGAACCTCGCCCACAATGAGGTCATATTTCCAAGATGTAATATTGTTTACACCAATGACGCGAACCAGTCCGACCTGTATCATGTTTTTCCAACAGCCGCAGTGATTCCCCATTTCTCGCAAGTTGTAAATTACTCACCGGCCCATTTCGCCCGCAAAACAATCCCACAGTCAGGTGCAATCCACTTGCGGTCGATTGAACATCGCCGGTTTCCGTCAAAACAATCGCCTCTCCTTGAAGTGTCATTGATATTCACTGCAATTGCTTCGTATTCGACGGCACGTATTGTATGTAGATCCGGGCGCCTAAACCGGCCCAAACTGAATTCAATGCTCACAAAACAATTATGTGTGAATGACGTCAGCTTCCGCCACCAGAATCATACATCATCATCCTCATCAGCAATTCCGATCGATGACCCGCACTGCGCACATCTTTTTCCCATAATTCATCTGCATACCCTCGTACTTGTATCTGAACAACAAATCAACAGAACATTCCTAATCTCCGGTATACACCATCGCCTGGTCATTTCCACTCGTACCCTCGTAAAATTCCAACTCATCGTCGTCGTCGTCATGAGCGAGCATACACACGAGCTAAGTGTGTCATACTTGTAGTATGTTCCCGTGCTCCTCATGTGACTGCATTTCAACGGAAATTCCACGATATCCACATCGTCCACACCATCGCGAGCGACTGTGTATCAATCAGAGCGGAATGACCGTGTCCATGTAGAAGTGCCGGCGATGGGAGTGAGTGGGCGGCGGGCGGAGTGCACGCGTGCGATTTTACGAATTAACAGAACCACACCGCGTAATTATTTGGAAATCGAAGGTGCGATCATAACAAACAGCGTACGGCAGAAAGGCTGTTTGACGTCAATTGACACACTAAACAATCAGCTCAGCGAACCCGCCACAGTGACGGGGAACTTTATCTCGTTTTTTTTTGTCCTTTTTTTTCGCTCGGATTCATGGAACTTCTTTCTGTCCACTGATCGACGGATTGCCGAGCAAACAGTAAATAGCAAGTGACAAGTGTTGTAAAAACAGATATCCGACGATGTGTCAATTGATCGAGGCGATCATGAGTGTTTGTTGCAGTTTTTCGGTGGCTCTTGTTGTGGGCCTGATGGGGGCAAGCAAACAATGCACTTGACCTTGCGAGACAGCGAAATCGCTCGAGTCATGTTTCTGCGTTTTCCGTTTCCAGTGTCGTTGTTGATCTACTCGTAGCGCTGGAAATGGTTTTCGACTTGAAAATTGGTCGGTGGGCTTGGAGCTGTTGGGTATTTTTGGACTACGTCGTCATTCACTTTTCTTGGAATTTCTGTTGTTTTCGGTTTTGTCTTCCATTTTTTTTTGCTGTATTTTTGCAATTGGTCGAGTCTTTGTGTTGGACGAGCCAATGCCAGAGGTAGTCGAAGGTTAGGTGCAGTAATTATTATAAATTTGAGAATAGCTCTTGACAGTGCGCGTTGCTTAAAGCGGTTATTGATGTCATCGTGCTTTGTCTATTACTGGCTACGTAGAACGAGAACAATAGGATTAGTGCTTCCTGGATGGGTGTAGGCCAGTCGACTAAGATTTATGTAAGCGTGCTCAATGACTGTTAATAAGTTGACTTCTGAGCATTCAAGTGTGTATGGGAGAGAGAGAGAGGCTTGCTAAGATTTGATAAACCACATTTCGAATGGCATTATGATGTTAACACTGCTTGTGGCGTCGTGCTCCTTAGGTCCTTCTTCGAATTTATTTTTAGCTGTAACAAGACGAATGAGAACTAGGCCCCCTAGGCTACGACAATTCAATGCACCTGGAACAAGCCTGACGATGATGTCTTGCCACTGATTTCAACATTATCCGTAAATTCTATTTTCCCAATATCGTCTTCTGCTACAAGTAGCACTGCGACCAGAAAGACATTTTGTGCCAAGCAAGACAATTAAGCGAAGATGTCTTTGCTGAGGATGGATCCTCTAAGGAAGGCACGCTTCCTAAGATCGAAGGGGGCAATACACTTACAAAGTAAGTTATTATTAATATTAAAAGCTATTTGGAAGTCGGAAGTTCAAAGCCTCGTTGACAACCCATCGCCAAACCTCTCTGTCACGAGTGTCTTCCTTCTTTCGCCGTTCTGTTCCACCTGTTCAGTGCCCATACGGCGCAGCCTCCCTGGTGGTTACTTCGTCTACTGTCCATTCGTTCTAGGTGTCCTCCCCATCATAGCCCTGCCGATTTTATTACTCGCACAAAGCTTGAGGCTGAATAGAGTTCCTTGAGTTCTTGATTGTGTAGTTTTCTCAATTCGCCTGTTTCTTCGTCCTGTTTTTCGCAGACTCTCTGTAAGATCTTGTTTTCAAAGACTCGACATTTTTATCCCTTCTTATAAATCCAAGACCAAGTATCACATCTGTGAAATATCCCTGACATTATTATGAACAAGGGTTCTCCTTGCTTTAATGCTTCTCGTATTTCCAATATTTAAGATAAGGTGTTTCCAATAAACTTTTTCCCCAACCTTACCATTAAAGGACATGGTACATCTTTGATCGGTTTATAAAGCCATATGGCCTTTTGAAATTTACGAATACCAGGGTGGTCCGATGAGTATTTAGCCTCACCGCCAGATGGCGCCAGTATCGCAAGAGCTTACTATCGTTTAGTACATTCTAGTAGACGGCTACTGTCGAAATTTCAGCCGGATAGGACTCGTAATTTTGTTTTGACCGCGTGTGGAAGCGGGAGTTGTCCCCGCATTTTAGAAAAATGGAAAAAGAGCAATATCGGTCGGTGATTCGATTCTTGTTTTTGGAAGGGAAATCGCGCAGCGAAATCAAAGGGCGTTTGGATGCTTACGGTGACTCTTCTCCTTCGATGGCGACCATCAAAAATTGGTTTAACGAGTTCCAACGTGGTCGCACGTCGGTTTTTGATGAGCCACGTGCCCCGAAACGGCTACCACGGAGGATAACGTGAAAAAAATCCACGATATCGTATTGGAAGACCGCCGATTGAAGGTGCGCGAGATAGCTGAGAGAGTAGACATTTCAAAAGATCGCGTAGGTCATATCCTGCATGAAATTTTGGGCATGAGAAAGCTATCGGCGCGATGGGTGTCGCGTTTACTCACTCCGGACAACAAGCGCAACCGTGAGACCACTTCAGAGCAGTGTTTGACGCTGTTTAAGCGCTCGTAGTTTTCTACCACTAGAGGCATTGGTGATGACATGTCTTATTATCGGTGTATAGTATCATCACTATGACTTGAGGTTTGAACTTCCAGTTGTTACCAGAACTGCAGCGGCAAAACCGTATTGCCTTGGCCGCTTTGGTAGATTGTTATTTACGAATCTATTACATTTCTATTCCTGTTGCCTTAACCATCAAATCTCGTGCCTTTAATCTGAGAATCCGATTTCTACAACATTTATTCACATTTGTCTGTGAGTAGATGTAGGCAAATCAGGTGACTTCATAACCAAGTTCAGTCAGGGAATTGAGTAGATTGCCGATGATAATAATTGATCACAGGAATGGTGAAAGGAATCAGCACTGTGGGCAGCCTTTTGCTACTGATACTGTCACTTAGACCTCTCCGGCTTTCAGCTATGAAATGAAATAGGGCTTCGTAATCGGGTCGTAACCAATGTTATCGAATGTCCTCGGGATATCAAGACAGGCGTAAGTGGTTCTTGGTTAACCGCTGTTTTTAGCCCGCATATTGATAGAGATGTTAGGGCTTGTTTGTCTGCAATATGCTCCTGGTGTTAAGTTTAAGGATGTTTTCCATCGGCTTCAGAAGAAATGATATCAAACTGCTAAGACCATATTACTTAAACAGCTTACTGGGTTTTATGGTTTTTTTTAAGAATTATTTAAAATATACGCCATATACAAGTTGGCGCAAAATTAAGAATCCAATTTTGTTTTTGAATATCTCTTCTGCTAAATAAAATAAAATGATTTTGAGTAATGGAAAGTTTTATATTCACCTTTAAAATTTTTTCTGTTAAGTGGAAAAGATGATATCCGTCAAGTGGCTGCCGCCAGTGTTGATACGTATTTGTACCCGTTATATCGCATTTTTCATGACTTTTCGCAAGATTTCTGGCGATAGCTGTTCGCATTCCTGTTGAGTATTCTCCTTAAGGGCTGCGATTGTCTGAGGCTTGTTGGCATAAGCCCGCGAATTCAAGTAGCCCGAGAGATTACGCGACCAGCAAACGCTTTCTGCACAGTATCCATTGTGGCTCGGCTGTGTGTTCGGTTGCACAGTTTTGTTGAAACCACATGTTCACCAAGCCCCGCTCATCCAATTCCGGCAGTAAGAAGTCCTTTATCGTGGCCCTGAATGTTGGCCAGTAACAGTGACCTTATTGCTGATACCGTCCTCAAAACAATACGGCCCAATCACTCCTCCCGCGTGAACACCGCATCTCTCAGTGGCTTTGAGTGGATGTAATGGCTCTTTATGCATCACACTCGGATTTTCAGTACCCCAGAAACGAAGATTCTGCTTATTGACGCGACTGCTTAAATGGAAATGCACTTCGTCGCTCATGATGATTTTTGAAACAAAATCGTCCACTCCGTTGTTAACTGACGGTCAGCAGGCATTAACTGATGCACTGTTTGCGCTTTGTACGGGAACATGTGTAAGTCTTTCACTAAAATTCGCTGTGGAGTCAGTTTGATGATGTCCAATTGCGTGGCCCGTAGTCTGGTTGATGTTTCTTCGTTCTCAGCGACATCGGCAACCACAGCCGCGATATTTCCGGCCGAACGACCAGTCCGGTGGCGGCCAAGCCCTGTATGGTGTCATATGGTTTCAATCTGTTCGAGTCGAGTAGCTAAGCGCACGAATGTTTGCCCAATTGGCGCGACACGATTAGGAAATCGACGTCGAAATTCACGCTATGCTAACACCATCGACCGATTATTGGTCAAAAAATCGACACAATTATTCCACGTGCTGTTGCGGAGTATAGCGCTCCATTGTTTGTCTGTTTGTATACTGCAGCTATGTGATTCACAAATGTACGACGTACATACATATGTACATTTACGCCGTTTACAAATATTATGTATCGAAAGAGCGCTTTGCTAATCGAAGCTCCATGCTTATGACGTTGTAAATTGCGATTGCAGATTCCAGATTGAAGAAGTTCTTATAGAACATTTTTAGACGTTTACACAAAACAACTGAAAAGAGGCTTTTCACTCTGTAATTAAAGTGATCTCTGTGACTAGAAAGCTGAAATATTTTGAAGTATGTTCAAAAAGTATTATGAATTTTGCTTAGTTGTATTTGCCCGATTTCGTGTTGTTTCTTTTTAGGTCAAAATTAAACTCTGCTAAAGTATTGAAATAAAGTGCAGAGACAAGTAAAAAAATGTACCATATGATCGTTTTTATTAAGTCTGCGGAAACGCTGTAGAATACGGACGCCCTTAACATCTAGAGAAGTAAAAGGCTTCAGAATTTTGAACAAAAACAGCGGCAAATTGAATTTGCTCAAGAGTTCGTGAAGAATGAATAGAAATACTGATCGGTTTGAGATCGAAACAGAGGTCAATCCATCCAGTGAAGATCACTGTGTTTCCCCGATTTCAATAGCAATGTGCACGCTGGGTTGTTGTAATTTCTACTGTTCAAAAGATCAGTAAATATGGTGGATGCTGGAAGTGCGATGCTAGCCACTATCATCTTCGGGCAAGGTACATAAGCTTCTGCTCGGACAGGCCACGAGTCACCGATCGGAACAAGGGAAGAGAAAATTTAACGGAAGCTTTTCAAGTATGTTTTGACAGGTTTTGAAACGGGCGGATAAGCATTGTTGTACTGCAAAGTCACTGTTGTATCGTTCGGAACATTCCGGCCGTTTTTCCTTTAGTGCACAGCTCAAGTGCTGTACACTTACATAGTTGAGCTTGGCCGGATTAAATTCTCCTGGAGTGAATTCTTATTACACCTATCGCCAGTGACAATTCGATGCAGAAATCACTTGCTATCCTGCCATTTAAAAAGTGGTTCGTAGATGAGCGTTTTAATTCGTATGGGACGCAGTTTTAGACCACTTTAGTGATTATAGGGCATTTTCCTGCCATTGTCAAGTCAACTCCCAAACAATTTTAAAGTGTATGAAATTGGTCAATCCAGGTGGTTCCTTGTCTTCCAAGTCGGAATTATGATTTTTTAAACATGCCAACCACTTCTGACACATTTGCTCAGTTAGAGCTAATACCACAAACTTCCACTAAAATCCGATGACTTTCGGAAGCACACTTTTTTCATATAAGAGTAATGAAGGGGAACCCCCTCGCAAAAACAATTTATCCAAAACAAAGTTCAACATTTTCGATAGTGTATTTACACTCCAATCAAAGTGACGCCTAATGACTACTAAAGGCAACAGAAGAAGAATGTACCAAATACCCATGTACATGTCCAAGGCCACTTGCCTGAAGCAATCGAACAATATACTCGCAACAATTCAGGCCTATTTCATGAAACATGTGATTTCTTAAGTGTTTGATTTTTATTCTCAAAAAAAACATGCGAAAAAATTGCAAAAGTGTATAAAGTTCTTAGTGAGTGGATAAGCCTATGCTTGCCATTCACTTTCAAGATATTTTTTTTAAAGATTGATAACGTGAGGCGAATTCTGAGTCACTTTACACTAAATTCTAATAACACGTGCAGTATTGTCTTCCATCGATTCGCGTGCTGTGTAGCATGTAGCGTCGTCTTGCCGGAACCACATGTCCACCAAGTTAAGTTCGTACATTTTGGATAACGATAAGTTTGAAATCCTTGAACCATAGCGGGCTTCATTGACGTTAAGACGTTCTCACGATCACCATTGTAAAAATACGGGCAAGTGATTCCGCCGGACTATCCAAACCAAACAGTACGTTTAACCGGGTGCATTGACAGTTCTTGTTTTGTTTACCTGAGGCTGCTTATCGGATCAAACATAAGTGTTTTGTTTATTAAAATACCCATTCAATCAGAAATGAGCTTCGTCGCTGAAGACCATTTTTTCTATAAAAAAACGGATCTTCCCCTAGCTTTTCTCACTCACCTCAGGTCGTTCGGCTTCAGTTTTTACACGAGCTGTATTGCGAAAGGTTAAATATCAAGCTCCTTGCTCGAAATTTTCCACGTAGTAGAGTAACACACTCTCAAATGCTGCGGATGACGTATGGACAAATGTTTATTAACACTGGGGGATATCTTCTTGTGTACGCACTCTGCGCGCACGAGTAGGTGGCTTGATGTCCGATAGATTGAAATTGGAACGAATTGTGTCATTGTGGCCTGAATTGCTTGCTCAGTATGTCGACTATGATGTCTGTAATATGGTCCAAGTGCGTGAAAAATATTTTTCAAAAAGTACGAATTTTGATGAATGATTTGTAAGCGTCGTTCAGATATAAGCTTTTTCACGATGAAATGGCAATGTTAGATGAGCATGTTTGACTGTCACACATGCGAAGAATCATGCGTGAGTAATAAAAAATAGAACACAGAAAAAATAAGCAGCAAAAAAACCACCCTTAAGAACTGGAAAATGAAGGCCTGTTTTAAAGGAGATGACATTAACAACCAGACCAGAATTTCTTATTAGGATCTTAAACATAATGTAATCAGTTTCCCTTTGACATCGGTTCCTTTATTCCATTCCATTATCATCGCATTTTGTTCCTTTCCATCCAATTGGGCATTTCAATCCTAACGATGCTATTTTGGTTTAAATCCAATTTTTGAATTTTCATGACTTCAGCAATACTGACATTTGAATGTTCTTCCTTGCGATCCATTTGGTTTACCAAATATCATAGTTACCGAGGTGCCTTGGAGCTATTTCTGTCTCCGTAAAAGGATTTGACTAGATACAAACAGCAACGACTTGGCGGTTGGTCAAATAATGTCTCCTCTATAATTGGCTATGCCCTATGTAATCACAATCTGCTTCTTAATGCACATTTTTCGAGAAACTGCTATTCCACATGTTGATGGAATCGATGACTCCCTGAATGGTACTAAGGAGGCAACCGTGATTTTATAGGATGACGGTAACATACTGTTGAAATCCAGTTAGCTAATTCGATGGCTCTAATGGAAATTGTGAAATTCAATAAACAAAAGCATTTGCCAAAAAGGATACTTCTGCTGTGATCCGGGCACCAAGGCGTCATACTAGGTTGACTATCGGGAACTCTCGGTAGACTATCGGTAATTTGTCAAAGGTTTAAGTGTCATGAAAGGCTGAAGGCGGCTTGAATACATCGTTCGTGGATTTCACTCCTAAACAGTATTTTTCTCATTCCCCGGAATTCATCGCAGTGGTTCTAGCTGCAGATTCTCGTTCATGTACTTCCAAGACATCCGAAAGTACACACAACTATTTCGCAGAACATAGTTCTGCTTTTTAGCACGTTCCTCCTAAATACCAAGCAATCCCACACGGTGCTAAAAAGTCGAGTTTATGTTATGAGTTTTTTTTTTGCCCGAAAACTGATTCAAAACAAATCACGCCCCGCCTTAGTCACTTCCAGTAACACACGTTCGTATCTGATCAGAGCAAAAATGTGTTTTAAAAATTAATTTCCCAAGTATCTAAAGGAGAAAGGTCTACTTGACTCGATTCAATCAACTGCATTCTTCCCTTGATCACCTCGAGATGACTCCGCGAGAATGGAACGCCGATTGCCATTTTCATTCATGAAATATTCAATTTTCTCATTGAGTCATAATTTTGTTTTAATTTTTTTTGCATGCCTTCTGTGGCGATTTAGGTTGTTTTGCTTTTATCTTTTCGAACGGCAGCTATACTGCATCGAGTCGACGTACTAGCATTACAGTTACGAGTACACGTACTCGCCCCATTCAGAGCTGTCGCGGATTCCTTGGCACAGTTGTGCCACGTCTCACTAGAGCACAAGCGTATCTTTGTATCTCCACTACGGGTGTGAGTGGTGGGATACGGTGTATCAGAATGCATTCTTTGCGTTACACGCCACGCTATCATGTAGTCATGTACACATGTAATGAGTAAATCGAAATAGGGGATCCCCGACGCAACGGGGAATGTCTGTATCTAGATTTCAAAATTTTCTGAGAGTTCCTAATGTCACCGTTCTCGATAGCCGCACGGGGTTGGGCATTTAATATTTTATTTTTCTGCTGAACGCGAATACCTGTAAGATAAGCCGAGCACACACACTCGCTAGTGGCACTCATGCCCCGGTTGATCGTATCTGACGGGGTGTATCTGAGTCATGTGAGATATTTTTGCGAAATGTTTTTGTAATGGCCGGTATGAGTGCGGATAAAAATAGAAAGGCCAATGTTAAATAATAGTTCGCGAGTGAGTGTGCAATTAGTTGGCGGACTTGAGTGGATTGTGGGTTTCAGACGGATACCGGAGCGGGTGACTATTGGATGTATGGACGGGTTGACGGGGCAAGGAGCGATGATGTTGTTTTGATGAATCTGTCGGGAAATGCTGTAATTGCATGTGAAACGAACGGCAGAGGTGGCGGCAATTCGCCGAAAAGGGGTAAAGCAGTTGAACTGGGCGGCATTTAGTGTGGAACTTGTTTGTTTTGGTTGAGGAATGTGTTTTGAACGAAATGTAAATACTCGGGTCTCGTAATACGAGCTGTGATTAACTGAAATGATGATTAATGACGTTGTGAGTTAATGTTTCCTAAAGCGAAACGATTCGTCATAGCGATTGATGGGAATGGTTCGCGTATAGATTTGCTGCAACTTTGTTAAATGCCCATTGGGGAAGACAAAAACATAAAAAACCGACGTTATTAAGTCCGGAGCTACAGTAGGTTCATATTAAAGTTAGTCGCGAGTACATCATCAAATCAAGGTTGTGAAATCTTTGTTCAAGGATCTACCGGACTTGCACGAATTTCTACATTAAAATTCTAGTATTCTAGATTAAAGCTCGACTTGGAGTAACCAGAGATTGGAAAATCTAAAGTCACGGGAATTGTCTACGTCTTATTTACCGGCTTGGACCTTGAAATCTAGTCAGTAGCTTTTCTAAGCGGTTTTCTTTTAATTCATTTTTAATTTCAGTTGATTAGTCTAGAACTTTTGTTCTAGACAAAACGTTTAAATCGAACTTAAAAATGCTTTAATTACAGCTGTCTGGCCCTGTGCATGCACTGAATATACTTTTTATTCATTCATTTCTCTCGGCCTTTGCTTTGTCTTTCGCGCTAGATTGATTTTGACGCTGCTTGTTGGAGGTGGTTTGATTACTCTCGGAAATCGGAAACAATTTCCAGGCATACCCGTATAATTGAATAATTCTAGTAAACTCCACGGCACAAAATAAATAGGCACCTATACCAGCTCTTTTTACAATCTCCAGAGCAGTTCTGGAACTCGATTTTTACGATCGCAAAGATACTTCCATTCGATGCTGTTTTATTTCGAAATTTAACAGTTTTAGGAACAACCCCACCAATGGTTTGGGTGATATTGTTATTGATTGGCAAATTACTTTTGGTTTGTTGTCATAAACCAGCGTTCTAAAGTAGCCCCACATCACCTCTTCTTGAATTAACGTCTTCTAGGTAGGTTTCTTCCAACAACTCTAATGTAACGCTTGATGTGTAGCGCGTTGCACCGTGTTATTTTGGACCAACATGTCGTCCAAAACGATGTCATTCGATTGAGGCCGCAACAAGTCACCATCTAGCCATACTAGTTTGGGAAGATTTATGGCCCAACGATGCCGCCTGCCCACATTCCATACCAAACTCTCTGGATTACTCTCTCGCCAAAAGATCATCATCACTGACAATTTTTTTAACGGAAACTTGGATCCGCTTTCAATTGCTTCAGAGTCCAATCAGTGAACATCCTACGATCATGGTGTCTTGGGACCTGAAACCGTTCTTATGTCAATTGAATCTTACACGGCTGCAGGGATCACAGAGAGGCCAGCTCTTTATGTGTGACGAGGAAACGAAATGTTTGGATCTTCAGCCACACTTTCAGCAAAAGCAGCAGTATTCTTACCTGACCGCTCGATCAGCTGCCGAACTAATTTCTTCAAGTTTCGCGATAACGAACACGAGTTTTAAAAATTAATTCTTAAATTTTCGATATGGTATGAATGGTGCAGTGCTCCATGGTAAAATGACACAACACAGGAGCCAAAGAATTAAGGCATTGCCACTTGATGTATCAGAGCAATAAACTATCAAAACTCTGACACATGTAGCTACTGAAAAACCCTTTATGAAACTTGCCTCTTTAAAGAATAATGATGTGACTTGAGCTGTAAAGAGGTTTAGGTTAAGCGAGTGATGTTTTGGGTATAAACGGCTAATCCATCTGAGGAAAACCGAAAGAAGTGCACAAAAGCAAGGAGTGACTCCAACACACCAATCGAAGTGTTAAATTTAAGTGCGACCTAAAATAGAGGCAGAAATTCTCCATTGTCCCGAAGGTAGCAAAAAATTCGTCATTCGCTAAAAACATCAAGACCTCAGCCTCGTCATTTACGTTTACGATCATATCAGTTGTTACACCCTTCGGCAAAGCAAATCTGCTTGCTGCTTATTTTTCAGCTTGCCTTACGCTACCAGATCGTATAAAAATGCGTCAATTCTAACGTGGAACCAGCCCATTTACAAAGCCGTACAGTTGCAAAGGCTTTAAAAAATTGTGATTTGCATAAATCTACTGGTCCAGTTGCCATACATTTTTTGGAGAACTTCTTCTACTGATCCATTGCACTAAGAAGCCTTCTTTTTAAGGCCATTGGAACAATGATATGTCGATTGCTTGACTAGCGAAAGCTAATCGATGACTGAGAGTATCGTTCCCAGATACAACGGTGATTTGATGCTAACCTCAATGAAAGGTGCTCTTTCACCACGTGGTTGAGACCAAATTTGCTGCCTTTGATATTTCGAAAGCATTCGATAGAATTTGACATGAATTTTGAATTTGGGATCGACACATCTCTTCTTCAATAAATTAGAAACTACCTTTCAAATCGTTCCATAAAAGTTGGCTTAGATGGAACCACGTAAACGTTGGTGTTCCACAGGGATAGGCATTGTCTCCTACATTCTTTTTTATTTTTATGAAGCGATTTCCTGTCTGTTACTTTTAATCCAATTCAATATTTTACTGATGACATTACTTTTAGCTTTAAGAGATTTGTATAATCAATAAGGGGACTTTTTGAATTTCGCGAGCTAAGCACATTTTCAACCATTTGAACGTGTTTTGCTGTGTTTGGCGATTGCATTTGAAGAAAAGATTTTGCATTAGATTGTGTGTGAAAAATAAAATGAAGCGGCAGACTTCCCGGTTTTTTTTTTTTGTTTTTGTTTTTTTTTTTGTGACACGGGTATGCTCCAGATTTTTTTTTGTTTGATCTTACTCTTACAACACCGGTGATCTCCAGTCAACCCCAGTGTCAACCCACTGATTTGCATGCACACTTGTGGGGCAGTTTAATGGTGGTATATGTGTCCCTAGGCTCACCTTGGTGATTTCTAAATTGCCTAGATGTGATTTTTGATTACCTTTGTTTTAGTCGCCTTTTACGACAAGCGAGAGGTATCGCTGCAGGGATATTCTTCACCCGTCCCTGTGATCACCGGTGTTGTAAGAGTAAGATCAAACAAAAAAAATAAATAAATAAATCTGGAGCACGCCCGTCTCAAAAAAAGGAGGGGAAGAAAACGGTCAAACCGTAGCATTATGGAAAAAAACGCTAAAAGGAAAAGCACTACCCCGCCGGGCACTACTAATGGTCGTGATCCTGGGACGAGCAGCAATGCTCGGGTCAGAGCTATAGGATTTCCGGGGGATAGCAAAGTAATGCAACGGCGTAAGCCACACTTAAGAGTCGCGAGTTGGAACGTTGGAAGCATGAGTGGTCGCAGCTATGAGCTTGAAGAAATGATGGTTAGAAGGCGAGTAGACATCCTGTGCGTACAAGAGACGAAACCGGTAATCGGGCACGTTTCTTGGACGTTAAAACAAAAGCCTACAAGATGTTTTACTATGGATTGGAACAAGGTAAAAGCGGAGTCGCCATCATCTTTGCGGCAGAGCTACTTGGCAACGTCTTAACCATTTCAAAGTCCAGCGACCGTTTGATGGCTCTCAAATTGGTGATGCATGGTGAGGTGTGTAACATCGTAAGCGCATATGCCCCTCAAGTATGATGCGAACAAAAAGAAAAAGATGCATTCTGGCTAGATTTCAACAACCTTGTCAAAATCATCCCAAAGGAAGAGCTTTTGTTTGTTGGGGGAGATTTAAACGGACATGTCGGGAAGACAAGCGAAGATATGAAGACTACCATGGAGGGCTGGGCTACGGCACCAGGAACTCTTCAGGTGAAGATATCCTAAACATGTGCAAGTCGTACGGTCTTATAGTGCTAAATACCATGTTCGTCAAACAAAGCCGGCACCTGATCACTTATAGCAGCGGTGGAAATGAAACTCAAATAGACTATCATTTGATATCCAGTTTCATGAAGCCACGAGTTAAAGATTGCAAAGTGATCCTGGGAGACGTGATCGCCCCTCAACAGCGTCTCCTCCTGACTGAATTTTTTTATGGAGGCGAGTAAGAAGTCAAAGCAGCAAACGAAGGTGTTTGAGAGAATCAAGTGGTATAAGCTGGATAAAGGAAAAGGCGAAGGTCGGTAATGAGGAGTGCAGAGCACAAGACATGTGGGATTCCCTACAACAATCTGGCCTGGAGAAAGCCAAATCACTGCTCGGAACATCTAAAGGCCCCTGCCAACACGCAAAAGAAACCTGGTGGTGGACAGACGAAGCCAAAGCAGTGATACACGGAAAGAAAATGCCTTTCCAAGCTTGGTCAAAGTGCTCCTCTACTAATAGAGAGGAAAAAGCTCGCCGTGAAAAGGTATATAGATATTGCAAAGGTATCGCGAAGAAAAAGTGCGCCGAATTCAAAGCGAAAAGCATGGAAGGCCTCTATCAGGAGTTGGAAGAAATATCGTCTTCCGCGTCTGACAGGAACTAGGCTACCCAGGAGCTTCGACAAAGCAATTTGAACAAAGGAGCAAATATCTTTAAGATAGCCGCCCAGAGAAGAAGAAATGCTCAGGATATTCGTTTCCCAAAGTTTATTAACAATGCTGAAGGCCAACTCCTTGTGGAGGACGAAAAAATTCTCCACAGATGGCGACAGTATTGCGAGGAACTTCTCAACGAACAGTTTCCCCGAGTGTACTTTCCAAGAGCCGCCCCGAATCATGCCGAAATATTCGACATCACAGTCGAAGAAGTTGGGTACGCGGTTAAATACTCCAAGAAAAGAAAAGCTGTTGGGCCGGACGGGATATCCTCTGAGTTCTGGAAAAAGATGGGAGACATCGAGTCTAGATGGCTCATGGTTCTTATCTCCGAACTTATGAGAGGCGACACTATGCCTAATCAATTGAGGGAAGCTATCTTCTTAATGTGCACAAAGGAAAGGGTGATACGCGAAATTGTGATAACTACCGTTGTGTCAAGCTGATGTCGCACACCATGAAGATCGTTGAACGGGTATTAGATAGCCGACTGCGGAAATGAATACGACTATCTGATGACCAGTGCGGGTTTGTCTCGGGTAAATCAACAACAGATGCATTCCAAAGTATAAGAGTTATGATGGAAAAGCATCGTGATTCTTCAAAGGACTTGCATATGGTGTTGGTTGATTTCGAGAAGGCCTTTGACCGGCAACCAAGAGATCTTTTATGGGTAGCGCTAAGACAAAAAGGAGTTCCAGAAACCTACGTGCGAGTGATCATGGACATGTACAAGAGAGCAACGACAAGAGTAAGATGCACCGCAGGAGTCACCGAAGAGTTTGCAATTAAAGTCGGTGTACACCAAGGGAGCGTCCTCAGCCCACTGCTCTTTATAGCAGTCCTTGATTGCTTGCCTGAAGGAAAAGTGACGGACCCCAATGTGCACCAGCTATTCTTTGCTGACGATGGAGCCATTATAAGTGATGATCAGGCGTCCCTACAACGAGCCCTTGATGTGTGGGTGGACATTTTTGAGGGACACGGGTATTGTATTAGTTCAAAGAAGAGAGAGTATCTGTGCTGCCCGTTCTCTGACCCTCATCAGCCTATTCCAGACATTTACTTGAATGGAAGAGTGCTTGCCAAGTGTGGAAAGTTTAAATATCTGGGATCTATGATTAATAAAGAAGCAACTTGTGATGACGACATCAACCATCGCGTAAACGTAGGGTGTATGAAGTGGTGGGAAAACTCCGCCATCTTCTGTGATCGAAAAATGCCCCCTAAGCTGAAAGGAAGGCTTTACACTTCAGTTGTACGTCCGGCGCTCACATACGGTTCACAATGCTGAACAATGCACAAAAAGTATGAGAGCAAATTAACGGCAGCTGAGATGAAGATGCTTCGCATGACAGCGGGAGTAACAAAGCGTGACAGAATTAGAAGTTCGAAGATCCGAGGAAGCCTCCACGTAAAAGAAACCATCACAAGAAAGATAGAGCGCGACCGACTCAGTTGGTATTGCCGTGTTCAAAGGAGATCCTTTGAACCCCGTCCAAAAGGCTATATCAATCAACGTTTCAATTTCAACACGCAAAAAAGGCAGGCCGAAAAACAATTGGTGCAAACAAATGCAAAAACACCAGCATTTGATTGGCCTCAGCGATGAAGTAATCCCAAACCGGGAAGCCTGCCGCTACTTTCTGAGGTCAAACCGGCGGACCCCACAAACGGACCAGTAGGAATGCAGTTAAGTGGGAAGGTTATGGTCCTACACTTCTGACCATGCCAGTAAACCACGTAAAAAGTCATTTATTGGCCGGTTAGGTGCTGGAAAAAACCAAGTGAAAGTAACTTAAAAGTAAACAAAATTAGACTTTTTCCTACGGGACTTTTTCCTACGGGACTTTGTTTAAGGTGAAGTTTATGTGAAAGAAAATATCAGAATTCGCTGTTTTTTTGAAAAAATTGAACTTTATTTCAGTAAGGGAATTACCATACATGGGTTGTCCATCGCTAGCTACAACTTTTGCACACCTTCCATATCACAGGCAGCATCACTTCTTCGAGTGATCGGAATGGCTTGTTGAGTTACCACCAAAAGTTCTGACCTTGGTACATTTAACATGTTTTCATGGATGCGTTTGATCTGTCAATGGCACAAGTCACAGGACACTCCTTCCGTCGAGACCGCAAATTCTGAAGCATTGAAAACATTCGCGACACATTATTTCATTAATAGAAGCTTCACCATTAGCTTGCATAATCATTTGTGTACCTCAGCGGCAGGGTTTCGCGCAATATTGAGCTGATATTGACGCTCTATAGCTGTGAAAAGGTGATGAAAAATGTCGTCAAAAGAATGACTATTTGTAGGCAGAGAAAGAATACATACCGATATTCTATTCTATCATTATCCTCAGAGTCTTTGCTTTATATTCAAAATATCTTTAAATTAAAAAAAAATTATTTTTCTATTGATTGAAAATGATACTTCTTGTTGGATTCCACCTTATCAGAGAGTTCTTAAACCCAATGGCTCAAAAACAGACGACCTAATTTCGCATTTCTACAAATTTCTGCGGAGGTGATCTGCATCGGCGTAAAATCCATAATATTTATATACCCATAAGCACGTCACATCCTGACGTCTGCTTTCCACTGCTGACGTCCAAAATTTCCAGCACGTTTACCCATAAGAACGAAAAACAATTACAATATAATCGCACCATATCGCCTACGTAACTCGTCCAATTAACACCGAAGAAAGCGGGGGCGACCAACTATGAAACAAGGCACTCGCCCAACGTCAGTCTTCAAAAAGAAAATTAGAGAAAGGAATGACATAAGGGAAGGCGCAATCACCAATCGAAAACGATTCGCCCCCTGGCAGGGAGAAAACTTGCAATAAATTAAAAAGATACCAAAGAGGAATGTCGCTCGATTCAAGGTTTCCCAGTTTTCATGTCTTCCGTTTGTCATCACCCATCGCCAATCGTCGATTCCAAGAAACCGAAACAACCGACAGGAAAAAAACATGACACCAAATCACAATTTCCTGTTGCATTAATATCTATCGCTGCGAACAGCAACCAAATACACAAAGATACTGGTAAGTGATAGAAACCAATGAAGAAAGAAAAATCGGCAAACGATGAATGTATCTCGTATCTGTCGCTGCCGTTGCGTTCGGCCGCCCTCGCGACAAGCTTCAACCTCAACCTCAAGCCGAACCACCACAAAAGCCGAAACATCGAAACCCTGTTTGTCTACTTCCTTAATAGTCGTGCCAAAAATAGATTTTCGGTTCTTTCGTATACGACTATTGTGGAACTAGTCTTTCTCGAAATAGCGCAAGCAAATACCCGAAAGGGGTTTATTTTTAGATACATACTAGTGGATACATAGATAGATGTATGTCGTGTCGGTAACAGTAGAACACACTGACTACCCACCGACTACGAGTGCTAGTTTGCAGATACAAAACACTGGTGGGTTACTCGGCTTTGCCTGCTTAGTTCGCTGCACGCTCACTTCACTTTCTGCACTTTGTCAGTTTGTGGATTTTTTATTGTTGCTGTTCGACTCGTACAATGGCTAAATAGCAAACAATAAACAATAGAGCCATCATTGAATCGGTGTCCCGCTGACGCGAGTCAAGTTTTAACCAAAAGCCCCGTGTGGGTGGCAAACATGTTTCCTTCGAAGTTGGAAAACCAACGAAAAAAAAAAATTAAACAAAAACCCGAAAAACAATGAAAACTCCGGTGGAAGTTGTGCGCGACAGCTTTCCTACGCTACGCCATCAATTGTGTTGTGGAAATCCAATTAATCTTCAGAGACAAGGAACTAAAGGCTGACAACCGACAACCGAAGACCTTCTGTCGCACATACTCGAACGTATGTTACGTGCAGCACCCGAGCACTCGAGCACCCGCTGCTCGTTGGCCAATTTACATTTTGGCAACGTTCGTGTCGCTGCTGATGGCGTGGCGATGACGATGACGCGTTGACAAAAAAAAAAAAAGACTAAAGAATTCGATTAAGAGTGGACGACAAGGACGAGATAGAGTTGTGAACACGACGAACGAGTGAGAGTGAATGAGACTAGAGCTATTATTGGACAGACAGATGACGGTAATGGTCTGTGTCTAAAATTAACGTGTCAACATGGGAAAGGACACTTACGAGTGAGTTAATGGTGCCGTTCATCTGGGTTGGTTTTGTGAGAGTGGCTTACGACTTTTTAATGGTGGATTTGGAAGGGAACAGTACCAAATACCCACTGTTTACGACCAGCAGAGCTGGTCATCTAGGAAGTTCTATATTTTTACCAGAGGCAGACAATACGGGTGGAGGAAACAAATTGGGGAACTTGAAATCTGATACTTAATACTGTGACTAAAAATATCGTTTTCTGAAGAAGTCTATTGCATTGGATCTGTAACAGAAATATGGATATAGACCTTTTCCACATGCCCAAACTCAGATTAAGAACAGAAAACAAAGAAGACGAAAATGGAAGGACAAAAGAAGTAAAAAACCAACTCGAAAGGTAACATCCACGGGGACAATCTATTAATTCAGGAAATGTCAGCGCCATGTATGAAAGCAGGAGGAGTAGAGTCGATGATGAGAACGTCGGGATTCGAGATTTCAGGGTCCGCCTCTTGAGCTATAAAAGAGCTGCTTATGAGAAGATCTGCTTTTGATCAGATAAAATTTCGACCAAGTGGGTAAAAAAACAGTAACTATCAGATTAGGAAGAGAGAATTCGCCCCTTTCCAGTAAATGGCGCCGTTGATATATGTTGGTCGGAAATGTCAGCTCAAAATTGACACTTGGTAAGCTTGGGCATCTTTCAACAAGTCCTCGTCATTCCATTTGAAAATTTTCATCAGCATCATATCCTTTTTGTGCGTGAATTGTGGATTTTCGGGCCAAATAAGCATCAATTTCTGCAAGATTTGCTTTTCACCTTCACTTTGTAAAAATCTGACACTGAAGCGCATTGAGTGATTATAGAAATTTACGAAGAGGCTTCTAGTGGAAGAACTTGTCGCAAATGGTTTCAACGTTACAAGAGTGGTGATTTTAACATGGGAAACAAGAAGCGCCCCGGACCGTTTTGAAGACGCAAAATTGGAGGAGAGACGTTCAACGAGTTCCTTTCACGAGCGTACTGCTGATCCAGCGGCAAGAAAGGACGGGTTTGCTGCATCGTTTTGTTATATATAAAGAAGATGGAAAATGGATTCATTACGATCATCTGAAGCAAAAGAAATCATGGGGACGCGCGGCCGTACACACATCGACAGCCAAGCCTAACATCCATGGACCGAAATTCATGCTAAGAGGCTGAAAACTCAAATGGAATGTCACACCTAACCATCTGCAGACGTCGCCTCTTCCGAATTTCGATTTCTGGATCAGCTGGAAAAACGTGCAGGTTTTCCAAAGCGACATTCGCATGCTGAAAAATTGGTAACGGTTGTAGCTAACCATGAATAATACTTTTTTTTTTTTTTTTTTTTTAGATATTTATTTATTCCGTAGCAATATATTTACAATGATTTTAGTTATCGCACAGTATTTTATTACAGAGATTTGATATATTTAATATCTTACTTCTGAAAAACAAAACTTTATTTTTAATCTATATGCAACTTGTAACATGTAATGCAAATATCTTTGAAGGAAAATACGAAAAAAACCTTCAATATAAGAAAGAAAAAAAAATAAAAAATAAAAATAAAAAAACAAAACACAGAATGAAAAAATATATATATATACATATATATTAATACAAATATAGTACATGCATATATGTATACATATGTACATATGCAAGTTAATTTTTTTTTTTTTTTTTTTTTTTTTTTTTTTTTTTTAGTTTTATTAATATGCAATAAATAAATAAATAAATATTAATACACAAAGAATAAAAAAAGAATAAATAAATAAATAAATAAATAAATAAATAAATAAATCAGTAAATAAAATATATAAATGATAATAAATAAATAGATAAATAAAAATTAGTAGATAAATAAATCAAAATAAATAAATAAATAAACAAATATTATAAATAACTAAACATAAACAAAAATAAATAATATATATATATAAATGTATAATAAACTCTATACATTTGAAAATAGGTCATTGACTAGAGGATTATCTGCAAAAACGCTGGAATTTATAAACTTATTCGTCAGTTTCAATATTCTTGTAGAAACCTGGTCAACACCCGCTCTTTTGTGTAGTTTTAAAGTGGAGTAATCTCGTGGTAGGTCTAACATCATTTTCAAAATTTTATTTTGGGCTATTTGCAACTTGTTAATATGACACTGTGCGGAATTTCCCCATATTGGACAACCGTATAGGATTATAGCTTGAAATATAACCTTTAGTATAATTACTTTGTTAGCTAAAGACAAAAATGATTTTCTATTAATGAAAGGGTAAAGAATTTTTTTTGCGATATTAATTTTGTTAAGGGTTTGGGTGATGTGTTCATGAAAAGTCAATTTGCTGTCAAGATGTATACCAAGGTATTTTACGGAGCTCTTCCACTCAACGTTTATTCCATTTACCTGCAAGCTAGAAGAAGGCAGAAAACAAGCTTTTCTTTTTCGAGTGAAATAGATAGCTTGTAATTTATCTAGATTTAGCTTTATTTTCCATTTATCACAGTATCTAAAAATAATTTCCATCGCATATTTAAGATTGCTCTCAATGTTGAGAGCTAACTCATGTGACGAAAAAATAGCTGTGTCATCAGCAAAGATAGCTGTTTCACAATCGGGTAGTTCTGGAAAATCTGAGGTATATAAGTTGTAAAGAATTGGCCCCAAGACAGACCCTTGTGGTACACCTGCATTGAAAAATATCAAATCAGATACACCACTATTGACATGCACTTGGAAACAACGATCAGACAGAAAACTTAGAACTATATTGCACAAATAAGGTGGAAAGTGGAAATTTTTCATTTTAAAGATCAGACCATTATGCCAAACGGTATCAAAGGCCTTTTCTATATCTAGTAAAATCATGCCAGTCGATTTTCCAACTGCACGATTACTTTTTATATGATTACAGATTCTCTTTACTTGATGAGAAGTGTTATGATAGCGCCTGAACCCGAACTGCACTATGGGAAAAATGTGCTTATCATCTACAATCTTCATTATCTTTTCTTTCAACACCCTTTCATAAATTTTGCTTAAGCTGCTAAGCAAACTAATTGGGCGGTAACTATCAGGATTATCGGGTGGCTTACCAGCTTTTAGAATAGGTTTTACTTTAGCAAATTTCCATGTGACTGGAAAGTATTGCATTTTCAAACAGGCATTCACAACATATGCCACCATTTTGATCCCAATTTTCGGTAGTTCTTTCAGATACTTATTTCTTATTAAATCTAGCCCACCAGATTTCCTAGTTACTAGATTGTTGATGAAGAATTTGATATCATTTTCATTTACATATTCATGCGTAGGTGTGTCTGAGTTCATCGTTTTTAAGGTCTGAACAGTGCCATTAACTAAGGTATCAGTATGTATATCACCCAGGTGACCCGATACGTTATGGTTACACTGAAATGTAAGGGCAAGTGCATTAGCCTTTTCAACATCTGTGAAATAAGTATTAAACGTATCTCGAAGACATGGTATTTGCCTATTCTTGGTTCTAACAATTTTGTTTATATTCCAGAACGGTTTTGAGTTTTTTTCTAAATCTTTAAGTTTATTATTCCAGGAATCATTACGCAATCGATCTATACTCTCCTTGATGATCTTGTTAAGATAATTGACCTCGTTTCTGTATATAACCTGTCTGTATCGTTGCCAGTTTCTTCTATGCATATTTCTTATCTTTATGAGATTTAAAATATAAGGAGGAAGTTTAATACAATAATTCTGTTTAGCTAGTTTTGGTATACTTTCATTTGCTGAATCTACAATTTGCTTGGAGAAGTTGGTAACGAGATGATCAACATCCTGTTTGCAGGTTATATTGTCTAGGTTGGTATCAACCTGTCGAAGTTTCTCACTAATGTTTATTCTATAACGCTTCCAATTAGCTTTACTTAGATCTTGGATATATT
Organism: Merodon equestris; assembly: GCA_958301585.1. NCBI lineage: Eukaryota > Metazoa > Arthropoda > Insecta > Diptera > Syrphidae > Merodon > Merodon equestris. The sequence goes on from OY284414.1 coordinate 107,187,358, forward strand.
GGACAACTTCCATGCCAGACCAAAGAAGCTTGCAAAATACAGGGTTATGATCTGAGCTTAATTCATTAAGTGACACAGGTTGAGTTACGTAGCTAGGACAGTTTGTAACAAATATATCGAGTACAGATGGACAACCACGTGAACCAGGAGGTACATAAGTTGGACTATGAGGGAACATTAACGTAATGGGCAACACAATACTAAGATTTGATAGTAAATTACCCCACGCATTTGCACGAGTACAACCCCAATCTCTATGCCTACAGTTTAGGTCACCTCCAATTAGGTAGTCACCATTCAAAGAAAAGATTTTTCGTAAATCGTTTCTTAAACTATTTCTTTTAATACTTGTCACAGTGCCACCAGGAAAATAGACACACAAGACTTTTATAGATTTCCGATTTGATAACATCACTTCAATTCCTAAGTTTTCTACCAACTGTGTTCTAATAATTGGTAAGAGCGAGTGTTGTACCGATCTTCTTACAAAAATTGCGACCCCACCACCAATTCCAACAGTTCTATCAAGTCGATAACATTTGAAGTTTGGAGTGGATAAACGATAGCTTTGATTAAGCCAAGTCTCAGTTACTAAGGCTATATGAACGTTTTTCCTATTTAAAAAGTCTAGAAATTCAACGCTTTTGTTTCGAATCCCCCTAGCATTCCATGTTATAACATTCAAATTACTATCTACCATATTATTTATCATTAGAATACAAAAATTTAGTAGCTAACTGTGCGATAACTTGAAATTGATCTGCTTTTGACTTACAACTATCTAATTTAGTTATCATTTCCATAACTAAAACATTTAATTCATCCATAGAAAAAAGATTTCTGTTGTTGCTGGTCAAGCCTCGCGATTGGTGAGTAGCACTGTCCCATGTACTTGTACTTGGCGGTTGCGTACAGTTGACGGCATCCACTTGATGACTATGTACGGTCGTCTGCCTTCGGTGGGAAAGAGTGGGAAAGTCTGTCAGTGATGACAGATTAAGCTGCTTCGGCACGTTGTTTACTGGAACAGTAAGAGGAGCTTTCGTTGAGAAGAAAGCTCTTTTTGTCTGCTGGTGAGATTGGTTTCTGCGGGTGGCTAAATTGGATTTAAGCTCTAAGTATTTTGATCTAACCAAGCAAGCAGTATCGCTAGCTTTATGAGAGCCATTACAATTTGCACATTTGAAAGTGTCGTTTTTGTTGCAGTCAACAGTCTTGTGAGGACCAGCACAAATTCCACAATATGTCTTTATGTGACAGTTGCGCTCACCATGTCCGAACATCTGGCAATTATGGCATTGTGTCGGTTTACCTTTTAGTTTTCGTTGAAAGCTCCATCTGACCTGTGTATGGAAAACAGATCGGTAGTTTTTCTTCAAATCATTTAATTTTATTGAACCATTTTCCAGTGAAATTAAATATAATGTGTCACTGTATTGTTCATATTTTTTTGTAATTTTTTTAATGTCCATGCATTTTAAACCGAGTTCAATTAATTTTGATTTTAACACATCAACATTTAAGTCGTCAAGTCCGAACAGAACAACTTTAAATGCTTTTACACTTTTCATGTCATGGGTGAAAAACTGACATTTGTTCTCCTTTAAACTTGCTATTACATAGTTGTATGCTTCAAAGTTTTCACATAATATTTTTATGCCAATGGAAATTTTTTTGATGGAATAATCGGAGATCATTAAGGTTTTCATTAAACTGTGGACATAGTCACTTGTTTTATGCAGCAATTTAATAGGGGGCAGATGCTCTTTTTTCTTAGAGATTTCACTCGGCGAAACAATTTCGTCCATATCATCCTCGTCTTTATCTAACATACACTGAAGGGTACTGAAACGATTGTACCTTGAGTCCTTTTTTCCCGCACTAGTTGCACTCATATTTCGAGGTTTTTTATCCAAGGGATAGGAAACACCCTCAGAATTCGGGGATCTACCGCGTTTAGTAATTTTGACTGATTAACTATCTGACAAAATACACTGCAGAATATAGCCGGATTAAGAAGTCATACGCAGACCAAAGCTCTTCGATGACTGAATAATACTTTTAAGACTTCAACACTTATGCATAACCTTTTTTCCAAAACAAGGCTTCTGATAGAAACGAAAAAAAGTGCTGTGATTGGTGAACTGCCTGAACGCACGTGTAGGGATGCCGAAGGTGCCAGTATCATACGTGACGATCATCCCGTCATATATAAGAACACAACGTCGAATATAATGACTCCCGGATGCCCCAAACTTGTTCATCAATAGTGTGAATTCAATTCAACAAGGAAGACCGAAAACGAAGAATGCCTAATGTCTTAGTGCCCTAAGAATATAAAGAGGGCCTTTTATTCAAAATCAAAATGTAAAAACATTTAGGGGGAAAGGAATAAAGAATTTCACCAATAAGCTAGGTAGAGCTTCGGTTAATGCTTTCCTGGAGTGCAGCGACAAAATTGTTGCCTTGCCACTGCCCGCTGTTTCTTGAAGCCAAGTTAAGGTAGGAGAACCTACGCCATTATATAAGGTGTTGAAAAGAGAAATCCATTATTTGTCCAACGATGGCCTTAGTAATCTGATCCTATCCGACGTACACTAGATGGCATTAGAAAGATGAGGTTTGGTATTGTATTATTTGAATTGAATTGAAGAACTCGGGGTGTGTTACATGAAGGCACTAGTCCTGCGACCATGAAGATTTATTGTAACCCCTTCTTTGGTCAAGGATTTTAGTGCTGCCTTCAAACATTTGACAACTTCTCTAGGTGGGATATCTTGGAAGTCTTTCCCTGTTATGGTTGTTGTGCTTTTCATTTTGAATCATTCTCGGGCAAGGCTTAGTATTTGTTCCATAGTTTCCTTAGCCTGTCCATATCGCCCACAGATTTGTGTATATGCTGTTAAGACCCATTTAAAAAGGTGGTAAATGCATGTCCCGAATCCTGTTAGTGCCTCACATAGCACCCTTAGGTCGGCTTTATTAAGTCATAAGTTCATTGGCACGTTTGGGATTGTGATTCTGTTCCTTGAAGGTTCTTGAGTGTTTAATACCCTCCTGTCTGTTCCAGAATTGGTTCTCTTGTTTAATGATCTATTTATGTAGATGTAGGTTTATGTCCGAATTGTCGAAGCCGTAAAGGTGGGAGGGGGGGGGGGGGGGCTGTAAAAGGTATCTGAGCACCCTTCCTGGCTTTTATGTCAAACTTTTCATTGCCTTTTTGACTTTCATGACCTGGCACCCATATCAGCTTTAGTCTGTTACTTACTGCCAGTTTGTTTTCTGACATTCCCAAACAGCCTTAGAGTTGAAAGTGTACCTCTTTAGCGCCTTGAGAACTACTTGGCTGTTTAAGCATATAGATATCCTAGTGTTAGTGGGTCTTCTGTCGCTTATGTTGTATGCTGCTTCATTGATTGAGGCTTGGTACTGACAGTTTCGTTCGCGTCAAAGATGGGCATTGATAAAGATGAAATCAATCAGGAGGCTGAAAACGTGAATAGTGTCTATTGTATTGATACTGTGACAAATATTCAGGCGTAGTTATGGCTTCGTCGGTGATTTCGATGAAAAAGACACGCCACGCTCTAGAAGGGTAATTGTCGAAAATGTCGACAAATCATGGAAATCGTCGTGTCTGATCGACATATATGCATCATATCGATTGGAAACTGTTTGGAACCATTTGAATAAGGTTGGATACAAAAAAAAAAATTGGTGTATGAGTGCCACATAAGTTAACGCAAAATAATCTCATGGACCGATTTTTTAGTTGCTGTTTCGCTGTTTATTCACAGCAAAATCGACCCATTCCTGAAGCGTATAGTAACTGATGTCGAAAAGTGGATCACATATGGCAGCTTCAAGCGAAAACGGCCGTGGTCGAATCGCGGCGCCGGTGCATATGATGACCAAGCCGGAATTGATTTTGCTGTGTGTTTGGCGGAATTGGCGTAGAGTCATCTACTAAGAGCTCCCTGTGGCAAAATTCTACATTCGGACCGGTACTGTCAACAATTGGACCATCTGAAGGAAGCAATCCTCCAGAAGCGGCTAGTTTTGGGCGAATAGAAGGAGAATTGGAAACCAAGCGCAAGGAGTTCCTGGAGCTTGGTTTTGGTTTCTTACATGTATCACCCTTATAGCCTGGAGTTGGCACCAAGTGATTACCATCTGTTCCTCTTCATGGCGAACGATTTTGCTGGTGGAAAATTCGCCTTAAAAGAGGCTTGTGAACAACGCCGTCCCAGAGGGCTTCTATGAGATAGCCATAATGGAATTACTGTTTTAAAGGCAATAAGTGATTGAACAAATCAGCGCATATTTGATCTAAATCGGATTATTCCAAGTATGCTTAATAAAGCCTTCAGTTTCATGACTTCTTTTTACTACACCTAATATATGGATGAAACTATTTTAGATTGAAGTCCAAGCTTTGCCCTTTATGTAAGGAAATCCAACAAGTGGTGCCATTTTAAAATGCATGTCATTTGCAGTTCAGTCAATATTTAAGTAACACCACGAAGACTTTTGTTAAAGAGCAATCAGAGGTTAATAAATATAGATTGACACATTCCTGCAAAACCTACTAAATGGGAGATTTTGCGTGAATTAAATATTCGAAAACACTGACTGCTTGTAGGTAGATTCGAAGCGCTTATAAGCAGATTTTGTATTTCATTACCAACCTTAGAGTTTGCACCTTAGACCAATATAAAAATATCATCGCCTCTCATAACAATGTTCTATTTCTTGATTGATTTGAAACGATACCTCTTGTTGGATAGCCGTATACATACATATGTATATGAGAAACGCTAAGAAGTTGGCTTATCTACTGCTATACTGGATGTAACCTTGCCATCGAGCCACTTTTTTCCTGACAATCATAAGATTTTTATGAAGCAGTTGGCAGGGGAATGATTTGGATAGTAAAGGCTGGTACATTAAGCGGCAGGGACAAGTACCATTTTTTTTTTCCGACTTTCTAAGAATAAAAACGGAAAGGATTCAGTTAAAAAATAATTTTATTTTTCTACATAATCTCCTTTGACTTTATCATACGTAGTCCAGCATGTCTTCCACATCAGTATTCCTTCCCGGAAATGAGAGAAAGCTATGAAAATATTCATCTACGGCCGTCTCAACTTCTTCATTGGATACGAAGTGCTTCCCAGAAACAGATTTCTTCAAGTTTAGGAACACATGGAAGTCTAAGGATACCAAAGCAGTAGAATAGGGGGAATGGCCTAGCAAATTGTAGCCCAAATCCCGCAGTCGCCAACGCACCTGCATCCAAAGGTTGAATTTCTTCTTCAAGTCAGACCTGTTCTTGAAATTTTTGGGATCAAGGTTGGAATAATATTCAATTATAATTGTTCTGCCTTTTGGAAGGTTAAAATAATCCCTTTCGCATCCCAAAACACACTGGCCATGACCTTTAAGCAGATGCGAAGAGCTTCGCCTTCTTTGATTCACTGATCCACCGGCTTCCACCCATTGATTGGATTACTGATTTGTTTATGGCGCATGATGAATCGCCGCACAAAATCAGTTCGATCACTAACGAATCGGTCCAAAAACTGCTACTAAAATCGGCATTCAGCAAACTCGGCATCTATATTGCTTAGGGCTTTCGCATCCCTAATTCTTTGTGGAAGATGTGTTGCACCCTTTTTTCAGATTGAGTCGTCTATTGTTCAACATGATATCATGCACTTGCACGATGCGGTTGCTGTTTTTGACCGTCCTTCACGTGGGTCATCTTCGATATCCGACGTTTAAATTTCGCTGTCTCCTTAAACTTCTTGTCATGCGTATAACTTTTTTCCTTACCCTCTTATGAAGACATGTTCACGAAGTAACAGGAACTGTATAATTTCACGGGATGGGATTGGAAGGGATATCAGCACTTAATGACAGCCATCGAAGCGCTAACTTTGCGGTCTCAGAACTCACAAGTTGTTAGTCTAAAAAGCAGTTATTAGAATTGTTCTTCTATGAGATTCCCGAGCAAGGCTCCCGAGTTGGCAAAGGACGCACAGGTATTAAACCTGATAACAAGACATTCTACGGCAATGAGCACAAAACAAATTAAAAATGTTCATTAAAATGTGTGTGCTATTCCCAGTCAAAGCACTTGATGTGGTTCAGCTTCCATGATACTCATGGAAGAAGTCCCATTTTTGAAACTGTGTTCCAAAATTTCTTTTTGAATGTGCTGATACTGAGGATGATATCAGTTTTGAGAACACCAGCATTGTTCCTATGCTTATTCATGGTGTGCATGTGAACAAACTAGTTTCAATTATTATAGAACTCGGAATGGCATACAGTCCTCGAGCCACCTTATCGAACAAAAGTTGCTCTTGGTTTCTACCACCACCAAAAGTAGAATAACAAACCCCATTGTGTACGTCTATCTCATTTTCTTTAATAGCAAAACAAATATTTAAAGTTAAATTTCAACACAGTTCCCATGTTCCGCATTTCCTATTTCATATTTTGCAGAACAAATATTAGTTTCTGAAACCCAACTACACCCGACTGACCACTATCAACACGATCCACTAGCATCTCGCCTCAAACTACCATCGACATTTTAGGTGCACGCCACCCAACAAATATGTACTTCCGCAGCACCATCTTCACACGAGACCCTCATACCTCCGTAACCGGATACAATTCACCGGCCACACACCGACGTTTATGTACATACGTCTGCCTAGGGGTGACTCCTATTACCGAGGTCGTGTGTTTACCACCCAAGCCGCATTAGAGCACCACAGCTCGCACAACGCGACTAGCTGAGCCACCCCATCGTAAACTTGCGCTTGAAAAATATTTTTTGGCTCCCGGGTGGGACGCCTTGGCGCCGGCAATTCACTTAATTACCGAAATGCAAGCATTTTTAAATGCCAGTCTCTAACTAATTTGCATTTTTTCGAAATTAAGGGTGAACCCTGTGCGCTAAGGCTGGAGAACTGGGGGAATGAGAACAAAAACAAGAAACACCTAGCGTTTCTGGATGTCATAAGCTTATTGTTTAAGCGTCAGGTATTTCCAAGCATTCGATTGCATAATGCAATAGAACTCCGACCCGAACGCGTCGTGTACACTCATGCGATTGGGTACGACGACGGTCCTCGAAGGAGAGCAGATAAACAGACGCCCACGCGTAACAGATCGCATGTATGGGATACGCGATGCGAATTTCTCCAATGGAATTTCAATTATTTTCCCATGAATGCTGCCGATAGGCCGATGAATAGGACAACCCAAACTCAAAGTCCAAACATATGTGCCAAGCTGCTGAAGTCCTCCAGTCGGTGATAGTGTGCACAGCATCCACGGACCATGAGGCTGTGAAATGACTACGACAACTCAACATAGTCGTAGACTGTGCTACATTGGCATGGTTCACATATTATTCGCGCCCACGCGTGCCGACTTCTTACTCGCAGCTAGGCCGTTTGTTGGACTGATGATGAATGTTGTTGGCATTACGCCCTCGTGCAACACGAGTGGCACTGTACTCGTTCTCGAGCTCTGTCGAGGCACAATTCGACTTGTTCTTATCGATTGTGGATCCATTTGCGACATGATGCGGTCCATGTTAATGGAATACCCGTTTTCGCGGAAACCTACGCATCCGTGATCTGTAGAACCACATTTCTGAATGACAATATGCAGTTTGAAGGTCTCCGTCTTTTTTTCTCCACTTTATTCCACCGAAGTTGGACTCATTAATCATGTGTATGCTAATCACTTGTGGTCGTCGAATGGTGGACCGTCCAACCTTTCGCTTTGTTTTTCCCCATATAAACTCTGAGAAGTTAATTGCGCGTTCGCAATCGCGGCGATGATGAGCGAAACGAAATTGATTTCAACATCCTAGACATTTGGCCGATCTTAGACATCAAGGGCTTGGAATTGAATGCGGAAACGCGTGATGTGTGAGAGCTGCTATTTGCTAATCACTAATCACCTGCTATAGGCGTAAACGTTGGCTTTCAACTATTTGTCGCTTGTGGATGCCGTGGTCGTTGATGAATGATTTGATATGTCATCAAGTGATGATGGAAAATTCACTAGTCACTCGTCGATACCGATTCGGTATTCACATTTCACGGTACGTGTCTTATGGGCTCTTTTATCAAGATTTAAAGGCAATGGTTTCAATCGATTCAATGACCATTTATTCCTTTATTCCCCTTTATTGTCGTGGCTCCAAACCTTTTAGATCCGCGGTCAATATTCATCGGACTTCAAAAATCCTCGGGAGCTAGTGAGATAATAAGTCAAAGATGTGCATACTATTCGAGGGTCCTTCTCAGAATTTTGAGTGATTGGGCATGGTTTTGACAATATCAAGATCAGATATGGCTGATAACAGACTAACAGAAATCTAGTTCAGGATTTTTCATCAAGCGGTAACATTTTGATTTATTTTAATTTATTTTTACTTAGGTTAGTTTTCAGCTACCATCATAGACCTTACCTTTTAAAAGGTGTGCCAATAGATAGTGTAAACGTTGGCTGCCAATTACTGGCATTCATGAAGGATCCTTTCGACAGATGTCAAATACAGTCTTTGACAATTTCTGTCATGAAAGTTATTTATCACGCAGCAACACATTTTTGTTATTCCAAAAAGAGTGATCTGTAAAAGTTACATTTTGTAAAATTCGTGATGTTTTTTGTCAACATAATCACCTTAATGGGTGGGGAACTGATTCAATGGTGAAGCGTTTTAAAGAAACTAGTTCAGAATTGTATTGTACTCCATAACAACATGCTCGCTTATGGCACTTGACTGCGAATATAATAGTTTGATCTATATTTACATGTCTTTGAAGACCATCTAAGATGACGCCGGTTCGTTGAATGATTGTTGGGTCGTCAAGTCAGTTTCTTGCCAAATTTTGAAGTCCTACACGAGATTTCCGAAAATTTCTATTTCATCCCAAAAAGTCATTGCCTGGTGTGGATTATGAGTTGGTGGCACTATTGGCCTGTACTTTTTAGAAAATGAGCAGTTACAGTGAATGGAGAACGTTATCTAACAATTTTTTTCCAAAATTGAGTGAGTTGGGTCTGGATGGTCCTAGTTTCAACAGGATAACGCTGCGCTGAGCGTATAACAATCAAATTATAGCGCACAAAATCTCAAGATTCCTTATTTCGGTTAGAGGAAAAGTTGATCGACCTCCGAGGTCATGGGATTTAAATTAAACTTAATTTTTTGGGGTCATTTAAAGAATATACAAATTCTATAGTAGTTACTGATATTTAGCTTTAAAAGGTTTTTACTCCACCAAAGGTGGAACGTATTCAAACCCTGCTGTAAAAGCAGAGAGTACGTCGGGGTGGCTATAGTTTTTATGATTTTCATATCATCCGCATACATATCGGAGTTTTTAATAAAGTTTCAGGCATCGTTAACAGTAAAAAAAAACATCAGTGGGCCAAGGTGATTACCTTGTGGGATACTCGAAGTGGCGCTAATCAGGGACAGAGGAACGGAAAAAAAGTTTGTATTGGCGTTCTTCGAGATATGCATTTAACAACAAAAGTGGGAAATCGAGTGCTTTAAGCTTCAGATGAATGATTTGATGATTAATCTTATTAAAGGCTTTGCTATAGTCAGTGGTGATAACATCAACTATTTATATTTCCTTAGTGCAAGCAGAGCTTAGGAGACAAATTCGCTGTGGTTGATGGTAGTCGATTTGCTCTTCAAAAATCCTTGTTGTTGAGGGATAAATACAGACCTGCAGCTAAAGTGTAGGGAATGGTAGATTATACTCTCAATTTAGGAATAGTAGAGAGCTGGGCAATCGGATGACAGTTAACAATTTCGTTTCTGTTCCCATTCTGGATGGAAAAGAGTAGGAATCCTTCTACAGTTTAGGGAAAATAGCAGTGGAGTGAGATCGCTTAAATAGGGCTGTGGAGGACTTAGAGACCGTGTTGACACATTTTTCAACAGGATAGCTGGCAACCCATCAGAACCAGGAATATAGTTGTTTTTCAGGTCGTTAACTTTTTGGACTATTCGTTCACCCTACACATGTCCTCGAAGAATGGAGGTGTGTGGTACATGTGATTCGATTCGGAATTCAGCTCGAGAAATTACCCGGTCAAAAACCTTTCCTTTAAAAGACCAATGTCTTCACCGCTTGTGCAAAATACAATAAATATAAATATTGATGCTAATCAATACCCAATTCTTTTAATGGCGTTGTTTTTGCTTTTCATTTGTCGAGAAATGGTAGCACAGACGTGCAGAACGACGTGCATATAATTTAAGATGATAACATACAAGGAAGTGCTGTAGGTTAGCTTGCAGCTCAATATATCTGTAGTAAATCTGTAGCTGAAGCACACAGACTTTTTATTGAGACTTGCGGTGAGCATGCCCTGTCGGAAACGACATGCAGAGATTGGTTTTGATGCTTTAAGAAATCATTACAAGCAGATGTCACAACAGTTTCAAAACCATTAAGAAGATTAGGAAGGATACAGAGGCAAGAACATTGGTTGCCCCATGAGCTGAAGCCGAGAGACGTTGGAGGGTGTTTTTCCACCTGTGAACTTCTACTTAAACGGAAAAAGGAAAAGTTTTGTTATACCATATCATACCATATCAGAAGCCTAAGCGGAAAATATCGTTTTGTAAACCGGGCATACGTCTTCGTCTTCGTCTTCAAAGACAAATATCCATGGTTGGAAGGTTCTGATCTTCATTTCGAAGGACCAACAGTGTGTAGTTAGCTTAAGGCCGAACATAACTATCGAGGGAGATTGCTATTGGCTGAAAAGCGGCCGCTTTATGAGCAGAGACACAACAAAGTGATTTTGCTACATGACAACGCTTCCGCCAATGTCGCTCAGGTAGTTAAGATCTACCTGAAAACCCTGAAATGAATTTTACCCCAGTAGCCGTATTCCCCAGACTTTGCCCTTTCTGATTGCTGCTTATTCCGATAGATGCTGCACGATTTATTAGGTCGAAATTTAGTCTGAAAGTTGTCTCGAGATGGAATTAGAAAATTGCCTGAAAGAAGGGAAAAAGTTGTGGTCAGCGATGGACATACTTTGATTCATCTGTTCATTCATTTTGTCTTAAAATAACTTAATTTTTAGCAACAATAACTGCACTGAATTAATTTGTACTTTCCATATTTGTAACTATCGGCCATTTGAAACTCGGAAGTTCAGAACTTCGTTGACAACCCTTCGCCAAACCTTCCTATTAGTCCTCCTTTCATGTTTCGCTGTTCTGTTCCCTTTCTCTAAGGCCCATCCTCATATTGTCCTCCCATTTACGGCACAGCCTTCCTGGCGGTCTTTTTCCCTCTTGCTTTCCATTTATTATTCTTTTGATTGTTCAATAATTAAAAGGAATTGGTGACAAGACGTCTCCTTGTTTTAATATTTCACATATTAACGTTTTGGACTTTAACTTTTTCCATTTTTCAGCAATTTTTTTTTCAGGATTCCCATTTTCAATCGGTATAGTTATATAAGTCAATCGGTATAGTTACATATATAGTTAGTATAAGTTGGTTTCACGTTCCGGGGAATTCCCATTTCTTTTCTAAAAGCTGTCGTATAGTGGAAATCTGGTCACTCGTCGAGCGGTTCCTCTTGAAGCCACATTGGTAGCCTCCGATTATTCCCTTTACATGTGATGTCAGTCTCTTTAAGAGGATATTTGACAGCACCCAGTAACAGTAGTAGAAATATTCTTCGGTAATTGTTGCTTTGTATGAAGATGGCCGAGTTCTTTCGGCCGAAGGAGGATAGCTTCATTGTTCCATGTAGTTGTGATGAGCCCATGTAGATTCTCTGTTAATTATTCTCCAGCAAATTTTATTAATTCCAATGGTATTAGGTCCACTTCTAAGACCTTGTTTTTCTTAAGCCGATGTTTTTTTCTTTTACTTCCCTAATGATTTGCAGGTTTAACTGAGTCTCTCCTGCGTGATTAACACCCATCATTCATGCATATTAAGTACCTCCACCATTGTGCTGTAACTCTTTCGTTGTCTTAATGTAACTCTCCCGTGCTTTAAACACATTCTTCCTGAATTTTAGAAAACGCTGTTTTTCAGGGCTTGAAGTCTTAGAACATTAGGCGCTTGTAAATCAAACGTCCAGAAAAGGTATCACGCAGCAGTATCATCAACGGACAATTCCCTCGTCCACAACGCTAATTTCCTGCAAAAAAAAATTATCAGAAACACCGTGTCTATCTAGTTAAAGTCCTGGCTTTTGATCCTCATTTACATCCATTTGCGCCCATTTATAACCTAGACCAAGCAAGATGCATAGGGAGCGCAGTGGGTAGTGTATCGGCCGCTGACGCAAGATGAGCGAATTCGGATCCCGATGACACCAACGTCATCGAATGATTATTTCGCGGTGTCCCTCCTCGGCGGGGTACTGGCAAAACCCCCAGTTGTACACTTGCCTTGAAAAAGTGTAGTCTCGGAATCGGCATTAAGCTTTAGGTTCCGTTCACTTGTGCGAAAAACAAATCGCACACAACATAAGTGAATAAAAAGAAGCTTGGCTCGGGTGCTATCTAAAGTGCCTATCTGACAGTAAATGGACCAGTATTTGTGTCTGAGTGTTCCAACAGACAGCAGAAGAAGCCTACACGAAAAAAAAAAAAAGCAAGATGTAGTATCAAAACGGTGCACGAGAGTAAATTGTGTTCGGGTCCAACCATAAGTCTGCAACCCATGTTTATTTATCTACCCATTCCGAGATCAAAAAGATGGAGAGGTCGTTCCACTAGGAAGGCACGTCCTTGTGCTTGGTTTGCTGGCTTCAATTCTCGTCTAAACTGGACTTGTGAATGAGCCGTTTTCCTGTGATCTTAAAATGGACAAATTTGAGTTTTTAGTGGGAGTTTTCATATCATTAACCTGTTCGAGCAGTTCAAATTTGTCAACTAACTTGTCAATATGATAACTGTCCAAAGAAATGTCACCGTTTTTGGAGTGAATTTTCATCGGCGCATAAATTTAAATGACGTCTCTTGCTTGATGATACTTTATGGCCATTATTTCAAGAGAAGAGAAGATTTCGAATTTTTTTTGAAAATGTATTCTGATTTACAATAGAAGCTTTAGAAATAGGTAAATAGAGTAAGAGCCTTTTCTTTTCTATGATTTATTGCTTTGAGTCTGAACTTCTTGATTGATTTTTTCACGCTCACCTCTCCTGCTTAGTGGATTAGAATTTCTTACTTGCGAAATAACATCAATTTTTTTTAATTGATTGGGTCGGATTGAGTTCCTCCGTTAAGCTGATTGTTTATTTCGTAACGTGCTACCATAACTTAAGATTCCTTTAAATAGTCAAGACTCGCAATTCCAGATAAAAGTCAATTCAAAACCACAACAAGACATATCCCAGCGCCCAGTAGTAAGGCAAACCCACTTGTGCAATCTAAATATCGCCAAGCAATTTCCTAAAGAGCCATACTACCTGCGCTGACCCATCTTTATCTATCATCGCTCTCCAATTTACATTAAATCAACTTCCGATTCCCATCTACCTGTAAATCCACAAGTACTAAACCCCCCGCAACAATCCGATAAGTACACATGCCGAACGGCACGAACCAATAGCACCAACATCCCGTCTTTACCTAAACATTCGCGTCCAAATAGCACTTCGGATCCTGGAACTGCATAACACATTGGTCTCGAACATATATTAGTTTCAATGAACAAACATGCCGCTCGTAAATTACATTGTAATGTACTCCTCGCATAATCTGCAATCATTTTCATAAAATCCTCATTCGAATATCCTAAATAACCCCTTCGTCGAGGTCGATGGAAGGGAAAACAGAAAACAGATTACACAAATTGCTTCCATCGCTACTGCTGTTGTTGGTGTTCCAGTCACAGTCATTCGGTCGCCACATAAAAATGCACCCGCGCCAATAAACATAACCCTTACGATACGTCCTTCTCGAGTCCTCATTTCGGGTCACATAATTCCCTTTGAGTGTGCCCCTTTTCATCGATACTCATACTCCCGGGGTGGCGCTCAGATCGTAGCAAAAGCCCATTTGTTGTACGAACAACGACGTGCAAGACACCGAGCAATGGATGCCCCCGCATCTTGTCCAGCACAACGAAACCAATAAAAATCTACTTTGGAGTCATTTTTTTCGATTGGGCGAATGAAAGATTATAAATCCAGATAATCCTGATCCTTCCTCTCGATTGCAATTTGTCGCATCCAACAACAACAGCAACAATGGCAACAAGGACGACAGACAAATAGTAATGGATAACGTCCGTAAGTGCGACTGACGATCCTCGTATGTCGCGACAATTCCCTGCCGGAACACCAACCGAAAGTGCAAAAAGGTGAGGAAAAGACCAAAAACCAGGAAGAAGAAGAAAGAAAAATATTGGCGACAACTTTTATGGCCTACGGCACTAATGTCCTCGATTATTATCGCAATAAAATCCTTCGTCCTCTTCATCCGGAAGCCATTCCCCACTCGACACTCATATGTAGTACTGCAGTTACACGTTGTAACTGTATCTATAACTGCAAGGATAATTGCCAATAATATATGTTTGCCAGAGCTCAGTAGTGTATCCCGCAACCAGCCAAAGATACAATATTTCAACGTTTCACAATATTTTTCAAACGTCTATATTATCCGAAAGACACTTCTTAGGACATGGCGTATGGGGGGAGACTCAAGACCGTCGTGGGGAAGGACAAATATGAGAAGACGGGCAAGGACATGTGGATGGAGACGGGTGCAATGTCGTGACTGGTGTGCATGCTAGTGAAGTGGACGCTAATTGCCCGGAGAAGAATGTCAAAAAGTTGCGGATAGAATGTCAGATACAAGTTACGACTTCATATATTGTTGGATGCCTGACTGGAAGTGAACGACTTTAGGGTCGAATTAGGGTGCGGAGCTTGGAGAAACGGAAGTACGTTGAGGCGTTATTTGTTTTCTGCTTGTTATCGAATGTGTACCTTCGGAGGACATCACGCTACCGCAATGCTTGGTGCAGTGGTTAAGGTATATAATCACATGGTACGTGTGGAACATAATGACTTGTGGTTGAGTCTTGCTGCCGGCTGGTATGATCAATCATTTCGAATGACGAATGTGAAAGGAGAGGGTTATGGGGCTTTCAATTTGTCGTGTGAGGGTCAAAGGGGATATCGTCTTGTTATCTTGAATTAGAGCCTTCGGCACTTACATTACTTGATGTTAAGTGGAGATTTTATCAATGTCCCTTTCTTCCAAGTTAAATGGGAAGACCTCTGCTTGATTTATGGACAATTTGCTGTGAGTAAGGCTTTGATAAAATCTCATTAAGATATGATTGTACCTGCCAAGGAGTTAAAGGTGATAATACAGTACTTGGCACAAATCTTATGAAGGTGTAATACCATTGTTCTTGCAGGGCGATACTGACGGGTTGTCGGAAATGGGGTTGAAATTCTTAGGGGCATATGAATATGATTTAACGATTTCTTCGATAAATCATACTCCTATTTGGAAGTAAGCATTTAAATGTAAGATTTTCCCAAAGGCAGCCAGTGATTCCCCGTGTGACTTTCCGAACCATCCGAGTCTTGTAAAACCTGCCTCCCAGACGTCGCTGTAAAGCTTCCTTACGCGGTATTGCTGCACTCTGATACACACATGATACCTAAGTGTGGATGTCATCTGTTGGCCCTTCGCATTGATAAGAAACCACGTTATCCACTTCTAAGAGGTCTATCCAACAAGAGGTGTCATTTTCAATAAGTTGATCAGTTCAACATTTTCATTTCACAGTGAAATTGGTAACACAATACAATATTGCTATTTCGGAAGCATCGCGTCTGATATTTTCTTTTCTGCGTGAATCGTTGATAGAGCATTAATATCGACTTTGTCTTCACCATTGTCCCGAGGAATCGGAGCCTAATATTTTTAAATTGTACAATCTCGACAGCTACAATTTCATAGAATCATTATTTCACCAGCTGTGTGGCATGTACCGCTGTTCTGCTGAGAATAAATGTCGAATAGTCACTTCAACATGCCTCTGAACCAGTAGCGCCAGCGTCGTTTTTTAAATTCAAATATGCTCAAGCATGCCGAGATCTTAATGTATAATGAGTTGCAAAGTTGATCTGTTATCACCTTGAAAAGGGTTTTCAGCCACAGTCTTACCTTGCCGAACGAGCGGGCAATGGAGTCGTCCCGTTAAGACCTTGTCCTTCAAATTTATTGATTACATTTGCTTTAACAAATCTCAAAAATGTTAAAACACAGCTTTGATCATGAACATTCTTGAAAGATTGGACTCTGAATAAGAATTTATAAACTCTTTTCCCGTGCGAACTTAGACCTAACTGTTTATAAAAAACGATTCAAAATACTTTTAGAAAAGGAATAAGACCAAAAACAAGTCCAAGTGATTCCCTTCTTCTTTGGAACCCAACTTCTCCCAATCCGTTTATCATAAGCCAGAAGCTTTACGCTTTAAGGAGTAACTCAAATTTTTTTCTAGGAAACTGCAAAAAATTCCCTTGTGTCATGTTGAAAATGAATCTCTTACTATCTAAAAAGGGCGACGCCAGAAATTCAAAATTGATAACGTCTTAGACTACTAAAATGTTATCATAGCGTTCCGCAAGGTAGCCATCTAGGACCATTATTATTTGTTCATTTTATAAGTGATTTCTTCTCTCCTGTTTTCCTTTGGTTGATGGACTGATCACTTAAAGACAATAGCGGAAGCGGCTGCTAAATCTAAAAGAAATTATTAGTGCAAGGCAACTTGCGAAGTTTTCTTTCGTTGCTCTCTTTCCCCTCTTGTAATTTCTTCTTTATATTAGAGTTTATAAACTCATGCTAGCCATTTATATTTTAAATATTTTGCTGTAACAGCTGTAAATAAGCTGTAAACAAGCGCAACCGTGAGACCACTTCAGAGCAGTGTTTGACGCTGTTTAAGCGCAATCCGAAGGAGTTTCTGCGTCGTTTCGTGACAGTCGACGAAACATGGATCCACTGGTACACACCAGAGACCAAGGAACAGTCGAAATAGTGGACTTCACCCGGCGGACGTGCTCCGAAGAAGGCGAAGACTGTCCCATCGGCCGGAAAGGTGATGGGCACCGTTTTCTGGGTTTCACAAGGTGTGATCCACATCGACTACCTGGAGAAGGGCAAAACGGTCACAGGGCTGTACTATGCCAAATTATTGGGCCGATTCGACGTCGAATTGAAGAAAAAGCGGCCCCACTTGGCGAAGAAAGAAGTGCTCTTCGACCATGATAACGCACCGGCTCACACCTCCGCCCTCGCCACGGCCAAATTGGTCGAATTGGGCTACGAACTGCTGCCCCATCCACCGTATTCTCCAGATTTGGCCCCTTGCGACTTCTTTTTGTTTCCAAACTTGAAAAAGTCACTCGCCGGGCAGAAATTTCAGTCGAATGAGGAGGTCATCGCCGTCACGGAGGCCTACTTTGCAGACCTCGAGAAAACGTATTTTTCAGACGGGTTAAAGAAGTTGGAGCATCGCTGGGTCAAGTGTATCGAGCTAAAAGGAGACTATGTTGAAAAATAAATCGCCATTTCTCCAAAATTTTTGTTTTTCTTTTGTAGGCTAAGTACTTATCGGACCACCCTCGTAGATTCTTAGACGGTATTCAGTGCTAAAGCCTTTTATGGTGATTTGCCTTTCATTATTAAACGGGTTTTATTGAAAAACCCTTTAGAAGACGAACTTATTCATCTCTTTTTTAGGAATTACATTTTTTCTTTTCTTAATCTAAACACTAGACTAGTCTAACTAAGTTTACCAATTAAAAGTGACCTACTGGGCCTTATGGGGTCATTTTAAAGTAGACAGCACATTCTTAAGACTGTCTTTCAACGTTCAAGTTAACTAATTTGAGACATGTTAAATGCACAATTGAGCTAAGAAAGTTTAAAAAACGTAGCTCGTATAAACTATTAAACTTTCTTGGGGAAAATCTTCCACGTAGCTGAGTAAGAAAATCCCAATTGCTGCGAACGGCGCGGACTTCATTAACTCTGGCGGATACAGCAGCAATATATAATGTAAAATGGTCAAATTTCGGTAATAAAATTAAATAATTTGTGCGCGTTCTTCGGGCATACGTTTTTCTCATGCAGTGGCAGTGCTAAGTGAGTATGCTGGTTTTTAACTCGTTACAAACCGCGATTAAACACCGTGAGCTGTTAAAACCAGAGCATAGAAAAACCAAACAATAAAAAAGTCAACCTTTACTAACGAAATGACTGATTTATTTGTTACTTTGTATATTCGACACTAAAATGACTTTGGTTCCTTATTTCGAGTACATCGCGGCGAAGCTAAACTCTTTTCTAGGCTTCATAAATCGCGACATTGAAATTGTTAAAGCTCGCTTTTGGAATACTGCGTCGTACATATAAACAGGTTGGAAAGAGTTAAAAGATCGTTTAAAAGATTTTTTATAAAAAAAACCTGATTGCCTCTTCATATGTATAATCTTACGAGGGTAAACCGAAAAGTTGTCGGCCTGGCAATGCAAGCCTGTGCTTTTCAGTTAAAAAATGATTTTATTTTTCTATATACTCGTAATCTCCATTGACTTCAACGCACTTGGTCCAGAGTTTAAAATATTGTGAAAATACTCGTCTACAGCCCTCTCAACTTCTTCATTGGATGCGAACCGCTTTCCAGAAACAAACTTTTCAAGTCTGGGTTCGGATGAAAGCCTGAGGGTGAGAAGTCAGGAGTATATTGGAATGCTGTATTGTTCTGGTGAATGATGATTTTTTTCTTCTTTAAGCAAGACTTCCAACTGGTCAAGAGATTGGAGTAATATTCGCCTGCAATTGTTCTGCCTTTTGCATCCCAAAATCGCTGGCCATGACCTTTCCGACGGATACGATCGGCTTCGCTTTCTTTGACGCTGAACCACCGGCTTCCACCGAGTGCTTGGACTGCGTCTTTCTGTTATGTAGTGGTGGACCCATATCTCAATTATCGTCGCACAAAATCGGTCGAATCCCTGTTGACTCGGTCCTAAAATTGCTGCGAAAATCATTAGCGCATTTGCTACCGGCAACCATCTTGCGCAAAACTTTCGCATCTCTTATTCTTTGTGAATATGTCTGGCACCATTTCTTCTTATATCCCCACAGCCCCAGCTGCCATACCACTCACTTTCGCTCGCTTATCGTCCACCTCCATATCATGCACCTTTCGATGGTTTCTGCTGTGTTTGCGGTTTTGGACCATCCTCCACGTTGGTCATCTTTGAGGAACATCCCCATAAATTTTTTAAACTTCCGATGCATTTTTTTAGGGGATAATCCAACCAAAACGAAGAATTTCATGACCGCACGATATTCAAGTTTTAACGAAAAACATGCAAAACTTCGTGTAAACAAACTACTTGACGGAATAAGTTTGAAATTTGTCATATGAACTAATGACACGTGCACCAAACTCTGCGTCAGGTTGAGAACTTTTCACCTTACCTGCGTATGATAAAGCCTAAAAAATATCACTTCCTTCGAAAAGAGAAGATTCGGGTAATCTCGTTAGTATCTAATCCTGAATTTCTTGAAATTCTGAAATTCTTTCATCTTCAACGTCCATTCCATCATGATCAATTAGTTAGAACTAATCATGCTCGAAATGAGAAAATCAGAAGATGCTTTTCCCTATTTACCTTTACTTTTACGGGAACCAATTAAAACGTTGCCTTGAAAAGAATTTCTTGTTCATCTTAGAACTTCACGCACAAATGTTAAGCATCTGTAAGAAAACTCTCTGTAGATAAATTAGAAAAATCATTAATGAGCGCTAAAAATGCTTCATAGTGATCAAAAGCAGTGTGAATTTCATGTAAGGTTTCGTGATATTTGCACCATTCTTGGAGTGATTTTTCACTATTTGAACACATTGCACGAGTGTGTATATGTGTGTTTAATAACCTCCTAGTAATTTCTTCTCCAAAGTCATCGCAATGATAGTTGAGTCTTGATAGTTCAGCAATGGCGCAACATTTAAAATGACACCTCTTGTTGGATCATCCTCTGCTGGACCAGCTTTAGCTACGCAAAACTGAGAGTGTCTAATCACTATGATTTAGGCAATATTAAACATTTCTAAAACTCCATGGCAATTGATAGCAAAATTAAATAAAATTTGATTGGTTTTTAAGCAAAAAAAAAAAAACAATTTGCCGATAGTATCAAGACACATGAAATTTCAAAGACAACTGACAGCTGACTTCGCGACTGAATTAGCTAGAAGTCTGGACAGACTTCTTAGACATATTTAGTAATCCAACAACACAAATATCGTGCTAATCGGATTATAAGAAACAGTGAAGTTACGACAATTCCTGTTACTTTTTGAACATACTTTAAAAAATTATGCCATATGTCAGTGTATGTATGATTAAGATGGCCTAATCATCTTAGACGTTGGATCTATGATTATGTGACAAGATCGCTAAATAGACTACTTGAGTTCCCATTTTCATTTTTCAACCAAAATTTTGTATTGGCTGCTGTGAGGTGATAGAATAAATCGCTCACGCCTGTACTCCTTATCCACTGCACTTAAGTCCCAAATTTCTGGATCATAAGCCATTTTTCGCATAATACATACATACATAGGTAGTTTCAATCAATCTTTGCCAATCTCACGGCATACCCCGCTCATGTGACACTATTCCAAACACCACCCACTCAAGCTCGCCGCATCGATGAATCAGATACCGCACCACGCACTCGAGGAAGTAATATTAAATTGACAATCCCACACTTCAAAGGAATCCCTCACTCCACCGTGCTGCTCATTTAATAGTGTCGACGAGAACTCCACTCCGAGACATACCCCCGCTCTAATGGATAATTAAAGCCATCTGTCACTCTGTCAAATATTGCACCACTAACATCAACATAACTCAATTATCCACTTTCCGATGGCATCTCTCTGCGAAGCAACAGCCACGAGAAATGTTTAATTAATTCTCCTGCCCGTCCCTGGTGGCCTCCTCCCGCCCGTAAGACTGTTTGTAAAAAAAAAAAAACAATAAAAAGAAACAAACGTCAAGAACAGAGCGTTTTCTTGCTCTCGTTTTCGCCGTTTTTCTTTTTATTCATTTCAGATTCCACGCGGCTTGCTGTCAAGGTGACAACTCGTGGCTGCTGCAGCAAGAGCAGCAGCACCTTCGAGTGCGGTCTCATTACTTTCCAAGCGACGAGAACGAGTACATGTGGGCACCATGAAGCGTGGGCAACCACACAACTACGTATCTGTACCGTACCAAAATCCGACGAAAGTAATAAAAAATACATCCAAACAACAAGTGACACAAGGCGGCGCGGCGGCTTGGCTTCAAGCGTATGTCGCCGATTCGCGACAAGTACACCGAGGTATCCACTATCGAACTCTTGTATCTTTTGTCTTACCATACGCCGGCATTGAGTCACTCGGAACGCCTGAATGCTGGCCGAATGAAAGCTTGACGAAAGGGCCACGCGAAGCGTAAAGAGTACGAGGTGTTGAGTAAGAAAGACGCAAAGGCAAAAGGCAATCACTGCTGCTCTCGTAAATTACCAAGTGCGGTCGGATATGGTTGACACTTTTATTGAGTCCACCTTTATGGGTATCTCTGGCGAGTCAATAATTTTTTGCACACTTCTCGGGCGACGCGACGCAAGCGGGTGATACGCCAACGAATAACGATGACGATGGTGACGACGATGCCGCCCTAAATCGCAAATCTTTATGGAACGATACGAATGTGTTTGTGTGGTGCCTACCGCCTTCTTCGGCGCGAAGCCCCTACAACGCGGCCTTCGGTAGGCAGTCGTCTACACATGCCCACCAGCGTGCAGTGGAGTGAGTGGTATGCCATCTGTATGCATAACCAACGTGGGGTGCGATTTTTCGTAGCCATTTGGCAGGTGATTTCATATACGACCGACCGACCGAGGCTAGAAAGAGGCGCTGTGCTGTGTCACACCGAACTTTACTATAACGTGTGGTGCCGCGGCGCGTCGCGTCATGTCGCAGCCGAACGGAAGTGGAGAGATATTTAATTACTCTGCGTTCACCCGTAGTAGGTCCGGAAGGCACCTACATAAAATGCAATAAAGAATTGGACGCGAGGTAAATTGAGAAGAAGAAAACGAACGAGCGAACGAGGTGCAGTGGGAATGGCACGGGTAGGAAGTGCTACTCCGGGCGTTAGCGGTGACGGTGCTGGTGGCTGACTGGATCGGCTGCGAGCGAAATGAATCGTCTCATGAGCAGTTAAGTGAATGATTTTAATAGACCGAAGGTGGCATGGAATGGATTGGAGCTCCTGGCCATATGTGGCTATGGTGTGCCATTAAATGTGAGGAACCATCCACCCACAGAGTGTGGAATTGAGTTTATGTATGTCCAACTTTTTTTGGATAATTAATTGATGGACTTTGTCGAAAATGGAGATTTATTGATGATACTAGACTACTCGACGAAGGCGATGAAGCTACCAAGAGGCGTTTTAAAAGCGTATTAAACTGCGTTTGGGCATCATCCGGTCGAGATGGCTAAAAACCGGGAGATCTACTTGAGCATAGGCCGCCCCCGAGCCAAGAAAACTCTCGGGGGGAGGAATATTAAATCCGTGTTGTGTCGCTACCCCCGTTTCGTACAAGCCTTCTAGCCTTCGTTCCCAATTTTTTCTGACACTTCTCAGATTGCCAATGATTCCAGCTAACTAGCAGGCGTTTAAATCCTTGCAATTCCGATTTGCCCACGCCTTGAGGACTTGAGGCAATCAAGTCAAACATTAATTAATTCTTTCCTACCCCCGTAAGCCTATGGAAATCCATTTTTTCCCACCTTCACAACCTCCCCGTGATCCACTTTTCCCGCTAGACGGTCTTCCGGGAAGGCTTCGCTCCAACCTTTCGTCATAATCCGTTTTAATTTGACCCCCCCCCCCCCCCCCCCGCGCCAATTGTAGCCGCATTTTTTTCCTAAAGCTCCCGTAATGTGAGCAATTTTCCACTCCACCCTTACCATATCACACCACTCACCCCGTTGATCCCTATCCGCACCACCGCTCCTCCGTACAACGTGCAACAATACCAATGGCAACTTATTGCCACAATTTACTTCCACAAGACAGCACCTTAACCATAAACCACCGATTCAACACTCGGGCGCGCACACACCGCACCTTCCGCCGTGGAACTTGTAACCGAGAACCCGATGCGATGGTGACGATGATGTAATATCATTACGCCCTAGATCCATTGTTGTTTTTGTTTTCTTTTCAATTTCCATGCAAACGACATTTCAGTCGTTAATCCCAAGGAAAACTGCGTCAAGTTACTGCATTTCCTTCTCCTGCCCGTTCTGCAAGCTCCGCGCGCGTGTACGGCGTGAAAAATGCATAATAAACCCATTCTTACGGCGCACGGCCGCAATTTCTCGTCGCAACTATTCACAAAGTGTGAACAATGTGCAGAAAGGAAGCAAATGCCACGAGAAGAAAAGGAAGAGAATAAAGAAATACAAAATAATGAGATACTCCTGGCCAGCGATCCGTCAACCATCCAGTCAACGTCAAGTTTGTGTCTTTAATTTAAATGAGTTCAACTGTAGGCCGCTGCGTCATGGCAAAACAACCGATACACCATCGCAGCTAGACCAGGCCATTGACTACAATATGCGGTGGAAGCCCACGAGGCGGTCGAAGGCATGATGGTATCGTCATAATATTTCTTTAAGCAATCCGCTTCCCAGCAGCGGCATATTAAATGAATTCAACTTGTGAGCGGAACGGGAACGTTTAAAGTAATTAAACACTTTTTTCGTAGAAACGAAAGACGGCTTAAGAGGGGGGGAGAAAGAGTCGAGGGCCTAATTGCTGTATCTATTTGTGGATTCAAGAAAGTAGGGTGACTGTGCCACGGCCAGGCAGGAGTCTAGACATGTTGCTGGGAAGTTTAATTGGGTAAGTTTAAAGACCCGCTTTAGGGAGACGGTCGGCTTGAATTGCCCAAATAGTTATGCGCGAGGAAGGAGTAGCGATTGCTGTTTAAGAAAGGTCAATAGGTGATGTGCGAGTGATGAAGAAGGGAGTGTCCCATTGAATATTATATTCGGATCGCGGCGAATGCTTGGTGACACATGGCGTGCAGTAATAAAAATCGACAAAAGCCACTAAGTGGTTCTTGTAATCTTCGCTTACGACCAATATATAGTGAAGAAGAGAAGTACAGAGGCTGAAAGATCCACAGACCGACCACCAGAGGACGACTTTAAACAATGTCCAATAGTAGGAACCAATGCGGGTCGTTGAATTCGACGGCTTTAAGGTGACACACGGCTTAGAACGTTTGCTCTTTCAACAACTGGCTCTGTAAAAGGGCCTCATAGTGATCATTTAACACTTTTTGTTGTTCCCCTTCGCCGCACAGGGGCTGTACCTAATGTGTTAAAAAAGTAACAGGAGCTTTCGGTTTCTGACAAGAATTTTACTTAAGTCGCCTTTTAAGATACTTCAACTGCGCGTGTCCGGTTGCACGTGTCCATCTACAGCCTCATGGAGTTAATCATATAGCGGGCGAGAGCTGCTTTGTTGGCATAATCGATCCTTCACGGCTCCCCACAAAAAAACAAATGTCCAAAGGGGTCAAACCGCAGCTCCGAAGCGGCCAATTGACATCGACAAGACGATTTGGGATTTTGGTGTGCAAAAGATCGATTGTGGCATGAACTGTGTGGCATGGCGCGCCATCCGGCATGAACCAGAGGTCGTCCAAATCCATGTCTTCAATCTCAGTAAAAAGAAAAGTCGGTTAACATGGCTCTGTAACGCCCGCCGTTGACCGAAACGTTGTTCCCAGCCTCATTTTCGAAGATAAATGGTCCAATGATACCACCACTCCACAATACGCACCAAACTGTCACTCTCTGTGGATGCATTGGCTTCTCGACAATAACGTGCGGGCTGCCCGAGTCCCAGATGCGGCAATTTTGTTCTTTAAGGTAGTCGCCGAGACAAAAATGCGCCTCGTCAGAAAAGGTGATTTTTCGCCCAAAATTGTTGTCCAAATAAAGCTGCTCTAAGGCCCAAACTGCGAAGCGATACCGAAGCGGATGGTCGCGGGCCTTCAATTGCTGAGTCAATTGAACCTAATAAGCGAATAATCCGAGACCTTTGTGCAGAACTCTCCTCAAGCTAGTGCGTGAAATGTTGAGCTGTTGAGATCGATGGCGAGTTGATATTCGTCAATTGAGTCTCACACTCTCGGCCACAGCAGCCACATTTTCATTTGTGCGACGACGGGGACCATGAGCGTTGTCCACTAGCATACCAGTCTCACCAACTCTTTGCAGAAACTTGCGTACAGCAGTCGCGGTGGGTGCTTCATTTCGGCCAAAACTCCTTTTTAAAAAACGCACTGTTTGGTCTACACAGTACTCATTTTCGAAATAAGTTTTCAATATTTCCCAAAGTTGTTGAACAGTAAAGCGACTCATTTCGTTCCGCGGAGGTCACAGCTGTCAGTGTCAAAATATCCTATGATTTAAAAAAAAAAAACCCTTTATTAGTATATCGGTTAACTCATGCTACACATTTTTCCAGATACTTCGGGCATCAAACGTGTGTCAGCGAAGTGTGTTCGGAATTGCTAAATTTAAAACAAAAAAACCGTCGGCAGATCTTTGGAAAGACTTACAAATTTTGGAGTGATACACATCATTTTGTAGTGACTTTAAAGCCCCATTTGGCAGTGTCTAATGAGAAGAGCTATGTACGTTATGTCTTCAAATTCTTGTGAAATTACCTCTTGTACGTGCTTGTGGCTTGCAATAATAGCTGCCTCATCTGCGTAGATACGAGTATATCAGGTGCTTTGTTGAAGGACTGACAGCATATCATGAAAATGAGCAATTTTGATCCTTGCAGAACTCCACTTTCTATACTCGTCCTCGATTTTTACTTTGAAGTGTCTGTTTTTCAAATAGCTCTCAAATTTGGACTAAGTGCTCCCACGAACACCGATTTTTTTGAGCTGCTTTGAGATGTTTTTGTGGCATAA
This sequence comes from Merodon equestris, assembly GCA_958301585.1. Lineage (NCBI taxonomy): Eukaryota > Metazoa > Arthropoda > Insecta > Diptera > Syrphidae > Merodon > Merodon equestris. The sequence continues at coordinate 107,213,501 of OY284414.1, forward strand.
AGTACCAAAACAGGACAAAGTTCTTATCAAGACTACTGTACAAGCCCAAAGTCTCCTAGCAATCAGCTTGTACTTCTGACTTTTCTGAAACCAAATTGCTTGTCATGACGGCCTTTACAGTCTCTTGATCAGAACTTCTTCCGGCACTTTGTTCTCAACTGAGAGTATACAGATGAGTATGTAGTTCTTTAAATCGTTTTTCTTTCCGCTCTTTTAGATCGGTCGGACCATTGATGTTGTCCTTAGTACTAAAGATTGGTCTTGGCACATGCTAGCCAGTTTTGTCATCATAGTTGCTAACGTTGACGCGTACATTTTTAGGGTTCTTAGTCTAATTTCGCCTAATGCTAGGTGACTGGTTATCATTTAGAGCTCTTAAAATATTTTCTACTCTAAGACTGATACTTTTTCTAAAAACATTGATCTTTGTACGCTGCCAGTTTTTCGATTCTAGCTTCTGTGACTGCAACCGTGAACTATGTTGATGACTTCCGGCAAGAGCACCTTTGCAAACCTGTTGACTAAGTCCTTTATGTTGATATCATTTGCAAAATTTACTTTCAAAGCCTCATTAAGGTTGTCTGACCTCTTTTCAGACTAGTTTCTATGTTTTTTTTCGGATTCTCTTTAAACTTTTGGGGCTGTTGCTTAAAGAATTAAGCTTTCGTGATGTTAAGATCGTTACGATCTCTACGACCAACGTTGCGACAATAGGCAATTTGATGGTTGCGTTTATGAGTCGCCCAATGGTTGGTATTGGCGAGGGCAGCAAGATCGATCAATCTGACCCCTTCAAAGTTCTTTCCTTGCGGTTTATTTAAAGTTACAGGTAAATCATAACAAGATATAGATTTTAAAAGCTCTCAGAGAAAACCAGACAGGAGCGCGAGAACTTATCGCCTGAAATTTTCGTCAACATTTGAAAATGCAGTAAAAATGGATCATGGGCTTGGTCAATAACAATGGCGACTCCCATTTGACCGACATATTCTTCGAAATAATGAAAAAAACCGTAAATCTCCTGATAAACATTGTCATGGTGCAATGGTAATCATCACCGACTGTTGAGTCGAAGTCCTGTAGTTCAAGTCTGTCCATAGCCAAGAACGATTCCTATACGGAAAAACTGTGCAACAACATCAGTTGTGAATGAGAGATGATCAAAAAGTGCTGATGAAGGCATAACATTTGCAGCATAAGATGACTTCAAAAATTCATACTTTTTGTGTGCATTTCCAATACAATATCTTAATGACATGGAAACAAAAGAGTTACTGTGAACTACAACCAACGCAAATTCAGTGGAATCTCTCAAATTATATCTAGGACAACCACCGACAGAAAGAAGTGAACGAACATCTTCGACACAAGCCATCTGCGACCCGTCCCGGTTGGGTGACAAACACCAAAAGAGCATACACTTTTGAACCTGCACGAATTATAAAAAAAAAAAAAAATATACATAAGATATATGTATATCTTACACTAAATGACACTGAAGCTTTCAGGAGCAGCTAAAGTCGATCTAAGGATAAATGGGTGAAAAGTCAAAGAGACGCCGTCATCAAAGGAAAGCGAACAACATCTTGGTCAGGACGCCATTTATGGCAGATGACACGAACGTTAAGACGAGACGCAAAATAACTTTTCTTATTCGTTGCTTCTTCAGGTTCAATTGAGAAGCAGAGCTCTCTTCCAAAAACTTTATTTAAGTCAACAAATAAGCTTTGACCGGAGCTGTGGCCATTTTTCGATAGGGAAATTCGGGGAAGGAAATATTCAGCGAATGGAGACCATTTCTCCGACGCGAAGAGTCACCAATCCATGCAAGTCTTTTGACCAACTCTGTAAACAATAAATCATGACCGAACTGAAATAGAAGTAACTTCTTAGATAGATAACTTAACCATCACAACGGAAATAAGATTCCCAAATTGGACCAATATTATCCTCGACACATCATAATTCCCGGTGCTTCTTGAACATACCATATATATTGTAATTGGTATTACAGCCCACCACCTGTGAATGTTTATCCGGCCGGTAATCGACTCCCGTATTATCAGTATCAGATGTTAATACGGCAGTAATCAAGTCACGGCGCTGTCTAGTGAGACAGTGTTATCGTAGAAAAGCAATCCATGCGTTGCAGACCCTTTAAAATTAGCGAAGGAACGTTCGTTCTCTGCTGTTTTAAGGCCTATACTCGTAGACCTCCTCCATTAGTTTTCTGTTGCCCAATAGCCCACCTCGGCTATATTAAGGTCCGCCTCTTTGCATCTCATAAAACAATACTATCCATTATCGGCTCTAATATTAGTGGAAAGGAGCTTCAAATGATTTTTTTCAGCCCAACGATGACTAGCCACTTAGTAAAACCACAATAGAGAGACGCCTTCGTAATCCTATTAAAACCATGAAAGTCACGGAAAATCCAAGCCTCACATTCCTACCTTCCCCACATCCAGCTTTCATAAAAAACAAAGAGTAGACCCAGTCCTTTAATCACCACGCAAACTTATTACGAAACCCAACTCCCTATCTCATGTGTAGGTTTTGATGGCTTCGGGCTAAACTGTAGGACGTTATACTCGTAATAGTTCATGCCATTACGTAATGAATTTAAAATCCTTGGCCCACTTTTTGGCATAGGCCTTAAACCATGCCCGCAGCATGAGAGCCCTCTGGCATTTCAATGGATTTTGCCCCCGTTCTCACAGCTTTTTCCTTCCATATCAAGAAAACAAAGTGACTGTCAATGACAGGAAACTGACCGAGCGCCAAATTCTTTTATTGAGTCGTCCCTCCTCTACCTGTCTGACAAGACCATAAAAAATAAAATAAAAAAACCTCATTACCGCCAAGACAATGAAATTCCGTTCTCCAACATCGCACCGAATCGAAAAGGCAACCATTTGACCTTTAACGCAAGCCACCCATCCGAAAACCTTGGGTTCCCCCTCCGAGCGTGCGCGATTCCCAGCTTTCCCAATATTATACGCAGCGTAGTCGAGCCCTTTTTAAAATTCCACTTACATGCCTACGACTTCTCGGAATTCAATTTCAATTGCCCCCCATACTCGTTTGCTTCATGTCATTTCACCGAAATTTCCCGTGAAACTACTTTTTCTTATCACTTTCCCTACTCCGTCGACCGTTATGAATGGGCGACAACCAAAAGAGCAACGGAAAAAGCCAACAATTCAAAATCCAACAACAAACATTGTCGATCGATTTCTCATGCAATCCGAATCGAAACCAAGTCATGTCGAATGGTCTTCATCCGATCCGAGGAGTCATTCTTCATGGGCTTTCCGCGGACACGGGCAAAACAATCTGCCCCCACGGATGCTGGAAAATCCGAATGCCACGTGCAAGCCACATTGTTCCCTACTCACGTGGACGATGACATTCGTTAAATGTCATGCTGTAGCTACAATGCAACGATAACTTCCAGAACCTGCTCGTATGTACCGAGTACGATGATTATGTATACAAAGCTTGGAAGCTGTGGAGGAGAGAACTTTTCCGCTTCAAGGTGCATTTCCATGAATCACTGGCAGATGAAACACAATAACAAAAATGGACACCGACCACCTATCTTGGTTGCAACAAACTGCGCAGCAAGAGCATGTAGATACCTACCACCATCGTTGGCACCGCCGCCGACTTAATCATCATCCGACAACCCACTGCCAATATCGACCCGAAAAACTACAACGACGTGGCCTAAAGTTATGGACAAAATAAACTACGCAGTTTGTGGGATTTCACAACGTTGCGACATGCTGTTTCTTCCACAGCCACTACGAAGAGTGCAGCTCATAGAGGAGAAGCGCAATTGCACTCGCAGAGACTTTCCTTCGCCTGGTTTATCGATTAGCCACTACTAGGATTGCCAGTGCGGCACGTGCAACAATCAGCGACTGTGTGTGTCTGCATGGATGTCTGGGGGATCCTCGTTGTTGTTGTAGGTGGTATAATCCGAGAAGATCTCATTTCCGTGAATGCGACACGTGTAGGTTTTCCTGTTCACCGGAAGCACCCACAACATCATCAATATGGATGCCCACACGAGATGACAGTTCGGTCGGTCCATCTGCCACGCCAACAACGGCAACGGGACCATGTAGCATCAGAGCAAGGATCCATCATCATCATCATTGCCATCCGACGCGATTATGAAATCACTAGATGTACCGGTTCTTTGTGGTTAAACACCACCTCCGCATGTATGACTATGACTTCAACGGTGACTATGACGCCGGCGGCGATTATGGTTGTAGCAATTGACAGTTGGCAGACATCAATGACTTTTAATTGCAACCATACGACACTGACACACACATGCACTCCAACTTATCCGGATTCAATTGGTCTGTTGCACACATGACTGCCTGGCTGACTGGTGCATACCTCTCCCATGCATACATATGAATGAGTCATCAATTGGTTTGGAGGACGGTACGTAGGCACATGGAACTTGCTACGTGCGTGCTGGGCGCACAGAATCAACCGCTGAGCAGCATTCGGGCCGTGGTCCGACTGCGGTACTGGAGCTGTGGCATTTTACCAGTGAATGTGCGGTATTTTCGGTATGTAGGTAGACGACTCTCGTGGGTGGATACTGGAATTTGGTTCTATGGAACGGTATTCGATTGGCTACTATGCGTGTCACTTGTATGAATGGCTGTGAGCTGGTATCGACCGTGGGAAAGTGATCGTTTCGAATTGTCCGTCCCGTCGCTTGGGTATTTGATGAGTTAATTCGAATTGAATTATGAATGAGCGATATAGTAGTCGACGGCGTCAGGTATGGGGTATACGGGGATCATGATTTGGACACGTTACTATGTTCCACTTGTTGGATGAATGATGAATCGTGGGATCGCTGATCCATCGATACCTTTCGTTATTTCTTCATCTTGCATTTCTTCACGCCTACATATGAGTCCGTAGGTCACTACTCTTAATCACCATCCGAAACATACATCATCCAGACCCAAGTCGACCCACTAAATGCCACAGAACTGAATTTACAACCCACGTCAGCCCCATACTCATCGTCCACAATGACATAACAACTCCAACTAGACCGATTCCACACCACACCCATCCGCCGGCCGCGTTACAAAATCCCAATTATTCCACTCTATTAGTTAATTAAATACGTGTAGCCACTTACATTAATGCTTAGCGTGTAGCTAGTGCATCATCTCACTCTTTGCCGCGACTTCAAAGAAACCGAGTGCCCCTTTCAAAGGTTTCCTCTTCTCCCTTTCCGCCTTAGCACACTTCTCTTATACCATCAACAACCCATTATGTTCGAGAAGCTTTCGAACAACAACAAAATTGCATCAACGAATACAACGCAATTTCAAATGACGTAGAGTATCCATCTTTCTCATTCTCCAGCCGCCCATCATGAGTATCATCCCCGTGCGCCAACCGACTCACCATCGTCATCATTGTCTGCGTCGTTTGTCGTTAACTTTCAATTACGACCATTCAATTTACAACCATAACCAACTGTTACCAATCCGAGGGGTTGGATCCATCCAGCGACCCACTCATGACGTAATAATGCCACCCTCACCGCTTATTCGCAGTCTCAGCTGCCTGTCGCACGCATGCAAACTTTTGTTCCACTTTGGCTCGGGCATGCGTGACGTCACTTGTGGGAATCAGTGCCATGCGCATCCCATCTTGTACATGGCTTTTGGGAAAATATGATTTTCACGTTGTTGTTGTTATTTTTGGTTTTCCTTCGTGTTTTTTTTTTCTTCTTGCATCGAGAGTACTACTACCACCTGTGTGTGTCGCTGGTCGAGCATGGATGGATGGAATCGGTCGTTTTGTAGCACGAGTAGAAACAAAACAATTGTGCAACGGAGAGGAAGTGTACATAAGAATGAGGAATGACAAGGGCTGATGGAAAAGTCCATGAGTGTGGCTGTGTGTCTTCAGTAGGTTTGTAGTGCAATTCAGTAGGTTCCCATCAAGCGACGATGGCGTTGCCAGGTCGACGATTTTTATTTTCTGGTAAATTTGGGAACTATTGAATGAGATTTAGACTTGACTTGGAGGATATGCATGCATTAGATAGAGAAATGCTTACCGAAGCTTATATGTAAGTTTCGGTAGGTTCGATTGACTGCCCAGCCTCCAAGCCGTGCATAGGCAGGCCTCGAGGCCCAAATCTTGTTTTTGAAATGTAATATTCTATTGCTTCAGTGGTCTCTGTAAGCTTTAAGTTTTCGCCAGCCTATTGAGTTATTAGAAGCAATTATGTGTAGACTTCCCTATCAATAAGTGCTGCGAAATTGCTTCCAAGTGTCTATAATTCTGGGCTACCAGCCAAAACGTCTTCGGCGTGTAGCTATAGCTCAAACTAAGTTCATAGTTTATAAGGTTTAAGGGATAGGAATTCGGGTGGGAAATTTGGAGACATTATGACCGATGGCAATGAAGTGCGCGACGTTATAGTATGTGAGTTTTTAAGCGTTTGGTTTTTAATTGCCTGAAAAAGCACGCAAAAATTGAAAAAGTATACACAATCTCTAATTGAGTTGATAAACTGATATTCGCCATTTAGTTCTTAAAGATTATGTCTTGTGAAAGTTGACAATGATTACCTTTTAAGTGGTCCATATGAAGAGTCCAATTTGGGTCACTTTTTCCAACATGCTGGCGTTTATATCGCGGATGATACGTATAGTGTTGTCTTCCAAAGGTGCAGTTGATGCTAGCTTATTGGCTTGGATGATATTTGACATTTTCCCATAAAAAAATATTCTAAAGGTGTCCAACCGCATGATCTAGCCGGCTAATTCGCCGGTCCAAAACGAGAGATAAATTACTCATCCAACTCATTTCTGAATTGATCTGCCGATTTGCATACTGTGTAGCATGTAGCGCATTTTTGCGCTGAACCACATGGCAATAAAGTTCAAAATCGAAAACCTTGAGCTATAGCGAAAACCATTGACGACGTTGTTTTCACAGTCATTTTTGAAAGAATACGGGCAAATGATTCCACCGGACCATAAACCGCACCAAACAGTGCATTTTTCCGGATGGATTGTTCGAGATTGATCATTGGACAAAAGACTAAAAAATGTGGCCATTATTGCTTGCTCAGTAGGTCGAATATGACGGCCGGGAAATGGTCGAAGGGCGCAAAAACATTTTTCGCAGAGCATGAAATTTGATTATAAAATTCAATAATTTGTAAGCATTATTCGGGTGCAAGTATTTCCTGCTGAAATGGCAACACCAATTGCGTATGCTTTACTTTAGCACGTGTCATGAATCACATGTGAGTTGTCAAAGATAGAACATTAAAAAATCAAACCAGAAAAAAAACACCCTTTTATTTCTAAAAAGACCCAAAGTGACCATTGAAATCACTGCTCATATTTCCAAGATTTATTTGTCCTTCGGCTAACGTCTATACTTTAAAACCTAGTTCCTTTTGGACCTAGAAGTATTTGTTAAGTGAGGCTTTGTAGGTACTGGGTATTTCTATTGAGAGGTCATATTAGTTGGAGCCTTGTCTCATATTTTGTCTACGGGACGCGACTACCCTCAAGTGCTTATAGGTTGCTCGTTGATTCAATTCAGTCTGCTGCGGCTAAGTATCCTCGATTGAAAGCACAGCATTCAACACATTGGCGTCAATGAGTGATAGCCCCTCGGTTTAAAACTTCATTTGTCACTCAAATCTCTTTGTGTTTAGTGAAATCTTACTATAATTGCATTTGACATAAAATTTTTTTAAATTGACTCCTATGGTGTCTCCCTATATTACATTTGTTAGCATCGAAAGCTGTGACTCGTAGCTGCATATAACTTCTATATACGAAGGGTGTTCAATAAGTAACCGGAATTTTACAATTCCATGCATTGTATTGGTTCCATTCACACGATTCCTTCGCTGATGTAGGGGGAACAAAGTTTGAAAAGTACTTGCTGGCTAAATCGATTGTTCAGTTTGTTGTCAGCAGTTAAAGAAGTTATGTGTGTTTCGGTATCGTAGGCGCTTAAAGACTACCCATGTAATTTTGCTAAGTCTGCTAGTACTAAAACTAGGGACAAGAAACGCTATTAGTGCTTTCAAGAAGCCCATGAACACGTTAAAGACAATAACTTACCACAACAGGCGATGAAAACGTCGGAGAAGTTTATAAAATGATTATAAACGTTCACCGAATCACAATTGCTGAAGACACCAACAACATCAATTTTCAAATTTTCCAAGGTTTTTTGGATTGTAGCGAAATTAAGCCCAAAAGTACTGAATTTGTTTAGTCTGTTGTGGCAAATAAAGTTCATAATGATGCAGAACTACTGAAACAATTAATAAGAGGAAGCATGGGTTTTCGAATAATCTGTCCAAATTAAAGTTCAATCGTCCAATTAGAAGCACTCGTCAGGACCGGACTAAAGCACGATAGCAATGTCGTTTGCCGGAAGCAAACAATTCATGGCTCTTTAATGTTCGCTCGAATCAAATCGATTTAGTTTTGAAACCCACTCCGAAGGTCATCGGATCAGTTTTTGCATTCACATCGTTCTGACGTTTACAATGTAGAGACTGAGAAACCCTCTTTCTGCTTATCTGACGACGATGGTCATTTTGATTTTTGTATTTTTTTATCACTTTCCTAACCCTTCTTCCAGGCCGAAAGAAGATAAAAGTCTTGTGACTTCCCAGCGTCAGTTATAGACTCCTGGCAATACCATCCACTCGAGTGGTCTCCTTTCATTTCCGTTTGTTCTCGATTTCCCAACTGCCCGCTCCCTCTCTGTTGCACTCATTAGGGGTGACACCTCCTTGCATACGTCACCACTTGCATATTCGCCGTACTACGTTCCAATTTGCTCGTAAAGCCTCATAGTAGTGGTGTGCAGTTGTACGATTACGATAGTGGAACTACAGTAGTACGACCAATACCTACCACTATCGGCACTATGCACTTGTCGTATGTACATATCTGCATTCACTCCAGCCACCCTCCGTTGTGCAAAGGGAGATCGTGTGATAGGAAAGGAGAATAAAGAAAAAAAAACGAACGTAAAACAACGGATAAAAAAAAAGCCCAGTGGAGGGTTGTGGAACGTAATGACGAAGATGTGCAATTTCATATTTAAATTGTTGTTCTACGGGTGAAAGCTTCACACCACGATAAGCTTCGACACACTGCTGTGCAATCTGCTCACCGACTCGGTGCGCTCCTCTACGTGCTCTTGAACTTGAAAAAGATATTGTATCTCATACTACTGTTTGTATTTTGGCCGTTGCTGTGTTCTTTTTTTTGTTGTTCAGTTCGTCCTCCCTATCTGCTATTATTGTTATCGCGTGTGAATAAACAAATAATAAATCAAACATATCCGCAGGACATTTGTGGACAGAAAAAAATAGCGATTCATCCCACTGAGTCGTATACGTGATTTTTTTTCTTCATCTCGATTGTGTTGTGTTTGCGCCGCGCCGTGCGGGTGTGCATCTGACCCGATTTTCATTGGACTACGACGTGGGTAAGGTGTTGTGATACGCACTCGGCTGTTATTGTTGTTATCACGTTGTTTACACGGTGCATCATGTGTACCTAAGTGCGACGCGATAAGGGGATTTCTGAATTTCACCATCCATCCATCCAACCATCTATCGATCGAGCAAGTGGAAAGCAAAAACAACAAAGTGGCAACGGTGTCCTATATGAAGAAGAAGATCAGGCGTTTCATCAGAATGGTAAACTGAATGCAATTTCACTAATTGTTTAACGAATGTGGAACGTATTCTGTGTATGGCAACTGTGTGTGTATGTGTGTGTGTGTAAGCTCTTGTGACCTTTTGCGAATTGCATTTGGAATCGATTGTAGGATTTTGTGTGCTGCCCCGAAACTACCCTTCGGTAGGAGCAGCAACCAAACAACCCCACAACTATCTGTATCTACTATTGTACTGCATTCGGATTGCAATCTAATAATAGTGAATTTTTTTTGGTTCTCTTTTTTATTTCACGGTTGATAGATAGTGTAGCGTATAAAAACAAAATCAATAAGAGGAAGGACAGCTGTTGTGAGATGTGTTGCTGTTCCGAGTGTAGTAGACGCACGGTGTGTTGCAACACAGTATGCTCGCGTAACCTTTTACGTTATTACGTCGTTCTCTAGGCCTAACTCATACGTGCTTCCTATCTCCTACGCCCCCCTCGTCGCTCTATACTGTGTTGTTTATCTGTATCGACTGCGTAAAAACGTAAAAACAGAAAAATCAATCGCGACTATGAGTGCGAGTAGATTGAGTTTTCTGAAGAGCACAAGTCGAGCACTAAACAACATTACCTCGTTCGGGTTTTCCTTCGCATTTGTTGTTGTTCACTCGTTCGATACAACTTGTTGTGTTTTGATTTCCTCCTCCACTTGTATCTGTATCGCGTGAATACATACATACCTATCGGATGATGCGTATATGAAGACATGTCACGGTGGGAGAGGGAAGGTTTGAGGAAAAACTGCGTTTTCCCTGCCGACAAGGCTCAAGGCACGATATCTCATCAATGCCATCAAACCAGCTGGCCTATAACTGCCTATGTACTACATGTGGATTCTCTACTGCGAAGTTGTTTGGTTCTCGTTCTCGTTGGTTGAGAAAGGTCAGGTATATAGGCCTATAGATACTAATTTTCCCACAAAGAAATTGCCAAAAAATCATTGAATCATTTCGTGTCGTCGTTGAAAGATACTCAGGAGACCGAGCGACTGCGAGAGAGAGGAATAGCGATGCGCATTTGTTGCGTGCTGAGACGGATGAGGCTGTAGTTTGTATGAGTTTTATTGATTTTTTTTTACTTTGTGTATTTGGGCCAATGTAGCACATCATTTAGACTTTATGGATTTTCGTCTAAATTTTTGCTTAGTTACTTGTGTGTCTGTGCGATAAAGTACGACGTAATAGATGGAGATTCGGTTTTAGGTAGTTTTCCGCGATTGATGTCGTTCGTTGTAAAATTGAGGAAACGTTAGTGACTTACTAATCAAATCAGGAGGTGTGGACTGATAACAAAAGGATTCGTTGGATGGCATGGAGGCCATTTGAATTGCGACGAATATTTCGAGGGTTTTCGATGGGATCTTACGAGTGACTTCATAAGTCGCACATCTTGTTAGCGGCATCACAGTTGAGGGGTTTTCTATGACTTTAATTCAAATTTGTCATATACATACATACATAGGTGGAGGGTGTACCATGCACCATCAGGGTAAATTACTTTGTAGGTACATACATATGTATGTTCGTAGGAATGGTAGGTATAGATGGCTACCCGATGGATTTATGGTTAAGACTAGTACAATTAGCACAACAATTAGAGCCATTTTGTTGAACACCTTGCTGACGCTAGGTTAAAAGTGGATGTTGTGGTGTTCTGAGAAGAAAATACCGCGAAATATAGTTTCGAACACTGGGATGTTGCGGGAATCGAACCCCGGGTCATGGGCGTCGGAAATCAACGCTGTCTTCGATGTGCCAAAGTGGTCCTCAACTTGCATTGTTAAGGGTGAGGCAATAGTCTGTGTGGATATTGGCTGTCTATTGCTATCATTTACTAACTGTAATATGGTTGATCTTTTTGACACATTTCAAATACAGTTTTTGTCGATTTTAGGCATGGAGTCGATTATCAGGCAACAACGCACTCTTAAACGCACTCGTAATCATCCTAGTGAGTTCAGAGCATGTTAAGTAGTTTTGAAGAAAATGATTCAGTTCAAGTCTGTCCATAGCCAAGAACAATTTCTATATGGAAAAACTGTGCACCAACATCATCTGTAATTAAGAGATTATCAAAGAATGCTGACGAAGGCATAACACTCGCGAGGGAAGGTGTACCCTAATGACATGGAAACAAAATAGGTTACTGTGAACTACAGCCAATGGGACAATTTCAGTCGAATCTGTCGAATCCTATCTAGGACAACCACCGCCGGAGAGATTTGGACATTCTCTGTGTCAGCAGGTTGGCGCCACCGCTCACACAGGCTTTCAAACAACCAGTTGTGACCCTTGATCCACTGTTTCTTCAAACTGTCGTTGATAGCCTTGGAACCGGATGATCGCCTGCGACAGAAGCCGTATTAATTAATTGATTCCTTCTGGTATTTCATTCGATGGAAGACGTTGATAATTTACACGTAGCAACAAGACATCACCTTTCAGCTCATTGAGCTCTAATTGTAGAGACTTAAGGTGTTGAGAAGATGATGGAAACTCAAATGGTTTTTGCCACTTACGTTGGCTCTATTATTCATAAGCTAGCTGGGTTATTATTATTGTTCTTGCCGGCCATTTAAAACTCTGAAATTTAGAGCTTTCCTTCGCCAAGCCAGGCTTCCTTCCATATTTCGCTGTTCTGTTCCACCTTTTCTAGGTTCCCTATACCGATCTCCCATCTACGGCGTGCTCTTTCTGACTTTATTTTTCCTCTCAGGTTTTCCACTCATTATTCTTTTCATTGTCCGTCCACTGTCCATTCGTTCTATGTACGTGTCCAGCCTATCTTCGTCTTCGCGATTTTTTTACTCGAGTAACACTTGCGACTGAATAAGTTCCTTGAGTTCTTGCTTGTTTAACTCCATTCCCTTCCATTCGTCCTGTTTTCTATCATAGATTATCCTTAAGATTTTGCTCGAAATCTGTTTCCCTCCTTCTCAGTCGGACGCCAAGTTGTCTATACCGCCTTTATTTATTTCGATATTTGTGCCAGTACCGTCGGGCAGTCAGTACCGTCCCCAGATATTTGAACTCAACCACTTTGTCAAAGCGTTTTCCGAGTACGGTCAGGTACGGGATTTTGGTCGATCCAAGTCAGTGACCATTTACTTAGTTTTTTCCTCATTCATTTCTAGACCTACTTTCTTTGAACTGTTCTTTCACTATCTCCCAGAAGGTTCAGATTGCCAGCGTATCTAGAGCGGGGTGATTTTATTAAGGGTTATTCCACTATGATTTCCCTGATGGGATTATATAAGTTTTATCAATTTCCTGGGGATTTCCAACCGTACAAGGACATGATACATTTCAGATCTCACATGGAAAAAAGGGCAATTGTTCTGCTGTTTGGTTTTTCAGTGTTCTATTTTATGACAACTTACGTATGGTTCGTGACATATGTCACAGTCAAACATGCTAAATTGACATTGCCATTTTACCACGGAAAATCTTACACCCGAACAATTCCGATAAACTTTTAAATTTCATTATCAAAAAAAGCTGCTTAGTGAAAAATATTTTTTTGTGGACTTCTATCATTCTACCGTCGTCATAATCGACATACTAAGCAAGCAAGTCAAGCCATAGTGACCAAATTTTAAGCTCTTTGATCCGATGGGCAAGATTAGGTAATACAAGAGTCAATGTACTGTGATTTATGGTCCGACAAAAGTATTGGCCCGCATTTTTCCAAAGATTACAGTGAAAACAACCTTTCCGTCAATGGCGCCCTCTATCATTCAATGATTTCGAGCTTTTTTTTTTGCCAAAATTCACTAACTGAATCTGATCGACATATGGTTCCAGTAAGACAGGGCTACTTTCCACACAGCACACGAATCGATGGACCAATCGAGAAATGAGTTCGATGAGCACTTTATCCCTCGTTTTGAATTGATGGATTAACTGGCGATAGTGTGATTTGACGCCTTTAGACTATTTTAATGTCGATACCTTAAACCAGTCAGCTATGCCAATAAGCCAGCGTTATTTTAGTCTTTTAAGTCAACATGACATTTGTTATTAGTGAGATACCACAAATGTGCTTAAAATTGGACTCTTCGTACGGACAACATAAAATGAAGCAGTGGTCAACATTCACACGAAGTTATCTTTAAAAAATAAATGGCAAGCATTGATTTATCAACGAAAATAAAATTTTGTACATTTTGCAATTTTCCTGTTTTCTTTTTTAGACACTTGAAAACCAAACGCCTAAAAAATCTATATTGGAATGGGGTGTTGAATTATAGTTCTCTAAACCTATTAGCACCATTAGTAATCAATTGTCTCAAGATCTCAGATGACGTTAATTCCATCCACTTTATCGTAATGTTGTCATGATAAAAGCGGGTTGACTACTTTGACTGGCAGAGATCCAATTTTTTTTTAATGATTCGTGCAGGTTCAAGAGTGTACGCTCTTATGGTGTTTATCACAAAACCTGAATGGGATGCAGATGGTTTGTGTCGAAGATGTTTGTTCACTACTCTCCGGGGGTGGTTGTCCTAGATAGGAATTGAGAGATTCGACTGAATTTTCGTTGGTTGTAGTTCACAGTAACTCTTTTGTTTTCCATGTCATTAAGGTGTTATAACGGAAATGCACACACAGAGTATGAATTTTAAAGTAATATTATACCACGAGTGTTATGCCTTCGTCAGCACTTTTTGATCATTTCTCAATCACAACTGATGTTGTTGCACAGTTTTTCTGTATAGGAAATGTTCTTGACTATAGACGGATTTGAGCTACAGACCTTCGGCTCAACAGTCGGTGATGATTACCCTTGCACCACGACCACCCCCTAAATTGCTATTGGTAGTCCGATGACGAAAAAAATTGTCCTGTTTTGAACTAGATGAACGATGCAATATTAATATACCGATTGGAGAATTTTCTTGCTCTACTCTCAGATTGGAAATTGTATTAGATGATGGGGCAAGCGGTTCCTAGAAAATAGGTTAGCGAGTTTGATGATAGGAAACTCTTAAGCGGTGCCAGGTGAATGGTAAAAGCTTAAGTCAAGGGGAAGAATGCAAAGATCAAATCTTTGAGTAAGCTTTGAGTAATTAGGCGTCAGACGGGAAGAAACAGAAGTGCACCATAGTAGCATATGCTCACAGCTAAGCTATAGAGCTTGACTTTTCTTATAGACGCTACTATATTTTCGGTTGTTCCTTCAATCAGTAACAAGATAACAAGATCTAATGGAGGCTGACTACCCACTTTCTGCGTATGCATCATGTTTTAGGTTGGCCCCCTCCCTCCCAGCGATAAAAATTTATAATTACTTTGGAACGCAGCATCCATGCCATGCTTTCTTTGGTTATGACGAACCATAATGACTCAACTGAGATGTTTGAACGGGTGTTTTGAAGCCAAGTGAACCCATTCGGGGCACGTTGTAGTAGCCCTCGTTTATGTCTCTATTTAGCAACTTTTCCAACTTCCAAAATGTTCCAACAAAACTCATGGCACATTTCGTTACTTCTTTCCATGATTCTATGAAGGCAGATTCATCAAAAGCAAAAACCAATATTTGATACTGCCTGCTTCACTTTACCCAATTCTTTAATGTACATTATTTGACCCAATTTGTTAACAAATTAACAACCTCTATTGATAGGCAGATTAAGCAACAGATTTACCGATCAACAAATCATGCAAATCAGACCAACAAGGCAAATGATATTAATAAGTTCCTGTTACTTTTTGAACACACATAATAGATTCCATCAGCTTATTGAACACACCAGCCAGTGACTTTTACCGATGTAACGGCATTCGTTTAACAACATTTCTGTGGTGAAAATGCGAATCGAGAGCAATTTCGTCTGCTGGTTGGTCACGAAATATCTGACGCATGTGACGATCATCGGCTTTTATACATGCACGAGCTGTGCACTATGAACCCATTCAGGTTGTCTTGCAGTGGACGACAACCTTGTAGATGCGTTTAATAATATGAGTTTGCGTTGTGTGACAATGATGCATCATTATTCGAATTGCATGCAGGTTAGCAGGGCTATGTGGATGTACACCATAGCACGTGCAGAGTCATCAGCTAAAAGACGATTTTTGAAATAAATTTTGCAGAATATGCAGACACATTCATGATATAATGATATTCGTGGCAAAAAACCAGAGCACAAATCAGTTGTCATCTGTCAAATTTGATTTCGATGAAAAAGTGTTGTCAGGGGAACGATGCCGGGACGGAATACGTTAGATTCGGCAGCTTGATCATTGAAGTATACATATTCAGATTCAAGTCAGGAACTTTAGCAAGAAGTGCTCCAATCATTTATATTATTCGTATTCAAAAGGACGCTTCCCAGAATAGTTAGCCTTGCATGCGAGAATGTCATAGTAAAAAGCCCCACATCGATCTAAAACATTCAATTTCCACATATACATACTTAGAGTCAACCTCTCCGAACAGCCTCAAAGGTTACTTGGAATTGTCTACACCCACGCACCCGTGTCTCTGTTCATAAAACTTATGTGCACTTACTCTCACTGACATTGAAACTTCACTCAGCTAACCAGAAAAGTTTTGCTTTTACAAAGTTATACAAACAACCGCTATGAGCAAACCTCAAATAAACTACTTCGGAGAATTATACGATTTGCGGTGGGAAAGGTTCCAAGTCAAGTTCAATTTATTTGCATATCAGTTGTGGCGATATCCTGTTTGATAGACTCATAACTGTCAGTTACATTCATAACAATAAGTTAGATAAATTCCACATGCTGTAGTAGCGGAGGGATAGCATTACCTGCTATTTGACTTCACTAAACATGAATATTGGTGACCACGTGCGCTAATTGCCTGTCTGTTTTAAGATTAGAATCGAAACGGATGTAACAATGTTAACTCGAAGATCGAATTCGAATTCAATTACTCCGAAAAGTCAATTTGGCTTTACGTCAGATAGCCAGCTGCCGTGGTGCTTATGAATCAACACATGTGTCTAGTGACGTTCAAGCCGAAAGGCTAAAAGCCAAACTCAACATTTCTGCGACGCAATCGACAGTATACAGTCCAAATCTGTCGATATCTCCGATATGCTACATAAACAAATACAAAGTTTTAAAATAGCCCAAACCCGGTCTGATGCAATCACAAGCCTCCTTTCCATTCAACTCTCAGCTATAGGTACGTATGTACATATATAGCTACAATTCGAAACGGTGTGGAGGTAAAAATACAACGCAAGGTCGTCGAAAAGATCAGATAAAACAAACAGAACTCTGCCGCACGTGCGGTTGTGAACCCAGAACTCGCACTCATTCATTCACCTACTCTTGTCAATGACACTTCCGACGATCGATACCCGACTGTTTGGTCAACTATTGTAGCTGTTTACCTACCTGGCTGACTGTCTGAAGTTCTCGGAACTGCCATAAATAGAAAACTAATATTAACACAGAAAACAAGATGGAGCGATCTGCAGCACATTAAATCAACCAAAAGCGCGCACACCTCATTCGACTTCATATACTCGTTTAACTACTAGTCGAATGGCTAAGTGTATAAACGCGACGATCGATTCGTTCATCACCATCGTGGATTATACTCGAGATATACATATGTATGTATGCTCTGGTGGAGCATGGCGCGAAGGCATGAAGATGACTTCGTAGACAGCCTGACTACAAGTCTGCCATGTTTCCTCTTCATTTTCATTACTGAACTGCTGCCTCTCAACCAAAGACCAGACACAAAACAAAATTTATTCTAATTTTTCGAACATGTTGTTTCTTATCCCTCCTCGTCTGTGTATTCACCGTGCGGTGTAGGCCTAATCGGCCGGGTGAATATCCACATCAGAAAGCAAGTGGCTTTCTAATGTGTGACCGGACGAGCTGCTGCTAGGCTGGAAAGCGTCTATTCTCGCTATTGTCTTTGACCAAATAACCACTGGAATTCGAGGTCAATTCAAAATAGCATAAAAAAAACACCGAAAAATGCTAATGGACCGGTTTTATTAGTGTTTTCATTGACGTAAGCAAGCACGTCTGACCACCATCAACAGCACGAGTACCACGATCAGTGAGTCTAAGTATCGTGGCAAGTTTGACGACCTACCCAGGCATATACAGGTTGTCATAGTCGCGTCGTCTGTCAGTCGGTTAGTTGTCTAGTCGCTTGTCGTTAAAATGTATCACTTTCAAAATTCCATCCGTAAATTTATTATTTGCTTATCCGGGGAAACTTGTTTGCGTTTCTGTCATGTTCTGCTCGGAGTTTTGGTCTTTTTCCGCATTGTCACTTGGCCTTTCCTTTAATTTCCTCTGATGGCCCTCGCTCAATGCTCGAAATGGAATTTTCCCCACCAAATGTCATTTTTTTTTATTTAATTTAACTGTTTTGATGGTAAACTTTTAAAAGGCGCCCGGTACAAGACTATTTTCGTAGACACTTGCACATTTAATCTCTGTCATTGTAATTAAATTGTGACTTATGTCAGAGGCACTTGTCAGAATTGAAAATTGTCGGTAACCTTTAGAACGTTTTCTATCATTTACGCACGATTGATTCTGTCAGTTTTCATACGGCGTCATTGAAAATCGTCTGATTATAGCCTGCTGTCATCTGTCAACCTCGTCACACATAAAGCGCCACCAGAATAAACTGTTGCACTTTAGTACCTTAATTCACCACCATATCATGTGAACTTTTTTTACGTCTACCAAAGCTATGAATATTCTGATCAAATAGCCTAATCAAGATCGTAAAGCAACGTCAGAAATCCGAGTGTAAATATCAAATCGTAAACTTTTATTTTTCTCGTTTTCTACTCCATTTCTTACTGTCTATCGCATTGATTGACGTATTCATTGAAAATTTACATAATCGTGTGTCGACAAAAAAAAAAAAAAAGATTTCGCGATCGACAAATACTACAAAGTGTTTATGCCATATTTCAAGTGTTTTTCCCTGTCTCGTTTTATTGTTATTCTTCACGAATTACTATTCATAATCGATCGATGGGAATTTATGAATTGCTTACTACTCATCGATGACATGGCGTCTGTTTCCTGTCAGTGCTAATAGCTGGAAATTTTGCCCTTTCGGATTTCAATTAGGCAATTTGCAAGCAGGTGTGGTCGCGTTTACGATACGAGTTTAAGATCGCCTTGGAAACACTCGCGATAAGGGACGTGTTTGCATGGCTGTCAAACGACTCGGTGGGTGGCCAAACATACATATATGTTTACGATTATTGCTTGTCAATTCCGTCAACAGTAATTAATCGATAATACGTGGGACTTCATGATTACTAAAAGCTATACTTCTAATTACTGAATATACTACTTCGTTAGGGGCTATGTGGATCGGTTCTTGTTTATTGACATTTGGTAACTTCGAAAAATTCGCCTCTTTGAAAATTCTATTTTCGAACAATCAATGTTAATACAATTCATCATGATACATTCGGATACATTGAACACATCCCTTAATCACTTTCGAACAAAGTTTTCGATCACTTAGTCCACTTTGAATTACATACTGTCAAATTCGTTTCGTTTGTTTTTTTTTTTTTTAAACGAACCGTTCAGAACCCACTTTCAATTCAAATCTCTTCCTTTTCCAAAAGTGAGTATATTCGAAATTCCACTCTATTTAAAGACAAAACCGCTTATTAGACTAATTTGAACAAACAACTGCTTTATTCTTGCGCAAGCAATAAATTAGACGGAAAAACGAACAAAATTAAGCGAAAGCAAAATGTCCGCAACATCGTGGTTAGATTTCTAGACTTGTTTGGCCAGTTCCAAACTATATATTTGGCCGAATGTGGTTTGTCGAAGTTATTTGATGGTTTTTGACATTAAATTTGCGACTTAATGGAGATGGGTGATTTACTGTAATGAACATCGAAATCAATTAGCTGCATGTGCTGCGATATTTAGAAATAGGTCATCGAACTTGGCGTCGCGACAAGTTGAAATTGACATCAGGCATTCGCATGCTTGATGGCGGGTTAAGAGGTTGAAGAATTCTTAAATGAACTCCTTATGTAGTGGTTGCGTCAAAGTCAATGTTGTAGGTCGTCTATGACAGTAGCTTGTCGATATCGAATTTCGTTCGAATCAACATTAACCCTTCGGAAGGTCCGATGATTGTTCGAATGGTTGTCATGAGAATAAAGAAAGATAATATAGCTGTCAAAGCAATATCCGGTAAACTTTAAAATCTATTAAATCCAATAAAATCAAATAAAAAACAAATGAAAGGCAACCATTTGATATCCAGAAATCGAGCGAAAATTCTCGAATTTCCATAACGTGTCTTTCAGCTCGAACGTCTTAGCCGACGTGGCGCCTGGTCACCAGAGAGCAACAACGATCAAAACAACTTTCTTGAATCAAAGTCCAAAACCAATGATTTCTCTCTTCTTCCACACTCCATATCTCTTCTGCCACACATAACGGACAATAACACTACAGCAACAAGACGAAAAACAAATAAAGACAAAACAAAAACAACAAAAAAGAAAACAAAAACGACCAAAGATGAATAACATTCAAATAATCCCACAACTCCTCCACAAAGCAACATTTGTTCTTCAGCACAACCATTCACTCAATCCACCTCGTTCACCATCGCCCAATCAACGCCTTTCACTATCACCCTTCTGCAGTCATCCCGTTGTTGTTGTAACTCCGCTAAAAACCAGCATAAAAATTATATAATTCCAAAAATTCCAACCAACAATCCACTTCCACACCGCACAAGCACCAAGCGAAACACCATTTCGTGTACACACGCAACAGTGAGAGCAGTCGACCTCAATCTACAAAAGAAAGACACAACAAAATAACACACAAACAAAAACAAAAAAAAAATCAAAACAAAACAGAAAAAAAACAGCAAACTATGCAACACAACCGTATTGAGAGTGGACAGACTATCACCGAACAACCAGGCATTTGCCATCAACAAGCGCAACGCGCGCAACCGAACAACGGTATTTCAGTCAGAAATTCTTTGCTCCCAAGCGATGGGAAGAAAACAAAATGTAGAAAAACAAGAAAAGGTGGGAGAAACACACTAATAACAAAAACAATAATAATTGGTCTTGCTATCAGCGGAGCAGCAGGCACTGGCACAGGCACCAGGCACCAGGCCACCCCAGAAATCCAGCACTCAGGCGGGGAGCTAACGTAAAGAAGATGAAGCAACGGTGCAAAAGATTATTTTCTCCGTTTTGTTTTGTTCGGCTTGTTCTCTTCTGTTGCACCTTCATTTTCTTCCACTTTACCTTCTCTCAACGATAATCCGGAATTTTTTTTTCCTCTTCTTCTTGGTCTCTTTTTCGGAATCGTTTTGTTTGTTTGCTATTTTGTTTTGTCCTCGTTTTCTTTTTTCTCTCTCTCTCTCTCTCTCACTCTCCTTGGATGTGAGGTGTATGAGCGAGTGTGTTTTCTTGATAGACTTGGTTTTTTTTTGTTTTGGATGTTGGTTGGTTTCCCATTTCTGGTTTGTTTTGCTGGGCCCTCTCCTTTGCTCGTCTGTTTCTTGTTTCTCGTCTTCCCATGATCGGCTTGTAATCGAGGAATCTGTGAATCCGCCTATCGCTCAGCCCTGAGCGGATTGTATAACTGGTGTTGTTTAGTGAATGGTGGAGTCGTTACGTTCCATCTCCACGACGAGCGAGATCTTTCACAACCGACTTGGATGTGAATTGGGGAAAAGGTGGGGAAATCTACAGTGAACGATGGAACCTATCCATATTGACTTCAATGAAATCGTGCCGAGAACACCTCTGAAAAATTTGTTTCCCCAAACCAATACTACACCGAATGAACTGTGGAACATACACTGAGAGCGTATCAATTTCCACTTTGTTTCACATCCCAACCGTCGTGAGAGCCCCAGCATAAAGCCCACACCGAACGACGAGTGAAAGAGCACGATCGCACCAACCAAATGCGAAAACAAGAGACAAGAACGAATAAAAGGCAAAAGAGCAACCAAACACGAAAACAGTGTATTGGGATAGGGATACTTTTCGAAAATACTGAATATACGTGAATTCAGATATGAATTCTTTACAGTTTATTCACAGGCTTTGGTTGTCGCGGACGTGTTCAGCGGATGCACTTTCTTCTCTACACTTAGTATAAAGTCATCCAAAACGAAAATTAAATAATTCCAACTCCGAGCGATTATTTTGCCTTTTAGTTATTTTTTTCTCGTTTTGTTTAAAACAAGATTTTTTTTTTAAATAATTTTCTGATTTGAGAGAAAAAAAAAACGAGGGAAAAAAAAGTCCGTTATTTTAGATTGCATTTTCGTTTCGGCGGTTGAATTTGATTTTCGCCAAAAGTCGGTTATTTTTCGGTTTTGAGCAAAGTGCCCAAATTCGATGCACAAAAAAAAAAGCAAATCAAATGCATCACAAGTGAAGTTTGGGAATTAAAAAGAGGTTAAAGAGTGATCAATTACCAGAAAGGATAAATACAATATCTACATTCAGTGTGTTCAAGAGAGTAATATTCTGAGGAATAGAAAATAAATAAATAATTTTTGCAAGCCCCATAAATGTGCAAAATTGAAAAAAAAATATAATGAAATGCAAAGGCTGGTTAAATGAATTCAACACATTTGTTGTTCGTAAAGTGAAGTCGATTAAGGTAAGCATAAGACGGAGGACCTGGGGTTGAATTGGTTTCTCGTTTCTGTTAGTTTTGCGTTGATTTTCGGGAATGGGGTTGTTTACAAGTTCAATGGCCGTGGATGCGGGCGATATTTCGAGGCCTGTAGGGTACTGATTTTTATTAAAGGACGTTTTATTTTTTTTTTTTGTTATTTAACAACTAATTGGTAGGGTTTCAATATTGGTCTAACTATTCGTTCAACAGTAATTTTTTCGATTCTTCGAAAAACAATTTTTTTTTCATATTTTATTTCATTTGTTCCCTCATGGTGTCTAACCCCGCGCGTTCTTTTTTCGGTGTCCTGAACTCAAACCATGCTAATTCGTTGTTTTTCTACGAACTATGTAGGTCCCAATAGTCAATGGTTGTATTCCACCCTTTTTAACAAAAATTAAATAAAGAGTGCGAAAAAATACTTTTTTTTTATTGTTTTTTGCAATTACCAAGATTTTAGCAAAATTTTGGAAATTTTTTTTCCAAGCTACTTAACGGTTTTCTTTAATTTTTTGAACCACCAAGGAGTTAAAAAAAAAATCGAAAACTTTTTGATATTAATGATGACATGATGTAAATCGCATCATTCCCAACACGATTAATCCAAAAACGAAAACAAAAATAAACGAACAAAATGGTGGAAATAGGGTCAATGTCCAATGAAACAAAATAGTTTCATAATCTGATCTCCGTTTTTATTATTATGATCCAATTTTCATTTTTTACTTTTTATGCAGTCCCATCCATCTAATCAACAAAACAAGAAAAACAAACCAAAAAGCAATGAAAAAAAAAATAAGAAAACCCAGAAAATCCTCAAGTCAAATACCTTTCACTTGCAATGTTTTGGTTTTTTTTTACCACAACTCTGCTTTTTTTCCCAAGAAAAATTCCATCTATCTGTTTTGTTTTTCTTCCATATTTCCTTAAAATTCTCTTCACTGCTTCATTCGTATGTTTCCCGCTCTCGTATGCTGTTATTGTGGATTGCATATATTACGTTTACCCCTACGGTAGCTCGGTGATTGTGGAACATATTAACAAGCTCTGTATTTCTCCTGATTATTTGTTGTTTTTTTTCGCCGAGTTCATCGCGAAATGAACACTTATTCGCTCGCTCTTCGCTTTCGTCGTTTATGTTACGTTTGCTTTTCGCTGGGTTTATTTTACTGTTCGGACGAGATGTGAAAAAAATGAAATGAACTTCAGTCGAATTCCCCCTTTGAATAACACATGTACTCTGTGGCTCGGGTACCTCCCGTCTTCGTCGGTCGAAGTTCTTCAAATTTTTCTTTTTCTTGTCAAAATTTTGTTACAAAATTTGGTGTTTTTTCTTCTCATATATTTGGTGATTGTTAAATTACAAGACAATTGGTCTTCAGGACATCGAGGAAAAGGAATTAGTGTATCATAAAAAGGAGGGAAAGGAAGGAAAAAAGAGAGAAAAGAAAAAAATCAGTTTCTCCGTCTCGTTCGCGCTCGGGCGTTTCGTACGGTCTATGCTCAACCATTTTGTTTGTGTTGTGTATAATATTTCTTCTCGCGGATGTGTAAAGCTAAAAAAATCGCTCGCGGTACTACACTTGTGGATTTTACCGCGCAATCGAGTAATCATTCTGTTATTGTTTTTCTTCGATTTTACTTTCTCATTATCCTGTGCTTGTACATCAGTGATTGAAGGAGATTTGTTGCCAATATTTCATCGTACGTATTCGATTTCTCTATATCATATCTAGTCGCAGCCGTTTATGGAATTGTATATTTCTGTTTTCTATCAAGTACGGATGTTAATTCATTCTACCATTGACAACCTTCGCAAAGTAGATAAAAAAAAAAAATAAAGAAGAAAAACCCGAAACGACGGGGGAGCGAGAATCTATTTTCGAATCTTGTTTCTATTTATTGGTTAGCTTTGGTCTCCAAGAGCATGAATGAAATACAAATTAATTAATGGTTTCCACTAACGAACAATGCCTTTCCGCGCGCGAGAGAAAGAGCAAGAAGAGAGGAAGAGTGAAGTTTATTTTTAGAAATTAACAATGAATTAAAATATAAATCGCTTCGTTAAAATGTAAATAAATAACGGTCACCGTATGGGGGGGAAGAACGGGGTGTATATCACTTCTGGTAATCTCTGTCTGACTTCTGGGGGTTGTTTTTGTTTTCTGTGTGGGCTGAACGCAATGAAAACACAAAAAAAAGAACGTAAGAAACGAATTAAAGACTCGACGTCAAAAGTGACAGTGTAACAAACGAATACAGTCTAACTAACGAGGGAATCTACTCTCGCTGGGCGTCTATCTGTCAACGTCGATTCGTATTATTGCTTTTTTACTTTATTTTTGTAAATATTATAAAATATTTCGTCTAGACGATCGTTTTTATTGTTTTTTTTGTTTTTTAGACAACAAAAAAAGCGAATATTTTATCGTTTATACATATTTATTCTTGGTGGAAATCTACCGCTCGGTTGTCGCGCGGTGATTTATGAAACAATTTAGAAATCTTGTCACCAATGGAATGACAATACAGATTCCCGTAATTTCGTTTTTGTGCCATAGTTTAGCGACGATCTAAAATTAGAGGAACAGGATAAAGCGACGTGACGCCGGTCCACGAAACGATTAAGACGACAACAAGTTGGCTCCAACGATTTATGCAAATGAGCTTTATTTTACTTTGATTTAAACGACACTATAAACATCCACGTCTTAATCTCTTTATCTAGTTGTCGAAAGATTAATGTGGGATCGGAGGAATCGGATAGCTTTCATCTGACAACAGTTATGTGAATTTGAATGACACCTTCGTAGTTGCCCTTGGGAATCCACTAGTGGGCGGCTGATTATTGTTTCTCTTTGATCTCAACCGAGTCGCTTTTGCTTGTCCATTCACCCAATAGATTTTTCGGTTCTAGAATACTATGGCATACCCCAGTTGCAATCAAATTTACCGACAAATTGAATTTTTTTTTCTCAATTCTCTTGCGATATATCGTCTGGTCTTTGAGAGTCTGTCGCCTTGTCTCTGACGTCACATTAATAGAATGCGTATTGTCATTCTAACTTTAGATTCTAGCCGAAGATATACGGTTTCATTTAATAAAAACCGAAATAATGCACATTTTAGCATCATTACTCATTGGAAGATGGCAGCCCAGCATCCGTAGACTGTGAGTGGATGCAGAATAGGTGGGCGGGCGTGTTGCTTTATCCGAATCTGTCTGTCGAAAGAATCGGTTCGCGAAATTTTGGCGTCAGTTTTAGACTGGGTGTTGAGTAGAGTGGTTCTACAATATAAAATCGCGTTTTCGTCATACATGGCGTGGGTAATTAGTTTTTGTTTCTTTTTTTACTAAGTGAAAGTAAGATTTTAAGACTCCCTCTAATCATTCGTTATATCTGAACGCGCTTGAAATCACGCGACATTTCTCCATTCATCCCTCCCCCATGGTCACTTTGTGAACCTTTATCATTCGATTAAGAAAAAAACCAAAAGAAACAAGTAGACCGCATAGAAAAAGCCTCACACTCGAGACACACTTATGAGAGCCAATCTATTAATAATTATCAATTAACAATTACCCCGTGTGCTACTCGAGCAAACAGCCATGAGTGTAGAAAGGAAGAGCACGGAAAAAAAAAACAAAACGTTTATTGAACCTTAACTAGACTAAATAGAGGGAAAAATAGAAATCAAGAAATAAATCACTTCGCGTGTTGTGTACAACATTTCAAACACAACAGACACGAAGAAGAAGCAGAAAAAAAAAACTGAATTGTAAACCGGTCACTTGTGATGTGTGATTTCTTTCTATTCGAATCGCGCTCTCTAATGAGCTTAAGAGGCTCCCAGCTACGTCTTAATCAATAGAGAAAAAGAAGTAAATAAATTTCATTCTCCCATTCGGTTGTTGGCCAGGCGTTTTTAGCAAACATTTTAATCAAGAAACACCTTCCATGCCCCCGAAATATGTTGTATACATGTGTCCACCCTTCGGTTTAGTATTAGAGTAAGAAGTTAATGACCCACTGCTTACACCATTATGCATGCGGCCACTTGCTGCGCGAATGGGACTGAGACCGACATCCTTGAACTCTATTCGTTGAGTTCATTGATTTTGGGTAGCTTTTGCACACACAATCTCAAACCGCACTTATGTAAATCGAATGAGTTTTGCCAAAAGCGAATGATTACTAACCACCTACGTACATACAAGCACTCGTGATTTTTTTGTTTCTGCATTACATTGGTCTCTTATTTCTATTGTAGATAAACGGCCAACAACAAGTTTTAAGTAACACAATGCCAGCTATGCCAAAAGAAAAATCCACACCCGTATCGTTGAATGAAAGTAATTTTTCGGAATTAGATAAAATGAAAGAACAATTGATGATGGCCACATCGACGCAATCAACAATTACAACGTCTAATACAACAAATGCCACACGATATGGCGGTCATAATAATCTAAATCATCATCATCATCACAATAATCATCAGCAACAGCAACAATCACATCATCGGAATAGTGTTTGCGGGTGTGGTGCTGCATCAGCGACAGTTGATACAATGAATCGAGTGTCTACAGTATTGACGGCTAGCCAACAACCGACAGCTTCAAATGGTAAGTTTGTCAATCATCATCAACATCATCATCATCCCCCATATGAAATGCGTTCCACATGCCAATTATTTTATTTTATTTTTGATTTCTTAGGAAAAACGTCGTGTACATCCACAATCAATATAATAAGAGCTTGCTCGAGAGGCCAACAGGCACAACAGCAGCAACAACAACAGGACATACAATTAAATCTCACAACAGACTCCAATAGACTATCGTCATCATCAACCACAACAACAACAAGTAGTACGTCCACATCATCAGGAGCACAATCATCAACATCATCATCAACAACAACAGCAGCAACATCGACGACGGCATCTGTAACAGCAGCTAATCCACCAGCCCGACCAGCCGCGGCAACACCACCAAAGAAATCGCCGAATGATTTTATTTTCGGTAAAGTCATCGGCGAAGGAAGTTTCAGTACCGTCTTCTTAGCGCGTGATATCCACACGAAAAAGGAACATGCAAGTAAGTACCATCCTGTACCTGTACCTGTACTGCTAAATCGCCTCTCATTTAATTAAATAAACACGATCCACAACGGCCCAAGTTGCCTTTTCGTTGTTGACATCTGATCGTAACACTACAAAACATTTGAACCTACCCATCCCCGCTCTCCCAAATCACCGATCTGCCACAATAATAAATAAAAATTAACTTAGCGACAAACAACCGCAAGGTTGAACAACAAAGTCGAGAAAAATAAAACAATAAAAAAAAACAAACTCAGACTAATCTAAAAGTAGGTACAACGGTGTTGTTATGTCGTTGTTTTGTCGACAGATAGCAGCAACGCCACCACAGCTGATCATAATAATATTTACGCGTGGAATAGTGAATAAAAACACGATCACACCTCATGATTATCGATTCGATCCAAAAACTGATGTTATACGCCACTCGCGAGTCAGTTTTTTTTTTTTTTTTTTTTTTTTTTTGAATTTTACTGATTTTCAAAACACATCCCAAACGTCTTATCGTGATGTTTATTATTTATTTTTAGAAAACAAAAAAAAAAAACATTTTGTATGTGTGTATGCAAAATGAACATGATGTGGATCGTGTTGGGTATTATATTTTTGGTGAATAAATCTAATCGGCCAAAGAAATCGAAGAGAAAAAAAAAACAGCAAAAACAAATGGGACTAATGTTGTGAATTGGATTGGATTTCTTTCTAATGATGATGTAGTCATGGTCGCGTTCTATCAGAGTGGGGACGAGATGACCATGTATGGAATGTAAATATGTAAATTGCCAAACGGTATTCGAGTGGAAGGTGACAAGTTTGATTTCACTCACCAGCCCGAGTGTGGAAGATAATCTTTCGATGAATTAAACAATTTTTCCATATTTACTGTCCCGCGAGCGATTTAGCCGAGTGTGGAATGTGAGCTGCGTGTTGACCACAATGACACTTGAGTCGCAACAATTTCATTCGTTTAATGACTTTACATCGTGCGGACTCATCGACACGTGTGAAAATAAAAACTAAACTCATCACGTTCCACTTTGCTGTTTTGTCCCTCACTCCCTGCTTCACCTTACGGTGGATATACCTCTACCCTTCCCCTGTTTGCATGGAATCTTAAGGTAAAGGGAGAACGAAAGGGAAAAACACGCGCATGGATCTACTTGTTGGAATGAAAAACAACAAAACAACGATTGCGCAAAGAGTTCAAACCTTCGCTTCGACTTGTGAATGAGACGGGAAGATAAGATGTAATGTGGAAAATATTTTCTCATTCATCGATTCTCGCATCGTTCCACGCATACGCGATGAATTTATGAAATTCGTTAATATCCAATGGAGAACTTATGACATGATACGATACACGTACAGATCGGTAGAGATCTTGAATTGAAGGGCGTCTAGCGCCAATCCACTTGGATTCAAACGACCTCTTGTTTCGTTTTTTCTTTTGATAGTCGTACACTTGTTTTGTATAGTAAACGTCGCGCAGATTTTTTTACCTGATTTTTACGATATGTCTAGACAGGTCAATCACACGTGCGCGTTTTCTTAGACACTTCGTTGAATCGTACTTTACTTTAACGGATAAACATCTGCCTCGTCGGCTTCTATTGTGTTCATGGTCTTACGATCAGTCGACAGCCCTTATTCGTCACAACAATTGGCATAAAGGGACGAGGAAAAAACCGATTTGAATACCCTTGATATCTTTACCAGTTCATGGGCGAACGATCAGTGATCTTGTTACCCAGAAACCAACGTGAATGTCAGGGTGTGTGTACCTAGCGCCAATCTATCTCATTAGATATGAATTATAGCGAAACCACATTTTATATTCGAGAACGATTACGGCGACTCCGATCTTATCGCAGGGGGAAAAAAATAAAAAAAGCAAAATAACTAAACACCAAATAGCAACAAGTTCCACAGTAACCGATCTTGTTATGTTCGTTAAATGAGGATCACTTTAGATGTTTGCTCGCCTTTTTGTTGACATCTTAGCGATCGTTTCTTCTTTTCATTTCGGATAAATATTTTGATTTAATAAAATTTGTTGACGGATCAGCATTTGAATGTGATCCTCATCAGCATTTATAGCCTAAACTATGACCATGATTCAGTTAATGTGTTTGTTATCAACAAGTCTGGAGATAACTATTATTAATATCATGCTGAGTTGCCTTTATTTTATGGGACTGATCGTGATAGAATGTCTGCCACAAGATCAATTGCGATCGTTAGTTAACAGTGTCGTTGATCTTGCTAAAATAAAAAAAGATCTCTTATTACTCTCTGAGAGTACGCTGATCTTCAGTTTGTTGACACTTCCTTTGTTGTCCGTCTCCGCAGGCCAAGGGCAAATGGCCCAGCCGCCAGGTGATAGGTATTCCTGATCTAAATGCATTTCCACTGAGCAGATGCACTCACTTAAGATTGTAGAGGCCATCGCCTCCTTGGAGCAAAAGGACGATGAAAAAAACATCTGTCATCGAAAAAGTCTTTTGTGTACCTTGTTTGCCTTAGAAAGGAAAACCTCAAGCGGGTTGGTGGGGAAGAAAACAAAAAAAAAATCGAGACGGGGAAAAAAATTGCAGACAAACAAAGTTAAAATTGCAATGCGAGTCGTTAACCTCCTTATTTCGTACAGACACAACAAGGAGGCGACGACGACAACATGCTTGAAAGGTTGCATTGAAGAAATGGCGCGAAGGGAAGAGAACAATAGCAAACGGCCGCACGCTTACTTCCAAAAACACCTGGACAGCGAAAGGTTCACCTGCAGATGACGGGCAGATGGTTGTTTTTTTTTCTTTCCATTCTGTTCGTCTAATCAAGAAGTCTTTACACCCACCATATGGTCGGTCATGGTTGTCTTTTGATAGCGGGGGCAATAAACTTGTCATCGATGAGTCATTCCGAAATTTCTTCAAAAGTCCTTTTGTTGAGTCTTAGTTGGTTTTTTTTTGTCCTCCTCGGAGCGAAAAGAACTAAGATGTAATTGAAAAATGTTTACGGAACGAAGGGATGCACGTTGACCTTCCCTCATTGCGTGTGGATGGGGTTTTCGTTTTATTTTTGCTGTAGAAAATAAATTGAATGTCTGTGCCAGTGAAAAGGCAGAGACGATAATAAGGCAAGGGTGTCAGGGCGTCATTTATCAATATGTTGTGCCCACACATGGTACTCAATAGCATGACATTTGAAGATGAAGCTGCTGTTGCGTCATGGAGTTAATCAATTCAGTTGCGTTTCGCTTGGCCGATTGAGACATACATATATTTGTCGTATTAGATGTTGTTTTAAGAAAAATGTATAAAAACGCGAAAAATTAGTAAATTCGGGTATTTTGAACATGATCCACAATACCATCCACACTTAATTTTTTATACGAAATCTTTTTTGCTGCCCCTGGGTTAGGATTACTTGAAGATAATCCCATAACTGCGTTCTTGATACGCTCCTCAACATAGGTATCAACGACAGCGAAACTACAATACGATCCACAATCACTATTATCTGTAGATCATGGACATTTTCGATTATTTCTCCTTATTCTATGAGTCATACACCATTTCAAATGATTTCTTACCTAAGTGACGTGGCTTCACTACGTTTTCCCATCAGCTTGCCATGCATCTATAAAAACGTCAATAAAACCATCGAAAAATGTCACAAAAATCCAATAAAAGAAAGCAATTAAATGCCTTTATAGCCTACGTACCGACGGGCATGAGCTCTTTTTTATTTTCTAATGTCATTGATCTTTTTTTTTTTAAGAAGACACAAGAAGCATTAAAAAGATATCTCCTATCTGCCGAAGAAACCCGTACAAAATTCAACATTCTTTCGTCGTTTTCCTGTCTTCCTTTCTGAGTTTGTGTTATTTTTGTTGTACATCTACCTTGTTGTGCGCGCATTTGGCGGGAAAAACAAATCTCTTCTTCGTCTAACCAAAACCATGCTGGTTAGATGATGTTGTGTGCTTGACTGTTGCAACGATGAAAAGAGAGGGAATGGTTCAAGAACCTTTCGAGCCTCACAATACTTGACTTGTTCTTCCGTTCGTTCCATTCTTTTTTTCTGTTTTGTCGTTTTGTTTTTGTTTCCCCCTGTGATGTGGTGCGCTGTGGAATGCAATCATTCGGGATTTTCGTTGTAACAGAAAACTGGAAACGGATTTTTCTATGCTAAAAATAGATATTTCCTTTTGTTTATGTGTCCCCATAGGGATGGGAAGAAGGTCGATCGCTTGGCAAGTTGCTGTGTTGTGTTCCCATTGCAGAAACGAGCATAAGAACAACTTTGTGGAATGTGTTTATTCTGGATTTCGTTCGTGCGACATGTGAAAGGAGTTAGTTGTTGCGTGTGCACGGACAGGGTTTGCAGACTTGCTTCTAAGTGGGAAGGGAAAGTATACGTGGTTTTTTCTAGGAAATTTTCGTTGTGGAATGTAGTTTGAAGACTAACGAAACGGGTTTTTGCTTTCTCACAAATCAGGAAATTGTCGTTTTTGTTTTTTGCATTTAACCAAGTCACATAACAGATAATCTGTATGTTCACCTCTGTGGAATGTAAGTTGTCGGCTAAAAATAGTTTTTCTTGTACCTTCTCAATTGGAATTCATGAGAAAAATAAGTAAAGAAACACAGAAAGAGATAGGAGGAGCAGTGGAATCAAAACAGACCAGATCGGCAGAGTGACTGTGCTCTAAGGTCACAAAGTCTGTTGGTGGAGCGATGGTTAGTTATAGAGAGACAACAACACATATCAAATGCACTCTTGTACGAGCACTGCATTCCACAAAGTTGAAGCTCTATAACCAGCAGCACAACATTCATCGTCACAGTAACAGAAACAGAAGAGGCCTTGTGCCTAATAAGATGTTTGATTTGTTTTTTTTTTTTTTTTTTTTTTTCTCCGTTTGTATCTTCTCTCGTCGCATCTTATGTTTGCCATGGAGGCAAAATGTTGGCGAGAAGAAACGGAGACATTGAGAGAGAGAAAAGGGAGTCGTAACTAGTTACAACCAGTGTCTATGCAATTTTCTCTCTTTCCACATTCCACACACACATTTGCCTCTTTGTTGCAACGCCAAGAACAACAACTTGTTTGGAATTTCATCGGGAATTCGCGCTTAACCGCATTTTCATTCAAATGCAACGCTACATCGACGGAGAGCAAGCCCCGAGACGCATGTAATAAAAGCCATTCGGGTATGTTATGCTCGTTAGTAGCCAATGAAGCATTTTATTTCGTTTCGTGCGTAAGAACAATAATACATAGCGCCACCGAACCAATCGCGAAGACATAACACGTTGGAATTGATTTTATTGCTTTTTGTTTTTTTTATTTTCAAACATTGCTATGCATATTTGTACATATGTTTAAGGGAGGCGCGTATTGTGTTTGTGCAGCTTGTTAGCTGGTTATTAGCCTGCTTTGCGTGCTTTTATTGCGATTCGATTGACTTCTGAGCTTGGACTTTAGTCCCAGAAAAGGGGTAAGAAAACAACAAACCTGTCGTTGAGGCGTCAGAGAGTCGAAAAAAAATAAGCAGGCAAAAAGCTGTTTGCGTCAATCAGCTGTAAAGCGTAGGCATACTGTGTGTGGATCGTAAATATATGGTGTTTTTGTATCAGTTCTCTTCTTCGCTTGGTTTTATTTTCTTCTATCCGATGTCGTTGGTTTGCGTAAGTTTTTTTTTTTGTTTTTTCTCGCATAAAGCAGACGCCCGAGGTCATTCTTTCGATTCGGTAAAGTAGTTTTCGTCTTTATGTACCAGTAGTGGGTATGCTCCGTGGTTAGCTGTATGCTGTTGCTTTATTTTTTGGATGATGGAATAAAGCCGAAGGTGGTAATAGCTCGCGGCAGTGAGGAAAAAATTGAAAATGTGGAGCGCACTGTATTTTTCCATGAGAACAGTCTTTTTCTCCCTTCTGTCTGCTTGTTGGTCGTGGTCAGTGCTTCCACTTTATTGCATTGAACATTGACGTAGGACAATCGGACTCTTGATAGTATCAGCTCGTGAGGTTCAAGGCTAGAGTGTTCCCAGCAACCACTGCTTAGCCTGATTGGTCCAAAAAATCCAATGTAACTGGCCAGAGTTGTATCGAGTTCTCGGAAACAGGCTTTCCTGGTTCCGAGGAGATATTATGCGATACAGTGTGAGAGTGTCGTGGGAGGGCAGTGGGACATACGGGGATGAGTGCAAAAAAGTTGTTTATTTCATGCCATGACCGGCTTGGCTCTCCTTTCCCTTCCTTTTGTTTTCGTAATTATTTATCTGTTTCTTTTGCACTGTTGTTCCCGTGATCCCTTACTTTGCGTTCCGCTTTTCCTTTCCATATATGCTGGGTGGTTCCCTACGATTAACCACAACTCAATTGAATTTTTTATTGCCACTTGGAAAATAACCAATCGTCGGCACGGCCAGATCAATCGCGGAGTCGGTCGTTTCATCTTATGTGTTGCTATTGTTGACAATAACAAAGCAAACAGCAACGATAGACTTTTATTTTTACTCATATACACAAGAAAAAAACCCAATCACCAGATGTCTTATCACCTCTCACTTGGTCAGAGCAATAATATAAAAAGAATGTAGCACCGAACGCAAAACAACAAGGTGATTACCAGAAGGAATTGAAAAACAACTTTTTTAAATTATTTTATTTTGTATTTTTTTTTTTTTATTATTGCCGTCCGTACGTTCGTGCGCTTGTTAATGAGAGGAACATCTCCGCCAGGCCTTTTATTCGGCAAAGAAACCAAAAAAACAAAAAAAATAAATTTGGCGAACTAGAAAAAACAAATCGAAGTTTTAAGACGGCGATAAAAAAGCAAATTGATCGTTATGAAATCAACACACTCAACACGACACCATGCCGTCCTCATAGAATGCTGGCTACTAGTTAGCTGCTGGGTGGTTTGTCGCATTTAATTTGATGATTTTATCAGGCATTCTCTGTTGTGGATTCTATTCCGTTCATATTATTCTGGCGGCGACAAACAACAATCGGATCGGATAATTGTCCAAGCGAATTTCCAGTTTATACTGATTACAGAGATAAATTTAAATAAGTTTCTCGTCTGTAGATGATAAGTGGAGAGTGCTGCTCCGGTGTATAATGAAGGTAGGGAGATAGGTAGACGTATGAGACGTATTTTTGTTTTTTCCTGGAAATATTTGCCGCTAATGTTTTGTTTGCAATTTGGGATTGAGTGGCGCCAAATTTAAGTCAAACAACTGATAAGCCGACTTGTGATGTTGATACGATCCGGAGTTTTTCATTTTCGACTGGGTGTTATCATCATACAATGTCGACGAAGGCTATTTGGGTCTATAATCGCTTATCTTTGTGGGTTGTTAATTATTCGGCCGTGCATAATCCCTGGCAACAGGTTTGTTTATGATCCACCGAACTTGCATATTCTATTTTCGTCCCTTCTTAGAATCATTTATTATATTTTTGGCACACGTTCCACATTCCTAAAGTACAATCCACAACGATAAGACTATCCAAGTTATCATAAAATCTAATCCAAAAATATTTCTTTCGTTTCTTTCCAGTTAAAGTGTGCGAGAAACAACACATAATCCGCGAGCGCAAACAAGACTACGTACGTCGTGAACGTGAAGTAATGAATATTATGACCAATGTGCCCGGTTTTGTGAATCTCTCGTGTACGTTCCAAGACAACCGTTCGTTGTATTTTGTCATGACCTTAGCCAAAAATGGTGATCTCCTGCCGTATATCAATAAAGTTGGTTCCTTCGATTTGGACTGTACGCGTCATTATGCTGCCGAACTAGTATTAGCATGCGAGAATATGCATCGCCGTAACATTGTGCATCGTGACTTGAAACCCGAGAATATATTACTCGATGAGAATATGCATACATTGATAGCCGATTTCGGTTCAGCGAAAATACTCGGCGAACGTGATTCATATTCCGTACCAGCACCACCACCAGCAGCAGCAGCACCATCACCTTCATCGTCATCATCATCATCGTCATCGACGACGACTACATCACAAGTAGCTGCGGCAGCAGTTGCAGCTGCGACAGCAACAACAACAACACCAACTTCAACAACGATGAAACCTGCAATGAATGATGTAGCCGAAGCGGCAGCGACAATACGCTCATCACCTGCAGTCGCAGCAGCCGATAATAACATTTCGCTTGGCTATTTTCGTCGAAGAAAGAACAGTTTTGTCGGTACCGCCCAGTATGTATCACCCGAAGTGCTTCAAAGCCAACCAATCCGACGTACGGCCGATTTATGGGCATTGGGTTGTATTATCTATCAGATGATATCCGGATTGCCACCATTCCGCGGCAACAATGAATTCATGATCTTCAAAGAGATTCTGAATTGTAATCTGGAATTTCCGGAGGGTTTCGATCGTAATGCCCAAGATCTAGTCAGAAAACTATTGAAATTGAATCCAAACGAACGTTTGGGCGCACACGACCGGGTTGGACGTTACACAAGTATACGATCGCATCCATTCTTTGCCGGTATCGATTTCGATACGATTCGCGAGCAAACACCACCCAAGATCAGTCCATATTTGCCGGGTGTTTCAAAGGATTATGATTTCAATCCATATTACCGCGTGCCAGATAATTTGGAACCGGGCCTCGGTGACAGGCAATTAACCCGATTACTAGGATTGGAATTGGGCACATGTATGGATAGTTATGAGATAGAGCAAAAGACTGTTAGAAAAAGTGAGTCAAACTGCAATAATTAGAGTGGAAAAGAGAAGAAATTTTTTGTTTGTTTTTTTTTTATTCTCTTTTCTTCTTGTTGTCTTTCTATCATTACTACTCCCTCTATATCATGTCCTCCTTATCTATATTCAGATATATTCGATTTGTCCGATGAGGAAAAACAAAAACGCCTCGAACAACAAAAGTCTGACAAATGGCATCCGTTTGCCAAAGGTGAAGTAATCCTAAAAAAAGGTTTCGTTAATAAACGAAAGGGTTTATTCGCACGTAGACGAATGCTATTGCTTACAACTGGTCCACGATTGATCTACATCGATCCGGTGCAGATGATCGAGAAGGGCGAAATCCCATGGAGTTCACAATTACGTGTGGAACCTAAGAATTTTAAAATATTCTTTGTACATACGGTGAGTTGAATTTTATATTTTTATATTTTATCAATTTCGAATGATTTATTTGTGCGATTGGTGTGATTATGTGACGTGAACTGGTTTGGCAAGATTTCGCTTTCAATTATCCACCATCCACACACGACGACACTTAATCGAACGTGTGGGATGGGATGGTGCTGCAATATCGATTAAGTTGTGAATTTATTGCTTAATAACAATTTAACGGTAAATGCTATATCCGGATGGATTCTCCTCCCTCTGTCTTGATATTATTTATCAAAATGAATGTTCTTCGGGCCACATTTGGCTAGGCAAGCGAATTGAAATTAAAATATCAAAAAGCAATTCCGATTATAATGCACAGCAAAAAAACAAAAAAAGTAGAAGTGAATGTGGATTGTGTGTTTGGTGTCGCTAGCATGACGACAGTGTGTTTGTGTCTGTGGCTGTAAGCGATCATAATCGTCGCGTGCAGGTTATTTAATTTGAACTCTCACATTTTCGACTGACTAAGTGAAGAGTTTTTGTTTTCTTGTTTTTTTTTTTTTTTTTGAATTTCCAACGAGGGTGAATCGAACTTCCGTTGGCGTATAGTTCAATAACCTCAGTTTCTGCCTTTGCACAGTACCACCTACTATTTTCGTCGGTGTTATGAGTAATCAAATATCCACACTAACCATACGTCTCATACATTTTCGCATACTATGGATTGTATACGAGTATCGATAGCGATGTCAGCCTGTTGTTGGTTGGAAGGACATGTACTTCATCAAATGGTGTCAAATGTTCGCATGTGCGCTTTGTCCATCGAGAATTTGTTATAGTGTAACACATAGAAGAGAGAGAGAGAATAAGGTGGAAGTGTGTACCGGAACAAGCTCTTGTTATGCTATGACGCCATTCATGCCATATCTATAAAGCTTTCATATTGCCTTTTGACTGAATACCTACCGAACCCCACCCATCCGACCATCCTTCTATCTATGCTCGCTGAAGGAATTACACACACTCACATATCAGAGTTGTCCTATACATGAAAGTGGGAAAAAAGACCACTTAACCAGCTCAACTCGGCTCAACAATGGCGACAGTGAGTGTGGCACGTGTAGCACAGTGTTGACATTGAACTAGGCTATATAATAATCATTAGTGGGTTTATGGGATCTTGTTGTGGGGTTCGGCGGGCGGCTCGTGTTGTATTGGGGCAGTGTGGATTGTATTTATTACCTAATAACACAACGACCATCATATTCTGTTGCAATTTTATATGCAACACAAGCGAATAACGATTGCACGCGCTAACTTTACTTGTTCTACCGCGTAATGCATTCGCAGACAAGCTTATTGGACACAAAACACATACATATGTAGGAAAGAGAAGGAAAAAAAAAATCCATAAAATAGAAATAAATTTGTAAAAATAACCTGGCGACAAGCGACACGGACTATTACATGGCAGCAATGCAGCAAACGATTTGTCGCGACTTTGCATCACACCTATACCACTATATATACAGACGGACATTGATATTTAGAACTATAAAACCAGCCGGCGGGTACCTCCTTTCTAAACAGCCAAGCAACTTGAATGTAAATGTTTTCGTCGTCGCCACCGTCTCGACGAGAATAGATTAGATCCACAACCCACCGACCAAGCCATCTCACCATCAAGATCATATGCAATTCTCAACTCTTGCAGGTATTCTCTGATTTCGAGATGCAAGGGGGTAACAAATATTGTCAGTCAAACCTAGAAAATCATCTGTTTCGAAGAAAAAGAAATTGTTTTAAAAATAGAATCCACAAACGTTTCTTTTGTATTTTCTTTCAATTAGTATTAGATTTCACCTTCTCAATATGGGAGAGAGCGACGGGAATGTGGTAATATTGGATAACCAGACTTAGTATATGCCTATGACTTGCTTAGTTAGATTAGCACAAGCGCCCTATTGATAACTGACAACGAGACGGCGCTATTAAAATTGTATTGTACACGAGCTAGGGTCGTAAAAAGGAAATATCGTACTATCAAATATGGCTATGGGAGAATGGAAATTATTATCGTTTCCGACGTCGTGTTTCTGCGTCAAAGTGAAGGTCGAAGAACTAGTAAAACGGTCACGTGCTGGTTGACTAATGTCTTGCCCGTCCCCACTATCACGCCGCGGGTATGCTTCATCGAGTGTTTGTAGTAGATCCTGTGGTGTTGCCGGGTGGATGGATATAAACGAACCATAGGAGAGTATATGGAATGTTATATGACGTGGATGTCTACATTGTTTGTTGATTGCTAATAGGGGGGTGTGCCAACTGGAGCGAAATCTATAGGGGGGAGATTAATTGCTTGTGGATCGTGTGGGATTTTGCATGTGTGATTTGATTTTATGTTTGCGGATCGTAATTTATTTTTTATTTATTTTTTATTGTTTATTTGCAGCCCGACCGAACGTATTATCTTGACGATCCGGAAGGCTACTCTCTCGCATGGGTGGAGGCAATCGAAAAAGTACGAAAGCTCACCTATAAGGATCAACAAGACTCTACCACTAAAAAGTCATTGTAACTTTTATACCAAAGTTACATTAAAAATAAAAGAAACATCAACAAGCGGTGGTTGACGAGCGCATAATGCAGCAAACTAACACAATATTGTGTATCTGTCTCGTACCTATGGTCGTTCCTGGAGAGATAAACAACGGAGAGAAATGCAACAAGAAGGAAAAGTTAAAGAAAATGAAAAAAAAAAACTTAACATCTGCTATTTAAGTTTAAACAAAATATACTAAATAAATTATTTAGGTTATACATATATACTGTAGGTAGTCACAATTTAATAAATTATATTTACCCCCTCTGCCCTACTACACCCCCCCTCCCCCACCACCCCCACTTTCTCCTTCTTAACATTTCGAAACCAAAATAGGAATAGAAAAAAAAAGTATAAGAAAACTCAAAAACCCCGCCCGCCCCGTTCGAACCACACATTACGAGGTTTGGTGTAAATAACTAAAAAACAAAATTAAAAAAAAAACTTAGTAAAAAAAATTACACTAAATCATTATATCGCATCTACATGTACATAAAACGGTAATTTAATTATAAAAAAAAAATGAGTAAAAACACAACTTTGCCCTACATAGAAACAAATAAGACTTTAAACAAATTATTATAATTAAAATTTAGTTTTTAAGACATTTAAATGTAAAATATAAAACAAAAAACATTTCGATGATTTTAGTTAAATTTCACTTGGTTTTCCTGGAAAACAAAAAACAAAAGGCTTCATTCACGCAGACAAAAAACATAAAAAAAATTCTCATTTTCGTTTTTTGTTTATCTCATTTATGACAAAAAGAAAATTGAATTATAGAAAACGGAAACTTAAATTAATTTAAAAGAAAAATAGAACAAATCGCAGAATAGTTAAAGAAAAATTTCATCTCAATCTCTTATTGGATTGTTGATAAAAAATAAATAAATAAATAAACGTAGGGTGAAAGTAAAACAAGAAAAATCATAAAAAATGTGTTCAACCGCTAGATGTGTAATTTTTAGTTTGGCTAGAGTAGAGTTATAAACCGGAGTGTGAATGTAGCTGAAAGAAGTGAATATTTAAAAAAATATATTATATATATGTGAATACGTAGGAAAAGGAAGGGAAGGATAAAACAAAAACAATGAGGAGATAAGTTATTTTTTTTTGTAGCTAAATTAGCAAAGAGAAGTGGAACTTAAAAAAAAATATGTTTAAATGAAAAATGAAGGAAAAATAGTTAAAAACAAGAAACCGGCACTGAAAAGAGATAAGTAAGAGAATGCATAGCAAAAAATAGTTTAAAATAGATACCAAACTCGAAGGAATAACAAAATAAAAATATTAAAAAAAAAACAGAGGCATTTCTCAAATATAGATTTTAATTCTATTTCGTTTTCCTACATACCCGTATGTTCATTTATTTTTATTTTTAATTGTAGTTTATATTTAATTTTTTTTTCCTTAAAAGAATATTATTTATGTTGTATGTTAGATGAATTCTTTTTTGTTTAAATTATTACATCGTAGATATACGGATATATATTTTTTTCTTTTTCGCTTTAGTCTTAGATCATAAAAGAAATTATAAAAAAAAAACAAATAAACTATGTATGTCCTATTGTAGTAAAGAATATAAAAACGAGAGTCTCACTGGGATGCAGAGACGGTCTTACAGAGCTTGATCAACTGAGGAATTGAGTCAAACAAAGAGAAATAGGAAATTTGTTGCTTTTTATAGTATAATTTTACACATATTCCAATCGAAACCTCGCTTTTATTATTTTTCCTTTTGTTTCTTTATTTAATAAAAACAATGAAAAATAATAAAAAAAATTAATTTAATCGAAAAAAGCAAATTTTATGATTTCTCTCTCTCAAGCACACATTAAAAAACAAAAAGAAAACATATGTACTCCACCTCAGTCTCTCAATCGCCTTAATAGCAAACAGCAAAAACTCATTTCTGCGTCTCCAACTCCCGCCTTAGTTAAGCTCTCTGCAGTGTATTATCATTAAAAACCAGAATTGTTATACGTACCGAGAAGAAATACTAAATTAATTTGTTTTTTTTCTTTGTCTTATATGCTGTACATATATACATATCCTAAATCATAAACTAGTGGAGGAAACACACATTCTTCATAATAAAATAAAAAATCTTATTATTTATAAATTAAAAATTGAAATTCATTGTATATTTAATCATTTTGCTTTAGTAGCACATTTTTTTTTTGTTTTCTTTATCTCTATTTTTAGTTTGTCTTTTATGTAGTTTAGTTTTATTATTATTATTTTTTTTTTTTTGAAACAAGAATTGTCTTAAAAACTAAATTAAAAGAAGAAAATTATATACGATTTACAATTTAAGTATACGTGGAAGAGAAAAATTATTAATTTAAATTAAAAACAAACAAAAAAAATTGAAAAAGCAATTTACCGATTGCCAAAATATATATTAATTTAAAAAGAAAGAAAAAACATTGAATAAATATTGAATTCATAAAAAATTTAACAT
This sequence comes from Merodon equestris, assembly GCA_958301585.1. Lineage (NCBI taxonomy): Eukaryota > Metazoa > Arthropoda > Insecta > Diptera > Syrphidae > Merodon > Merodon equestris. Next base: position 107,255,237 of record OY284414.1, read on the forward strand.
TTTAGTTGATTTTTTTAATTTTTCGTTTGGTTTATTTGGTAGTTTGTTTGCGGTGCTCGTACTTTGGTTTTTATTTTTCTTATTATTTTACGAGGGTAAGTGAAAGTCTTCAAAAGATGCTATGAGGATCGTAAGTGCGTGCTCAGTTTGGGCTCAGTTGAGGCACTACGATCAATGTAGATATATTGAGCTTGCTAGCCTGTCAGTCGAGGAGTCTACTACTTTCTTAATAAAGTTGAGATGGCCTCATCAGGAGGCATAACGGCACTCGGTGTCAGACGAGAGGCTCATTTTGTTGAGATATCGCAGACTACAGTGTCCCGAAAGGTAGCTGGCCAGTCTTCTGATATCGACTAAATTATATTTATAAACACAATATTAATAGAGTGTTTGTTCAGGGCCGTAAAAATCTCTTCGATTGTCGGAAACGCTGTTCCAAAAGTGCAGGTGTTGCGATTTGAATTAATCTTCGACTTGGTCATTCCGCAGGAAGGTTCGGCACCTATGTACCTGTCGCTGGAAACTTTTCTCGCGAGTTGGTCGACGATTTTGTTGCCCTTGGGTCCTGGCACCCACTAGAGTTTTACCTTGTTTGCAGGGCATCGTGGCATTCCTTAACGGATTTTGAGTTCATGCCTAACGAGGTCAACGCTTTAAGCGCTGTTTGGCTATCTAAGAGTATATTAATGGTTATACCTCTTATACCAGTTTCTAAATTTAGGTTGATGCACGTTAGGAAGGCGTATAATTCGGCCTGAAAGATACTAGGACTCGTTCCCGGGACTTCGATTTGGTCCAAAGATGCCGGTGTAAACACAGGAATTCATCTTGGAGCCGTTTATGCATCACCTGAGGCCTTTGACATTTAGCAAGAGATCGCCACATTCCCAAGCTTTTCGGAGTGGCGTCAGTATCTCAAATCTCTTCCCTTGATCGCATTAAGTCAAGAGGTTTTGTCCTTTGGAGACAGTACAATTAATTTTGTTCGTCGAGTAATTGGAAAGCCGTGCTATTTACATATGTGATCCTCAAGTCTACGTTTAAGTTTCCCTGCGAAATTTTTTGTTTCATTTTTCACAGTTACGATACACAGATCCTCGTTTCATTGACGGCAGCTCGTGGTATCTTCTTTTGAAACGTCTGTATCACATTAGAATTACTTTTCTTGGTTGTATGCTCTAAGTCCAACTGGTTTTAGCACTTGCTTATATAGAAGCAGCTTGCTTTCAATACTGAGTTTAAAATACTTCCCTGGTAACCAAAACATTTCGTTGTACTTACATTCAAGTTCGTTAGGATTTTATTATCGCGAGCCTTTCATTTTAATTTCTTGTCTAGCCTCATTCGTGAACGGGATACTTGCTTAGTTAACAAGAACGGGAAGCTATACGCAGTACTTACGAGACGTGTGGTTAGATCCAAAGCGAGCAATCGCAGATATTGAATGATTTCTCGTAGTTGATGGGGTTTTGTGGCACAATTTTGATTTTGGTGGCATTTTCTTTGAACTTTTGAACCTGCACGAATTATTAAAAAAAAAATGTTGCTTGATGATGTAGTTTTATACGAGTTTTTGTAGATCTTCTCAGCTACAATAAAATGTCCATGAAGTGGGGAACGAATGCCTTACTACATCAATAAGTATCAAGGTGTGGAACCCATTTGGAAGTAATCCCCGTAGGAATATTTTTAAAATGTTCCAAGAACTATTCGGTTCAGAATCGTTTTTATACAGCGGATATCGAGTTTTTTTCTTCCAATCTCGTTTGAAATATCCACATTTTAACCGCAGTTAGGTTGGAGATGTCATGACTTCTTACCAGGCTTTTTGAACTCATTTTTGCTCCTTGAATATTTCCTTCCCTTTTTATATCAAATTCAATTTTCAATAATATTTAAAAGTAGGTTGTACTTGGCACCACGTTATTTCCGTTATTGCCTTCATACGTTCCACATGTTTCTTACGTTCACTATTTTTAATTTATTTAACTAATTTTAGAAATGAAGCACGCTGGCGATTTTTTTTGCGCTCAGGAGGAAAGTGATATGACGTTCCATTTTCCTTCATTAAATATTTAGTAAATCCAGCTTTAAAATTAAATTTTATTTTTCATTTTTATTATTCATTTTTAGAGCTATCCTACTCACTAAACAAAAATGCTTACAACTAGCTTAAACATCTTAACTAACCAATAGATTCCTTCGTAGTCCTATATGGTCACTCTAAAGTAGACAGAACAATTTTAGCCCTACCTTTTGGACTCAGAAAAAAATATTTTAAAAAAAGTGGTCTGGATTTGACCCACAAGGTCCGCACAACTAACTAACAGTTTCGAAATTTAGTAAATTTCCCTTTTTTTAAGGTTTTTCATTTTTTACAAAAATTGGCTCACCCAATTTTGCTGAAAACTTATTCAGGCCTAAATTATGCAATTATGCGTCGAATGAAACTAGTCCCACGTCGATATAATTTTCTGTTCTCGAGATGATCGAGGCGAAAAACTCCGTATGAACATGTGAAAATACCCACATACATACATACATACAGACATCGAGACTTAAAAACCAAAGGAGTCGACTCTAGGGACCTTGAAACGTGGAGATATGTCAATAATGGAGATTCACAACATCAGTCCCCTTTCAAAAACGTCCCGTGTGGAAGCTATTAATTAAATAAACGAACACTTAAGCTAAGAATATGTTTAAAAAGAAAAACTTACCATCGGAACTATATATTCAATATCTTATGGAATGTATTATTAGACGAGGTAAATAAATCTCTGTCCTAATTATTATTTGCTCACTTTTGATGTCAGAAGATCAAAAATGTCGACGTCCTTGACATAATTCTAGCCGGACAGCCATTTGACTACGATCCAAAATATATGTCGAGTTTTGAGTAAAAAATATCAGCTCTCCATCCTATGTATATCATCAGGCTATGCAATAAATTTTGCATATTTATTAAGAGCATAAAAATACATGACTCCATTATTTAATTCGGCAGAGTCTGAGGAATACGTTCCATACCACCTTCTATCTTTTTGTTATTTAAAAATATTATCGAAAAAAATTGTGAGAACAATGAAAATAATCCCGCTAATAAATACTGATGGTAAGAGGCAAGTTAATTACTCTTCGGGATATGGGAGGAAAATGCTGTGACGGAGACCTGTTGAAACCACCTGTCACCATATCACTTAAATTCTATTTCATTCCCTAACCTTGATGTTTTCTCTTGCGTTGCGCAATATTTAAATAAAACCACCGCATATATCTCCCGTTGACTGACGGTTTTTTTTTCACAAAATGATGAAAAGATTTTCCACCTCAACGCAGCGTTCCTTTTGATTTCTTTCATTTCAGTTTTTTTTTGTTGTTTGCAAATTTATTGTTTGGTGTTTTATTAATTAATTTGTCTTTATGATTTTATTTTCCACATAAATAAACGAAACAAAAGGACAGGAAAAAATTCGTTATATTAAGAGGAAATTGAAATAAAAATAAATTCTCTGACAAATTGATTTCTAAATTTACTTTTATTCGATTGTTCTTTTTTTTTTTTTGTAAATAGCTACAATATATATAGAAATTTGTATAAAAAACTAACGAGAAATTAAATATTATTGATTAAACAATAATGTACCCAGCGCTTTTGACGTATTGTGTTCAGTAACAAAGAATTAAAACAAAATATAAATAAATTTAAACAAAAGAACAAATCATTTGCGACTAACTATAATTCGCTAGATTATTTATTAATATTTTAAATAAAGTAACATATTAAAAAAAAAATAAAAAAAACTTACATTTAGGGGGCAGTAGACTGAATTTAATGAATTCGTAAAATAATTTAAATACATTTTAGCGCGTAGAAATAGTTTATTAAACATCAAACAAAAATGTAAATTAATTGTAACATCTAATGTATATCTAAGTTAAGGTATTTATAAGATAAAAAACAACCTACACTACATAAGTCGAGTCGAAGTTTTAATTTGAAATTAATAGAAAACAATAGGATTTAACGATAATGGTGGATAATAAGATTAAGTTAATGAAAATTCAACTAGAAACCCGAAATATAAAATAAGTAAAACAAAAGCGACTAGATACATGTTGTATAGATTAAATTTTCAAGGATACATTGTGAGATATAACACACACTTACGCGTAATATTGCTGGCAAACAGGAACGTAGCTAAATTCATGACATTGAAATTAAATTGAATTTTATTGTAAATTTTAAATTGAATTATACAATGCAAGAATTAACTTAAAAAAAAAGATATTTAAGATGTAAGAAAGAGAAATACATATAAATATAGTATGTATAAGGGTACCAGTAGTAATAAAGTGGAACCAAAATGAGTAAGATGAGAACGAGGAGAATACAAAACAATTGTTCGAAGCAAATCTAAACACAAATGTGAAAATAAACAAAAAACTATTTGGAGACGGAAAGCAAACTGAAAAGTCTGTGTTTTATTTGAGTTGTTGAGATATTGAAGGTTAAAAAAGTTCTATATCACCATTCATCTTACAGCTATGACTGCGTCGAAACCATCGACAATGATCAATTTGGTTTATTGGCCAGAATCATATGAACTTGAATCCAAAATCGAACGTGGCATTCAGAAATACATAATTGCCTCCAGACGTTTATTTGGTTATTTATACACTATTCCCAGCCACAACTGTTCAAAATAAAGGTCTATCCAATAAGAGGTGTCATTTTATATTTCGCGCCATTTTTGAACTGTGAGCATTTGACTATCATTAGTCATCTAATAAAATATGATTGTGAAGGCTCCAATTCGTGTTAGGTTAGCTCAGGATATCGTCGCCGTAGCTGAGAAATTTGTCGCGCTTTTTGTAAAGGGTGTTTTTTATAGAGGTATAGAACTTTGAAATGGAATAAAACAAAAATAATTTTTTTAAATTGACATGAAATTGACCTTATTCGAAAGATAATCTTCTAACATTATAATTTAAATATAATTTCTGTCATATGACCGCCAGGGCCGGCTCGGGCGTAGTCTAATCTGGAGGTCCAATTTTCGATGATTTTTTCCAACATTTGTGGTCGTATATCGGCAATAACGCGGGGAATGTTGTCCTCGAAGTGGTCAATCGTTTCGGGTTTATCGGCGTAGACTAGCGACTTCACATATCCCCACAGAAAATAGTCAAGCGGCGTTAAATCGCACGATCTTGGAGGCCAATTCACGGGTCCGTAACGTGAAATTATGCGGTTACCAAACGTTTCCTTCAATAAATCAATTGTGGCACGAGCTGTGTGACATGTTGCGCCGTCTTGTTGAAACCACAGCTCCTGCACATCATGGTTGTTCAATTAATGAACGAAAAAGTCAGTAATCATGGTCCTATAGCGGTCACCATTGACTGTAACGTTCTGGCCAGCATCGTTTTTAAAGAAGTACGGACCAACCCATAAACCACACCAAAGAGTCAGTTTTTGTGGATTTAACGGTGCCTCAACGTACACTTGAGGATTATCATCACTCCAAATACGGCGTATCTTGACGTATCCATTCAACCAAAAGTGAGCTTCATCGCTAAACAAAATTCGCTTATGAAAATTGGGATCAACGGCAATCTTGTTTTGGGCAGTCATATGCCAGAAATTATATTTAAATTATAATGTCAGAAGATTATCTTTCGAATAAAGTCAATTTCATGTCAATTTAAAAAATCATCTTTGTTTTATTCCATTTCAAAGTTCTATACCTCTATAAAAAACACCCTTTATATACGAGGGTGGTCCGATAACTACTTAGCCTACAAAAGAAAAACAAAAATTTTATTTTTCAATATAGTCTCGTTTTAGCTCGATACACTTGACCCAGCGATGCTCCAACTTCTTTAACCCGTCTGAAAAATACGTTTTCTCGAGGTCTGCAAAGTAGGCCTCCGTGGCGGCGATGACCTCCTCATTCTGACTGAAATTTCTGCCCGGCGAGTGACTTTTTCAAGTTTGGAAACAAAAAGAAGTCGCATGGGGCCAAATCTGGAGAATACGGTGGATAGGGCAGCAGTTCGTAGCCCAATTCGACCAATTTGGCCGTGGCGAGAGCGGAGGTGTGAGCCGGTGCGTTATCATGCTGGAAGAGCACTTTTTTCTTCGCCAAGTGGAGCCGTTTTTTTTTCAATTCGGCATCGAATCTGCCCAATAATTTGGCATAGTTCAGCCCTGTGACTGTGACCGGGATCACACCTTGTGAATCCCAGAAAACGTCTTCGCCTTCTTCGGAGCACGTTCGCCGGGTGAAGTCCACTGTTTCGACTGTTCCTTGGTCTCTGGTGTGTACCAGTGTATCCACGTTTCGTCGACTGTCACGAAACGACGCAGAAACTCCTTCGGATTGCGCTTAAACTGCGTCAAACACTGCTCTGAAGTGGTCTCACGGTTGCGCTTGTTGTCCGGAGTGAGCAAGCGCGGCACCCATCGCGCCGACAGCTTTCTCATACCCAAAATTTCATGCAGCATATGACCCACGCGATCTTTTGAAATGCCCACTGTCTCAGCTACCTCGCGCACCTTCAATCGGCGGTCTGCCAATACGAGATCGTGGATTTTTGTCACCTTATCCTCCGTGGTAGCCGTTTTCGGGGCACCTGGACGTGGCTCATCAAAAACCGACGTGCGACCACGTTGAAACTCGTTAAACCAATTTTGGATGGTCGCCATCGAAGGAGAAGAGTCACCGTACACGGCATCCAAACGCTCTTTGATTTCGCTGCGCGATTTCCCTTCCAAAAACAAGAATCAAATCACCGACCGATGTTGCTCTTTTTCCGCGGAAATCCCGCTTCCACGCGCGGTCAAAACAAAACTACGAGTCCGATTCGGCTGAAATTTCGACAGTAGTCGTTAGTAAGTTGCTCTTGCGATACTGGCGCCATCTGGCGGTGAGGCTAAGTACTTATCGGACCACCCTCGTATATCTTGGCGTACATGCAAGCAGTAGTTCACTCACAACGTCGTACTTCCGTTGATCACAATTTTATACACAAAATTCCATACGTTGCATCCGAAAACCTTAGAGAAATAGTGAAATATACTTTTCACCCTTAACGAGAGGCAGTTTGGTGCTCTTTTAGGGCAGGGGTTTCATTGGGCCATATTTTTTATTTTGAAAAAGATACTGATGCGACATTTTGGAACGAATGGATTATGTCGCGGAACGATTCTTTCTAAATTTTTTTAGCCTAAAATTATTGCTAAGGACATGGACAAGATTTATTTTCAGTAGCACGGGGCCACGTGACATACTCAGGTGGCCATTGTCTCGGTTATGTGATAGTTTTTTTGATTTCTGATTTCTCGAAATGGAACTTCAATCGGAATTAGATTTACAATATAACAATTGGCATGGCAGGCCATCCACCGCGAATTTCTTCGTGAAATCCTTGCCTTCCATTGACAAATATATTGGAAGAAACACAGCCAAGATAGAAACATTTCGAACACCTCAACTAACGTCGAACATTTTGTGGAATTGAACAAATTCGACGAACAAAATTTGCGGTTGCCTTACCCTCGTATAATCGAAACTTGCCATGCTCGAAGACCCACTATCAGACTCTTTCCCAGAGTTAGAGTGGTCCGTAAAGATACAAAAACATTTCTGACTGTGGAGTCAATATCATTCAGAGCAGGCCCCGACTTCACGTAAAGCAGACTGTTCAGTCAAGCTGCAACTAAATGGCTGATGTCATTGCGTCAGATGGCATGGTAGGGGTCATAGGATAATTTTTGCCCAAGTTGATAGGAATTCCAGAGTACCTATATTAAAAAGCATGCCTCGATGAGATAGTTTTCAGTGTCCATTCAATAAGAATATCAGAAATGCATCTAGAATGGAAGGTCTGCCGTATAGATTAAGAGGACATTTCTGGAAGCTTTCTTGGATCCCTCCATTGCCAGACTATTTTATGACCATTTTTGAATCGATGGAGTTAATTCAAAGTTACTTTTTTGCTATACCCGTTTATGTAGAACGACCTCCACATGATTACCATACTTATGGGAATGATCGGGATGATGATTCCCTTAGAATCGGCTTAGCTAAGTCCATAACGAACCATTGGAAAAGTTCGGTAGACGAATATCATTATACGATCTAACCATCATGCAGCAGACCTTCAATTACTAGATCAGAGCAAAGCTGAATCACATCTTATGTCTCTCTTATAGTTTGCCGGCAGTAAGTATTCTTAGTTTGTTGAACAACGTATGATCATACGACATTTTCTTTATCATCAGTGAGTTCCCGAAAAATCTCTCATTTTTGGATATTTTTCTAGCCTTTGAAATGAACATTTATCTGTTTCCAGCAAACGATAAAAGCAGACTTTGGCGATTTGCAATCAGCCACGAGCCTATGCCAATTAATTGGAGATTGCTTATCGACTTTTTGCGTAAATTAATTTTTATAATTCAATAAACTCATTTACAAAGGCGCCAGAAGTGAATAATATAATATTTCGACGCCTTTTGTTGTTTATCATGCGATAGAATGTGGGCCTATAGCTACTATATACCATATATGCTCTCCGGGTTTATACATCAAATAGTAATGGAGCTGAAAGGAACGATAATATTCCCTGAAATGGGTATGTTCGTCATGGTTTTAAAGGGCAAACTTATTGTAATGCCCATGGTCCCAGCCTCTAAGAGTAACAAGCTCCATTCCTAAAAGAATGCTTTCATCTAGCATTACTCGCGACAACTTTTACTCATAACCGATCAAAATCAAAATTTATATTTAACAAAAGTACATTTCAGGTGTTGAAATAGGAATCCGCCGTTTTCCAAGAGATGGCGCTAGTCAGATATGTATGATCAGAAACGTCACGTGGTAATCTTGAGTATCTTTTAATAACTCCTCATCGTTACATCTATGAACTTCAAAAAATGACGCGGCTGTAACGCGTAGTGATTATAAAAATTGCGACGAGGTTTCTCTTAGTGAAAGAACATGTCTCGTATCTCGACATAGAAGAAAAAGAACAAAAATCCCACAAGAAAAAGTTTAGCATAGTCAAATCGCATGACCTTGGTGGCCAGGTCACGTCACCTCAAATCGTTCATGCAGAATGTGAAGCGTGGCGTTCACTGTGTGGCTCATAGGATCAACCTGCTGGAACGACATATGGTCTATGTCCATATTGTCGCTAAAGATGATTTTTTGGACAAAATTGGGGACCTTTTCAAAACGCCCCAAGGCCCAGCCTGCGCACAAACGGCGTTGTCTATGGTCGTAAATTTTGAGCTCCTGGGTCAGTTGGATCTTGTACGGGTGTAGGCGCAATTTTCCCGACGCAAAATTCGATAAAGTTAAAGTTAAAGTTAAAGAAGTTAAAGTCTGCAAAAGGCCGAGTTCTTAGCTGATTGATTACCAAACCGGTCGTCTCAAATGTAGCCACCACACGTTGAAGAGTCGACCGTGAAGGGCCACCAGGGTGAAAAGCGCGCAACGTTTACACTCACAAACACTCATTTTGAAAATAAAGTTTTATCATTTGGACCTGCTGTTCAATCGTGTAACTTGCCATGGTGATTTGGCATCAGTAACTGAATAATAAACAGCTGATTTGATAGATGAAACCAAACGAACATGGACACTACAGGTTGCCAAAATCTATCCGCGCCAATTAGAAAACCCTTTATATTGCAGAGAATTTTGCCACTACTCTGTGAAGCATTTCGACGTTCGGTTTCGAAACCCAAAAAATCAGGGCCGGAGGCTATCATAGTTTCAATTTAGCCACAATTCTCATTAATTTAACTTGTTATTAAGCCTTCGAGGAAGTAAGAAATTGTTAAAGAAGAATAAATATATTCTTTTTGTATGTAATGAATTCATTTTTGTTAAACCTTTTAACGAATAATTTCCCATCGGCTCAAATGTAATCACCGCACAAGCAAATCCAATGCGATTCCACCCTTCATCGATACTACATCTCGAACTCACCACACCACCAGTCGTGCACAGTTCAGTGTTCACCTCAGCAGCGCCATGTTTATTCCGAAAAATCTGACACTTCACTCAACTCGAAGAATTTTGTTGTTTGATGCGTTCGATGTCAAACTGTCGCGGAACCCGAGTGCGTAAAGTTTCGTCGTCTCTCGCTCCCAGCAACGACAATTCGACAATTGTTTTCATTAACTCGTCAGTTCAGAGAATACCAAATAGAACTGTCATCTAAACAATTTGATTCACTCGTTCCTCCGCTTGCTGCTGCCGGAAAATTCCCAAACGCGATTATTGCAAAATCATTTCGCCGTAATCATGTGAACAAAAATTCAAGTGAGAAGAAGAAAAGAAGTTCCACTTGCATCGGTGACGGTCCTCAGTCGGTCGGTCGTTGTGACATCAAGTGTCAAAAGGTATCGGGGGTTCGTGAAAGTGTCAGAAAAGTTGGAAAACAAGAAAATTAAAAATCAAATCGCCCTCGGATCCCCTCTGACCGTCGCGGTCGCCAAGGAGTGAGTTCTTTGATTTTTCATTGTCGTCCAATTGGTTTTATTTTCATTTGTGTTTGTGTTTGTTTTCATTCGCGTGGTTTACTGCCCCGCGCACCGGGGTCGAAGGGGCCGAACGCCCTCGGGCTGAGTTCTTTTGTTTCCATTCGTTGGATTTGCTTCGTTTTCGGGCTATTTTCGAGTGCAAATCAAAACAAACAGCTTTTCACGGGTTCCCGGAACGCTGTAGGTTCCAGACGCCAGCGAAGTAAGAGAGGTAAGTGGTAGTACGTCAGAGTTTGAGTGAGATTCCATGAAGAAATGTTGATGGTTCATGCCTAGTCGTTGTCGTTGACGTCTGGTGTAAAGGGGGGAGCGATGCAAGTGTTACGAAACGACAAACATGTGTTTGATGTATTCGCATGGACGACGCTTGGGGCCGTTCGTGTATATTGCGAAATAGATGGGCGAGGGAGATGCACACTGACACTGGCAGTGAAGAGGCGACGCAAATAAAGCCACACGGTCTCGGTGGCGTCGTTAGTCGTGATTTTTACCATGAAGCTTCATATGCCTGTTGGCTGCTGTTGTTGCGGTTGTCCACCAGCTGCAACCTACGCACGCAATCAATGGTTGTACACACATAGTAGGATCCTAGCGTATACAATGCATACAGTGGTGCACGGAAAATGTCAGTCACTCTGTAGGGTAATTGTGTTTGTGCCATTGTTGATGCTGCAATGGGTTAGGATGCGGCGGACAGGTAGATTCGATCAGAATACAAAGGTCAGTTGGATGTGTTTGGTTATTCCGTGGAGAGGGTATGTCGAATGGAAGAGGGTGGTTCAACGAAATTGCTTTTTGTGTGGATTATATGGTCAAAAGTGAAATTTTAACGACATGTGTCCCAATTAGATACGGAACACGGCTTTTACGCATCAAATAAACTGGTGATCAAACCAAATTCGTCTTAATTTCGTATTCATCCAAGGCTAATCGGACGGTGAAGGTAGGTATGTCTGGGATGAAATCATAGTCAAGATCGATTAGGTATTGACTTGTACGAGTAATTATCCCAACAAAGAGCTGGGACGGCCAACACTTTGCTCCACTTGAATTACTGAATGAATCGAGACAGATCTCATTCACTCTTACAGACCCTTGATTACGGAGAATTTTCAGTGACTAACACTGTTGCTATTGGACTGTTACACAAAATCTTTCTAAGAAGCTAAAAGTCTGTAGACTTTATGTTTTCAATGACATTCGGCTTACCTTTGTTAATGACCCAGCCCAGAGTCTAACACAGGCCAAACTCGCGTCCTTGGCTTTGGTCCCTGTGTAAGCGACACCTCCTAGAACCGCATTTTAAAAAGAACTGCGATTTCTCTGAATCTTCGAAAAACTGTCATCGGAACCTTAATTGTTTCGGGCTTATGGGTAGGTATTTAGCCATGTTGTCTAGTTAAGACATTTTTGTAGTTTAGTTTTTGACAAACGAAGGTTTTTGTCCACGATGTGGTCTTATTCAGCGCCTTGAATTGTTAACACAAAGTCTTAGGAAGGGTCTCTCTAAGAAGAATTGAAATGATTTTCTTAGAGTATCCAAAATAAATGGATCCAAATGGCATGTACTCCACTATTATTAACAATTATTCGCCATTTATTTCGGGATTTTTAATCAGGAAACTGAACCCAGTGCTTTCCAAAGTGTTATTTTGAAGGCATCTCAGTCCTTAGCTTAACTAGTTCTGCCGAGACCGGAATGTGATGGTAAGACATATTAGGGTGCTACGCAAAAAAATTTCTGCCGAAAACGACCAAGTATGTAGAAGAACAGTTCACGAATCTTACACTAACTATGGTAAAGCCATCATTATTCAGGACTTTTTGACTAAAGTCATAGAACCATCGGCTAAGCCCTGGCTTGCTAGGGCCCGGCTGACTTTTTCCTGTTCTGAAAGGAAAATTACCACCTAAAGAAAGGCGTTTTGAGTCAATTGAGATTTATAATAAAAATTCACTGAATGAGCTGCAAGTCACACCGCAATCAGTCCTAGTTGTATCACTTCCTTTGAAAGCGGCAAAATAACTTTTGATAAGACAGCTGCTCTCAAGTTATTTGCATTCAGTGCCATCTATCGTCCAAAAAACAACTTCTTCTCCAGCCCTGGGGAGTATAATTCCCCGGCTTAGGCATTCGGTCTAGGCTTACAATTCCTGATAATATCACCGACCTTCAGACCTTTGCAAGAATACGAAAAAAGGCCTATATTTCGCGTTCTTTAATGAAGAGTTATTCAGTTATTGCTGCTTACTTCTTACCATCCCTAGGTTTGCCTTTGATTTCGTCAGAATTGTTATTTTTTATAACTTTTTCCGCGTTCATCATCTAAGGGAACCCTTTTGAAACGTGTAACATTCTCTTTTCGACGTGAATATGACTCCCAGGGACCTACATACAGTTATGATTTTACCTGTTCAACCATCGTCCTATAGATAGTTCTGTTGGACCTCGACTTGCACCTAAGATTTTTCTGAAACGAGGAATAGAACGTGCGATCGTAGGAAAGAGCTTTTTTTTAGCGCAGGTTCAAGAGTTACACCCTTATGGTGCTTGTCACACAACCTGGAAGTGGTGCAGATGGTTTGTGTCGGAGATGTTCGTTCACTACTTTCTAGGGGTGGTTGTCCTAGGTAGGATTCGAAAGATTCCACTGAATTTGTCGCGTTAGTTGTAATTCACACTAACTTTTCTTGTTTCCATTAGGTGTTATATTGGAAATGCGCACACAGAGTATGAAATTTGAAGTGGTCTTATACTAGTATTGCAGAGAGCGCCTTGGCGCAGTGGGTAGTGTGTCGGCCGCTGACGCATGATGAGCGAGTTCGGATCCCGATAACACCAACGCCATCAAATGATTATTTCTGGGCCTCTCTCCTCGGCGGGGTACTGGCAAAACCCCCCGTTGTAAAAAGCTTCTCGGCTCTCGCCGTTCGGAATCGGCATTAAACAATAGGTTCCGTTCACTTGTGTGGAAAACAAATCGCACACAACATAAGTGAATAAAAGAAGCTTGGCCTCTGGCTCTTCATGAGCTTGTAACGCCATCTAAGGTGTCTGTCTGGCAGTACAATGGACCAGTATTTGTGTCTGAGTGCTCCAACAGATAGCAGAAGCCTCAACAAAAAAAAAAAAAAAAAAAAATACTAGTATTGCGAGTGTTATTCATTCATCAACTGATGTTGTTGCATAGTTTTTCTCTAAAGGAATTGTTCTTGGCTATGGACAGACTTGAACTACAGACCTTTCGCTCAATAGTCGGGGATGATTACCAATGCACCTATCCCCAACTATGTAAGGGTCATGTGGTCGGTTAACGAAATCGCAGGCAGTCTGAAAATCGCTTTTGGTAGTCCAACAGGTCTGTAGGCGGGAACCAATAATGGCTACTGAAAAAGTTGAAGTCAAATAAAACTTTTCAATATCTCCTTTACGACCATTGGCTAGACTGAGATTGAATTATCATCTCATTGCAAAATTGTCACATTTACCCAAACATTTCGGTAGTACATCTGAAGTTTAGGTCTAGTGTATAATGTACTCACCCCGTTTGAGGGTATAGCTAGGAATTCGTCGAATTCAATTAGGCCTCCCACAGACTAATGCTCTTCAAACCATCTACCAACGGCTCTGAATCCATTTCATTGAAATGGTAAATGGCCATCACAGTGTTCGATTTAGATGTGACTTCAATATTGCTTTCTTAGCTTACTCCGAAGTCCCCCAAGGCAGCTGCTTAGGTCCACTTCTTTTTATTTTTACCATTGAAATGGTCATTAAACATGTGCCATTGTACGCCGACTTCAAGTTCTTCAAGACTATTTCCTTGGAACATGACTCTTTCCTTATTTAATCGAATCTCAATCGTTTTTCGGTCTGGTGCTCCGAAAACTACTTGAAGTTTAGCGTTTCTCAGTGCCAATCTATCATTTTTCACCGAAACACATCATATATAACTATTTTCCGTTTCTACTTTCTCCGCAATCAACCCATTTCCATGGTTAAGGTGATCCGCGACCTAGGCATATGATGTGACTAGTAAAGGGTCAAATGGGTCTAAGGAATTCTTCAATCCGTCTACATAACCTTTGCTCGCTCTCCTTCTTAAATTCGACTTTTGAGTGTGGTCATCTTACTATCCCTTTCACATTTCTAGAATTGAAGTTTTTTGCTAAAGCTGACAACGTTACTTGGAGCTGGATCTTAGGTATTAAGAAAGCCTTGGGTGTGACAAGGATCATGTGTCACAGCAGACAACATGATCGCGTTTCATCATTGCGCATGGTTGCCCGGTGTGGTTTGATGTATCGCCATTTCATATGGAATCGATTCGTGTGTTCGAGAGACAGCGCCTTAGGGTCTGTTTTAAAATGGTCTGAACGGTAGAGTCCCAGTGTATTTAATGTTCTTCTAATAAGGTTCCATACGACGGAGTAGGCCTAACTATAATGATTCGGAAGTACATTGCAAGGACTGTGACTAACGACAATAATCTGTTCCCAGGCCTTACTAACTACCTCAATTATAGATACCACGAGGGCATACTTCGGTCGGCCCGGTAATTTTGTACCGCCTCTGGGGCGCCAGGGATAAACGGCACAACCACGTCTGGTACGCTGACAGTGCTCCCATTTGGTGGATTGGGATCTCGTCATTCTTCTTCTTCTTTCTTCTTTTCCTTTTTTTCCGGCGTCGTTATGGTCAGAAGTGTAGGACCATAACCTTCCCACTTAACTGCATTCCTACTGGTCCGCCATTTGTTGCTAAAAAACAAGTCTTTTTGCTGGTTGTCGGTGCGTTACCTCGCCCTCTTTGCCTTTTAGGAAGATTTCGGGCTTGCAGTGTGAGTGAGATTACGAAGCCTTGTCTCGGAACCAAATCCACAAGTGCTAACCAACCGATTATATTTAAGATTACAAATAAGCAGTTTAAGGCAGGATAACTATTAGAATAAGAAAAAAAAATTAAGTTTTTTGCTACAATTTTCCTAGAGATTCAGATTTTGAATTAATATATATTAAAATGAAGACTGCCCGCGCAGGGCTAGTATGACACTTTAAACATTCAGATATTTTTTAAATTAGATTAAAATATTTTTGTCTAGGAAATAAGAACTAGTCGGTCTAGGAAATCTTGGTCTCTTCTATCAATCTGCTCTCCGTACCTCCTATAGCTCCAATAAACCTATTTCTTATGATGCGGACTGTTCCTTTCCTCATGACTATTTCGATCCCAGTACTCCTTGCTTAGAATTCTGTCTTCTCAATCGCCTTCTTTAACCCCCATCATAGCTAAACTAATATTTTTAAGTTAGTTTAACTATGAATTGAATATTGCTCCCACCAAAATGAATAGAAATAGTTATCAAGGAAACCTTACCGGACAGCGTGAGGCCTGTTAAATATCTGAAGTCTATTTTTCCTAGGGTCTATACCGGCCACAGCAGCAGTTTGACTACCAGAATTCTTTTCAGCCAGTATCTTCTGAATTCCTGAGTGTTTTTTGGTGATGTGATATTTAATGCCACAAAATGGTTTGATCCTATTGCCCCATTTTTTCTACACTAGTATGCCCTGCAATCTAATGGAGGATTGATTCTTAGCTTGTTGGTTTTTCAGAGGGAATGCTTTACCAATTTGTAAGTGGGGAGAAACTTTTAGTTGATTACCCGTTTATTGCTATTTCGTGTATTTTTTTTTTCAAGGCAAGAATCTAGGTCCCGTCCCAAAGACTTCTGCCCCTATTCTCAAATCAATTCCTGACCCCCCTGAATGTTATTTCACACAGTTCTTGTTTAGCTTACAGCTTTCGGGTGTCCCATATGAAAGTTGATTTCACAAATTGAATTTCTTAATGCCGTCATCCCTGGCCCCTGGTGTTGAGCATGATATCAAATTCTTCCGATGACATGTATTTTTTTTTACTTGCTCCCCTCTTGCTATTCTGGAGATTTCTCTATTTGCAGTTTACTTTATACCAAGGATAAGCGGTGTTATGTCCATAGTACCCAAGGTATGGAACATGCTCTCATTGCCCGTGATATGCTCTTCGGTCGGTACTTTTGATATGAGCAATCGCATCGTTAGTTTCATATTGGCGACATACTTTCTGTCGAAAATAACCAAAACAAATTAATTTGGCTCCTTCAAAATTTTATATTTTTTCCATAGATTTTTATTAGATTTTCCGGGAAAGCTTTCAGTTCTCTCAGCGAATCTACTTTTATGTCTTGAATTGACATAAAAGTGGTCCCATGAAGTTGGAATTTCGAAAACTTGATAGCATTTTTGGTTAAAATGTCACTCACGGGGATGGTGCATTAGAGTGATGCAATCTCCAGGAATTTTTCTGTCACACCATCATGCAAATCGGAAAAAAAACAGTGATTGTTGTTGGATTGCTTGCACGCTGTACTCGTAAACCCAAGCCTCACCTTGTTCGTGATACGTTCCATGTATCTAGCGTTCGAATTGACTTATTCTGCTATGTTTGCAGCAATTCTTTTGCGGTTATCCAGCTAAAGAAAATTCAGCTCTTTGGGAATAAATCGTGCTGCGACGCCTCTCATGCACAAAGAATTAATTAAAATGTGGGAAACTGTTGTTCAGAAAATAAGGCGACTTTTTGAATCTCGCGAAATAGGAGCAATCGATTTTTGTTATGTTGGTACACAGGTGAGGCTTGGCAAGTCTTCTCTGAGCGAAAAAAAGTATAAGCTCTTCACAGAAGGGGGGAAGGATGTTAACGACGATGTCCGCCGTGGACGGCTCAGCACGTTAAAAAAAGCTGCAAACCGTTATGAAGATTGGTCTAATCAGTATCAGAGAAGTTGTTGAGGATATTGGTTCGGAAATTGCTCACTTTTGACCAAAAATAACCGCCGCTGAGCATCGCTTAGGAGCTGTTGAATGATGTGAATAACGACCCAGATTTGTTTAAAAGGTTCATCATTGGGGAGGGAACGTAGGTATGTGGTTCTGACGTAAAACCAAAGCCGAATCATCCAAATAGAAGCGACCAGAAGAGAAAAAAAAACGTCGATTTCGGTCACATGTGAAAGCATTGCCCAATGTTTTCCTCGATTACAATGGCGAGGTTCATGAGAAGATTGTATCGTCAATAAGGAATAAAACCTTGAAGTAATGCGCCTTTAACGTGAAGCAATACGAAGAAAACGTCCGGATTTGTGGGCTGTTGCATCACTCGTTTTCTCGTCACTCCTTACTCATCGTCCAAAACAATACCATAATCATGCCTCTGCCACCGTCTTCACTGGACTTATCCCCCAGCTATTTTAGTCTCTTCCCAAAACTAAAACGACTCAAGTCTATACCAAAAAGTCCATATAAGGAGTGCTTTAAGGATTGGAAAAAGGACTGGCGCAAGTGTATTACGAGGGTGGTCCTACAAAAGAAAAACAAACATTTTGGAGAAATGGCGATTTATTTTTGAATATAGTCTCCTTTTAGCTCGATACACTTGATCCAGCGATGCTCCAACTTCTTTAACCCGTCTGAAAAATACGTTTTCTCGAGGTCTGCAAAGTGGGCCTCCGTGGCGGCGATGTGAGCCGGTGCGTTATCATGGTGGAAGAGCACTTTTTTCTTCGCCAAGTGGGGCCGTTTTTTCTTCAATTCGGCGTCGAATCTGCCCAATAATTTGGCATAGTACAGCCCTGTGACCGTTTTGCTCTTCTCCAGGTAGTCGATGTGGGTCATACCTTGTGAATCCCAGAAAACGGTGGCCATCACCTTTCCGGCCGATGGGACAGTCTTCGCCTTCTTCGGAGAGTCTTGGTCTTTGGTGTGTACCAGTGGATCCATGCTTCGTCGACTGTCACGAAACGACGCAGAAACTCCTTCGGATTGCGCTTAAACAGCGTCAAACACTGCTCTGAAGTGTTCTCACGGTTGCGCTTGTTGTCCGGAGTGAGCAAACGCGGCACCCATCGCGCCGACAGCTTTCTCATGACCAAAATTTCATGCAGGATATGACCCACACGATCTTTTGAAATGCCCACTGTCTCAGCTACCTCGCGCACCTTTAATCGGCGGTCTGCCAATACGAGATCGTCACGTTATCCTCCGTGGTAGCCGTTTTCGGGGCACCTGGACGTGGCTCATCAAAAACCGACGTGCGACCACGTTGAAACTCGTTAAACCAGTTTTTGATTGTCGCCATAGAAGGAGAAGAGTCACCGTGCACAGCATCCAAACGCTCTTTGATTTCGCTGCGCGATTTCCCTTCCAAAAACAAGAATCGAATCACCGACCGATATTGCTCTTTTTCCATTTTTCTAAAATCCGCTGTCCGATCGAGTCCGATCCGGCATTTCGACAGTAGCCTTCTACTAGAATGTATTGCACGATAGTAAGTTGCTCTTGCGATACTGGCGCCATCTGGCGGTGAAGCTAAGTACTTATCGGACCACCCTCGTATACCTGAGGAGATTACTTTGAAAGGGACAATAAATATTGACGCATTAATAAAGGTTTTTCGAGAAAGAATGAAAAGTCACCTTATTTTTTGAACAAACCCTGTATTTTGACATCAACACCGAGACCTTCTTAGCCTGCTAAACCCTTGTCGGTCATGAGGTCGTGTGTTGTTTTGGTCATATTTCACTTTTTTACAGTTTTTTGTCCAGGTACACTGTCGGACGTTCTCTTTCCCTGGTTCTAGCGTTGTGACTAATTATTTTCAATCGGAAAAGTTTGCTTTTTGTTCAAGGTACTACTCTATTATAGTAGCCGTCCGGCGCCATATGGCTCGATGGATCGTTTGATGAAGAATATTTTTATATTCATTCCCGACAGTGTACTTCTAGGCGTATTTTCTCAAGGAGTACATTGAATACTAGGCTCTACAGTAGAGGTCCTAAAACTTCCTCTTGTTGACAACCGTCCTGATAAAATTGTAGGTGATCTGCCGTCCATAAGTTCTACGTATCATAATACTGTAGTTACAGTGGAATTCTCTTCTATTCAAAGTAGTTTTGGTCGCCTCATGCCAGAAATGCACAAATTACTATTTCCCTGGCGTCAAGTAAAGGGTTTTTTCAATAAGGGCGGGTAGATTTTGAAATGGAATCAAAGAAGCTCTGTGTGAGGCAATAAAAAATTTCCATTTTTTTTTCCAAAAAAAGCCATTTTGTATGAAATATGGCAAATGTCCGAGTGGTTCAATTTTCAATTACTCTTCGGCATAGTTCCGGCTAAATTTGAGCGATGGCCCGTACTAGTTCACTTTAAGGGCTTCGGGCGATTGCGGTTTATTCGCATAGACCTGCGACTGCAGGAAATCCCACAAGAAAAGTCTAGTGCGGTTAAATCGCATGACCTTGGTAGCTAATTCACGTCACCTCTGTGAGGAATAACCTTACCCTCCAATCGTTCATGCAGAATTTCAATCGTCCGCTGTGTGGTACGTAGCCCCGTCCTGCTGAAACCATATGGTTCAATTTGGAGAAATTGGTTATCGTCGTTCTGTAGCGCTCACTATTGACGGTGACCGACTTACCAAGGTCGTTACACCAAACGTTAACTTTTTGAAAATGCCTTGTCACCTGGTGAGCCTCGGGTGGGGCATCCAAAAATGCACCCTGTCCCTAAAGATGATTTTTCCGCCCAAGTCTCGATGCAAATTTCCTCAAGTTGAAGTATGCGAAAGGCCGATTTCTTCTGCTGTACACTTTCACAAACCGCGGCGATGTTCTCGGCTCATCTTGCGTTCTTTTGAACTGTTCGTTTTAAATTTGACCACCAAATGTTGAAGAGTCGACTGTGAAGTATTTCAATAATAAACAACAGATTTGGCAGATGTCACCAAAACAACTTCGCCTCGCCAATTGAAAAACAATGAATCTGCCTACTCTGCCAGCATGTTGTTGATGATGAAGTTGGAACCTATTATACGATTATAAGAATATTCAGTGTAATCGATGTAAGGTTTGATCGGTCTATAGGCTTTATAGGTCCTGTTGGATTCTTATTCCATTTTTTACATGAAAACAACCTTTGCCGAACCTTTCACACTTTGTTTTTGTATTGATTGGACTCCCTACCATAAAAAAAGGAAATCAAGGCTCGACCCTTGAAGCGAAACATTCCGCTGTTTTATTACATTACTTTGTTGCCCCTCCATCCCTTATTGCAGCCATCAAAACCGAACAGAATCCACCAGTCCGTAACGACACTTGTCCAGTGGAACACGCGACAATCTGACAACATGGGAAATCACCGGTCGCCAGTCCTTCATCCATTCCTCGACAATCTGTTAAATATTTTCGACATAAGTCCAAAATCCATTTTCCGAAAAATTCCAGCCGCCCACTCATCCCGTCAATTGCATTCCTCACATTAAATTAAAAATAAAAAAAAAAGATTCCTTTGTTCCTTTCCGATCCTATCACCACTAAAGCATGCCCGAGATTACATTGCGTCCTATTAATCCTGTTCGTGGAGGAAAATTCCGCATCGACCGTGGGCTACGTGCGTGTGTCCCAAAATCAAGACCAAATTACATAAACACATCTCGAAATTCACTAAAAGCAATTCTTATTGAAATTTTCCTTTTTATTTTTCAATTCCAATCGAGAGTGAAGAGGCGGATGGAGGAGGAGAAATAAATTCTTCCGACAATTAAGAAGTTTTTCTCATTCTCCGGTAAAGTTGAAGACTCGGCGGAGCGCTGTGTCGTCGACTGTCAACTGCCTGTTGTTGCTAACGCATATGAATGGCTGTTTGTTCAGAAATCAATTTCCCAGCGATTCGTTCCCATGGAACGCGTGCGGTATGCAAGATTAACCGTGTCCCCATAAAGTTCTCCCGCCAGCGTGCTACACATGCCTCTGTGTTCTAATGGAATGCATATTTAAATTTTTCTTTTCGACTTAGTTTGGTTCGGTCGGTCGGATCAGGTTCTGGTTTGTTTGGAAACAGCAGGGTGAAGGTATTTTGATGGCTTTTTTCGATACTAACCTATCGCCCACGCTCGAGATGGAAATTCAAATTATTGTCGTAAACAAATAGGAATACTCGGTGAGTACTGGTGTTCGTTCGCTAGGTTGCATGAATCTTGGAGCAAAGAAAACGAATTAACTCATTGATTCGAGACATCTTATTGAATTAAGACCCACCCTGTAGATAAGGGAGTAACTGCCATAGAAGTTTTACAAATCGAAGCCGATCCGAGGAGATTTGGCAGCACTTCCTTCTTTGACATTTGACATACCCGTACACCGCTCCTACTCCCCAACGCCACGGTGTTGCCGTGCTTGTTTCCGGGGATCAGCTTGGAATTTATATTCAATCTCCATAAATGCACTTTGACATGCAAATACGGGCGGGAGACAGTCAGCAAGCCACCGAACGAGATATGCAATTCAAATGAGCAAAAAGAAGCTCCAAGGAGAAAGAAAAAACAAAAAAAAAAGAAGTAATAACGCTCACGGAGGTGCTGTATGGAGCGGCGGATCGACTGGCGGGAGGCGTGTTGGGGACGCGAAGGATTTCGTTAGTTTCGCAGTAGTAGCATGTCTTATGTCATTCTGTTTCACATCCGAAGGGAGTTGCTCGACTCGAGTGGTAGTGTCGTGTAGTGTACTTAAAGTCGCGACGACGACATCGTAGGAGACGTGTACTAGCTAGTACAAGTGGAGCTATGGGACTGATGCACTATACCATTTACCGAAGACGACGGGCGTAAGGGGCAGAGGCAAAGTCAAAGGGAAAAACGCAAAACTGCCTGAAATTATAGGACTTTGAATGAAAGTAATGACTTTAAGTGAACTACGATGACGAGACGGGCATGGCTTGAAGGGCATCACCGTTGTTGTAGTTTACTTTTTGATTTTAGTAGCTTGGAAGTAATGCCTTTAGGTTGTGCTACAAGTGACAAACGGGCATTGGTGGAAGAAGTTTTCTGTTTTCTGGGAAAGGATTCCAATTTGAAGTTGAATGACGTCAATCGCGGGAAAATGAAATTATGGGACTTGTCTGCTTCCATTAGCCTTTACGGATGGAGTTGTCTTTTATTTGGGACTTTTGTTTGTTGAAACGGAAGTTGCGATAGTTATTCTTACTCAGCTTATAGGAAATAGAGCGTTAGATAAAAACGACTTGTACTTCAACAGCACAGCTATGTTCTATGGAATCTATTCGTGACGAGTATTGCGTTGTTTTAACAACGAACAGTAATAAAAGGACATTCCTTCCTTAGCTGCTGATACGTTAGGAATCAACTTGTAAGTCGTAGAATCAAAGTGTCCTGAAGACTCTTTTACAGGACGCTTTATATCTTTTCTTTTTTTAAATGGAACTATTCATTGGGTTGAGATCCTGCACTCCTAATATTTTTTTTTTTTTTTTTTCTGCATATAACGCGTGATCCAACTTGAGGTGTCATTTTAAATTTAGAGCCACTGTTGATCTGCAAACATTCAACTGCAATTGCAACGACTTTTGATAAGTAAAGATTTGAAGTTTATTATTATTAAATAAATTATTTAATTATTATTATTAAATAAAAATCGAAGGTACCTTTACTGAGTCTAAAGCTGAAAATCACGCTTTGTCATCAGCTCGCTGCATACTCCCCCAACGGAAACTGCGACTGAAACCATGAAGGCAACTCGGCGTAACTAGTTGGTTAATTGGGCAACGACTGAGGCCATTGAATTTGCTGTGGCATCTTTTGATGGCTTTAAGTCGCCAGGTACTGATGGGATATACCCTGTTATGCTGCAAAAAGGTATAAGACAGTTGCTTCCTACTTTGAAAAGAATTTTCACTTCTATTTCTTGGCGTGCGGTTAAATTCCCCAAATAGGGAAAGAACATTAATCAACCGCCGAGGGTTTTACACCAATCAGTCTAACATTCTTCTTGCTAAAAAGCGTGGAGTGACTAGTAGAGTTGTACGTGCGCAAGAGATGCGTCAGGCTTATAAGCGCGGAAAATCCTGCGAGACTTTGTGCTGGACATTTTCATCGACATTGAGGGAGCTTTTGATAACACGCAACTTGTAATGCATGTGTAACGCTGCTAGACGGCATGGCGTAGGTGAAGCACTGGATCAAGCAAAGCTTGTGCATAGGACATTATTCGCTGATGCAGGCCTCAAACAATGTGTCAAATCTGGCGTAAACAGGGGCTGCCCCCACGGTGGCGTTCAGTCTCCGCTGTTATGGTGCATGGTGGTCGACTCTTTGCTCGATGCTCTCGATGCTGTCAATGCTCAAAGCCCAAGCGACGCTAAATGTGATCGATGACTGGTGCACGAGTAATGGGCTGTCGGTTAATCCTCTTAAGACTGATGTCACCCTCTTCATGAGAAGGAGCATTATTAAGCTGGTGCTTAAAGACATTCCCATCCCGATATCCAAGGAAGCTAAGTACCTGGAAGTCATCTTAGATAGCAAGCTTCTTTCGTCAAAGCATGTTGAGTCAAAAACCACCAAAGCGCTGTCAGCCTTTTGGCAATGCAAAAATGCTTTTGGCAAAATATAGGTTCTTATCTCCGAAAAAGGTGCTCTAAGCCTACACGGCAATGTTAAGACCGATAATCTCACATGCTTCGGTTGTCTGGTGGAACAGGCTAACACACAAACACGTCGTGGCCTCTTTCACCAATCTCCAAAGAGTGATTTGTCTCAGCTGTACGGGGACTTTCCCCAGCACACCGGGCGCTGCCCTAAATATTTCTGTTCTTAAATTAATTTTTTTTACTAAAAAAAAACGTTTTCGAGTGATTAAAATTTTTATTTAGAC
The DNA here is from genome assembly GCA_958301585.1 of Merodon equestris. Classification (NCBI taxonomy): domain Eukaryota; kingdom Metazoa; phylum Arthropoda; class Insecta; order Diptera; family Syrphidae; genus Merodon; species Merodon equestris. The sequence goes on from OY284414.1 coordinate 107,279,561, forward strand.
GTTTAAATTTTTTTCTGTTAAGTGAAAAAGATGATGATGATATCCGTCAAAGGGCTGCCGACAGTGTTGGTACACATTTGTACCCGTTTTATAGCATTTTCCATGACTTTCCGCAAGATTTCAGGTGATAGGTTAAGGGCGTCTGAGGCTTTTTGTCATAAATCCGTGACTTCAAGTAGCCCCAAAGAAAGAAGTCTGGGATAGTTAAATCGGGCGATCTTGCTGGCCATGCCAAGTCGCCAAAACGGTAGTCCAAAGGAACGGTTTTTATCGTCTGAGTGCTCCAGCAGATAGTAGGAGCCTCCAACAAAAAAAAGATCAGGTTGTCCACAGGTATTGTTTGAGGGTTGTTACTTCTTGAAAAATCATGGATTTGTCAGCAGTGTTACCTTCTATATGTCATCCTACAAACTTGTTGAGTGAGGTGTCTCTTGTATAAAAGAAAACGCATAACATAACTCGGACTTGAAAATTCAAATTCAACTCATTCGGTAAGGTCATGTGAAAATATCATCATCGTCACTAAGAGTGCAAGAGACATCCCTCACAGGAATTGGGTCTTCCCGTAACCACTTTGGGCAGCAGTTTGCATAAAGATGTTGACCTACAAACTAACAAGGTTCAAGTGATACAATAATGAAGCCACCAAACCATACAAAACATCAGAACATCGTACACAGTGTCGTTGACTGAGTGTTGCAAATAAATGCAGAGGATCATGGTTTTACATAAAAGCATTCTGAGTGATGAGTCTCATTTCCATTAGTTTGGCCCCGAAAACTTGAGAGAATTAGTGAAGCAGCTTCATCCACAATAAGTAACAATCTGATGCAGTGTCATTGGGAGTTGGAACGAAATTGCGGCATTTTTAATATTCAAATTCATTGTTCATCGCTAGCCGTCAGGATACGAATTCCATATCAGAATAACGCCTCGTTTGTAGATATTATCTATCGACAGGTCATGCATCATCGAGCGGAACAAGTGATAATCGCGCCGTGGACACGGTGGTTGAATTAGGACTCTGCGATTTCTAGGTGTATCCTGTGAAATCACTTGGGCTTCCAGCCATGTAGACTTTATCTCCCCAATCACTTTTGGGAAGAGAAAAAATTTCCGGAGAAAGAAATCCGAAAAAAAATCTGTGTTGGCACAGGCATAATTCCCGGATGTTTTCTTCGTTATTTGTTATTGTGTTATTCCTTATTGACCATACGACATTCCGGCAAGAACTCATTATGAACCACTCCATTGTAACCGAAGAAAGCAGAGAGCAAAATTTCCACGTTTCATTGAACTTGGGGTGATTTTTTCGATCTTGGCTCTTCTGTTCGCTTCCATTGGGATGATTGAGCTTCGATTTCGACGTTACAACCAGTGATGACCGGTTCTAGCAAACTGGGCGGTCATTCGCGTCATTCAACAGCTCCTGAATGAGGCTCATGCGAAGGTTCTTATAGTCAAAATTTACAAATTACGCAACAAACTTCTTTAACACACGTTTCATGCCTGAAATTTCTGAAAAAAATCCCTGACATGAGCCAAGCGATAAGTCAATATCCTCAGGAATTTCTCTGATAGCGATTTGACGATTCTCCATAACAATTTTTTTCACTGATCCAACGTTATTAGGGCGGGCATCTTTTCATCTTGTTCGTCTTTTCGGCTTGTTGTGAAGACCACCCTCAGACACCTCTGTTTTTGCTTATAGTAGTAGCCGAATGCCACCGTTAATATTGCGGGGCGTTGAATTACTTTATTTTATTCGTCACACAAAATTTAACACAACCACTCCGATTCTTTGAATTGCAAGAAATCGCCAAGTACACCAAAACACGTCAAACCTTTCTTAAAAAAACAAACTAAATATCCAAAATGATTGATAATGTCAATATGAGTTAAGGAACGTGTACCACCATAACAAAAAAAAAAATAGAAAATGGAATATATTTTTAGCTCACGAAATCCAAAAAAATTACATTATTTATTGAACAAATCTTGCTTACTGAAACCGATGCCTAATGACCACTGTTTTACGGAATATACTTTGCGAAGATAATAGATGAAGAAAGTTCTACATTTGTCATCGCATATATTTCGAAAACTATGCTATCGCACCCGTTTCAATGAATGCTTTGCGTTACTGAAAAATGTTGACTAATTTTTTTTTTTTGCCCGAAATTAGTGCTATGGACCTTTATAATTTGGAGACTTTACTTGGTCGCCGAATTAATGCTATTTAACACCATAAAACTTGTCCCTTGTGAATTATGTTAAAGATAAAGTCCACGCTTGTGCGCCACTAACAATTTACGCACTAATATAAAATATCAGACAATCACACCAGAAGCATGACTATTTTCAAGCAGGACGAAGACGGATATTTCGTGAATATATTGCACTCCATTACTAACCTCAGAATTTGTACTTAAGAATTCAGTAAAATTATCGCATCTTTTTAACAAACGGCTGACATTTTTCTATTGGTTTAAAATAACACCTTTTGTTGGATGACCCTATACAAGATGTGTTCAATAAATAAAAGGAGTTTTGGTTTTTGAAAATAATTTAATAAACTCACCGACATCAATGTAATCCCCTCTGAAGTTGTTCTTCTTCTTAGATGGCGCTACAATCCGGTGTGAATCTGGGCTTCAACCAACAAGCGGCTCCAGCTGGCACGATCTTTTGCCAGTTGTTTTCAGTGCCATGTTTCCATCCTATGCCCAGTTGGTTAAAGTCCCCTTCCACCAGTGTGCGCCACTTTAGATTTGCTCGTCCTCTGCTGCGTTCACCCTCAAAGTTGGATTTGAAGACTCTTCCGGCCGAAGCTGTACATGGTCTAGCCATCGGAGACGTCGTACTAGGCCGATGTCGCTGTACAGCCCGTACAGTTCGTCGTTGTATCTTCTCCTTCCCTCTCCGTTTAACTTTATAAATGAGACCATAGATTGGACGCAGAATTTTCCTCTCGAAGCGACCAAGGGCATCCTCATCCGTTTTCGTTAAGGTTCAGGCCTTTGCGCCCTAAAGGAAGACCGGGATGATCAGCGATTTATATACATAGTGCTACCTTGGTTTTTCGAGAGAGGACTCTACTTCTCAATTGCCTCTTGAGCCCAAAGAAGCAGCGCTTGGCAAGAGTAATTCTGCGTTTGATCTTAGCGCTGGTGTTGTTGTCGCTGGCCACTAGTGAGTGAGTGTTTGGATGACAACATATATTTGGTTTTACCCTCGTTTACCGAAAGACGCATTTTAGCTGCTCCTGCTTCAATGCTTTTGAACACCTCATTCACGTCTCTCTATGCTCGCCCAATTTCGTCAATGTCATCCGCGAATGTGCAGACTTGAATGGATTGTACCCCTTGTGTTGGCCAGTGAGTCTCGTATGATCTTTTCAAGCACGATGTTGAATAAGTTACATGCCATTGCGCCACCTGACCTAAATCCTTTTTTAACATCGAAAGTCTCGGTTAATTCGCTACCGATCTTAGTAGTAGTACTAGTTGTCCGCCTTCATCCCTACAGGCGTCCGCTCTGGCTTTATAGCCGTGGCATGTTCGTTTTATTTTTTCGTAAAACTTACGAGCGTCATTTCTGTGGTAGCATCTCTCCATCTCTTCGAACTCACTCTTTTCGTGCTCTCTTTTTTCTTTTGTAAAAGCGTGTGTTCCTCTGCTCGTAGAGCTCACGAGCGGCTCTCGTCCGTCTATGTAGCACGGCTTTGTAGGTGGTTTGCTTTGCTACATGGGCTTTGCATTGCTCATCAAACCAGGCGTTTCTAGCTGGTGGCGGTTTGAAACCCAGTACATCAGAGGCAGCGTCTCTGATGGCGCGCTGGCAATGCTTCCACCGTTGTTCTGTGGATTGTGCCGGTGTCACCGGACTCTGCCAGAGGTTGAGGAAAACTCGATCGGCGAAGATCCTAGCGGTCTCCTGCGATCTTAGCTTTCCGAAGTCAAACTTTTGTTGTCTTGCTCGACTCCGTAGCATCCTTGATATCCTCATTCGTGCCTTGCCTACATCCGCACACTCCAGGTGCAGACTCGCAGATTGTTTCGTTTATATGGGTCGTCAACATTGTATCCGTCCGTATGCGAGGCTTGTTGTTGTTTCGTAACAATATTTGTTTTCCGTGATAGGGATGTCAACCCTAAGCGCAACCCCCAACCTTGAGGGCCAGGTTCGCTGCACACATTGGTTCACTACCTGACGGATGCCAGGCCAGCTATCCAGGAGAGGCCGCGTGGAGGCTGTGTGTCAGCTTGGATTGAGCAGGGACAGAAATCGAAGCATGTGTTTGCCGTGTTAAACATGATCAACTCCTTTGCTCTGTGTGCTCGCTCCTTCACTCCTTTGCTTTGCCCCTCTGAAGTTGTCCTCATTAAATATTATACTCGTATACCAGTCTTTCTAATACTGAACCCACTTCTAGAAAGCGTCTGTAGGATAGCCCATAGCTCTCTCAGCGATTTGCTTTTGGAAATCAAAAAGAAGTTATACATTTACCCGCTCCTTTCTATTTCAATTTGCCGTTAGTTTTGTTCGAAATTCAACAGTTTTGTTTAAAAAAATTAAGTTTTGAACAAATCCATACAAGTGACGTTGCTAATTGTGATGTGATCGTTTATAATAGTTACGATCACTTCTTTCATATTTTCACAGATCCTTCACTGGCTGTGATGTCCAGGATATTGTCATCTTCATCCTTTCCCCGACCTTGTCGGAAACGCTTATATAACTCTAGTCTTACTAATGGCCGCCTCATTGCAAAAACCTTACTGCATTACAAAATTCCTTGTACTTTTTGAACATACTCCGCACATTGGAAATTTTACAAAATTCAGTACAAATTTGTTGAACATTTTGCTAAGACAATTGAAAAAGTTAAATGTTTTCTAGTCGACATCCGTATTATTTCGCCTAGCGATAGGCTTTAAGATAAGTTGAGTATGACCAAAATGTGCCTAAAAAACTCAAGTTTCAGTTCTATGGTGGTCGTGAAAGTCAGTCATGTCACATGTTTATTGCCTTAGATTTGAAAATAAGAAAATAATGATCTAAAGATAAATCCTACGAGAATAGCTGCATACTAAATGGCTTTTAAAATAGGTTTCGGGTCTTTGAGAACAAGATATAATATTTAGGAGAATCCATGGTGGAAAACAGGATGACGAAACAGGCGAATGGAGAAAACTACACAATTAGGAACCCGAGCCACTATATTTACCTACAAGCATTGTCCGAATAATAAGATCTTGTAGAACAAATGGACAGTAGACAAACAGTCAGAAGAATAATGAATTGAAAATCCGAAGCAAAAAGACCGCCAGAAAGGGCACGCCGTAGGTGGGAAATAATATAAAGATGGACCTTGAAGAGACGGAACAAACCAGCGAAACCTGGAAGGACCACACTCATAACAGGGGGCTGGGCGGGAGATTGTCAACGAGGCTCTAAATTTCCGAGTTCCAAATGACCGGTAAAAATAATAATGCCTTCACTATGACCGCTTTTGATTTTACTGATCCACCATTCGAGTCCCTACTTCGCCTTTTTCTCTTTTCTCCACTGAAGGATGACTACACCTTTAAGAGATAGTCCAAGACCAGACACCTTTTGTCTTCTGTATTACATCTACATATACTGCTGATCGGACATCCTTGTTATATGGGTTTTGCATGGCAAGAGTAGCATTCAACCTTACTGCATTGATGTTTCTAGAGCAGACTAACAACCAATAAGGTTACGTGTTTGATGTAACACGCATTGCATAACTTCACGTCTTGGGCGCAAGGCATTTTAACTAGTGGTCCTTGGAGGATTTCACAAATATTTACATATGAACGCAATCGATGTTTAAGTTTCCCGATTCAGAAGTCGGAAATTCGAAGCTGACACCTATTCATACTCTCAGAATCCATAAATCCAAAGGATACTTGCCCTGAAAGGTTAAACAACAATAGCTACGAGCACCCTCTCTCAATCGGTATTGTACACACTCGAAAGCATAAACGAATTTGAGATGAAATATATCGATATTCGACGACACCAACAAGGACGATCACATTGTTTCCCGTTCTATTGTCCATCGGATTGTGTTGACCGAGCTATCTCATAAACTTTCACACTTCAAAGCCCAATCTTTCTCTCTCCCTTTCTCTTCTCGGATTACCGGCCTAATCAAAGATATTACCAACCCATATCATCGCATCCATTCACCTTTCATTCTGGAAGGTCGCTTGAATGCCACCAAGGAGACAAGGACACAACAACGAAACAAAGAAGTCCAGGACCGTTTTTGAGAATTCACAGAAAAATATTATTTGTGTTTAGACCAACTGTTTTTTCTTTGCGGTCCCATGGACCGTCGTGGCCAATTTACCTGAATCGACTTAATCCTTTAAGGATTGGTCGACCTCGCAATACGATACGTCCGAGCAAATCTATCCAACAAAGCATTATCTACGGCGGCACAGCGGGGCATTCGTTTCGTATTTTCATTTCATTTCGTCCTTTGAGGCATGTCTTTCATTTTGTTGTTGTTTTGTAATCGACACCCTAAACTATTTACATCCCCAGGTATGAGGAAAGATCGCATGAATGGCAATGGCAACGGCTAGATGATAAACAAAAGGATTTCCGTACGAATTGTGGCTTTAAGGATTCACCTTCACCTTAATTACTAAAGGACCTTCGGTGCGACGTTGTACTCGTATGTTGGTGCCTACGTGTGTCAGTGTTACACCAAATAAGCCATATCCTTTGTTTATCCGTAATCTATTGTGTGTTTCAAGACTGTGCCCCACCGCATTGAGTCGATCTTTATTTCCCTGGTGACAATCTACGTTCCTCTCATTCGCAACAGAATTAGAACAGTGACACGATACACTAGCACCAGCATGCGGCTGTGTTAAGGACAAGGGTGGCTTGCAAATAGTCTGTATTCTCGTACATATGCGCTAGCAGTTCGAATGAATCCGGGGAAGGAAACCTCACGAGGATACTTGATTTCAACAGCTAATCCCGTCATCGACGGGCGGGCAACTTATGACGTACATAGTATCAAGACGTGTGTTCGATACCCCAGATGTTGTTGCAGCTGGAGGAAGTCTATCAATCGACAGTTGAAGGGTGTATACAAGAGGAACAACTCAACTCGAAAGCAATTCAATGTCCCGCTGACAATGCCCACTCAGCATGGATCAGTGAAGAAGTATTGCCTCCATGGCACGCACAGTACGCGTCCACTGACTCACAAATTTCATGCCGACGCACACCACATTTTTGTCGATTTTAAAAGATGCATTTGTTAGTAAAGACGGACTACACAGAGCTATGCCATTTGAGGTTTGAGAACGTCGAAGCAGAAGCGACTAAATTGAGGGTAAATGAGGGCTCAACACCAGAATCTTGACAAGAATGTTATTTGATAGATTTCATATCATTTATCTCGACTCATTAGTGGTAAGTGACAACGCAACTAGCACTAGGTTCAAGAGTATACGCTTTTAAGGTGTTTGTCACACAACTTGGATGGGGTGCAGATGGTTTGTGTCGAAGATGGTCGTTTCCTACTCTCCGGGGGTGGTTGTCCTAGATAGGATCCGAGATACTCGACTGAATTTGTCGCGTTGGTTGTAGTTCACAGTAACTTTTTGTTTTGTTTCCGTGTGATTAAGGTATTATATTGGAAATGCACACACAGAGTGAAGTGAACTTATACTGCGAGTGTTACGCCTTCGTCAGCAGTTTTTTGATCATCTCTTATTTCCAACAAATGTTGTTGCACAGTTTTTCAGTATAGGAATTGTTCTTGGCTATGGACAGATTTGAACTACAGACCTTCCGTTCAACAGTCGGTGATGATTACCATTGCACCCCGCTATAGGCAATTGAGAAGCACAGCCCTTTTCCCAAAAGCCCTCCCTAATCATCCCTATGCGTCACCACGGCGGCGTGTCGGCTTTGCCATTATCGAAAATGGATGAGCTTCTCTTGAGTGATTCGAAAGAAAAATCTTTGGCCACATTTGTATACAATAAATGGAGAGAAGATACGTCAAGAAATAGGCGGGCTGAAAAGCAACTTCGGCTTAGCTAGAGAATTACGATTTAGGTCCCTCGTGCGCGTCATCTAAAGACGCATGGACATTTTGTTTCACTTTTTAAACAATCACGGCTCAGTCAGTTTTTACTCACTATTGGTGTGCTAGGGCTAACTGGGCGCTTGTGATCTCTTAGGTCCTCACGGCTGACTTACAAAAGCTAAATAATCGGCAATTGTACCAAAATACTTTTAACCTCTTTGATAGTTGCGAAAATAGCTCTGGATGTTGAGAATGGCTGTTAACACCACGCACTATGGGGCGTATACGTAACATTTTCCAATTTTTGCACCTCCTCTCTTGTCGACTCTGTGGACAAGGATTCCCTGAAAGAAAAGCTTTAGACGTACTTGGATAGGTTAGATCTTAATGGATCTCTGCGTTATTTTTAAATCGTAGAAGAAGTTCTGGTCGCCTCCCCATAAGAAATAGTCTAAAATCGTCAAATTGCACAATCTAGCCAGCCAATTCAGCGGTCCAAAACGACAGATAAATTGCTCAATGAACTCATTTCTCAATTGGTCCATTGATTTGAGTGTAGTATAGAATGTAGTGCTGCCTTGCCGGAACCACATATTGATCATGTTCAGCTCGTGCATTTTGGGGTAAAAAAAAATCGAAAGCATTGTATAATAGCAGACGCCATTGACGGTAACGTAGTTCTCGGAGTCATCTTTGAAGAAGATGAGCCAATGATTCCGCCGGACCATTTCGTTTGCAGCTCTTGTAATGCCTGAGGTCGGACTAAATGCCTATTCAATCAAAAACGAATTTCGCCGCTGAAATAGTTTTTCGATAAAAAAAAAGCGGATCTTGATGTCCTATAGCATAGATCGATTATGACGACCCAAAAATGGTCGAAGAACGCAAAAAATATTCTTCACAGAGCACTAATTTTAATGATAAAATTATGTAATATGTAAGTGTTTTTCGGATGTAAGTCTTTCCATGATGAAATGGCAATGCCAACTGAGCATGTTTGACTTTGACCCCTGTTAGGAATCATGGGTAAACTGTCAAAAATAAAACACTGAAAAATCAGACAGCAAAAAAATCACCCTTTACAAACTTAAAATTACAAAAGTCCCTTTTGAACCTTCGAGTCCACCTCGAAGAATTGGAATATAGGCAGATATCGGCCTAGTGCATTCACAGCGTCAAATCTGTACCAAAAATAGCATCCACATATTGAAATATGAAGCCATGCCTCGCTGGTTCGATATCAAGCTGAAATCGTATTTGATAGCAAAGAGCGTCAACGTCGATGAAATTGTCATATAATCTAATGCCACTAGGATGCAAAGCTGTTATGTCATACCTACCTCAGGTATTTAGGTAATATAAAACTTTTATTGGTCCAAAGAGAATTGAAAGCAGAATTTACACAATCTCCCAGCATATAAGAGTGTGGGCAATGAAAACTGAAGTTTTGAAAACTTTAAAGATTCCCCAGCGATTGCCAATTTGTGTTTGCTACCAATCAGCATTCAAAATCCAACCAAATATCAATATTTCTCGAGTAAACACAAGTATCTAATCTAACCGAAGAAAAACTTCGTCATAACACATCAAGGACGACTCTGTCTTCGTCTTCATCTTGCTCGTCATTCACATCCTTCGTCATCCCCCTGATTACATTACAAAGCATTCTTTGTTTGTGCTTGCGTCCATCTCCTCATCCAACGATAATTGGCTGATGAAAAATAGAGGAACGAAGCAGGAGCTCGAAACTGGGAATATCATCAACTGAAAATATTTGCTTTTACTTTCGTTGTTTCTTGTGTGTACACTCGGGCTTCAAACACTCCAATGCGAAGAGACAATGTGATTAAAGTTTGGAGAATAAAGTTACCATCCACTTGGAATGTTTTTGATTAAACACACACACTTCGCCCGTCTTGGCTAGTCATCCGATTCCACTTGTCGCGCTTCTGGTTCCTTATTCGGTTGGGTGTGGAGCGTTGTACGGACATCGATGGTCCTTGGAGCTGTCAACTGTAGTGCTATGGTGGTATGCAAATAAAACAATTGGCATCAAACACCAATTCGATCGGTATCGATCGATCCTGTGTGTTAAGTCCCACGGGATTACGAGTGTTTTATATTTTAAAACAATTCCATTGATTGTTACGTCCCTGTGGACACGTTCAATTGACGTGTCCCGGGCAAACCGTATTGCACAACAGATACGAGCACCGTTTGGCACAACGAGGTGACAAAACGACCAAAAACAAAAAAAAAATCGACCAAAGAGCAAAAAGCTGTATCTTCCACGTCCCGGATATGACTGGTACTGGTGTGTTGTATGCCGTCCGACTCCTGATAATGGATGCTTCGTGTTGGCGGTTATTTGTTTGCATGTAAAAATGCTGGTAGAACTCGGTCGGGGAAAGGCATTCAGGACATGTACGGCCGTGTTTCACTTCAGCAGTGCGGGATAAAAATCGTTTTAGCTGCACATGAATACGAGCACAATCACCGCATGCTTTGGTTGCCAGAAGTTTTTCTTTCCCCCCCCCCCCCCCCGGGCAAGGCCTATCAAAAACAAATAGTGGAACGTGGATCGTAGAGCCATGCATCTGCTCCGACTATCTCGGGTATAAAATGTTTTATTTTTCTTCCTCATTTTCTCGTTTCGTTTTTAATATTTGCTAGTTTTGTGCGGCAAGTCTCCAGAACCACTAGATGATGAGGATGATGTGGACGCTTTGGGCAATATCCGACATAGACAGGAACAGTAGTACAATGCAATTCTGAAGTAGGTTAATCTCGGTGTTTACATCGAGCATGAGTTTTGATTCCAAAACGTGCGGGATGCCAGATACTTCCCTCTTCATATGGGTGTTCCTTCTGGTCTAGGTTTTGTAATTTTCGTTTAATTTTTTCTGCTCTGCGACTGATAGAGATGCTCATGAGCGTGGGTATGAATCAGTGCAGTCCAGTACTGTGCAGGAATGTGGCACGCACTGGAGATTAGTTTGTAGGTCTAGGCAGTAGGCAGGAGAAGGAGAGGATGGTCGATGGATTAGTGTTGTGCGTGTTGGGAACGGTTCCTAGGTTTTGAAGTTGAATTGTGTCGTGATGCACGAATTGCATGACAATTAAGTCTGTTTCCTCCAACTGGACTCTATGTAATTGGAAGAGAACACAATAGTAGCATGTGATTAAAAGTTAAAGATCACACAAGCGCCGACGACTGTGCACTTTTGTTTACTCTCAAGAGTCGAACGCATACAGTTTGTGTGGATCAATTTGCAGTAGAATCTGAGAAATAGGCTAGGAAGTCTAGGGAAAGCTGTGATTGCACTTTAGACTGGACATTTTTTCGATTATGAGAAAGTGATTCACTTAGGTCACGACACAGTAGTATTTAGCCGTTCGTTGAGTCTAGGATTATGACTTTGAATTTCAGTAAAACCCATGTACCACAATAAACGTTGTGCATTTTTCGAAAGAGTACTTATTCTATGACACATGCGCATTCTAGATGTGCACTTTGCGGTATTTGTCTTGTATCATATATAGGCTTTTATACGCCGTTTCTCTACCCCAAACCGAGTTTGAGTTATAAATAAGGGTCAGGCGTAGTCGGGGTTTCAGCCAATTTATTGAGTAAGAATTTGAGAAAGAAGAAAACATTTTGCTTACAATCGAAGTTTTATTAAGTAATCTTATTGGGATAACATCAAAATAAAAATGCATCCCAAAAGAGATTGTCTTCCTGAACGTGCTTAGATGCTGGCATGCTGACAAATCTGTAGAGAGAAGCGGACTTCTTGATCCTATGGTTCTAAACAAAAATGCCACGTAACTTTTTCCGATAATCATAACCAGAGTAGGATTCTGTGTAAAGATTGATGAATACTTTGAATTGGCCCACATGGGCTAAAGCTATCAGTAAGTTGGGTATTGAAAATTGAAAAAAAGGCTAAAGAGTTCTGAAGGAACACTTCATTCGCCACATTCTTGCCTGAAAAGAAAAAAAAAACAAATAAATTTTCCTACGCAAATATGTACTTACCCAGGCGGAGGGTCAAACGAAGATCCCAATCTAAACAAAAAACTGCCTAGAGAAAAAAAAGCAAAGACAATAACAACAAAAAAAACTTTCTTACATACTCATCATCACCATACATAAACAAGTGCACAGGATCAAGGATCAAAAACAGCGAAGACGCAGAACCCTAACTGCACCACCGTTGACAAATCTCGGAAACAGGGAAAATGTCAGTAAAGACTGAAAGATTGCCGTTTACCTTAGGATCATCAACACTTTAACCAACCAAAAACAAAGACTGAAGTGAGTTACAAAACCAAATACCTAATAACAAACGTAAGCAAACTAATTGTTGTGCTGTCAAAGTTGGGTCCCGCGACATCGACAAAGGTAGTGTACTTAGGGCGACATTACACTGCACGGAGAAACAAAAGAGAAATTATTTGTTTTTATAAACACTTCGTTTATAAGCGAAGTGCGGGTAACGTGGTCGCAATAACTGGAGCTGTTGTTTGACGGATAAAAGGGTGAGCAAAAATTGCTAACACGGAAGTTACCAGTCTACTCCCTGAGTCTAAGGAGTCTGATCGGGCGTTAGTCCCACACTCCCGGCCCAACAATTAGAATCCTGACTCGGGTTTTCACCCAAATGGGCTTGGCCTCACGCTATTCCCAACCATTCGCTATCAGTCAGAATCGAATCACCTTAAAACTCATACTCTATGTGTGCATTTCTAATATAACACCTTAATGACATGTAAACAAAAAAGTTACTGTGAACTACAACCAACGCGAAAAATTCAATCGAACCTCTTGAATCCTATCTAGGACAACCACCCCCGGAGAATAGTGAACGGCACAAACCATCTGCACCCCGTCCAGGTTGTGTGACAAACACCATAAGAGCGTATACTCCCGAACCTGCGTCAACCCTATAAAATAAAGACTCGGGTTCTTACCCAAAAGGAACTGATTAGATACTGCTGTGGCGACAATATTAACGAGACGATTAAGGCGCCACTGCAGACAGGTGTCCCGAACGGCTCATAATTCAGAAGGGATAGACAAGTGTAATCGGTGCGTCGACACAATTAATGAGTCTGCGGGTATCACGATAACGGACCCGCTGAGTATATCCCGGCTCAGAAAGCTCATCACAGAGTGGTGATGACGGAAACTGCGAGATAGAAGCCAGAATGTGGTGCTCGGAATGTCAGTCATAGCAGACGACTAAATTCATAATGGATATCTGCCTCATTAAAAAAAGTGACAGAGGTAGGAGAGGAGCTGATGGCTTCACACTCAATTCAACATTAAAAATCGTTGATAGACCTGGCGACCTGCCATAGGTAAAATATTCAGGATCTCCGAGAACTATCCAAGGGAGAGTGCGAAGCATGTACAGACCGTGTGCATTTCAAACAGTACGGATGCGAGACGGTAATAATAATTATAGAAACTAAGCGGATTAAGGTCTTTGGGCTTATACATTTTTTTTCGAGACTTCGGCCATTGGGAAGGACTTTTCATGTGAGCGTAATCAACTACTCGTATGTGTCGGCCGATTTTGCAAACCACGGACAAGCATTATCGCGCTGCAAAACCACCTCGACTTGCTTTTTCCGAGTATTCCGATCCTTTTTCCTGCTTGGTTCAAGCGCCTTTCACTAAAAAACAGCATACGAGGGTGGTCCGATAAGTATTTAGCCTACAAAAGAAAAATAAAAATTTTGGAGAAATGGCGATTTATTTTTCAATATAGTCTCCTTTTAGCTCGATACACTTGACCCAGCGATGCTCCAACTTCTTTAAACGGTCTGAAAAATACGTTTTCTCGAGGTCTGCAAAGTAGGCCTCCGTGGCGACGATGACCTCCTTATTCGACTGAAATTTCTGCCCGGGGAGTGACTTTTTCAAGTTTGGAAACAAAAAGAAGTCGCACATAGCCAAATCTGGAGAATACGATGGATGGGGCAGCAGTTCGTAGCCCAATTCTACCAATTTGGTGGTGGCGAGGGCGGAGGTGTGAGCCGATGCGTTATGATGGTGGAAGAGCACTTTTTTCTTTGCCAATTGGGGCCGTTTTTTCTTCAATTCGACGTCGAATCGGCCCAATAATTCGCCTTCTTCGGAGCACGTTCGCCAGGTGAAGTCCACTCTTTCAACTGTTCCTTGGTCTCTGGTGTGTAGCAGTGGATCCATGTTTCGTCGACTGTCACGAAACGACGCAGAAACTCCTTCGGATTGCGCTTAAACAGCGTCAAACACTGCTCTGAAGTGGTCTTACGGTTGCCCTTGTTGTCCGGACTGAGCAAACGTGGCACCCATCGCGCCGACAGCTTTCTCATGCCCAAAATTTCATGCAGGATATGACCCACGCGATCTTTTGAAATGCCTACTGTCTCAGCTATCTCGCGCACCTTCAATCGGCGATCTGCCAATACGAGATCGTAGATTTTTGTCACGTTATCCTCCGTGGTAGCCGTTTTCGGGGCACCTGGACATGGCTCATCAAAAACCCACGTGCGACCACGTTGAAACTCGTTAAACCAATTTTAGGTGGTCGCCATCGAAGGAGAAGAGTCACCGTACACAGCATCCAAACGCTCTTTGATTTCGCTGCGCGATTTCCCTTCCAAAAACAAGAATCGAATCACCGACCTATATTGTTCTTTTTCTATTTTTCTAAAATCCGCGGACACTCCCGCTTCCACACGCGGTCAGATGATACAAAAAAATGCTGACGAAGGCATAACGCTCGCAGTATAAGATCACTTCGAAATTCATATTCTGTGAGTGCATTTTCAATATAACACCTTAATGACATGGAAAAAAAACAAAAAAGAAGTTACTGTGAACTACAACCAACGCGACGAATTCAGACGAATTTCCCGAATCCTACCTAGGACAACCACCCCCGGAGAGTAGTGAACAAACATCTTCGACAGAAACCATCTGCACGCCGTCGAGCTTCTGTGACAAACACCATCAGAGCGTAACTCTTGAATCTGCGCGAACCCTATAAAAAAACACAATAAAAAGTTAATAAAATTATTTTTTTTTGTGTAAAAAAGCTTTGTATTTTTTCCTCTTTTGATTTCGACCCATAAATCTGAAAGTTCTTGTTGCCTTTGATACGGATTTTGATCAATTAATGGCAGTGCCATTTATTGGAAGAGTCGGTATAAGCCTGTAATTCTTAGGAACCACTCTGGGTCGGAAACTAACGACTGGCTACTTAAGCGACACTTTCTTTTTGCTTAGGAGGGGCTAAGGGAGCCCAGATAAGTAGGTGCTATCCTTTAAAGAAGAAAATGGGTACTCCACTCAGTTGCAAATAGAGTGAGGGCTACTAGTAGTCGAATGGCATACGTAAAAATTATACAGTTTATTTTAGAGTGTCCGCCTAGGGCCAGTAAGATTCCTAAATTTGTAAGGATAGTTAAGCTAGTTTTAAGCATTTTTGTCTAGGATAAGATAGATCTAAGAAGCTATAAATAAAAATGAATTACAAAACAAAAAAAAACAAGAGTGAGGGCTACGAATTTATTTCCAGAGTTCTTGAAGCCGAAAACATGACGAGAGTACAGAAAACACAATTCAAAGGCATCAAGCATGTCGTTTAACCCTCTTTTATGTATGTAGTTCAGCATGCAGTTGAATGATTCGAATGTTTTGTTTTTAACGCACTTACCATCCACAATTCAATCTTAAACCAGTTTTAAAGACCACGCGCCAGTCAGCCACCAGAATTATCGTCTTCCACAAGCTATTTCCATAAAATTGACGAACGAACCATTTACAAGAATGCGCGAGCGACGAAATAAAAAAAACACATCCAAAACCCATTAAAGGCGGATCCAATCTTCCTCAGGAAATTTATTCTTTCTTCTCATAGTTTAAACCGTAACCATGCCAATCCGAATAAAATGAAACTAGTTCTTACGGCTAGTTCAGGTTTACGGCATGACAATTTCCTGAAATTTATTTTTTATAAATCATAAATTTAAAAACTTCCAAACCAGACACTTGGTCGCCTTTAAAATAAGGTGGTTAACAGAAAAAAAGGTGATCTTCATTTTTGTGGCCCCTTAATGTGCTTTTTTGAATAAGATTAGAACTGACATGAGGGCGAAGTTGGGGAGTGGAGACGAAAATAATGTCAAAACCAATCGAGTATCTGAGAGATGAATTATGCATGCCTTTTCGAATACCATCTGGAAGGCAAGAGCAATCTTTAGTCAATTAGTTGCTTCAACTAATCGTATCTGAGTTAAATTCCTTCTACCCATCAATTGATGCATCATGCTCGTGGAGATGCGGTTATCGCATGAGCATTTGTTGTGTAAGTGAGTTACAATCTTGTTAAAAAAAAGTTGGATGAATACATGGAAATACGAGTAGTTGGATGCGATCAACAAGTTGGTGATTGTTATGTAACGAGGATGAATAATAGATGAAGAGATTTCCACAGACGTGGAGGTTAAGAGGGCAGGAGAAGACTGAGTTATGTGATTTATTCAAACAAAGAAAAACCGAAGAATGAAGAAGCTTATGGTTTTTGCGATTTTGCTTTCTAGAGAAGCCTTCTTAAATTGTAGGTATGCAGGTATCTTTAAATTGTATTTCTTTAACCCACACAGGGGGACTGTATATTTATACTTAAATCCCTTAAGGGGTAGATTGCCTTAATCCATCAAGGAAGCTGACTCCATAGTAATGACCCGAGGGTCGCAAAGGAACCATTCTTGTGGTCTTTTTTTATATTTAATTTCCTAAAAATACAAATCGCATTCAGTGAAAATGCGAAAATAGCTTCCAAAATACCTTTTCGAATTATGAGGCTAATGTTACAGTGCTGTTTGTAAGTATTTTTGTTTGTTCATGGCTATACCTTTAATGACGCTCTCGAGACTTAGCTTTGTGCAAATGTACTATACATGCTGCATAATTCGACGGGAAAATAATGGGCTTCATTCCGCTTTCAGAGCTTTTGGGGACGGCGTCAATCACGACTCTTCCAACAATGCTGCTAAAAGTGATTACATTACTTGGGTTACTTCTAAATCCTTTCGCGTTTGGTTGCAGGAGTTGGCGAGGTGTCATCCGCTGGCTGACCTCGTCTTGGTACCTCGCTGACCTCGTACCTTTTTAGCGGAAGCAGACCCCATTCTCGCCTAGATTGATAGCTTGACGTTTAAAGGGTCGACTATATAGGGTTTTTCAGTTACCGATGTCAAATCACCATGACAAGTTATACGATTGGACCAATTGAAACAACTTTATTATCAAAATTAGTGTTCGTTAGGGCAGTCGACTCTTTACGACCGGTTCGGTAATCAGTAAGCCAACATTCGTAAGTTGGCCGTAAAAACGCAACATCACCGCGGTCGGTGAAAGTGTACAAGATGACCCGAGGAAGTTGATTCTTCGCCGTGCATAAGAACCCGGCCTTTCGGAGACTTAACTTAGCAAATTTCGCATCGGGACTTGGGCCTACACCCATACAAGATCGAACTGACCCAGCAGCTCAAAGTTCATGACCATAAACAACGCCGTTTGTTCGCTGACTGGACTTCCTAGCATTTGGAGGAGGACCCCAAATTTTGACTGAAAAAGCATCTTTATCAACGAGGAGCATTTTTGGATGAACGGCTGTATTACCAAGCAAAATTTCCGTATACGGGACGACACCAACCAACACGAAGTTCACCAGGTGGACAATATTTCCTCCAAAAGTTACCGCTTAGTGTGGATTTTGGGTCGGCGGCGTCATTGGTCTGTACTTTTTCAAAAATGACGTTGGTGAAGCGGTCAGCGTCAATGGCGAGGCTTCAGAACGATGATAATTAATTTTTTATGGCCTAAATGGAGCCATATGGACCTAGGCGACATATGGTTCCAGCAGGACGGCGCTATGTGCCACACAGCGGACGCTAAAATTTAACATTTTGCACGAACGATTTGAGGGTAAGGTTATCTCTTGCAGAAGTGACATGAATAGGCCGCTAATATCATGCGGTTTGCGGTGAATAAACTGCAATCACCCGATGTCCTTAAGGTGAACATACCACAGGCCATGTGGTAGAAGAGTCGTTGAAAATTGAATCACTCGGATCCGTCCCACCGTAAGAAGCGGGTATTTTAACGATGTCATATTCCATACAAAATGTCATACATGGGCCTTTCAAATAAAAAAGAAAATTTGTTAATACTTCACACACAGCTTGTTTTATTCCATTTCAACAGCTACGCGCCCTTATTGAAAAACCTTTTACTTGAGTGTCCTCATAGTCTATCTTAAGTTCAGTAGGGACACATCTGTTTCTCGTCCGCAAGGAGCTCGAAGTTCATAAGCTGTCATACCGAGCTATGGCATTCATGGGGTATCACTTTTTCTGTTTTGTTTTTGTTGTTTTTATTACACGATGACACCGATATATAATATCCTCTGCAGCGGAGCATTAGGGTAAGGCTAGATTAAAGTCGGAGATCATCTTGTAATCGAAGTACGACGAAGCTTCCTATTAGCCATAGATCCATTGGCATGTATCGTCTCACGTTGAACTTAAGTGAAAGTGGAAGGAATGGAAGTGTGAATGAAGAAGCTAAGGTGAGGGGCATGCAGATTACTTCTTAGCATCGGCTAAGCTTCCGCACCTCAAAATAAACAAATAAAACCTAAATTCTAAAGTGAAATGTTTCCACAGTCGATCATGTCTATGTTCCACAATACCTTCCAATTAGATCAAAGTGTTTTGGAAAAAGTTCTTCTCGAAATGCATTCAGGAAAAACTTAGGAAGCAGATATTAATTACGTTCCACATGCACTTAACGAAAGAAATTAAATCAAACTGCTTTGAAAACTCAAAGAAATTCATAAAATCAAAATTATTTCAGATGAAAACCGATCATATCTAAAAAATCAGAAAGCTGAACACATTTACGTTCCACAATAGCTTCTTAATTTTTTTTTTATAATTCTTGCAGGTTCAAGAGTGTACGCTCTTATGGTGTTTGTTATATAACCTGGACGGGGTGCAGATGGTTTATATCGAAGATGTGCGTTCACTACTCTTCGTGGGTGGTTGTCCTAGATGGGATTCGAGAGATTCTACTGAATTTGTCGCTTTGGTTGTGGTTCACAGTAACTTTTTTGTTGCCATGTTATTAAGGTGTTATATTGGAAATGCACACGCAAAGTATGAATTTCGAAGTGATACTTTCATACTTTTGTTTCCAGTAAAAACTTACGATTGTTTTTACATTCCACAATCACTTCCACACCCATTTAACGAAAAAAATCAAATCAAATTATTTTCAAAAAATATTTTAAATTATTTTCGCAAAAAAATGAAAGTAGATCATTTTTATGTACGTTTTACAATACCTTCCACATATGCTTAACCAAAGAAATGTAAAGAAACTGTTTGAGAAGCTCCATTTTCCTGTCAGGAGCAAACAACTCCGGAATAATTGTCCTTCACGTGTGCACGAATAAATCTAAATTCCAAATCGCTCCTCGTAAGAGCAAGATAACAACAGACATCCTGTGCAGAAGATTGATGATATAAAACACACTCGATAACACCATTAATAAAAATAACAACGTCGATCATTATAGGATGCAACTTAGCACTCGACGTCCACTTTCCGGTTCGTCAACGATAGAGAGCGAACCAAAAAAAAGGGAAAACATTTATAAACAATTAAAAAAGCAAACGTAAAACGGTCGTCTTGCCAAGGATAAAAAAGCCCGAAAGTTAGGTTTATTCCTAATTTGACTAATTAAATCCGTTAACCCATGCTGGACGGTAAGGCACTTTATCTCGCAACTTCAGCTTTCTTCAACACTTTCCATTCTCAAAATCTATATTAATTAACTCTAATTAATGTCAGGATTCTCAACTTCATCTTATCCTGTTTCTTTTTATTGTCCTTCTTGTCCTTTTTTTTTGTTTTTCGCTGAAACGAAAACGACGCGCGTGTGGGAGTGGGTGGCGTATACTCAACGAATGCAGCGCTTCCTTCGTGTTTCTAAGAAAAAGGACACCGCACAGTTGTCGCGAAGCTATAGAAAAGGACGATGAAGAAATATCCTTTCATTTGGTGGCAGATCTCGCATTTGCAGAAAAACTACACAGAACATTTACCGACAACGTAATGCATTTTACTAAGCGGCTGCTGCTGCCTTACCACTCATGTCCTTTTCATAAATATGTAAAAAACTTGCAATCATTGGCTTGAGTGCATATACGAAAAAGGAGACACTAAGGCTGGGGACGCCGGCAATTCAAGAGCATGATGAAAGAAAGAAGACGGTCGGTAAATGAGGACTCGCACCATACTTCTAGCATCCATGACAGCTGAAATCGGAGTAGAGTCAAGGGACAAAAAAGGATAAAATGCCGACACTCGGATGGCGCTAGCTGTCGGGCCAGACTTTATGTCGTACGGCGGCAGTGTAAAAAGCGAGTATCCCAGCGGTGGGGATGACGCCGACTGATGTGATGACTCCCGATGCACAAACTCCGGTTGCCTCGAGTGCACTTTCCATATTTGAAATTGTTGTCATCAGACGTCGCAATGTTTGCTCTTCATATCAAATTGCTGTATGCATCTTTAATGAAATTGTGTTTGTATGTATGTGCGTAGAATGCTTGTTTGGTTGTTTGCTGTTTCGCGTTGCCCGTCGTCCTTGGTCCTTTGGTCTTCTCACCCAATCGTTGTGTATCCCGTGTACACATGCGAGTGTTTGTTTAGAGAAGCTAAACACGATACAAAAGAAACGGCACGGGCTCAAGAGACAGAAATTGGGATGGCGGATGGGGATAGGGGCAAGATACAAAGAGTCCTATTGAGTGATAATCATAATAGCTGACGTAACGCAAAGGGACAAGCGTGAGACATCTACGTTCGGGGAGTTCGAGTAAAACGCAAAGAGTAAGAAATGAAAGGTAAATAGAATTCAGGATCAAAGGATAAGCATTGAAATGCTTATACAATAAAGACCATTTCTAGGGATTTTGGGTAATGGAAATGGAGCAATTTATAATTAACACCATCTCGGGGGACCGACTTGTCATTATCCGCCCTGCACCTCTAGATTACGCAGGATTCGCTTTAAGTTTCAAAGCCGATAAAGAGATAAAGGATGTTGATGAGGTGTACATATGCGTGTGCTCAAGATAACATTCACTTCTTCCTTTGATCATTGTTGGAATCCTGAAAAATGGTTTACCGATGAGGCATTCCCCCATTTTATTTTTCATTTTAAATCTTGAGCCTACGATGATGGTGGCGATGATGGAACTGTAATCATCAAGTTGCATCGGGGGATCATGTACTTTGGGAATTATTTTCTTAGTAATTAATTTTAATTATGCGCAGGAGTACGAAGAATATAAAAAGGAAAAACGCTCAAAGCGGAGATGAATGAATTCGGTTGCTTTGCGGCTTGGCAAAGCAAGTGTCGGGGGTATAGTCAAAGGAACCTCGTAAGCCGTCAGCCTTTGCATTTCAAACGTGATCAAGTTCGTATACAATGTGATAAGTGGAAGCGGAGAGAGGGTGTAAGGATTCACTTGGAAACAAAAGTTGCTTTTACGGAAATCAAAAAAAAAAGGATTAAAAGACAGAAAGGTTGGTGGCAGCAAGAAATCACGAGAAGATTCGAACGTTTCGACAATCTTTTTAAAGCTATCAATATTCTTGAAAAGCTAATTTCAAAATTCAGCGAAAGATATCTTCTATGCGTCTTTTCATTATTTTAAATTAATTATTTGAATCTTTCTCAACCCTTGTGCTGAAGGGTCTATGTTGGAAAGAAATTTCAAAAGACATAGGTAAGTGGCAAGCCATGCCGAGAATGTTTTTCATTTAAGGGATAAGATATCTAGTTTTCGTCTATTGTTCCTAACATCTTGCACCTCTTGCAAGTTTAAAGAGATGAGGTGCAATTTTTTGGATCACCGGCTTGAGGATATAATTTAAGTCTGAACTTATTTGTAGCTAATCAGTTAATGTTTCGTTTGAAAACGTTTCAGACAGTTCTAGAGCATTCGTTAGAAAAAAAAAATGTTGGACTTTTTTATTCTGTATAATCTAGAGCGGGCTCTTTAGTTTGCTTTTCCAAAACCTCA
This sequence comes from Merodon equestris, assembly GCA_958301585.1. NCBI lineage: Eukaryota > Metazoa > Arthropoda > Insecta > Diptera > Syrphidae > Merodon > Merodon equestris. The sequence continues at coordinate 107,301,807 of OY284414.1, forward strand.
GTCACTTCTATTAAATATACCCATGACATCCATGTGGGATAATGATCCCGATTGAAGATGCTTGCCGGTTGTTCCTTATGACTCTAAGAGCCCAGTTTATGCCACATGAATAAAATAATTTCCCACTTTGGAAAGTGGGTTTTCAGTACCTAGCTAGTCGCAACACTGCTAGTTTCTTCTATCATGAGTTAAAAAAGTTGAAATGGGATTTATTAAAGGGAATGATACAAGCGCGATTGAATCGCTGATTTTTTAGATTACTGTCCATCAATCATCATCGTAGGCGGAAGATAGACAACTGACCTATAACCATCTTCGAATTTGGAACTCAAATACATTATTAAAAAATGGAGGGACTATTAGAAGGCTAGGTTCTAATCCAATCAAATAAAGCAAGAGTATGTTCAAGAAATCGATTATTGCCTAATTTCGATTTCGTCGATGTAATATAGCCACGAATAAAGTTATATGAATACATACATATGTCATCCAAAATTCTTTCTAGAGGATAGGGTAGGGGTAGGGCAACTTTTTTCAAAAGACTGTCGGAATTGGGAGCACGTTGACTACATACGAGTAGTTGTAAAAGTCATCGGACTTATCGAGTAGTTTGGTGGCCATCCGTAAGCAAAGCCTATAACATCGACAAACTTAATAAGATCCAAAGAGAACATGTCCCTCCGAAGCACTTAATACCTTAGTGCAACTCTTCCCCTTGGACTTTCGGATCAAATACAAGGCGGTGTGTGGCGTTATCAGACTTAAGGAAGCGGGCTTCTGGTCACTCAGACCGTATGGCCGCGGCAGAGGTTTGTCACTTTTGCTAACGAATTAGACCTCGCTTCCTATGGACTACATCACACCTTTCTTCAACTTTAATAGTGTGGTGCACTCTCACTTTCCTTCCAGAGAAGAATAGAAAGCGTGCAACCCAGTCGCAATGGCTCTAAGCTGGAGCACGGTATAGGATCGGGAATATTCTCGACACAACTGTATATATCAAATTTATTCCGCCTTATCGATCACTCGAGCATATTTCCAGCTGAATTTCCAGCGATCCAGGAAGCGTGCAAAATACTCAGCGCAGTCCGCTACAATTATATGTCCAACGCTATTTGTAGCGACAGCCAAGCCGCTATTAAATCTTTTTCGTCTGCTACCATTTCCTCTAAACCGGTGGATCAATGCAAGAAAGAAATTAAAAAAGCTCATGGCTGAACTGATATCACGCTCCTTTGGGTTCTAGGACAGAGCAACATAGAGGGGGGGCAATTGGTGGAGGATTCCGTTCATAACCTGGGGTGGTATCGGCTAAGGTGATAGTCACTTTGGTGACAGCCATTTGTGACTATCATCATCTTTCGGTATCGGGTAAGATTATCAACAACACAGATTATCAGCAATACTTGCTTTTTCGGAGTTGATGACAGATAAGAGCTGTCAAATTATCCAAGAAAAATATTTAAAAATTAAAAACAGAGCAATATTAAATTTGTTGCAAAATCATTGCTTTCTTTTATTTACAATAGAGTGTCTCTAAGAGCATCACGAATTTTTGCGGCTTCTCTGCTGGATGGTTGGAGGTCTTCTTGCATATTGTATTGGTAGGTGCGATTGTTTGGTTGTTGGGAAAGGTCACTTTCATTCAACGGCACCTTCAAATCACAGCAAATGTTGTGCAGCGCAACACAAACATGAATCTAAAAAACAATCATTTAGCATAATTTTAACAATATTAACTGCGAAATTATTCCTACTTACATGTCATCTGCAAGCTCGTGAATGTTAGACCGATTTCTCAAACTCTTCCTCAGAATTTTAACGTTCATCAATGTCTCATTGACCTCTTCATTTTCACTTAAAAATAGCTCGAAACACGAAAACATATTTTTTATTTTAAATAATATACAAAACTATCACAAAAATGTGACAATCACAGTGACTATCACCTTACACGATACCGAAACCGAGAATGTGACTGTCACTTATCACAAATCACCTTAGCCGATTCCACCCCAGGCATATGCGGATGATGTTGCTGTTGTCTCTGTCGGCTCATGTTTAGCGACTGTCTGTCTCAAAGAACAGGCGGCGCTAGATGTGATCGAGGACTGGTGCACGAGTAATGGGCTGTCGGTTAATCGTCTTAAGACTGATATCTTTCTTTTCACGAGAAGAAAATACTGGCATTACTCAGCTGGTGCTAAAAGGCATTCCCATCCCGATATCCAAAGAAGCTAAGTAGCTGGGAGTCACTTAGGTAGCAAGCTTCTTTGGTCAAAGAATTTTCAGTCTATAGCAAAGACTATACTCAGCCTTTGGCAAAACATGGGGCTTATCGCTGAAAAAGGTCCTCTGGATCTACACGGCAATGATAAGACCGATAATCTCATATGCATCGGTTGTTTGGTGGAACAGGATAACACGCAAACACGTTGTGGAGCGGTCTGTCTCAGCTGCACGGGGGCTTTTTCCAGCACACCGGAAGCTGTTCTAGATGCTAGATGAATCTTCCACCCCTTGACATATATATCAAAGGTTACTCACTGAAAACCACGTCTCGCCTAAAGAGAAATGGTCTTTGGTACAACTCGCATTGGAGTGAAAGTGTACTTGCGCGAGGAATATCCTACGACCCCTGACGAAGGCATATCCCTTCTGACGCAATGACACCTGCCATCCTACTGCGCTGTAATTTCACAGTCACATTTCCATGGAGTCAGGACTGGCTTTGGCCAGACATTGATCCTGGAATGGACTGTCTTCGCATTTTCACAGATGGCTCCAGGATTGTGCAGGGGTCCGGCGCTGGAGTTTTCTTTGAGCGCGAAAACATGCGACTGCACTTCTCCTTAGGAAAATATGCGTCTGTCTTACAACCAGAGATTTACGCAATCCTTATGGCCATGCACTATGTAGTGAAGCACAGGTGGAAGGGAAAAAGCATATGCGTCTGCAGTGACAGCCAAGCTGCACTCAAAGAACTTTTCGAAGAAAGTGGAAAGACTAAATTCACTTAGACTTGTACGGGTCCTAGGTCACTCTGGGATCCCAGGAAACGAGATCTCCGATGAACTCGCTATAAGGGGCTGAGAGGAGAGTTTCTCAGGACCTGAACCCGCCTTTGGTCTACCTGCTTCCACGGTCAAATCTGACATAAACGATGGGTCTTTAATGCACACAGTCGCAGATGGAGGGAATATCCAGGATGCAGGATGACTAAGCGCGTACGCCCTGATGTCTGCAAGAAGTTCTCAACATTCTTCTTATCCTTAAGAATGACACAGCAGAACATTTTCTCTGCGACTGTCCCGCCTTCGCTCGCGCACGGTGGCGCACCCTTGGGGCCGACGTGGTGCGTGCCGAATCTCTTAGAAAATACAATAAAGACAAGGTGTCTGTCTGGTAGTACAATGGACCAGTAGTAAAGGGAATTTCTTTCAAATTAGCTTTACAGCTGGCTTGATATAAACTCAGACTGGGCTGCACATTTAATTTCCCTAAGCAACTTATCACCCTACATTTATTTCAATACTTCGTCGTTGGTTAATTGTTTTTTTTTGTTTGGCAACGGGTCATATACTGGATGACATGTGTGTGTTACGGTTTTGGTACGTCATATACTCGTAATGTATGTTTTCGTTTAAAACTTTCTTTTATCGAACAAGATGTTAATCGAAATTTTGTTTTCTTTCGTTTATTTTCAGGTGAGTGTCTATCCGAATCCATGCCAGAGTAAGAAATATCAATTCAATATGTTCTCTAAGAAATAAAATAAAAATGAAAACTTATTCCAATGAACTCTTCAATATACATCGGTCTTCAAACTTCCTTCAATTTTTCCTTAAGATAGATGTGCAAGTAGAAGCTCGCCGTTTTTTGGTCAAATTTAACTTTCTCGGTAAAATATTGATACTTGTTACAGAGATTAATAATTGAAGTATTTGGCATAACTATTTATGATCGTACAGAATGGGCCGAATTCACCTGATGTTGTCTTGCAATATCTTTGAAATGAAAATGGACATTTAAGCCTTTTTTCCATAGCGTTCTGAAGAAGATATCGGTCAAGTGCGCGCCGCTATTACTTATGAACATTTGAGCCTTTTCGATCGCATTTTCAACCCTTCGGCGATAATTTCTCTTTGCAGGCTTCCAGAGTCGGGAGCTTGTTCTAATAGATATGTGACTTTAAAAATTCCAAAGACGGAAGCATGGCAATCTTGCTTGTTTGAACGAGATATTAGGTGATCTGGAAGCACGTCCTTCAAAATGCCAAGTATCGTGAGCTATGCGATATTACCATCCCGTTAAAACCACATGTCCTTCAGTCCCAATGCAGTAAAATTATGAGTTTATTAGGGTTCTGTATTACACACTAATCACAGTAACCTTGTTACCGACATTTTCAGCCACAATATTCTCGTTAGAACCAGCCCTGCGAGGTGTACTGGCGCTTGTTCTTCAAAATTCACATGAATTATTAAGTAAAAAAATAATCACACAGTCTTAAGAATTGACAGTTGCCGCGATATGCTAAATTTATAACATTTTCCAAAAGAGTGATGCACTTTAAGCCATTTTGTAGGTGATAAAGCCTTCACAATATAAACTTCGTAGTTTCGAAACAAAATATTCATAGAGCGATGTTCATGTTCGATTTTGGTGAACCGCATATTATCTTTCCTTTCATGATGGAGCAAAGTATTAAGAATATACCGCCTGCTGAAAAACTTCCCTGTTTAAGGATAAGATGAGTTTCTGCATTGATTTTGTTGTGTGTGGACGAGTGGTGTCCTGTTCCTGAGCTCGTAAATGTTATTTTCTCTGATTTGTTCTAGTAATTTCACCAATCGGGCCTGGTAATGCTCAACTGTAACCGCATGACCAGATTTCAGAATCTCGTGGTAAGTGACTCCTTGCCAACTACACCTAGTTACCTAGTTATTCGGTTTTGCAACTGATGTTGATAGTTGTCCTGGACCAACTCATGCATGCTTTTTGGATTATCGTGTAAAATTCAGAAAGAATAAAATACTTTCTTCTTTTCCGAGAAAGCAAATTCAAGCAGACGTCAATTCTTCAGTGGTTGTGTTCGTTCATCAGTTTATTTTTCTTCCTTTTGTACATTTCGCATTAGTTGCCATCGAAGTACAATAGTATAGCATAGCTTGGTGAGTTTAACATGGATTTTCCTGCTAAAACTTTTCACTACACCTGGATCGCCATCAAAACTAAAAATTCCATCACGAAATCCTGCAAATCACTTTTTCACTGTTGAATGACTCGCAGAATATTCCACCCAAAATCGACTTAACCAATTCCATACCAAACTCACTTTCCACTTAAAGAATTTACACTTAATGATATCCTATAAACTTCTGAAACTTGTCATAAAAGCAGCAATGATTTAGCTAGGTATATCCGATTTTTAACGATCGAAGTGGATGCGAATTATATTATTCAATGCAACCAACGTGAGTCTCTACTTGCACACAAGCATCAATTGAGGAAATGCTATCGTAAAACTTTTCAAGTTGTTGATGTGACTTAGAAATAAAAATAAAATTGAAAATTTTAAGTAGCCCCCGAATAAAAAAAAAACTCTGTAAAGTAAAAACAATAAAATTTTTCTCTCGGCCTTATTAATATTTTTAAGATAAGCGTCATGGGGGATACTCCGATATTCTGTGCAATTCCCGGCACCGTTTTTGTTGGGTCTGCATCCACCGTTTCCAGGCTTAAATTTCTCGAACGGGCCTTACCAAACCAACGCCGAATGGTGCGTTCGCTCACCGCTATATTATCAAATGCGCCATTTATGTTTTTTGGCTGTCGGAGACGCATAATGTCCCAGTTTGAACTCATAAAGGAAAAGTTCATATGAATTTGAACCATCGGCAGCTTGATATAAAAATTCCTAGAAAAAAAATAACTGTACTTGCAACAGACCCTAAAAATCGGATACATCAAACACACATACCACTTTATCTTATAAAAAAAAAAATCACCGTATTGTACAGATGTTCACTCGACAGCTTCTAATTGAAGAGTAAATGAAAAATCGGACTTTTCATGTGGTACAACCTAATACAAGGTGGCGCTAAATTAATCACCCAACTTTGTTTATAAATTACTTCTTTACTAAATAACAAAAAAATGATTTTGAGTAATGAGAATCTTTATTTGGATCTTTAAAATTTTTTTTGTTAAGTGCAAGAGATGATATCCGTCAAGTGGCTGCCTCCAATGCACCGTCTTATCACATTTTCCATGACTTTCCACAAGCTTTCCGGTGATAACTGTTCGCATTTCTGTCGAATATTACGAGGGTGGTCCGATAAGTACTTAGCCTACAAAAGAAAAACAAAAATTTTGGAGAAATGGCGATTTATTTTTCAATATAGTCTCCTTTTAGCTCGATACACTTGACCCGCGATGCTCCAACTTCTTTAACCCGTCTGATAAATACGTTTTCTCGAGGTCTGCTAAGTAGGCCTCCGTAGCGGCGATGACCTCCTTATTCGACTCAAATTTCTGCCCGGCGAGTGACTTTTTCAAGTTTGGAAACAAAAAGAGGTCGCACGGGGCCAAATCTGGAGAATACGGTGGATGGGGCAGCAGTTCGTAGCCCAATTCGACCAATTTGGCCGTGGCGAGGGCGGAAGTGTGAGCCGGTGCGTTATCATGGTGGAAGAGCACTTTTTTCTTGTGGGGCCGTTTTTTCTTCAATTCGGCGTCGAATCGGCCCAATAATTTGGCATAGTACACCCCTGTGACCGTTTTGCCCTTCTCCAGGTAGTCGATGTGGATCACACCTTGTGAATCTCGGAAAACGGTGGCCATCACCTTTTCGGCCGATGGGACAGTCTTCGCCTTCTTCGGAGCACGTTCGCCGGATGAAGTCCACTGTTTTGACTGTTCCTTGGTCTCTGGTGTGTACCAGTGGATCCATGTTTCGTCGACTGTCATGAAACGACGCAGAAACTCCTTCGGATTGAGCTTAAACAGCGTCAAACACTGCTTTGAAGTGGTCTCACGGTTGCGCTTGTTGTCCGGAGTGGGCAAACGCGGCACCCATCGCGCCGACAGCTTTCTCATGCCCAAAATCATGCAGGATATGACCCACCCGATTTTTTGAAATGCCTACACTTCAATCGGCGGTCTGCCAATACGAGATCGTGGATTTTTGTCACGTTATCCTCTGTAGTAGCTGTTTTCGGGGCACCTGGACGTGGCTCATCAAAAACCGACGTGCGACCACGTTGAAACACGTTAAACCAAGTGATGGTCGTTGATGGTCGCCATCGAAGAAGAAGAGTCACCGTGATTACGTAATTTCGCTGCGCGATTTCCCTTCCAAAAACAAGAATCGAATCACCGACCGATATTGCTCTTTCTAAAATCCGCGGACACTCCCGCGTCTACACGCAGTCAAAACAAAACTACGAGTCCGATCCGGCTGAAATTTCGACAGTAGCCGCCTACTAGAATGGACTACACGATAGTAAGTTGCCCTTGCGATACTGGCGCCATCGCGACTTCAAGTAGCCCCAAAAGAAAGAAGTCTGGGATGGTTAAATCTGGCGATCTTACTGGCCAAATTGCCAAAACGGGAGATTAACGCGACCAAGAATGCTTCCTTCACAATATCCACTGTGGCTCGTGGTGTGTATGCGGTTGCACCGTCTTGTTGAAACCACATGTTCACTCATCCAATTCCGGCAATAAGAAGTCGTTTATCATGGCCTGTAGCGTTCGTCAGTAATCCTCCTCCCGCATCACACCATGGCTTAGAGTGGATGTAATGGCTCTTCGGGTATCACACGCGGATTTTCAGTGATTTTGCTTATTGACATAACCGCTTAAATGTAAATGCGCCTCGTCGCTCATAATGATTTTCGACACAAAATCGTGCTCTTCCTTGTTGAGATTAGGAATGCCTTGACAGTAATTCACACGCTATTGACGGTCAGCAGGCATTAACTGATGCTGTTTGCACTTTGTACGGGAACACTTGTAAGTCACTAAAATTCGCTGTAGGGTCCGTCTGGTGATGCCCAGTTGCGTGGCCCGTCGTCTGGTTGATTTTCCTTCGTTGTCATCGACATCAGTAGCCACAGCCTCGATATTCTCGGCCGAATAACCAGTCCGGTGGCGGACCCGCCCTGTATGGTCTCCTCTGTTTCCAATATGTTTGAGTCGAGCAGCTTAGTAGTTGGGAAGTCGACGTCAAAATTCACGCTGCCCTGACACCACCGACCGATTATTGGTCAAAAAATCGACACAATTATTTCACGCTTTTGCGAAGTGTAGCGCTCCATTGCATATCTGCAGCTGTCGCCATTTGCAAAAATTATAACATTTTCCGATAGGGTGATTAATTTTGCGCCACCTAAAAGAGCTAATGACCCTGAAACGCCTGAACAGATCTTCATAAATTGTAGCTAAGAACCATCTCGATCACGTCCATTCATTCAGGAGCTACAATGCCACACCCTCTTTTTCCGTCGGGGGTTAAAAAAAAGAAGAAAACAAAATCATAAATTAAAAGTACCCATCTGGCCATCACCCTGGCAACTCTATTGGCTCCATCCAAAGTCGTCCATTTCGTAATTACCCCGTCGTCGCGAGCGAGAGCGCCGAGTGCGAAGAGCGAGAAAAAATAGATGATGTTTTCGTTAAAAGTAAAACGTGACCAATTAGTAAAGTTTCCAAGTTAATACGAGAGTATACCACACCAATAGACCGACCAACCGCGCGCGTCCTTGCCGCACATACCAGTGACAAGACTTTCTTTCTTTTTGACTTGTCGTTCCATTCGCTTAATGGAAAGTCACCGCTGCCGGTTGATGCGGTTACTTAGCCCCAACTGTCTGTCGCTGTGTTCATGAATATTTTAATTAGTTTTCCACCTCGCACCTTACCTAGTACCATGTCAACCAACAGGTTGACCTTTTGATAACCCCAGCGGGATGGAGAGGTGCTGGTCGATAGATGGAAATGGGTTGCGTGGCGATTTGAAATACTTATTATACCCTCGAGCTGTATTGTGTCGAGTGTATCACGAACTAATTACGTTATCGGGATATATCAAAGCGGATGCTTGATTGAATCCGGTCATTCATCATCGTGGCCCGAGGGAACGGCTTTTCCGATTGGCCGCTGAGAGGTTACTACTTTACATCGTTTCATTATTTTTTGGAGAGTGATGATGAATTAGCCCGAGCCACAAACTCGACTATATTCAATAGATAAAGATCTGGAGCAACCCATTCGAGTTGGCATCCCCTAGGAAATGAGAATGGGATTTGCTATCTTTCATTTCATATTTCTGCTGATGGTTGCGGGGTGTGGAAGGATATGTTCCAACTAACGATGGTACACCCTCGCCTACACGTGCCATCACGACACACAATAAAAATCGATTGAGTTGATGTTATGGTGATGTGGGAGGGGGTGCACTACTACTGAAGCTTCTCAGGGAGGTAGATGACTACATACATAGATACGGTCCCCAATATCTGCGGTCCCTTGCTTTTCGTTTTGCTGTTTCCCCCTTGACTGCTTGTGGCACTTAAACATTCGTTCTGAGTACCTTAGATCTAAAGACGGTTGGCACGGGGTACGGGACGCACCTAAAGTGGAAAACCCTTTATTTGTGCTGGTCGTGCAGACTGTCAGAGCTGTTTAGGTTGTTTAAGTTGTTTAGGCTTTGAAGGGTGTGTATCTGCGTCGAACGAAGTTATCGAGATGAATTTAATCAAAAATATCGCTTATTCGCTACTCGTGCTGTTGTTCGAACAGAGAGGCCTGCTTGAGGCCGACCCAAATCGATTGAACCGATTCGATTCGAATCGAATCGATGTGAGTACAAGTACCGAAGCTGTAGAGGATCTATACGGGTGTATGCACGAAGATAAATAAAACGAAAGTATTTTCGAATTGCTTTTCAGATAAGATTTAAGTAGCGAATTGAATGGCGGGCGTTTCCCGACGCGGAACAAGTGGAACGCTCTGCGTTCCAATACAATACACATATATCATTGAATTTTGAAAAAGCTAATCCATATTTCATGCTTGTCATGTTTTATTTATGATTGGAAAGTGAATGTTCATAAAAGAAAACCGGAGTCAAAACCCAAACGGTTCTGAGTAGAATTCGGGATGCGACAGTAATTCGTCGGGTTTACGTCAAGATGCTGCTAATTTCGCACCAATCCAAGTGTACTCCCATCTGATAGAGGTATACGCATTTTAAATTCGGGTCATGACTGGTTTCGAATTTCGTTAGAGCTCATTGAGTGGAAATATGATTCCCTGGGGGGGTGGTGGAGGTCGGCGTGGGCTTTTTTTTCGCGATATCATCTTCTTCCGAACGAGATGAGTTTCAATTGATGATGGAAGCCACCAAGGACGTAGCATTTATCCAATATGATGGTTACATTCAGGACGATATTCTATAGATTCGCAAGTCAAATCGCTAGGATGGGCTTGAATAATGACGTTCGGGGGGGAGTGCGCCTTCCCCATTTCTCGCTGGTTCGTTTGCAGTTTTCAATGAGCGCACCGAAACGTGTACAAGCACATAAAGAGAACAATAAAGAGGTAAAAGTAATTGCCTCGGCATTCTTTGGAAGGGAAGTGAATGATTTATGAACTTGGCGGTGGAGAATGTACGCTGTCCCGAGGCAGTTCTTTATTCTAGATTGCTTTCTATAACGGAGAGCTTAGAATGTCTTTTTTCTTTATTTCTTTTGAAAACAATTTTTCTTCCGATACTCAGGAACGTAGAGTGAAATAATTCCCTGTGAATTTAGCATGAGGTGACTGATATTCATCTTTCTGTCAAGTCATCTATTGGGATGGCGATACGCTTAAGTTTCGACGTTAATGGTTCATTCAAGGAAATTGGAGGCTTCATATTGAGAATCCCATTATAAAAGTTGCCCCAAATGTATTGTATAAGTGTATTGGAAAATGCTATCACTTTTGCAAATGGCGGCAACTGTCAGTACTGTTTTGATAGGTTTGAGGAGTACACAGATGCAGAATGCACGTCGACAAGCCTTGAATACTATACTCCTCAAGTTCACGAAATATTCACGACCATTTTTTAACGCCAACCTTTCAAACACTAAGACGTTTAAGCCTCGCCACAAAGTCACTGGAATAATAAATGACAGAAGAGGTGCCGGACGGTCTCGTTCCCGCGAGAATATCACCGCTGTGGGTGAAGATGTTGGTGGAACGGTGATGCCACACATTTATGAATTGACATGTCGTTTCAAAAAGGACGGTAAGGCGGTGGTCGTGGTGCAATGGCAAACATCACCGACTGTTGAACGGAAAGTCTGTAGTTCAAGTCGGGCCATAGCCAAGAACAATTCTACAACATCAGTTGTGAATGAGAAATGATCAACAACATGCTAATGAAGGCATATGCGCGCAGTATAAGATCAATTTATTCTTCCTGTGCGCATTTGTGTGCATTTCCAATATAATACCTCAATGACATGGAAAAAAAAAAGTTACTGCGACCTATAACCAAAGCGACAAATTCAGTCGAATCTCTCGAATCCTATCTAGGACAACCACCCTCGGAGAGAAGTGAACGTACATCTTCGACGCAAACCATATGCACCCCGTCCGGATTGTTTATGATTATTCTTGAACCTGCACGAACAATCCGCGCACTCAGCTCGCGCGATAGTGTAGTGTCTCGTTTTAGCGATTTGTATTGGCAGAAAAAATTGTCCGATTTGAACGCCATAACCTTTTTTTGGGTTTTTAGAAGTCATGCCATTACCAGGACAAGTCATGACTCTGGATACTCTTAAAGATAAGAATGCGAGAACTAATCGCCCGAAGTTCTCATCAAAACTATTATAAGTGCGATAAAAGGATCCTAAGTTGTCATCAACAATGGCGGGCTCCAAATATGTTTACTGTTTAAATCCTAGCCATACATTGAGTAGCACTGCACACCTCTAAATCCATTTTTAACAACTAAGTTTGTAGACTCGGCGAATACCTGTTCCTTAAACCGGATTTTGGTTTATTTGTAAATATGCCTTTCCCTCCTTGAAAAAGTGTCGATGGAGTGTTAAAGTCAGCGGTTTGGAACACAAGAAAATTCTTTAAATTGGCGTGGCGATTCCTTGAAATTCGACCCTGATATGCCGCCAAAATGTCTGACGTGTTCATTCCAGCGGCAATATTATTTTTTGTGAGGAAGTCCTCTGCGCTCCTGTGGTCATTTGTGGAGATATTCTATGCGGTTTTCTATGCCACACTGACTTTCCGATAAAAGAATTATTATTTCAGACCGGGGATGATCAGAGAAGAAGTCTTTCTCAATTACCTATGTTTGGTCGTGATTCATTCCTGTTCACTGTTAATTGTTGATTCCGAACGGCGATTTTAGAAAAGTTTTTTTTTCTTTTCAGCTAAAGAGAAACTGCGAAATACGGTTTCAGTGATTTAGCTTTTGCAGGATTTGAACTCTACCAACCACCAAGCCGCAAAGCCACGGCTTCGTCACAAGGCGGCGATCAACTGTAAAAGAAACATAAAGAAACAGCGATATATGTAGTTGCTGAACATCTTAACTCTATATCACTGTCGGACAATGGACCGTAATTGAGCTTGAGTGTCAGTCAAATCCATGAATTCAACACAGCTTAGCCTAACTTGGGTGGGATTTGCAAGTAGTCTTCCATAGTATGAGTGCCGTGAATTCTTCGAGTTGACATTACTTGTGGAAGCATGCCAAAGTTGCCTTGGGGAAGTCTGTTGAAGTCTTTTGGTTGGTAGGAATCGTATTGTAGGTGTTCTCTTATAACCCTAATTTGAGTTTAAGAAACAGCCGGAAGTCGCACGGTACTAGATCAGGTGAATACGGCGGTTGGGTGTTGGATCAGGCGTTATGATAGCTGAAAACTCACATACAATTAAGGCTTTGTGCGACCGCACATTGTCATGGTCGAATTCGGTGAATTCTGTCCCACAATCTCTCCACCCAAATCTGTCCTTTTAGCGAATGCCCTTCGAACCAAAGAAAACGGTGAGTATCGTTTTGATATGACTCTTCAGCTTTCGGACTTTCTTCCTTTCCGGCTCATTTGGTGACTTCCATGCTGCGGTCTGCCTTTTACAATCTATAAGCCTCACGGACATAAAACGGTCATGGCATCGATGGGCGTTCGTCGTCTTCAAATTTTTCACGAAATCTAACAAATCAGAGAAATATTTGTGCACCGATCGATTTCCCTGTTCCTTTGGTCCATATTGATTTTTCGACAGACTTACATGTTGGACGTTTGGTTAAAATTTCAGAACTATTGACAGAACAATGGGAATACTACAAAATTTGGTGTGAAGGTAATGAATGATGTGTCTTCAAAGTTCAACCGATGATTTGGCTCTTAATGGAAACCAGTCTCTTCGACTGTCTCAAAGACAGGGCGTACTATTGGTATCACGAATAGTATCCACAAACCCTGGACTTGAAAATATTTTTACATCTTTTTCTTCTTTAAAACCACCACGATTCCTGGCCACCTGCTACTAATGTCGCACTATATAGATTGATTGGCTACTGGCGTCACTTTAAATGCTATCCTCTTAAGATTGTAGAGAAGATTGATCAAAAAACCCCTGAATAGCCAGTGTCGTTATGCCTTTTTGAGGGAGTTTTCAAGGATTTATGCCCAAAGAGGCGCATTGCGATTTCGCGCTCAATCTTTGTTCTGATGTTGCAGTTTGTGACTGCGAACATCTAAATACCCCACTTCCTTCTAAATGCTTGCAAACACTTTTTTTGTGGAGATGATGGGAGCTCTTTTGAAATCCCGGAGTTTTCTCTCAGACATGTGGGTATTTCAGGTAGGGTAAGAGATTTAGATCTCTATAATTAATTGTCACAGTTAAGGATGTCTCCTTACATTGCTGGGAGACACATGTTAAATAGTTATAAGAGAGAAATCAAATATGGTGCATGTGACCACTGCGATCAAACTTACAGCGTTCTACTCTTTGGAGTCAATATTCCATCACACTTCCATACATATCGACCGGGTTGGCAGTTTCGGGTTCGATATTGCTCCTAAGAATAGTCTTACTAACGACTTAAATCCAATGGTGTTAAATCGGTCGAACGAGGTGGCCATTCCACCGGGAAATTTCTCGAGATTACATAATTTCCAAACGTCCCCTCCAATAGATCAGCTGTTTGTCCATCTGTGTGGCCTGGTGTCAAATCCGTCCATTAACATAGCACTATAGCGAACTCAAGTGGCCGTCACATGTCTATCGTTTTCATTGTCGAAAGAAAGACTTTCAAAACTCGGAAACGATATTGGTTAGGCCTCCCCTGTAAGAGGCCTTAAGAGCCACCAGAAAAAAACTCGAGTAACTTCGTGGTCAATGGACAATCATTAGCGATGAGAAACGCAGTATTTGTATTTCAATACACAGGAAGATGCTAATCTTGTCGAAGCTAAGAAATGACAAGGAGTCTTGTAATCGAATGGACGGTAAGGCTAAAATCTTATGGTGCGTAGCTCTTATAAGGTTCATCATCGCCTGTGGTTGTCCTGTGTATATGGAACAGATTCGAGCGTTCGATAGATAGTGCCTTAGGGTCTATCTTAGGATGTACAGAACGTTTATTAAATATTACCCAAATTAGGGGTTCTACCACGGTGCATGCCTAAACAGAATCGACAATTTTCGTATTAAAATGACTAGAAATCACATTGCGAGGCTTATGATCAATGACAATAAACCGAACTTCGTGGTCTTGCAGATACCAGGAGGTCACGCTCGGAATAGGCCTTATTCCCCCAGAGACTTTTCTCTACATTAATTCCGAAGGGTAAGTGCACAATAGGTTCAATAACACTGGTATTTCGGTACTTTACCTTCACCGCTGGGGCGCCAGGGACGAACGGTTCATCCGCGATATATGTTGACGGCGCTCATGAGCTCATTGGTTTTAGTACCGCATTATTGCGAGATTTACGGGGTTCACATGGTTTGTGTCAAAGATGTTTGTTCAATACTCTCCGGGGGTGGTTGTCGTAGATAGTTGCTAAACAGCATGCCGAATTTAGTTGGTTCTGGGATGAAAACGCTCCCCAGAACGGTGCGTTACACCGATAAGATCTCCGTTCGTAAGTTAGATCAGGGTTAGGTAAGGGGTCTTTTGGAAACTGGACGCAAGACTTCTAAGCCTTGGTGAGATCATTGTTTCCGACTGGCAAGTTTGGTAGAATTTTTTCGTAATTCGTAAACTTTACCATAGTAAAAAACTAAACCTTCACTGAGGCGTTGACATTGACAGATCAGAAACAAAGCTCAAGAGTGCATTTGTATGAAAATATAAAATTGTTATGTCCATATTGAAAAACCTGTCTAAGTCAGTTTGATTGAGCTCTTCGATTGTCTTCATCCTTGATGAATGGATTGCATAGCCTGTAGAAGTGGCGACTGAAATATCAGACGGTAGTATCGTCAATTCAGCTTGCCGATCTGGCTTTATAGGTATGCCTCACTCGTTTCACCATTTGGTACTTACGAAATTCATTCTTGCATTACCATCTCTTCATTTCCATGATCTCATATGGCCTTTCAATAGGGACGCTCGAAATCTGTCTGTTTATAGCGTCCATGCTGTCAGAGTAAAATCTGTCGAATTTGTTGTGAATTTCTCAGTACTATATGGCATGCATAACAACCATGAAAGCTTGTAGCGATGGACAACGTGTGCAAATAATTAATTCAGTGCTCCATTCGATGACATTTTTATCCTCAACATTTGAGGAGGTTAATACATTTGAGTCAACTAAAACTCGTACATCACTGAAACGCAAGATTTCCTGAAAACTTGCCGTGCGTGAGAGTGCAGGGAACAATCCGAAGCAGTAAATTTCTGGTCGAATACTTGGTCTTTCTGCGACATCAACTTAGACGAACTTTGGTTCAGGATTTGGGTTTGATGCCTTATAAAATCCAGTTGACTTAGGAACTCAAGGCAAACGACCATAGACAACGCCGATTGGTGGCTGATTGGGCTCTGAATTAGTTGGACATTAGCGGTCTAGACGAAACCCATTTTTGGATGAATTCGGAAGATACCAATTCACACGATGTTAGGTTGGCGAAACCATCGGTCCGCACTTCTTCCAAAACTGACATTGTCATGACCATCAACTGCGACCGCCACAGATCGATGTTAAACAACTTCTTGTGTTCTAAGCTGGGTAATATGGATGCTGATGACATGTGGTTTTAACAGTTGAACGCTACAATGCATGACTTGAACTTTAACCTTTTAAGGGCTCTGCAAAAAAAACTGCAAGCAATTGATGTACTAGAAATCAACATATCCAACGCCATCCAGACAAGAATATATGATAGTCATCGAAAATCAGATCACCGAATACGTGCCACCAAGCATGGTCGTGACCGACATTCGAGCGATGTTATAGAAGTACTCCGAGCAATGCCATAAAACTTTATTTTAAATAAAAAGCTAATTGAGTAGTCATCACACACACGACATTAAATTTTCATTAAGTAATCAAGCATCCTTAATGAAAGACCGATGGTGGCTATTCGCTATTTAGTTTTAATCCGAAAACTTCAATTCCAATAAAATGAAAAACCCTAGTGTCAGCAGCAGTGTGCAACCCTTCCACTAACAGAATCTTACTATTTGCAGCTAATTCGTAGTTAGAAACGTCTTAGCGTATACTTCTCCCCCGAGTATTAAAATAATTAACGCGGACGTGGCCTGATTTGCGAATCGATTTTTTACGGAGCGTTTCTACTTCTGACCAACTTTTCTACCTCCTCCTTACAATTCTCCCATTTCCCTCCCGACCTACTGTGTTCTCCGAAGTCTGATCTTATATTCCCTGGACATGCTGCAAACGTGCTGAAATGTATCTGTCAATATATCAACATCAGCTCTGTCAATCGTTGTTTTATTTAACACAACACTGAAAACACTCGTAGATTAGGCAAAATATTTGCAATCGATTTTAGTGTCACTACGTGACATGCACGTCTACGGTCAGTCTGTGTATCACGCAATCACACCGTATCGCCTCATTAGATTTCACTGAATCGTGACGTAATTACGTTAGCTGCTCCGCTCTAGGCCTCATTCCGATTTCAAAGTATTTAATGAACTTTTTAATAATCTGCGCTTCTCCCAACACGAACGAAAATAAAAAAACGGTTTAATCTAAATATATTGGAACAACAAACAAACAAATCTGTAATCTCACCAAAGAGCGCGTGCGAATCAATAAATATTAACTTGCCTACAATCGGGACGCCTAACCCGCCACCCGCTCTGCCTTAATTCCGTGCAAATGAATGAAACTTCCAGGCCTTTACACATCCCATTTAAATTGTATCGGTTATTACGAATTCCAATTCAACGGTCAACAGATATTTGAAATATCGTTATTTAATTACGAGTACAACCGTACCTACACGTGTAGGAATAACGTATCTCGAAATATAATAAACCGATAGCGAACCAAATGCGATTTCATGCCTCGGTGTACGCGTGTTATACAAGGGAAAACTGCTATTTCGAATAGCACGTTACATTTTACGAATTCCATTGTGATGCGAATGGTCGCGGGAGGAAGAGACACGTCCGGAGAAAGGGATTTCATTGGGGATGAAAGTTCAAAGGCTGCTTGGTGTCGCGTGTAAAATTATTAACTACAAAATTCAAAATTTAATAAAGCTGGACCACCGACTTGCTGTAGGCGGCAGTAATTATATTTTGAAAGCTTTTCAAGAGCGTTTTTTTGTATCTTTTGCTCCATCTATCTCCATGGTATTTTGATATATTTTCGAATATTGAAAATAAATTGTCATCTGCAAAGTAATTTTGAATGGCCGCGGGAGGTGGTCTGCGGTGTGGACGGCTGCCATTCTTTTTAGGGGTTTTGGAGTGGGCTCTACTAGTAATTAAAATCGAAAAAGAGTTTTTGAATTTCATTACTGAATGGTTTGAATGTCAATCGAGCAAAAATTCATTTGAATTCTGACAAATTAACTTTATTTATTGACAAGTTTATTCACATGGACGGGTATACTACGTCAGATTAATGTTAATTTATGAATTTTCGACCTAAAATGAATTAGTCAGGGACGCACGAGTTCGATGAAAAAACTAAATAGTCGAGGACGCACGAACTCAATGAAACAACCCCTCTCGGGTAGGTGGGTAGAAGTGGTAGACTAAAAGGTTCCAGTCACGAGCAGCATTATGACGTTCCGTTTTGCGATTACATAATGCGACTTGATGGCTTTGATAGCCACATGGCTTGAGGGTGGCTCACTAGGAGGCAAGCTATTTTAATCACAAAACGATTTGATAAGATTTTACCCCTCCGCAGGACCACTTTAGTAATGCAAACCTTGACAAGCGAAAAAAAATACTTAGCCAATCTAAACTTAAAGTAAACTTTATATCTATTAGGAAGACAAAGGTTAAGGAGAGCGTGGATGGCGACGGTAGAGGATATTTCTAAGATCGGGATTGGTGAGGTGTAGATCGAAAAGAGTGGAGTTCGCTTTGCGCAGCATTCTGGACACTGGCTCATGGTAACCGTAGTTCGTTCGATAAGATTTGATATGGAAGTGGGACATGAACCGAAGGTTTTGGGGATTGAGGATTCATTCGAAGCAATGTCAAACCGTCTAGGTTTAGTGAAAACAAATCCATTATTTTTGCATTCATTTGAAGGCTTTATTTAGCGCAGTTAGGATGATCCGATTTAGGTAAAATATTCGTCGTTTTGCAGATAACCTGATACTATTTTGAAGGTACATTATGCCATCTCTTCTTATTGGCAAACAACGAGGACCGGTGACCGCTTGGTGCTAGGTATCACCAGAAGCTCCCGAAGTTTGTCCTGACGGAATATAATTCTCCTCCTTCTGGCTAAAGCTGGCCGCTTCTAGGTTATTGCTTCCTTCAGACCACCCAATTGTTGACAGTACAAGCCGAACCAAGAATTTAGCCATAAAGGAGCAGCTCATAGCAAATGATTCTTCGAATTATCGAAACAAATTAAACGGCCTTAATGCACGCAGTGTGGATACCGTAAGAGAGACCAAGATTCGAGAATTTCTTGGACCACCGTTTCACAAAGCCGAGGACAGAATTGGTTTTAAGGAATATCTCATCGATGTTTGGCTCCTGGTCACATAATACATATACCAAGATCGCGAATAGCCTAAGTGTTGGAAATGGGTTGACTATTGATGAAGTAGAGACGAGGAGGAGGTTTGATTCGTTTACGTGAAAAAGTTATTCATTGGCATTTGGAAATGTTAAATGTTCCAAGCAATTTTTGGAACACCAGATGAAAAAGCTATTGGGATTTGATTGAATAAAGGAAGAGTCATGACTGGAGGAAATGGTCTTGAAGAACTTGGTGTCGTCAGCATATAGTGAGATGTGGGAATGTTTAATCACCATTTCAATATCGTTTATGGTAAGAACGAAAAGAAGTGGACCTAAGTGGTTACCTTGGGGAACGCCGGAGGAAGCTAAAAAAGGGTTAGAAATTCAGATCTGAAACGAGCACTGTAATAGCGATTTTCCAGGTTCCATTTCAAAGAAGTGGGGCGACGCCAAGGGAATACACTTTGAAAAGTATCAGTTTGTGGAAGACTTTATCAAAAGCTTTACTGAAATCGGTTGAAATAACGTCGACTTCTTTCCCATTCTCTATGGCCGACGGGGTAAAGGACACAAACCGTGTGGTCTAGGGGAGATTATAGACTTGTAGCGAAAACTTAGAATTTCGTACAAAAGAGTTTGCGTGTATGTGACAGTTTGACAATGGGACAATAGTTGATAATATCGTTCTTCGGACCTTTTTTGTGTATAGGAGTTATGAATGAGGCTTTCCATAACCGGAGGAATTCACCTTGAGATAGGGATAAACCGAAAATTTTTGAGAGAGGGTTGAGGAGCTTTTTTTTTTTAGAAATATGGCAGGGCGAACGTCAGGTCCAGGAGTGAATTCATCATTAATTAGATTTAATTTTTTTTCGATGATATAGGGATCGACTATACGAGGTAGAAATGGTCCAAGGGAGAAATTCGGTAAATAATCGAAGTAAGCGAAATTCGGAACAAAGGAGCCGTCGACGAAAGATTGTTTAAAAAAGGTGGCGTATAAGTTGACGATAATATTAGGGTCATTAGAGGTTTGATCATGAAAGGAGAGTGAGGTAAGGTAGCCATCAGATTTTCTTTTGTAGTTAACTAACTTAAAGAAGGACTTAGGATCACTTATTATTAAGATTGGCTTGCGTTTCAGTTAAATAGCGTTGATAGAGGGAGTTGTGAAGGGCGGTAAAATGGAGATAGCTACCATCGATTCAAGTATTGGAGGTAAATGAATTCGCATAGCTGTACGAATACGGATTTAAAGTAGACTGTTCAGGTAACGTAGTTCCTTGGCGTACTTGGGTGAAGATGAAGACCAGTTTTTTTTTTTTTTGGTGAATACGGGATGAATAGGTAAGGCTACTGAGGACTTTGAGTAGAATAGGGAAAGGGGAAGAACTGCCGGAAGTTCTGAGCGAAGCAGAAAAGGTGGAAGGGGTTAGGTTGGGAGTGTATGAGTTTATATTGTAAAATAAGAGAATTAATGGTTTTGAGGATCATTATTTGCGTGATATCCGGGCCGGGTTGCAAGTGACCTCGCTACTTGTAACTTCTCTTAATTGTAGTGTCGTAACTGAGAAGCAATTTTCAAAGTTGAGGCTTCGTAAGATGTAATAAATAAAAGACGCAATCAATCTCTTAGTATAATCTGCACAATCTTGCCATGGATGTAGGGACGCCTAACTCAGCAAACGGAGCTCTTGTTCTGCCCGCGTATTCAGATAGTCACATCCTTGAGTTCTTAGAACTTATTTTGATTAAGATAGGCCATCACACTATAATCCCGAAAGTGGAAAAATTAGGCATGTTAGGTTGAAGACCTTATTTTCTGCCCTCAGTTTGAAGTTGTGTTTTCTGCTGGGCTTGAGACCTATGTTGAGAGATTTGATCTTTATAGTAAAAAGTAGCATAGCTGGTAGCTCTTTGATGGATTTTACCTCGAGCCCTCTCCCTGCAGGCATAATCTGTCTATAGATGAATGTTAATTTTGATAAAGAACTTTAACAAACTCAGACCGAAAGCTCCAACTTAACTTAATAAGAGAAATTAATCGGTTATCCAACAAGGGGGGTCATTTGAAATTAATAGAAAAACACAAAGTTTTTCATGAAAAGTGAAAATATTTTTATTTTAATCCAAATTCTCGAACTCCCACCACACAGTTGAAGAAATAGCTCCTAAAAGAACAGTATGGCTATATGAGAAAGCCAACTGGTGCGACCTTAACAACTTTTTTTGAATCTTTAACTGGTCGTCATGCTTCCTCGACAATATTATCCGAATTCGCATGGAATATTTTATTCCTAGTATGATTAAAAACATCAGGCCAAAGGATAAAACGTGGTTTGACTTGAGCTGCAAAGAGGCTATTAGGCTAAGGGGGCTAAGCTTTCGGGCATATAAGGCAAACAGTTCTAGGGAAGACCGAAAACAGTACAGAAATAACTGCAACATCCACATTCGACGTGTTAAATTCAAATCCGACCAAAAATTGAGGCATAAAATCCTTCAATGTCCCAAAAGTAGCAAAAGTTTCGGATCGTAAGGGTTTTCAAAGACCTCGACGTACACAAATCCGCTGGTCCAGATGGTATTGCCCCAATAGTTCTGAAGAGGTGTTCTTAACTACGCTGGCAAAACCATTGCTTTTTCATCTTTCCTACTCTTTTGGGCTCTTTCTGAGTAGGTTGAAAACAGCATTTGTTCAGCCTATACCCAAAAAAATACGAATCTTCTTCACCCTCGAATTACCGACCCATTGCATTAACGTCCCTTCTTTCCAAGGTCATGGAAATGCTGTCTAACCGTCAGCTTATGAAATATCTTGAATCACGGAAACTCTTCGATGATCGACAGTATGGTTTCCGCAGCAACAGATCCACTGGTGATTTGATGGCATAACTCACCGAAAAGTGAATTCGCCCGCTTCACCAAGTCTGACATCCATTCTTAAATGCTGGTGTTCCCCAGGGCTCAATCTTGTCGCCGCCACTCTTTCTCATTTTTATAAATTATCTCTTGTCTGTCATTTCTAATCCAATCCACTCCTTCGTCGATGACAGTACCCTTAGATTCTCATATTCATTCACTACTTTACGTCCCCGCTCTACGGCTGTAAACATTGAGCGGCAGCGTATGTTAAGCTCATTAAATTCCGATACTGACAGCAAGATTGCAGTGGGTAGAAAGAATAGAGTGGAATTAAACGCCATACAGTGCTGTCTCCTGTCATTAAAGCGTATCACTAACCCGCAGCCATTATCCATGAATGGCACTTGCATCTCAGAAACCGATAAGCTTTCCATACTGGGCATGTGTGTCACTTACAATCTTAATTGGAACGACCACATATTTAGTGTCGCCAAGAGTGTTGCGAAATGCCTAGGCTTCTTAAACAAATGAGGCGTTCATTTGCCCCAAATTAAAGTTTAACGCTCATGTCTGGCCCGGTGCATCCAAGACCTCATTAAACCTACTAGACAGAATACAAAATCGCGCGATAAACTTGATAGCTAACTCCAGCATTACCAAAACATTAGTCGCTAAAACACCGCCGCTTTTCCCTCTTTTATTTTTACTTCCATAAAAAATGCTAATAGCCAGTTGCATTCCGCTCCTTCAATATTTCTCCTGCAACACACGCCTCTCTAGGAATGCTCACCAATATAATCTGAAGCCCACTTCCGGACATACTGTCAAGACAATCCTTTAACCGAACTACACGAATCTGGAATTCCCTCCCGGATTCGGTCTTCCCCCCTCAGTAGAACGTGCAAGCATTTAAGACCAATGTCTATCGGCATCTCCTCTATCCCTCTTCCCTTGAGTGCGCGCATAATAAAAAAAAAAAAATCGGAGATTAGTGATGGAATATAATATACGAAGGGCTCGCCTCGGCTCCAACTGCAATTAGTCAGTCTTTTGATGAATCTTTTGAGAACATTTTCGTATAATTGCGGTTGTATCTCTCGCATATTTTCTTCCCATGCACCAATCGTTGATGTAACATTGTTGCAGACTTTATCTTTAACATAACACTAAAGGAAAAAGTCTGGTAGTATCAAATCGCATTATATAGGCGGGCTATTGAAGTCTCCATTTTGAGAAATCTCACGTCCAGGAAATTTGTCACGCAATAGAGCCATTGTTTCGCCAGTCGTGAGGCATGTGGCTTCGTTTGGCCGATAATTGATTGTTTTCGTTCACATTCGTTATCATATCATTCGATAGAGCAATCCATTTACTAAAACGGTCGCGGCGTCATATTTTCGAAAGAATATGAAAACAAAAAAAAATTATCAATTTCCAGAAATCAATCGGTTAAACACCGCACTGTGCATGGTCTGCTCGTTTCAATGCTTGTGACAACTTACCTTATAAGCATTTAGCCAAAGGTTTCTTATACCAAATACGGTGCAAAGTGGTTGCCAGTAGGCCCAATTTCTATGATCAATTCCATTGGCCATACCTTGGTTTTCAGTCACTCAGCTACAGCGGCAATATCTTCAGCTAAACTTTCCGAAGGAACACAACATGGTGCCTTTACATAACTAGCCTGTCTGAGAGTTCAAATTTGTGGATAAAATTCACTGAGCTATCCGGGAAGACGCTTGATGATGACTAGAAGCAGGATGAAAAACGTTGTGCGTTATTTACGGTATTTCTGTACGTTGTACGATTGCGTATCGGTCCATATTTAATAATCGCCTAGTTTTTACTTATTAAAACTCATCACAATAACTATTCAATGCTGATAGTTCAAGAATGGCACGAACTTTAAAATGACACCTCTTAATCTCCTTTATGTCCTTTAGATAATTTTATTTATTATTGTACGTGATTGATCTTGCTCATACTCTGATTGTCTGAGAGTAGCTGAGTAGTAGTAGACATATGAAGGTCTCAAACCTAAGACTAGGTAAAAGGTATGTTCAAAAAGTAACAGGAATCTTGCAACTTTGCCGACTGTATACGTTTGATTGATGCGATTTTTTTTATTATTGTTTGGATAACTATGTCTTAAAAGTAACCTGTATAAAGAACAATAAAATCTCTGTCAACTATTGTAAGAAGCTTTCCGAGTGACCATATCAATATGAAATCTCTGTTCCACACTTGCTATAAATTGTATGTCTCTGTCGATAAAAAAAATGTCGAGACTTATGCCCGACAGAGTCTAACTAAAGTCTTCTTAAATGAAATAATTTTTATAATTTTTTGTAAAGCTTTCCCCGGATATAATATTGCCAAGTTTGCCAAAAAAAAAAAAAAACTGGCGTATTAAACGTGCCATAAAGACAACTTATAGTAGCACTTATTCGAAGGCTTTATGTCTTGATGCACGCCCTGGTAGGATGGCAGACGGGGGTCACAAATATTTATGGCCTACGTGTAGTTGTAACATGCCTAAGCCTTAAAACACGAAAGCTGATCGAAACAAATCTATTCGGGCCCTTACTCTATATTCATTTGTTCTCGAATAATTTTAAGGGTTGGCCTTAAAATGAAGCCGAAAACCAAAACACCCTAAGAGCTTGGCCTGGAATACGTCCAAAGATCGCTTTTATAGGTGTCGAAAGGCCATAGTCACCCAAGTTCAAAGGATATTCGTAATTGATTTTCGTCAAAAAAAATCCTATACGTCCAGAGCACTTCGGACACTGATATACCCCCGATCGAATCCTTCCGGAAATATCAAAAGTCACATACCTTTCTGCCACAGGATAATGGAATGCACAAGCTCATAGTCAAAGTTTGACCTTTAACATGTAAAAAGCCTTCGACCGCCTGCCGAAATGTCAGCAGCTAATCACTTTACTACTGACAATAACAACAGCAAAAGGCTCTTTCATCGCATTATACACCTACAAACATGCCTCTGCACTCTACGTAAAACCACATCGCAAATCAATTTAGCCAAACCTGACTGCAGCCACCGCCTGTCGTCTCCAGCACTTAGTACGGCTTCAGGTTGACGCTTAATTGCGATTCTATAATAAAGCAAAGATAATATATCAAATTTCGTAGTATCCTTGTAATTTGTGTTTGTGTGAATATGTATGCCGGAGGACATGCAGGAATATTTGCTGTTAGCAAGGAAATGCGAACCCCAAAGGCGCACGTGAAGCACCGAAGCGGGGTGTGTACCATAACTCATAATGAGTATCGTGTCTGTGCCGGTGAACTCTGGCCAGGCTAACGCCTTTCGGATCGGTTCAAGGAATCAGTAGCATCGCGACGTTGTGTATGTGGGTGTGTTTGCAGTTAGTCGTGGTAAAAGGTAAAACCAGGACACCGAGACCATTGTCGTCGCTGTTGCTTTTCAGTGTCAGGATAACTGCCATTTGTGTA
Source organism: Merodon equestris (assembly GCA_958301585.1). Classification (NCBI taxonomy): domain Eukaryota; kingdom Metazoa; phylum Arthropoda; class Insecta; order Diptera; family Syrphidae; genus Merodon; species Merodon equestris. The sequence continues at coordinate 107,327,374 of OY284414.1, forward strand.
ATTTTTGTCGTCTGCCTCTTCCTATCCTCCAGTTCCTAGCTCCAAGTGGCCCGTTAGTCATTTGGTCACGAGCAGAGAGAAGCCACCGCCACCGGGCTCGGGCGGAAGGGAGTGAAATTAATATGAAATAAAATTGATTTTTTTATGAGCAGGTAGCGGTATGAAGTGTCACTGACGGCATGACTCCTGCCGGGTCGCACCTTCGGTTATTCCCGCACGTCGAGTTGATTCGATATGGTGTTTGAAGAGGAAACGACGATGCTTGAGTCACAGCAGTGGTCAACTAGCCATCACCAACTGTCCCTTCCCAAACTGCGGCGAAGGATGTCCTCGACGGGAATTTAATGAACACTGAAAGGTGGTGGCGGTAAGCTGGTCTTGGGTCTGATTTCATCATCGCGTGCGTTAGGATATTGGTTTTATGAGTCAAACTTAGGTTTGATTTGTTATATCACAGGCACGAGGTTTTGTTTTTATTCGAATCAATAAATGATTAAATCGTCTGCATGATGTGCAGGGCTGCGCTGGGTGCTTAGCCACAGACCATTCGAGCGGTAGTTAATGACATTGGAAACGATTTGCTTCATCGAAATATCAGCCATCAACAACATTAGTTGCGATATGAACGCATATGCTGCTTCAATGATATTGAAAACTAGGCTGGTGGGTGGTAGTTACTGCTTAAACAGAGGGAAAGGTCGCCCTTCCCTTTTGCGACGCAAGATGCTGGGAAATGGGTCAAAACGGTTGGAGAGACTGGTGTCCCTAATGGTTTCACTAGACCGCAAGAGCGTTTTTTTTGTTTCTACTATGCATTGGCGGTGCTACTGTAATGAATAGAGCCGGTGGTATTTACGGCGAGGACTTGGCCTTTTTTCTGTTTGTTTTGTACATATTTTTTGTGGTGATTTGTAGACCTTCACGGCTTTGTTTCCTTTGTGTGCAGCTTTAGCTTGACTTTGAGGTGGACGGATAAAGTGGGACTTAAAAACGAGTTCATGTGACAGAGAAGTATTTCAGTTTGTTTTGTGGATATTTTTGTTTTGAATGGATGTGAGGTAAGTGAGGCCTAACAGGGAAGTTTAGAGGCTACAAAGCAAAAAGCTGCTGCAACTTTTTAAACACTTTTTTGACATTATTTTAATTTATTTTTCTCAAATTTAGTTCATTGAAGAAAATTTCACGAAGTACCGGCGGAAAACGGAAATCTTTAGGTATATGCACAAGGACGAAGGAGATTTCCCAAGAAGACTGTAGGACAGTATAAATTAATATCACATTGGCCGAACCTGTGGTCGTATGAGGTGTGATCTTCTTCTTCTTCTCGACCGCTACAGTTTGGGGTGATCTTGTATCTCAATCAACATGCTCCTCCAGCTAGCACGATCCTTCGTTAACCTTTTCCTATACCACACGCCCAGTTGGCTGAGGTCCCCTTCCACCTACATATGTGCGCCAGCTTAGGTGCGGACGTCCTCTGTTTCTCCGTCCCTCGGGATTGGATTCAAAGCCTCCCCGGGCTGGGGCGCTCTATATTACCTAGACATCTTAGGCGCTAGTTCCGTAGACGTCTGACTGGACTCATGTCGTTGTACAACCCCCAAAGTTCGTGGTTGAGTCTTCTCCTCCATATCCCCCGTCTGCGTTTATAGGACCGAAAATCGCACGTAAGATCTTTCTCGCGAAGCGGCCAAGGACTTCCTCATCGGGCTTTGATAGGGTCCATGGTTCTGCGCTGTACAGCAGGACTGAGAAAATAAGGGCCTTTTTGGCGGGAGGGGGCTCTATTACTCAATTGCCTTCTGAACCCAAAGAAACATCGATTGGCAAGAATGATTCTCCGTTCGATTTCGGAACTGATGTCGTTGATCCAGGTCGCTGGGGCGCCAAGGTAGACGAAGTCCTTAACTACTCCAAACTTATATCTGCATATGCGTACGCTTTGACTAAGCATATATTTAGTTTTGTCCTCATTTACTGGCAATCCAATTATCGCCACCTCCGCCTCAATACTCGCAAACGCCTCATTAACATCTCGCTGTGTTCGGTCAGGTCTACACCGATTCGGATTCAAAGCTATTCTGCACAGTCTGACAGGTTTAGTAGGGATGTCAAAACCAAACTATACGAGGGTGGTACGATAAGTACTTAGCCTACAAAAGAAAAACAAACATTTTGGAGAAATGGCAATTTATTTTTCAATATAGTCTCCTTTTAGCTCGATACACTTGACGCAGCGATGCTCCAACTTCTTTAACCCGTCTGAAAAATACGTTACGAGGTCTGCAAAGTAGGCCACCGTAGCGGCGATGACCTCCTCATTCGACTGAAATTTCTGCCCGGCGAGTGACTTTTTCAAGTTTGGAAACAAAAAGAAGTCGCACGGCGCCAAATCTGGAGAATACGGTGGATGGGGCAACAGTTCGTAGCCCAATTTGGCCGTGGCGAAGGCGGAGGTGTGAGCCGGTGCGTTATCATGGTGGAAGAGCACTTTTTTCTTTGTCTTCAATTCGGCTTCGAATCGGCCCAATAATTTGGCATAGTACAGCGCTGTGACCCTTTTGCCCTTCTCCAGGTAGTCGATGTGGATCACACCTTGTGAATACCCAAAAACGGTGGCCATCACCTTTTCGGCCGATGGGACAGTCTTCGCCTTCTTCGGAGCACGTTCGCCGGATGAAGTCCACTGTTTTGACTGTTCCTTGGTCTCTGGTGTGTACCAGTGGATCCATGTTTCGTCGACTGTCACGAAACGACACAGAAACTCCTTCGGATTGCGCTTAAACAGCGTCAAACACTGCTCTGAAGTGGTCTCACGGTTGCGCTTGTTGTCCGGAGTGAGCAAACGCGGCACCCATCGCGCCGACAGCTTTCTCATGCCCAAAATTTCATGCAGGATATGACCCACGCCTACTGTATCAGCTATCTCGCGCACCTTCAATCGGCGGTCTGCCAATACGAGATCGTGGATTTTTGTCACGTTATCCTCCGTGGCAGCCGTTTTCGGGGCACCTGGACGTGGCTCATCAAAAACCGACGTGCGACCACGTTGAAACTCGTTAAACCAATTTTTGATGGTCGCCATCGAAGGAGAAGAGGCAGTGTACACAGCATTCAAACGCTCTTTGATTTCGCTGCGCGATTTTCCTTCCAAAAACAAGAATCGAATCACCGACACTCCCGGTTCCACACGCGGTCAAACAAAACTACGAGTCCGATCCGGCTGACAGTAGCCGTCTACTAGAATGTACTACACGATAGTACCTATAAGTTGCTCTTGCGATACTGGCGCCATCTGTGAGGCTAAGTAGTTATCGGACCACCCTCGTATAACTGTATACCTCGTCTCTAATTATGCTGTTAATTGCGGCTTCAACAAATACTATAGGTGGTGGGCGTCGACCTGAAATTAATTTTTTTTCCAGGATCTACTGTTGAGTGATGATTTGGTCGATGGTGGACTTTTCTGGCCTGAAGCTACACTAGTAAGGACCAGTCAGCTTATTTACAAATGGCTTCAGGCGTTCACACAAATCGGCAGAGAAGATTTTGCAGGCGAGGTTAAGGAGACTTATTCCTCTGTAGTTGGCGCAGTCAAAATGGTCTCCTTTCTTGTAGATAGGACAAACGATGCTGAGACTCCATTCTTCGGGCATGCTTTCCTCTGACCATATCTGGTTCATGCTCCTAATCAAGTCATCTCCAGTTGCTTTGAAGAGCTCAGTAGACAGTCTGACTGCGATTCTACTTCTAGGTGTCTGTTCTCATCTCTATAGGCTTTCGTTCTAGCTTTATAACTTTGGCATGTTTGCCTTATGTGCTGATAAAGCCTTCGAACGTCATCCCTGCAATACCAATAGCACCTCTCGATGTCGTCGATCGCGCGCTTCTCGTGCACTTTTTTCTTTCTTTTGAGATGCCTATGTACCTCCCTTCCTTCTCACTCGTAGTGCTCACGAGCCTCCCTCGTTCTTTTATGCAACGAGGCTTTATATGTCTCTTGCTTTGCTGTATGAATCCTTCTGCACTCGTCATCGGACCACGTGTTTCTTCGTGGCATTGAAGTCTCCTAGTACAATTTTGGTGTCACAGTAAGGATACTCTGTCACCCCTGTCATACAGGGATATTCGGCATACGTTCTGTTTAGGAGTTTGTAGAATTCGCCCTTAATGAAGGTATGATTGTCTTCCATGGGAAAGGCCGATATTAGACAATTTAGTCCTGATACGGAAGCTCATCTATGCTTACGAAATGATGTCATAATGCTTTTATTTCTGAGACCAAACTAAAGTCTGGCAAGAAGCCTGGGGATTCCTAATTGTTTAGGTTTCGTCTTACGATGCAGATATTTTACAGACATGTTCACCAAGGCAGCAGCATAAAAATCATGCAAATTGCACCAATACAATGCTCGAAATCGCGGAATTCCTGGTATTTTTTGAACAAGCCCTGTATTTCCTCTGCACTAACGCATTTTACGTATATGGCAACGAAACACAATTTTCACCTATATGCAGAAATCATCGTTCCGAATGGAAATTCTGCATTTGGCTTCCACGGCTCAAGAATAATGTCACCAGGTCTCTAAATGCTGCCTCCTTCCCTTAATTTTTATTCCCAAATATAAGACTGAAAATATTCCAGTCAGCCTTGTTCGCTTTAACCTATGTTGGCTTCAATGCCACCAGGATATCGCAAGACCCGACACGCTCTTACTCATTTTTCACTATAAATAACACTCGTTATCGGAGTATAAAGACTACTAATCTCACCTGAACTCGTTTTCGAAAGAAAAAAAACTACATGCCAGGTCTTAGTTGACGATACAGTCCCCAGAAAAAGGGAAACTATGGCAACAGATTTTCGAGACAGATCCAAACAGGATAGAACTCCAAAACTTTAGTTTCTAAACGTTTTTCTAAACATTTAAAAAAGTCGTGAATCACGATCACAAAAACCCGCAACTTGTCCCATAAAAAGAGTTCGAAACAATCGTCACCGGACATTTACATCCCAATCATCACCCCATTGCCAATGGGACTACAAAGCACTACTTTGGGCTGACCAGCAAACGACCAACTTTGAAACGTCCCTTAAAACAAAGACGAGAAAAAAAAATCAAATATATTACCGTAAAGCACTTAACAATTTACGACCTCCTCACCGCAAACAATCCAGACACAATGTGCCACGCCACTTCCCTGCCAAGTATCCCTGACCGCTCCCCCAATTGCTCTATTTTCATTATTTCCGGAACTTTTCAAACTTTCTCAACTCACCTTTTCCAGCCCGTCCGGAACGTGGTAAAAATACAATAAATAATACGAAATGAACATAACGACTTAAATTTGCTCCATATTTCAAAAGTAATTTCATCAGGATGCGCTCGAGCCCCCGTGAGTCTTCTTTATATCCGACGTAATCCTTTATTCCCTTTTACCTTTGCAAGCTTTCAAAATCGACTTTTGTCCCGAGCAATATCCTCGAGACATATCACTTCATTAAAAGTCTTCCCCGAATCCACCACTTCGGAGCTCGGTCCGGTTGTACGAAATGTTCCCATTCCTCGACGCATTTGCAAACGAATGAAGGTTCCTCGAAAATCCTGAGGAATTATTTGGCATAACGAGCGACTGGGATTAGCGGATGGATGCAGTTGAACTGTAACATACACATACGAATACGAGGGACGACAATTGAAACTTTATCCTGACCGGTTTGAGTCTCGTACCGCTGCTCTCTATGCCGCGCCCTGTCCTGAAAGGTGACGTTCTAGCTTGATATGCGAGTGTTCGTACAAAGGACATAATAGGGCTTTCCGAAAACACACAAATAGCACTTAATTCGTATTGTTTTTGAATAAAATTTCGCTTGTATTTGTTGGCGATTGGGAATGGGGCGAGGGGAGCAATCATGATGAGCAGGTGGCTGGTTGCGTTCGATGTCTTTTTGTTTTTGTGCTTTTAAAGGCACATTGGGGAATCGTTGTGGATGAACTCGTAAATTGGCGCTCAGGTATCGGAAATGTATTTTTGTCTTTATTTTTGTGTTTTTGGATGAGAGGATTGTGAACCCTTTTCGGGGAATTGTTTTTGTTTGAGTATGTAATAATGGGAAACACATGACCGTTTCCGAAGACAAACTTCAGTCATAACGACCTCAACGGTCGTTAGTCTTTCGAGTGAAATATATTATTTTTCAGGGCTTCGTTTTTACATTTTTACGAATTGTTATTTGAAAAGTCTTCTAACGATAGCTTAGTGGCAAGTCATTTATTCCTAGGCGCATTAGGAGATTGGAGGACAGATGTAGTGGTAGTGGTCGCAGAGTTCTCTTCGAAAGAACAGGGTATTTTGGAAGTTGATGGAAAGGTGTTTCATTTAATTACTGCACATTCGCAACCGGGTGGATGGCAATAGGCTTATATCGCGATCTGACCGCAACTAGTCTGACGATACCCACTTTTTTTTTAAACAAAAATCTCAAAATGCTCAGAAAATGCTTGTAGGTGCTTGACACGGGTCATAACTGAAGAATCTCTGTAACAGATTCATGCAATCATCACCACAGAAAAGATCTCCTGGTCTATAAGAAATGTCTTCCCGTCATGCTACAAAAAATCTGAAGCATCTCATTCCCCCACTCATGGCTCTCTTCCTAAGCTTTCCCGTCTCCTGGAGAAAGGTTCGTGTAGGTTTCATTCCAAAAGTTGGAAAAAGAGGCCACGAATCAGCATCAAGGATTTCCGCTCCATCTGTCTACCATACTTTCTCCTAAAAACGCTAAAGCGTTTGCTCGATTGTCTCATTCGCAAGCTTTTAACAACAAACCCTTTCAAGTTCTTGCCATGTCTATCTCAAGGGTAAATCTATAGAGACTGCGTTGCACGAGGTCATACGAAGCATTAAGAGATCCATCTACTTTAAACCCTTTTATAGATATCGAATACGCTTTCAATAACGTTTACACCAAATCTGGAAGGTTGCACCCTTAAGTGGATAGTCTCCATGCTTTGAAACAGACTCACGCAAATGCAATTAGGCAAAAGCCTCCTTACAAAATCCGTCAATAGTGGCACTTCACCTTTTTTATGGCTGTTTGTCATCAACGGTATCCTAGTTTAGCAGGACAGCAAGGGAATAAAAGTGGTAGCGTATGCGGACGACGTAGTAATTTTAATATCAGGAATGTTCACTTCTGTGATTAGTGAAATCACAGAGCGGGTTTTAGCCAGAGTTTACGATGAGGCTTCAGGCTGTGGCTTAAGCATAAACCCAAAGAAAACTGAGCTGCTGTTAATTATTTAAACTTCCACGTCTAAACAACTCGACCCCATCTCTTTCCTCCAACGCTAGCCATTGTCCGTCCTATCCTCACTTATTGCTCCTAGGTCTGATATCTAGCCCTAAGTAAAGCAATCAGTAGGAATCGGAACCACGAGAGCCATGAGAACATGCAACTTCGAAGCACTTAATACCTTACTGCATATCCTCCCCTTGGACCTTCACATCAAATAAACGGCGGCGTGCGGCACAATCAGACTTAAGGAAGCGAGCTTCTGGTCACCGAGACCGTATGGCAGAATTCTGCCAACGAATTTGACCTCGCTTTCTAGGGACTGCTCACACCTTCCCTCGATCTCGATCAATAGTGTGGTGCACTCTCACTTTCCTTCCGGAGTCCCGAAATTCCAACTTCTGATTTTCACTGATAGCTCCATCCTGGAGTACGGTGGACGATTGGGAATATTCTCGACACAACTGAAAATCTCAAATTCATTTCGTCTTGTCGATCACTCGAGGATTTTTCAAAATGAAGCGCTAGCGATCCGGGAGGCGTGTAAAATACTCAGTGCAGTCCGCTCCAATTACACGTCCACCATTATTTGTAGCGACAGCCAAAGCTTTTTCGCCTACTACCACCTTCTCTGAACCGGTGGATCAATGTGAGAAATAAATTAAACGAGCTGGCGGCTGGACTGATATCACGCTCCTTTGGATTCGAGGAAACAACCACATAGAGAGGATTGAGAGGCCCAAGCTCGGGGCCATATCCTGCAAAACTTTTTCAACATAGCCAATCGTAGGTGGGCTCAATCAAGTGGGACTCCTATTCAAAAAACAAGACCGCTCCAACATAGCTAGAATCATGGCAGCCAGTACGGGCCATTGGCCTATAGAACCTCACGCTGCCAGAATTGGCATCCGGTCTAACACCCTCTGTGGCCACAGTGGTTGCAACACCTACGCAGAGGAAACCCTGCATTATTCTCCCTGCGAATGCCCAACACTGGCAAGTCGCAGATTCTGCACCTTTGGCAAATAATTCTTCGATGACCTCTTAGAAGTAATCAACCTCAGCTTGGCCAAGATAACCAGTTTTCTTAACTCCACAGGCCCTTAATATCCCTAGGTTTCACGATTTTTGTGACGTCGAAACGGCCCTATCTCTACCCTGACCGGTAGCCAACTCAACCTGCTTACCTACATCTGTCGATCCTTATGGCCATGGATCCAGCAGTCGATGGGACGGTTTAGTGCATCTTTCAATTCCTTAAATATACGGAATGTGACTGTGACCAAACCCAACGTAACTAACGCGGTTTAGCTTTCAAAGAGCTGTGAACACCGTGGTTCAGGGGTAAGTGTGTTTTTAACGCCGGTGGCACAGGGCTAGCCTCCCACAACATACGAATAAATTCGTATCAGCGCATTCACTATGGAATGATCCTGTGCCAGTGGCACAACCATCCGGTCGAAGTAATGAAAATGTCGGAGTCGTAAAGGCTTCAATTCAGAAAGAACCAAATCAGTCGATCAACGCTGTTTATATGAATTAGGAATCTCTCAATCCACATTCTGGCAATTTTTGCGTAAAGATCTTGACCTACACTTTAAAAGATCTGATTAACTCAAGAACTGAAGCTACTTGACCAGTGCCGAAACTTCTTCGATTGGGCCCTGCAGAAGTTTGAAGAAAATCCTGCTTTTCATCAAAAACTCATCTTCAACGATGAAGCCCATTTCTGGCTTAACCTTGTCAATGTCCCTTATTGGACAGTACAAGCCTGAAGGTGTTCTAAGGCGCTTCATTGTATCTACCTATACAATAAGTGACCGCATGGAATGGATTTCATGCAGGTGGTGTGATTGGACCGTGTTTTCTCGTTGATGAAAATTATTGTCATGCTGTGGTCAATGGAGTTCGTTATCGTGGCAGGTTGGAATAGTATTTTTGGCAAAAATTGGTTGAACTTGACATTGGTATTATGTAGTTCCAACAAGAATTGCCACATGCTACACAGCTGGTCAAACAATTGATCCATTGAAGGGGAAGTTCGGTAATCTCAAGAAATGGTCCGGTTGAATGGCCACCTCGCCCATACGATTTAACGCTGTTTGATTTCTTTTTATGGGGCTACATTAAATCATTGGTTTATGCCAATAAACCAACAAATTTAGAGGCATCAGGAATAATTTCGAACGCAAAGTTGTCAACGCCCGATATGAGTAGAAAATGGAAGAAAACTGGCTCCAAAGAAACGATCTCTACAAACGCGCTTTTAGAAGCCATGTGAATGACATCGAATTCCATACTTAAATTTAACACGTATGTAACATGTGTACTAGATCTGGAATATATTTAAGCCCGATATCTCAATTTTTCTGTGCTTTATTTAAGTACAAAATTGTTATGTCCTTACTGAAAATCTCTCTATAAGTCGGGCTGAATGATGTGGTTCTTCAGTTGGTTGCAATTGAGTTAGTTATCAGGGCCCAATACCGTGCACCATTGCCAGTTACCGTCTGGCTTTTATCGTTTCGGAAGATGCAAGGCCCGATAACGCCGCCTGCCCACGAACCACAGCAAACCGTACATCTCTCCGAATGCAATGAAGACTTTGTACTGCTGTGGTCACTCACTTCACGAATGCGGTACTTTTGCTCGTTCACGAACCCTTCAAGATTCAAGGCTTACGATGATTTTTTCGCCAAAATTTGGATCCACTTTTAACTACTCCAGAGTCCGATCAGGGAACGCACGACGAGCTCGGTGATCTTAAAGCTTCAGTCCTTGGACCATCGCAGAAAGAGCAGTTGTTGTGTACCACGAGTAATTGGAAAATTCAAGTCTTTCCATCAAACAGCAGCAGTAAACAGTAACTTTGTAATGCTCGATTAGCAACCGCATCACTTTCTCCGAATTACTTGCTCGATTGGAATAGATCAAACTGTTGCTCTAAAAGCCTTGAGTTCTCTAAAGACCTTGACTTTATTTTGATTGAATCCCTTTTCAGTCACATATTGAACTGAGGACTCAGAAGTGAAACAATTCCTTCCAGGTTTATCGGGAGCAATAGCCACCTTTATTGCTGTAGCTTCAAACAAAAAGGAAACTCTTAGCTGCTCTTAAAAATATTAGTAATTTGGCAGTATCCAAGTAAATCTTCCAGTAATTTTTCGAAAGCTTCTTGTTCCTAAAGAACTTTAACTGTCCATGGAAGCAGAAAAACATTTTTTTGTTATCTCTATCCCCAACAATTTAGATGGAGAAATTCACAGTATCTACTAGCTCCGTAACCTTAACTAGCTGCAAGTCGTAAAGTAGAATATCAACCTTGTCGCAAAATGTTGGATCACTCCCGCGTGTTAGTTGCATTTTCGCACCCTCTCAAATGCACCAAAAGCATCCGCCTGTTTGTTGGGCAACAAAGTCTCCTCTAACCAACCGCTTTCGAGATTTTATATTTACGACCGTCACTGGGTAACCCTTAAAGAAGTCTGCGATACATTGTTGACATAAATCTCTTCTTTCAACAACGCTCGTAAAGCCAGAGAAACACCATCACGCGCGGACACACTTTAAAAAAACTCGAATCATATCGCATCTCTCCTTCGGAATAATTGCGTCAGGAGCTCATAATCCGCAGCACCCATTCGTCGTTATACTGCATCACACTCCATTCCAGCTCCTCAACTGGCACCATAACCAGCAGCAGTCAATATAATCATCCGAAGCATTACTACTCGTCCGTATGTGACCGAGCTGCGTTGCTGACCTGTTTTATTGCCGTGCCGGCATCACTTTCTCAAGGTGGTTACACGAGTAGCTTTTATGCTCGATGAAGTTCTCAAGAAGAGCAAGCCGAGATTTTATAGTAGCCCACTGATGGATGGTGTGCAGGATGGCCGGCGGAATAGATGCCTGGCAGGACGGAGCGGGTATAACACAATATTGTTGCAACTCGAACAACATACCCCCAACCACGCCATGCCTCGTAGGCAAATTGCACTTCAGTCATTTGGGCGACGACGAGGAGTAGAGGTGTTTACAACCGACGCTCGTTGTAAGCTTTCAACATAAATCCAAATGGAACAAAACCAGATTTATTAACCTCTAACAAATGATTCTGACCAATGACCAACGAGAGATGGTCTAGCATCAGATTCCCAGCTCCAAAGCCCGAGCTCCGACCAACAGTCAACAATGAGAATGATATACGCTCGTGTATACGCTGCGGTTCTGTTCAACAACAAATTACACAGGATTCCGCTTCGAACAATAACAACAGTTTGTTTTGTTGCTGAATCATTTTAAATCAAGGATCGTGTTATTGTTGCATCATCCCTACGGCGGGCGTCCTTGCCCGCCGCTCCGACCCATTAAGTTTGATGTAATAAACCGTAATAAATGTCAACCAATTTGCGCCCCAAAGAACAGTGAATCGGATTGCAGCACTTAACTTCTGATACATTCCGGACCGGGCCGCAGTCGCAAGTAGAGCATATCGAGCAAAGCCGGAGGGCATGCGAAGCCTGCAGGAGGACCGGACTGTATTAATGAGATACACTTCGATGGAATTTATTTACATTGACGCATACGTAATGAAGCAGTCAGTGCCCCCGTTGGGGTAACAATGCCATCGCCGACGGTACCACTGCTACTGCATCAAGAGCACATGTGTTGTCGAGTGCAAGCCAGCCGGCCATATGGAATGTTATGGAAATCCCATGCGGAAATCGGATTGCGTGGAAGTCCTTTTTCGTGAATCATTGCTTGTTGGGCAAATGAAGCAAAACACAAAATTGAAGAACGAATGTCAGGAACGATTATCCTTCAGTCGATATTTGTTTAATTAATTTTCAATTATGCACACACCACTATGCCGCCATCAAGGAGGTTTGCGGTTACACGGATTGTCCAATTTCCAGAAGACCCCTGCAAGAGCATGCCATAAACGATTGCACATAATTACAAAAAGAGCAGCAAAACATTGATATGAAATGAATATGGGAAAATATGTAAAATGAAAAGGCGGATTAATTATTATTTTTATGTGACGCGAGTTGGTTGCGTAATGGCGTGTAACTGGCGTCGGTAAATGAAACGAACTGGTGCGGCACTTGCCGCATTAATCAAAATTTTTAATTAGAAGATGATGTGTAAAAAAAGTGATTTATTTGGATTGTTAAAGTCGAAATAATTGTTTCTGAACTTCCGGCCGACATGTTTTTATGTTAAACTGCCAATTTGAATAGTCAGTTTCTGGTTACAGTGCTGCCAAAGAGTGCGATTATATTGCGAAACAAATTGAGTGAACAAGAGCGTTAAATCAAGTTGGAAAAGTTGAAAAAATACAAAAATGATTATTAATCTTAATTAAAAACTGTGCAGCTTTAGAATTATCCTCAATTGAGCGGACGAAATTAATATTGTTGAGCGAATTTATTGCGATCTTCACAGAACGGCCATGTTCCGGGAATGTGGTAGGAAGGAAATATCTGCAACAGAATTTAATTTTTTTTCGACAGCATTAAAGTTGGGTTCATTTGAAAGGGTTGTAGAGCTTTACTGACAAAGGTGGTATTTGTGAGGTTTGTTCAAAAAGTAAAAGGGAATTTTAATGTATTAATCCGATTTACGTGATTTTACCGTTATTTAATTGGGAATTCATTTATTTATTTATTCGGCAGCCCTAATTACATTTACATTCATCAGTATTTTTATTAAGGGATTTAGGAAAAGTTTCTTAACAGCTTTAGCATATTTTCTGTAATAAGTGATTTTTTAAGCTTTGGGATTTTAATTGTAAAAGAAAAATACAGGATAATTGCAAAGTGTATGCAATTTTTATTTGTGTCGCTAAATCAATACTTGCCATTTACTTTTTAATTATTATTTTGTGTAAATGTTGACGACCATTACGTTTTAAGTGGTCCATTGGAGAGTCTATTTTGAGTTCCACTTTCGAGTATATTGGCTCGTATGCCGTTAATATATCATGCGTTGTTGTCCCTCAGGGTCGCAATAGACGGTGGCTTATCGGTATAAAAGAGTGATTTGACATATCCCCATAAAAAATAGTTAAAAGGCGTCAAGTCGCCGTTCGATCTAACTGGCCAATTCATCGTACCAAAACAACAGATAAATTGCTCACCGAATTCATTTCCCAATTTGTCGCTCGATTCGTGTGCTGTATGGCATATGGCGTCGTCTTGCTGGAACCACATGTCGACCAGGTTCAGCTCGTACATTTTGGGCAAAAGAAAGTTCGAAATCATTGAACGACAGCGGACGCCTTTGACGGTAATGTGGTTCTCACGCTCTCCCTTGGAAAACACGGCCAAATGATCCCGCCGGACCATAAACCACCCCAAACAGTGCATGTTTCCGGTAACATTAGTATTGACTGAAATTGCTCATCGGATCAAATATAGTAGTTTTGTTTATCAACATACACATTCAACCGGAAATGAGCTTCGTCGATGAAGGCAAAAAAGCGGATGCTCCTCCAGCCTTTCTAAAGCCAATTACCGAAAATTCGACGCTGTGGCAGTCGTCGTTTTGCACGTGCTGTATTTTGAATGTTTTGAGACTAAAATTCTTTCGTAAAATCGAGTAACACAATCCTAATTACTAGACACGGCCACGAATGGACAAATCACGGTCTTCATTAATACTGACGGATATAGCAGTAATAATTTTCTCTCTATACGAGTAGGTGGCTTGGTGGTTAGCACGAAATTCGTGCGAAATTTAATCACTATTGCTATAGATCACTCTTTTGCTCGTGAAAGCACTTTTTATAGAGCATGATTTTTGATAATGAAATTAAATAATTCGTAAGCCTTGTTTCGATGTAAATCTTTTCATAATGAAATGGCATTGCTAATTGAGTATGTTTAATTTTTACACATGTCACGAATCATACGTGAGCTGTCAAAAATAGGACACTGAAAAACCAAGAAAACAAAAAATCACCCTTTATATAATTACATTTAAATTTAACAAAATATATGTATATACTATATTTTAACGATAAGGCAGGAACCCTTATCTGAAACTTAAGTCTAGTATTGTCAACTACCTGATTGGGACATAAGTTCATCGAATATAAACCTTTTTTCATAAAATCTATTCCAAAAATTATTTATAGTTACAGTGACAGGGGTTGGAAAATCAAGTTGTATACCAAACATTGATTTCAAATTTTATTTTGACACCTTCGCAAGTTAAGTTGATGCGTTTTAGTGCTGTCAAATCGTACGGGGGGCCTTAAAACAACATGGCTTGAAAGATAGTCTTAAACAGTATTAGGAATACGGAGTCTCAAAATTTTGTTGTTGACGAGGTAAAAAATTCTGGTGTTTAGACTAATTTTATCAATGCGGTCAGCTATGTGCATTTGAAAAATAAGTTTTTTACCTGCCCAGTCTATATCAGCTGAGTGTAGTTTTAGTTTTATGCTGGCTTGGATTTAAATACTTTAATCTTCCATTTGGCTCGACCTCGTTTAATGAGTTTTACAAGGAATTGAAAACATCATCAAAATAAACGCCAGAGGCAAAGACGACGGTGTTTTCAATTCCTCACTCTCAGATCTGATATTTAAACATTAAACAAAATAGGACTAAGTATCGATCTTTGGGGTACACCAAGTCCAACGTTGCGGACAGATGAATAGGTATCTCCTATATAAGCGGCAGACTTTCTTCCAGGAAACTTTGTATTTTGTTAACTTAAAATGTAGTGGTTGAGCTTATAAATAAGTGCACCATGCCCTTTAGTATCAGATGCTTTCTTTATACCTCTATGAAATTTTATTTTTGTACTTTTTGATTCTGCCAATTTGATGGCAGGTTGAAAGACTTCTTTAGAAACCAAATTGAAAATCAGGAAGAATGTTCTCATACCCAGTGTGTGCTTTGACCAATACTTTGACGACTTTCTCTATAACTTACTTAAGCAGCTAAGCAGCACTAGGCCTGTGATTAGTACGGTTGTCTTTGAGTTTTCCGGGCTTAACGAATGGAACAACTTTTGAAGATTTCTTCGTATTAGAAAAATAACAGTGTTTCCGCCATTAACTGAAAACTGAGGTCAACATTTTATTTGCTTAATAAAGGTTTGATGCTCATTAAACTTGGCGAAATATGTGTCGTTAATGGCAAATGGAATTTTTGAAGCAATCGATATTGTGGAAAGAACTTGAGATTTGGTGTGATTGCTACTAAGGTCAATTTGCTATCGAATTAATTATTTGAAGCTGCTTTTTGCCTTTTATTTTTGTGTTAGATACAGCATACGGAGCTATCCGACAAAGGGTGGCAGTTTATATCAGTAGAATTTTTTTTTTATGAAAAGCGCTAATACTCAAGCTATTCTAAAATACAAATTCAGAGGTTAGTATTAAAATAACTTACAATATCTGCCAAATACCGGCCTTGATTTTGCCAACAAATAGTCATTCTTTGGATGAACATTTTCATCACTTTCTCACCTAATGGCAGTTAGAGTATTTGTCTTTGATAAGACCCAAAGGAAAATGGTAATGATACGATCCCGGAAGCCAATTAAAATCTTTGTCTTATCCTTCTAGGAAAATTGTCAGAGTAGAGCCATTGTTTCAACAGCTGTTTCACGAGTGGCTGCCTTGCTGAACATAAACGTCGTTCACTTCCATTGCACCAATTCCAAGCAAAAAAAAAAGTCAGTCAGTAACGTGCGGCATTCCATTCACTGGAACGGTATCATAAGCATCATTTTCGAAAAATATGTTCTAATGACCACGTCAACCCAAAACCCACACCAAATTATCAATCGTGGTGGATGAAGTGGTTTTTCATTCATTCATTTCCATCACTCACAGAGAAACCACGGCATTGTGTGTGGTCTGCTTGTCTCAATTTAGGTGTGGATTGGACTTTATATGCATTTAGGCCGAGTTCTTTACAGAAAATGCGATGCGGATAGGCATCAATCCTCTGATTGATTTTAAATAGACCAGCCATGGCGGTATTATTTCCAGCTAATCTTGCTGGATAAATGCGAGCTAGAATCTTTACATTACAAACCTGTCCAACATGTATCTACTCTAACTGCTTGAGAGGCGCTTGGTGTTGCCCAAAAATAGTGCGAACTATACGAAACGTTTCATTTTGTAATGAACAAAACTTAAAAATGACACCACTTGTTGGATGATTCTTTATCTGTACACTACCAGCCCAAACCGTTTATTTATTCTGCTGCCAGCAGTCAAATAGGCGAAATGCATTTGGAACAATCGGCGATTATAGCAAAATGGATCCAAAAATTTGCATTAAATTCTGCTACAAGAATGGAATAAAGAGCAGCAAAGTGAAAAAGTGAACAAAATGATTATGAACGATCACTGATCGGTCATCAAATGATCATGTCATGAAATTTTCTTACTTATTTTGTGTACGGAACATTTTGCAGCAAAATTTTGAAGAAAAATTAATGAAAGCAGTAACGGCGTAGAACTGCTGAAACGTGTCGTGACAGTGAATAAGATTCATTTGTTCCAGCAGAGACATTCTCGATCACTAAGACAGCGTAGTGCGCCGTTCCACTATTTTTTTTAAGCATCGTTAAAAGAGCTAGATGGAGCGATAGCATGGGTCCAGATATCTGCAATATCAAGGTTTGGAAGAGGCGCTAGAAAGTTATTATTCTGGATGAGATGACATTTATGTATGAGGGCGTTACGTACGATATTGCCGAATTTTATGTGTAAAGTAAAGCAACGCTATTTAAAAAAGTAAAATTGATTCCAAAAAATAATCTCCAAATTCGCCTCTTTTTTTTATAGGGTTCACGTTGAAGAACTACGCTATTATGGTGTTTGTCACACAACCTGAACGGGGTGCAGATGGTTGGTGTCGAAGATGTTTGTTCACTTCTTTCTGGGGGTGGTTGTCCTAGATAGGATTCGAGAGATTCTACTTAATTTGTCGCATTGGTTGTAGTTCACAGTAACTTTTTTGTTTCCATGTCATTAAGGTGTTATATTGGAAATGCATACACAGAGTATGAATTTTGAAGTGATCTTAGACTGCGAATGTTATGCCTTCGTCAGCATTTTTTTATCATCTCTCCTTCAAAACTGGTGTTGTTACACAGGCAAAACTTCTTATCCCAACTCTGAAACGTTAACTGCATTGACGTATGCAGCAGTGCGAAACAATGGCTTTTTGCCATTAGGGGACTCATTTTCTATTTTTTTTTCTAGCTTTCCGTTAGCTGAAAGATGACTGCTTACAGTTGGCCCGGCTCGTTGGTTCACGTTATTTTGAACTAGTAAAGGGGAATTGCCATTAAATTCTTGGGACATCATTAGTTAATTTAATTACCATGGGATCCTAATATGTTCCCGTTGTTTCCCGACAGATGACCTTATCATCGTTTTGATACGCTTGGCGGTTTTTTGATACTCAAAAAAAAATGGATAAAAAAATCTGTCTAATCTAATTGAAATGTTGGTTGTGGCATTCTGCGATGGAGTAAAACGGTTGTTTGCAAGTTGTACACAATGAAGAAGGCCGAGAAGATGTTAGATAATGACGATGCCCGCCCTAAAAGCGGTGAAGAAAATTTTATGGAAAATCGTCAAATCACTATTAGAGAAGTTGCTGAAGATATTGATACATATATCAGGTAGCTCCATGGCATTTTTTTTCAGATATTTTTGGGATGAAATGTGTGTCAGCGAAGTTTGTTCCGAAATCGTTAAGTTTTGACTAAAAGAACGGTCGTTCAAGGGCTGTTTAACAACATGAATGATGATCCAGATTTTATGAAAAGGGTCATTACTGATGACGAAACATGGGTACATGGTTGTGACGAAGCCCAATCATTTACATTGAAATTATGCGCTGTTTTTGCGAGATTGGTTTCGACGCTTCGAAACAAGAACGCTCTTTCGCACCGAAGATGTTTGATGAAGAAGAATCGGAGG
The DNA here is from genome assembly GCA_958301585.1 of Merodon equestris. Lineage (NCBI taxonomy): Eukaryota > Metazoa > Arthropoda > Insecta > Diptera > Syrphidae > Merodon > Merodon equestris. The sequence goes on from OY284414.1 coordinate 107,345,634, forward strand.
CATTTCTTCGTGAAGACACATCAAACGCTAGCTGAAGTTACAAAATCATTACAAGCAGATGACATAACAGTTTCGAAACGTTTTAAAGCGTTAGGAATGATTCAAAAGCAAGGACATTGGGTGCAGTACGAGTTGAAGCCCGGAGATATCGAACGGCATTTTTCCATGTGTGCACTTCTGTTTCAACGACAAAAGAGGGAAAGTCGTTGCATCGTGACTGGCAACGAAAAGTCGATACTGTACGGTAACCCTAAGTGTAAAAGATCGTGGGGTAAGCCCTGTCATGCATCGATATCGTCGGAAAAAGAAAATATCGATGGTGTGAAAGTTCCGCACTGCATTTGGTGGAATCAGCAAGGTTTAGTTTACTAGGCGCTATTCAAACCGCACAAAACCAAAAATCGCTATCGATACGTTGAGCCAAGGACGGGGGGTGTTGCAAAAGTAATGATAATCGGTTTTTTTCCGTCCGCATAAAAATCCAGCTTTTTAGAACCAAGTCGTTTAAAGAATCCGGATCGGGAAATGTTTTTGTTACGTTCGGTGACAATGGACGACACCTGAATCTACCATTTTGATCGTGAAACCAAACAACAATCCATGACTTGGAAGCGAGTCTCTTCACCGGTGCCAAAGAAATTCAAAGCGCCAAACTCAGCGGGAAAGGTTATAGCATTCGTTTTTTTGGGACGCTGAAGGGATAATATTTGAAAAAGACAGACACTATTCCAGGACCAGAAAAGTTGCGGGAGGTCATTAAAAAAGCCACGGCAAACTGCAAGCTGGAGTGTTGTTTCACCAAGCCAACGCACCGGCTCACAAAGTAGCAGTCGCGATGGTTGCCATTCAAGAAGCAGGATTCGAACACTCGCCTTTTCGCCAGATATAGTACCCAGTGACTTCTACCTCTTTCCTCGGCTCAAGGAACTTTCCTCGGCTCAAGGAACAACTCCGAAGCAAAAAACCTGATAGCGAAGTTATGACGGCTGTTGAGGGAGGGTCAAGACAAAGAATTTTTTCCAATGGAAAAGGCTTAGAAAAAATATGGACTAAATAAGACTAAATAGAAAAATAAATATTTTTTTTTTAACTATAATCATCGTGTTTTATTATTTTCACTATCATTACTTTTGGATCACTTCTCGTATTGAAGACGTGCAGAGACACGAGAACGACTGCATGACATAACTCTCGGGCACATGTTTGCAGGCCGCTCTATTCTCCAGACACCGCCCCTTCCGACTACCGTCTGTTTCGATCAATGATCTGGCTGAGCCGCCGATTTTTCGAATACGTCGAAGAATTCATACATCAAAATGATAGGGAAAAGTTAAAGTTAGCGGTGGATAATACCTTGAGTTATGTGTTTTTTAGTACCTTATTCAAATAAACCATTAATTTTTTTTAAAGAACAATGGGAATTTATTCAAGGTCCCAACATTCTTACCGTCAAAAAGTTAAACTGCTCTTTTTAAAAAAAGCTTAATTTTTAATTTTTTTTAATCAACGACACGATCATCAAGCAACGAGAAACGATTAGTAGATCGGCAGCTTCATATGTAATGACGGAATAGGTGAATAACATTCTTCCATCATCCATCATTTTTCATCTGTTCTTTTTCCTCGATCAGTTGAAACGTGGCGCATTATTTTCACATTTTAACATAAAACTATGAGCCGTTCTACGTCTTTAGCGAACAAATAGCAAATCGTGTCTAAACTGTCTGTTGATCGTAGTGTGACTGAGCTAATCCAGTGCTCCCTGCTGTCTGCTGAGATGGGGTGTTACAATCAAATGATATTCATCGATCATTAGGAAATTAGCATTGCCGACATTTGCAAATCACTTCTGTCTGTTACTAATCTTTAACACTTCATATAAATTCCTAAACTTCAAAATGAATACAAAGTAATCTCAGAGGCTTTTCCTATCTTGAAAAAGCGCCAAAAGAGTCACGTTCCTTAATCTGGTTTAATGTGCTTTAAGATATCCAAAATACATTCAAGGAATTTTGAAAGTTCTTGAATTGCTTTAAAATACTTTATAATCTTCCGATAACAATGCCTTAAGTTATCGCTTAACGTCTCTTTCAAAAAAAGTAATTCCCCTCTCCCCCGTATCTCAGTAGCTTCAAACAACTTTATGGTTCAATTATTTGAAAGACTTTAATAGCCTCCGTGGCGACTCCACTACCACTACCAGTTCTTAGTCATTTTTAAATAATTTAAATCAACAAAAGCTTTGGATAACCTTTTCACGCCTTGCTTACCCATTAAGAATTCATCGTAATAAAGTCTATTGCAGGGATCATGCCTCGGTATTTATGCTAAAAATGTATACATTTTCGCGAATTTTTAATATTATTGCCTGGAACAAAAAAAAAACATCGGGATTTTCCACTTGCTATAAAAAATAGCAGAGTTAATGCATGCCATTAACAAGAGCTATAAATAACCGAATGTAAACAAAACAAACTTTTTTGCTCTGAATGAATAATAAAAACAATGTTTGTTTACGTTTTCTAAAAATATTATTGAATTGTCCTAAAAATATTGTTACTCACATGCTTTTCATTTCTATTTTCAGGTAAGGAGTGCTATAAAATCAAACGAGTCGATTGAATTATGGGCAAGCTGTCAGAGGCGTTTATCGCTTGCCTTTGATGCTACAATTTACACGCTATAAAAAGTGACATATTCAAGAGGTATCAGAGTGAAATGAAATTAAAATGTTTATTTGTCTCTTTGAAGTTTGATTCATTGTGATATTACCGAAGACTCAAACCACCCCATTAGCGTGCTTCCTCTTAATTGATCCTCGCTGAGAGGATGAATATAATTTCCCTTCTGTCCTCCACTACCTGATGCCACATAAACTCGCACAACAAGCTTTATGTGCATGAGTAGGAAAATGCTTTCCGCTGGCGCCTGATTGGATATCCTTGCTCAGTTCGTTGCCTTTCCCCCACGTATATAATAAAATGTAATCAAATCTAGTCTCTACACCTTTATTTAAACCTTTTGTAGCCATCCATTCCCTGACGACTGTCTAAACACAAAAGTATAAACTTACAACCACGAGTGGGTTGTATTTCCCTAAAGTAAGAGCTTTGCCGCATCGTGTCTCCTCAAGAAGCCACAGATGTGGTCTCCACTTTCCCATATGATCGTTCAATTCGAAAAGGGATGTCATTTGTAGAAAAGCACGTTCTACGTGTCCTCCCGCCCATCCGAGTCTCATCATCACCATCGTCGTTCTATTTATTGAAGCCAGTGATGCCAAGTCGAATGCACATATCATAAATTGAATTTACTCGAGAAATAGAAAATCAAATTATCTATCCTTAGGCGCCTTTTCCATCTTTATCTTTATGCTTTTCGTTTTATTTTATTTTACGTTCACCCTCCGACACGAAGTATGTGGCGAGGAAGTGCTACAATTCTTGCTCTCATTCTGCTGTCTTTGAACTTTGTTTGCATCTTCTACACCATACGGGGGTATCCCCGTAAGCCAGGGTATGAGGATGGGTCCAATGTGTGGATGAAGTGTGTGCCATTTTAATGGTAGGAATAAATGGGATCCTTTATTGCGTCCTCCGTATAAAGTAGTCTCATCGAGAGTGAGAAGAGATTTTTCGATTAATCAGCGAAGCAATCAACTTGCGACAAAACGATTGAGTTGTGAAATTAGTAAATATTTTTCATCAGAAGCTCGTCTAACCTTGAACATCCTGCTAAGAAGTGTATATTTTGTGATATTGTTGGGGAAGGTTATTCGTGTTATTTGATTAATTAAAAGTGAATTGGAATTCAAGCAATTTCCCAAGTTTTTCGTCAACAATTTCGGTGGAACGACATCATTTGAAAGACTCAAAATTATTTTTACAAGGCAGCGCAAAGTTAATCACCCTAACGGAAGATGTTATAATTTTTGTAAATGCCGTCGCACGTCAATCATATTTGACAGTTGTGAACTAGACAGCTGCAGTATACAAATTTCGGTCGGTGGTATTAGCGCAGCGTGAATTTCGACGTCGATTTCCTAATCGTGTGCGCTTCAACTGGGCAAACATTCCAAGGCTTAGCTACTAGACTCGAACAGACTGGAACTACAGGAGACCATGCAAGGCGTGGCTGCCACCACACTGGTCGTTTGGCCGAGAATATCGCGGCTGTGGCTGCCGATGTCGCTGAGAACGAAGAAACATCAACCAGACGACGGGCCGCGCAATTTGGCATCACCAGACAGACCCTACAGCGAGTTTTAGTGAAAGATTTCACATGTTCCCATACAAAGTGCAAACAGTGCTTCAGTTAATGCCTGCTGGCCGTCAGTCGCGTGTGAATTACTGTCAAGCCATCCTTAATTTCGACAACGAAGAGGACGATTTTGTGTCGAAAATCATCATGAGCGATGAGACGCATTTCCATTTAAGCGGTTACGTCAGTAAGCAAAATCTTCGTTTCGTGTAATGCACGAAGGGCCTTTACATCCACTCAAAGCCACTGGGTGGTGCGGCGTTCACGCCGGAGGAGTGATTGGGCCGTATTCTTTTGAGAACGCCATCGGCAATACTGTCACTTACTGGTCACATTACTGGCTACAGGGCCATGATAAATGACTTCTTACTGCCGGAATTGGATGAGAGGGGCTTGATGAACATGTGGTTTCAACAAGACGGTGGAACCGCACACACAGCACCAGTCACAATGGATATTGTGAAGGAAGCGTTTCCTGGTTGCATAATCTGCCGTTTTGGCGATTTGCCATGGCCAACAAGATCGCCCGAAGACCGTCCTAGGCTTCTTTCTTTAGGGCTACTTGAAATCGCGGGTTTTTGCCAACAAGCCTCATGCGATCGCAGCCGTTATGGAGAATATTCGATAGGAATGCGAACAGTTATCACCGGAAATCTTGTGGAAAGTCATGGAAAATGCGATAAAACGGGTACAAATGTGTATCAACGCTTGCAGCAGCCACTTGACGGATATCATATTTTCCACTTGACAGAAAAAATTGTAAAGGTCCAAATAAAGATTTCCATCATTCAAAATTTTTTTGTTTTTTATTTAGTCACGGCGATATTCAAAAACAAAATTGGATGATTCATTTTGCGCCACCTGTATAGCTATAAAATGAAGCAGAGACGCGGAGATGTGTTTAAGAAGAGTTTAGGTTCGAAGTTCTTGGAAGCATGAAAAAGACGGAAAAGCGTAAAACCTATAATTTCATATGAACTTATTGGACTGTTTTGTCTGCTAAACACCCATACACTTCACCTGGAATCTTTGGATAGCTAGCTAAAAGTGCATTTTTTAGTCCCTTAAGCATTTGCTCTAATATATCACCCAAACCCAATCTCAAGCCTGTCATATCCGCATGGTGCCATGCTGATTTGTCCATGATTCAAAAGCTTTAAACCAGGGTGCAGCAGTTCAATTTTTTAATGAATTTAGCGCTGTATATAAGCCCGTCGTAGTCAGAGGGTTTTCAAGTCAAAATCTTAATGGAGGCACCGCGACTCGAAGGTTGGCGTGTCTGACGCGGATGGTACGGGGTTCTAATCCTGCAACAACCATGTCTTCTACTCTCGGTGGATCTCTTTAACGGGTTTTGAGCATGTTTGTCGAAGCAAAGCTTTTCGAAATTGGCCATTTGGTAGGTCTCTTTCACCTTTTGAAAAAAATGAATCACGTCCAATAATAAAAAACCAATAATAATTTCTCATGGCAAGGTAGCCGCCATAACTGCCGCCGACGCTGTCACAGCGTCATATCCAATCGGTGTGCTCCTGCTTCTTCTGTAGCAATGTGCCAGAGTATAGTGCAGAGATAAGCATATTTTCTCGACAAAGGTGGGCTGACAAAGACATCTCTTCGAACGTTCCTCTGCACCTTTGCCGCAATGCCACTGACCCAGTTGCCTTTGCCTCTTGTATCGCTTTCCTTTCCTTTTTTTTTTTTGATAGCAGCCGTGTTCGGCAGAAAGGTATCCATTTTCCTGACCCGGTCTCTTGAATGGATATTAGCAATGCAATATACACGAGCACTCCTGGCAAACAATATAAAACAATACCGACGAAGAGCGTATAGTGTCCTGCCAAACAATCCTTCTAGAAAAGCATTCCAATGCACTTCTCCTCTATCACTTGGTTTTTTTTCTTTCTTTGTGTTTGTATCGATTTTTGCCTTTATGTCATCGTCGATAAGGACGAGTTGGATGTATCGTCGCCGTTACCGGATAACACGGTGGATAAGGAGACGTCGTCCTTACTAGCTGATGTGTCCCCATCATTGCATGCATACCAATGGCACTCTATCCGGCTATGGTTGTGACGTAAATCCCTTTGAAAATGGAACATTAGAGTAAATCGGACTTGGGGTTGCTAGGTTCGAGGTATTTTGCCTGACTCCTCTCGATCTTTCGTTGGCCGTATATAAGGGAGGTTCGTTTTTTCTTTTTATTACTTTCGTCCTAACCGTTATTAGGTGGTAGAAAAGGTCGTTACTGGGTGCGATTGTTTGTTTTCCGTGAAAAGATTACTGTTTGAAGAGAGAGTGGGCGGGCAGGGCGAGAGTGGGAAGGAAACTCTCAAAGGATAATGGCCATTAATGGTGTTTTTTGTTGCTTTTGGTTTTTGTTTTTTTCTATTTTTTTATTTTCCGTTTGATTCTTTCGGACTTTTGTGGTCTTATCGGATCCGGGGATTATGGCGGAATGTGGTTTGTTTAACAGTTATTACATGGCCCTCACATTTGCATCCAATTGATTGGATATCAAATTGTTTTTTCCTCATTTCACATCGGGGCTTCGAATAAAAAAAGGGAAATTTGCTTGTTTTTTTGTTTTTGGTTATTTGGATTACCCGTTGCTTGGTGAATTGATAAGGATGAAAAATTGAACAGCTTTTAGGGAGCTGTCTATCTTCTATCATCTTCAGGGATCTTACGTCGTTAATTTAATGCGAGAGTGGCCTTTTTGTTGGACGATTTAATAGGGTGATTTAGCTTGGAATTGGATTCATCTTTAATAATAAACGGATGGTAGCAGCTGAGCAGGGTTTTGAGGATATAGCTGATGAAAAATGGAAAAACTAATTCGGAAATGGTGATTTCAACATTCGGTGTTTGACCTTAATGTCACTACACTTCACATCATGGTGTTCGGAATTCAAATTTTTAATCCGTCCATAAGAGGGTAAGGTCTAAGAACCTGATTTACATTTGCCGACGCTATTAATACCTCTATTGAAATAGTCTAACAATTGGTTGATAATGTATTATCTGAAAACTTGCTGAAAGGGCATCATAATCGCTTACAGAGTATTGCCAGTCCATCGACAACTTGAAAGACACTACTAGGTTGACTAAGATCTTCATATCCCCATCGTTCATTAAACGAGAGGACGAAACGTGGACAGCCACAGCAATGGAATCCTTGAAACTTCTGACCTTCACTCACTTTCCTGGATGCACTCACCCTGGCGCTCCTTCACTCCTAGCAGGAGTTACACTTTGAGTGGGGAAAAATCCCCAGGATCGGGTGCTAAGGGCATATAAACCCATTATACTAGAAAAAAAATGTTAATATGTTTCCGAGTACTGGAAGAGGATTCCTGTGCTTTTCATTCCCAAGGTTAGAGCAAGAAGCCACATCAGTCTATTATCCTTATACGAGTACTTAAGAGGCTCGAGCTAAGAATTAATCCCATTTTGAATTCAAATCGATAAAATTCACTTAAAGAGTTCATAGATCAAAGAAGGTGCGTTCAAAAATATTTTTTATCAAATCCGTCGAAAAATCTCTTTTGAGCCTTAAGGGTCGTCCGAAAATGGATAGTTCCAAGCCTGGAATCAACATCAACTAATATGTTTAAGGAAACTACATAGTTGTTGACCAATTTTGTGGTCGATTTGGAGACCCAGGGAATAAAAGTAGTCGCGTACACGGAAGATACGTGGATGGTCCGATAAGTAGCTACAAAAGCAAAACAAAAATTTTGGAGAAATGGCGATTTATTTTTCAATATACATAGTTTCCTTTTAACTCGATACACTTGACCCAGCAATGCTCCAACTTCTTTAATCCGTCTGAAAAATACGTTTTCTCGAGGTCTGGAAAGTAGGCCTCCGTGGCGGCGATGACCTCCTCATTCGACTGAAATTTCTGCCCGGCGAGTGAATTTTTCAAGTTTGGAAACAAAAAGAAGTCGAACGGGGTCAAATCTGGAGAATACGATGGATGGGGCAGTTCGTAGCCCAATTCGACTTATTTGGCCGTGGCGAGGGCGGAGGTGTGAGCCGGTGCGTTATCATGGTGGAAGAGCACTTTTTTCTTCACCAAGTGGGCCGTTTTTTCTTCAATTCGCGGTCGAATCGGCCCAATAATTTGGCATAGTAAAGCCCTGTGACCGTTTTGCCCTTCTCCAGGTAGTCGATGTGGATCACACCTTGTGAATCCCAGAAAACAGTGGCCATCACCTTTCCGGCCGATGGGACAGTCTTCGCCTTCTTCGTAGTACGTTCGCCGGGTGAAGTCCACTGTTTCGACTGTTCCTTGGTCTATGGTGTGTACCAGTGGATCCATGTTTCGTCGACTGTCACGAAACGACGCACAAACTCCTTCGAACTGCGCTTAAACAGCGTCAAACACTGCTCTGAAGTGGTCTCATGGTTGCGCTTGCGTCCAGAGTGAGCAAACGCGGCACTCATCGCGCCGACAGCATTCTAATGCCCAAAATTTCATGCAGGATATGACCCACGCGATCTTTTGAAATGCCTACTGTCTCAGCTATATCGCGCACCTTCAATTGGCGGTCTGCCAATACGAGATCGTGGATTTTTGTCACGTTATCCTCCGTGGTAGCCGTTTTCGGGGCACCTGGACGTGGCTCATCAAAAACCGACGTGCGACCACGCTGAAACTCGTTAAACCAATTTTTATGGTCGCCATCGAAGGGGAAGAGTCACCGTACACAGCATCCAAACGCTTTTTGATTTCGCTGCGTGATTTCCCTTCCAAACACAAGAATCGAATCACCGACCGATATTGCTCTTTTTCCATTTTTCTAAAATCCGCGCACACTCCCGCTTCCACACGCGGTCAAAACAAAACTACGAGTCCGATCCGGCTGAAATCTCGACAGTAGCCGTCTACTAGAATGTACTACACGATAGTAAGTTGCTCTTGCGATACTGGCGCCATCTGGTGGTGAGGCAAAGTATTCATCGGACCACCCTCGTATGGTACTGTCAGGGATGTTGCCCTCTTCAGTAAGTGAAGTCACGGGATGGGTTTTGGCTAGATTATGGAACAGACTGTAGATTAATCTAAAGTCCAAATGGATGCTGTTTACCACTAAGCCTGAGACACCGCCATTCGAATTGTAATGGCTAACAAGCCGACTTTATTTCTGTCCTCTAATGTCACATATATACATACTTGGGCTGCGTCGAAAATCCGAAGCGACGCAAACGGGTGTTTGGTGACATCAGTCAAATCTGTTGCTTATTACGTTCGTCAAAGATCGGCCGAGAACATCACCGCGGTCCGCTAAAGTGTACAGCAGAATCCGAGGCAGTCGACTTGTCGCCGTGCACAGGAACTCGGCCTTTCGCAGATTTAAACTTGGCGAATTTTGCTTCGGGTCTTACGTCTACATCCGTACAAGATCCAACTGACCCAATAGCTGAAAGTTCATGACAACACCGTTTGTTCGCTGACTGGGCTTCGGAGCGTTAAGAAGAGAACCCAATTTTAGCCGAAAAATAACCGGACAGCGATGAGGCGCATTTTTGGATAAATTACATTTATGGAATGACTTCAACCCACACAAGGTTCACCAGAGTTGCCGTTTAGTGTGGATTTTAGGTTGGCGGAGGCTTTGGTCCGTATTTTTTCAAGGTCGCCTTCCATGGCAAGCGATACAAAACGATGATTACCTAGTTCTTATGGCCCAAATTAAACCATATGGACCTAGACGACACAGCGGAAGCCACGATTGACATTCTGCATGAACACCAAGGTCATACGATTTGACCTCGCTAGACTTTTTCTTGTGTGGTTTCCTGAAGTCCAAGGTCTTCAATCAGTTGATGCCCTTAAGGTATCATTAACATAACACAGGCCATCGCTCAGCCGGATCTATGCGGAAATAAAAACTGGACCACCCGGTTCCGTGCCACCGTAAGAAGCTGAGGCGCACACAGCTTGTTTTATTCCATTTCAACATCTACCCGTCCTTATTGAAAAACCCCTTAGAAGTCTGTGGTAGAACGTGGGTTAGAGGAGCTATCGTACCTTCCATGTCTGCAGTAAAAAGTAAGAATTTCAGCGTGAGTAGAATCTGTGATATACACAGCCGTCGTCTGCCCCAACCTCACCTACAGCTCGCCGGTTTGTCCTAAACAAAACTTAGTTCAATGGTGGCCATTAGGTCATGCCCTATCGAAACACCAAACATAATTTATATCAAATGGCAAAGCTACGCTACCATCAGTCTCAAAAAACTAGGCTACTAACCGCCTAGACCTTATGATCTATGTTATCTTCTCGCGAAGATGACATCGGCTCTGGCTGACTACACTACCGATTTCAGGAGTACGACACAAAGCAGCTTTCTATCCAGAGAGGAATGTGGGCCCACACAATGATGGCTCCAAAATGGAGCTCAACGTATGAAACATTTCGGTCCAACCTAATATTACTAATTTGTACCTCCCTGATCGCCCGACTAATATTTCACCAGAGTTACTGATGATTGGCAAAAAATTCAGTACAATCTGGCCTAACAACACAACCTTTCAAACGTATGTCCTTCTAAAATTGGGCTAATTGGTCTAATCTGACTTGTCTGCTTACTCTGCCAAAATTCAAGAGTTTTGGTATAGATTTTAAATTTTAATATTTATTTAGTTAACGGATAGCAACAATCGGGCAATTCCTGATACTTTTTGAACATTCGTAGCCATATTTGCAGTATGCTGGTCCACCTTTAAAGGAATTTATGGTTGTCTTAGGAGACATAGGAATAGCTAGAGATTTGAAGTCTTCTATTCAGCGAGATGACTCGCCTACACACTCACGGTCTTGTACGTTTAAAGTGCTTTGACGGGGAGCCATACTAAAAGTTCTGGCGCAAAGCGATAAGCCTTCCAGCAAGCCATATGATTGTAACGAAAATCTTCGTCAGCAACCGTATGATAACTCCATGTTTGAAATTGTAAAAGGGTCTTTTCATGTCAAGAGGGGTTATAAGAATTGTGAGGCCTCGTGTAGCCCAACTTTATAGCATGTGGAGGCTGAACAGCATGTATAGGAAAAGTCGATGGATAAACACGGTGAATTCTATACAAAAATGTTAACCGGCTTTTCAAAATCATCGAAGGAGAAGGCCAATTAGAGAAGTGACTAAAATCGTTTTAAATTTGAAAACTTTATGAGAGAGTTTCCAACAATTCCCATTAGCATTGACCCATTGGTTTTATGTTTTCTTTTATGTTATGTCAACCGATGTTAAAACCGAAAAGGGTAATTTCATACATGTCCAATCACTGTACTTCGTTCTTCGTTTTAGAGAACCAGTGGAATTAAGTCCGTTCCTAAACGTTCGTTACGTCAAACCATAGACACAAACCTTCCACCTTTTTCCTGACAAATCCATATGACTATGTTGCCTTTCCAACACAAAAGAAAAGGTCTGTATCGGAAACTTGTCCGACGTATTGAATCCTTCTTCAACAGCTCATGCGGTCCTCGACGTTCGTTACGTCAAACCCCAGACACGAACCCATAAGTCCATTTTTTGACAGATCCACATGAGCGTGTTGCCATATCGCATAAAATCCAACAGAAAAGAAACGCTCCATATCGGAAATCCTTAATGAGACATTTCCATTCTATTAAATCCTCCTTCAACGAGTCGTTCCTCCTTTTTGTCGCAATGAAAAATGGAAAAAGCGGAAACTGAGGGAAAGGCAACGAAACGAATGAAAGGAAAAATGCACATGCAAAGTGTGAACATTCCGATTGCATGACACTTTAGATAAATTAATCGGTCTTCAGCGAGTAGCACGAAACGCCAACAACAGACGACGCGACATGGTCGCCAAGAGAAAAGAAGTGAAGCAGCTCGTAAAGGACGAAAAAAAAAAAACGAAGGAGTACTCGTAGACGAGGGAGTACTCGTACATTTTCACATTCCGTTTAAAAGGGGAACAAATTACTCCGCTGATTTGAGTGCACGCACTTGCTGTACCGTATAAGCGACAGTTTGATGTTTTCACACCATCTCTAGCGCGTATCTCTATTCTCCAGTCGATGACGAGGAGTAGATGTACAATCATTCGCTTCAGAGCACACACGCAATAGCGATTGAATGTAGGTTTCTTCTTGCCGCCGGCAACACAAGTAAACACGTTCACGTGAGTCCGATGATGGCCTAGATGGGTGCACCATGAGAGCTATCGCTGTCTGCGCTCGCATTCTACTTTGTCTTGGGCTTTTAGCCGGTTTTTCTTGCTTTTGTTTTTGCGTTCGTTTGTGATAATCAAGTGCGGGACTGGTTATCTGCGTTGCAGCTTAGCTGCATTGCTCACGTCGACTGGTGTCGTTGTTAATCGTTCATTTTATAGTAATCAAGTGAATTACAACAACAAAGAGACAACAGATAAGAAACACGAGTACACGAGCGTCAACGATGATTTATGATTGCGTCGGATACGTGCGACTATTGTGCTGGACGATTAATCGTAGAATCTGTGACGCGGATTCCTGAAATTCTCTCCCAACCGACAGACTGACTGACTGTCGAGATATGTTCCGAGGGTGGCGTGGGTGCCTAGACTGTTTGTTTGGCCTCGTTTATATCTAGATGCATCACTGAACAGAACGCAGCAGGTACGAACGAGTAGGAAAAACAAACGACCTGTCTGTGTAAATCACTTATCGGACACTGGTTTCACGAGGTGTTGTGATTTAGGTTCGTACACTGTCGTCCTATCCGTGTCGCATCTACACTGTAAATTCACTTTGCGCGGCTGTTTATAATTATCTCGCAAACGAGGTCGACTTTGACATCTTAATCCGTCCCGCGGAGATAACCTACAACTCGTCGTATGTACGTATTAGTTGCAGTTCACGTACGTTGCACACCAACTGGCTGGATTGTTTCGAGCTATTACGGATATGGGGCTATGGTGAAGGCACAGGAATGGCATGCTGGAAAAGTCGTAAGCAAACTTTCGAAGAAGAATTTCGGAAACGGTTTGCAAAAAGTTTGTTTGAATTGTTTTGCGATGTTATGGCTGGTGGTGGTGATGCCATTCTTTGGTCGTGCTTTTGGTGGTCCCAAGCTGCTGTTGCTGTTCCTGTTGTCTGACGGGCTGATGGGAGCGCTCTTGGGTTATTTTTGTGTTACATTTTTCAAGATATTCGTTCGTTTTGTAGAAAAAAAAAAGAAACGCCGGGAAGCTGGAGATGGGTGACGACTGCAAGAATTGCCGGAAGTTCAAAAACTTTCTCCAAAGTATGCCTTCCTTTGCCCTACTATCTCTGCCGTTTCGCCCTTCTCACACTCCATCTAAAAAAAGTTTAGAAGGATCCTACGGAACACACTTTTGTGCGGGAGATGCTCATTTGGAATTTCGCCTCGTTCTTCGTGGATGCCATAGTCGTGTGTTTGGACTGTCTGTCGCTCCATGCCGGTCGCTCGAGTAGAGGAATTAGGTCGATTGTGCAGTTATGTTTTCCTTTTTGGCTGTTCCTGTTATTATTGTTATGTTTCTCATAATTCGTTTTATCCTTCTGGATATGGAATTTGTCTTCTATTTGTTTAGTTCTCGATGGTGTGTGGTGGTCGTGTTTTCCGGATGTTGGAACAGGAACAGGTAGTGTCGGGCGGAAGAATCAATTACAGTTTTCGAGCAAAGTTCCTCGATTGTTTGGATCTTAACACTAAAGTTGCAATATGAAATGCTTGAGAGTTGTGAGAACTATAAGTGGACAAGATGGGAGGGGTACAATCGAATGAAACTTGAGTGCTTGACAATGACTTTTTCTTTGGTCGAAGCACTTTTTGACCCACCACTAAGCTCGAGATCTGTGTCAAGTGTGATCCGCGCCCACAACGTAATCAGAGCCCACGTTGAACAGAAGTAATATTAGGTATACGCCTACATCGTGGAATTTACTAGGAGCGAGAAGGGGTTTCGAGAACGAGCACTTTTCAAATCGATTTATCAGAACAGATTTAACGGTTTCCATGAATTACTGTCATCTCTTCAGTGAAGCACGTTCTTAGAAACGTATTAATTGTTGTTTGTTGTGTCTGAAGGAGAATGAGTTGACTTTGAGTGGGACGAGTTGTAGTGAATTGTTCCAAGCAATCGAAACCTGAAACCGGGGATTTGCGAATGGGGAGCGGAATTTCTACTGCATGCTGGTGGAAGATTACAGAAATCATCAAAATTAGTAAGGGGAAGAGAAGAGAGCAGATATGAAGCGCAACGTCGGTTGCTCCTTTTTGAGATAACAAGAGTGGCGACTCAGCTTTCGATCTCATTTTATAATTTGTTTGTTTTGTTTTGAGCCCGATCAAATCAGTTTTTGGGAAGCTACAATTTAAATTGTAACGAATAACTTAACAAAGAATCGCACGTCTTGCAAATTGTGATGCTAAAAACTATTATCAGGTGCGATAGGCTTATCTATCCGTGTGCCAGCTGCATTGCGATGATCACAGTAACTCTTTTGTTTCCTGTACATTAAGGTGTTACTATATTGGAAATGTACACACAGAGTATGAATTTTTAAAGTGATCTTTGTGTTATGCCTTCGTCAGCATTTTTTGATCATTTCTCATTCACAACTGATGTTGTTGCACAGTTTTTCCGTATAGGAATTGTTCTTGGCTATGGACAGACTTGATATGCTTTGACATCATTTTTTGATGATCGCATGTAATAAGCGATTTTTTTAGCGTTTGGTTTTTATATGTCGAAAGAAAAACGGGAAAATTGCAAAGTGTAAAAAATTGTTATTCGAGTTGATTGATCAATGCTCACCATTTTTTAAAGAATTATTTCGTGTAAATTTTGCCCACGACTAAGAGTTCATTTTGAGTCGCTTTTTTTGAGCATATTGGCATCTTTCTAAAGCCCAATCATTTAAATATTCATATTTTCCTCTGTACGCACTCTATGCATACGTGCAGGTGGTTTAATTGTGCTTGAATTGCTTTTTGAATAAGCATAAATTGGTCGATGTGCACGAAAAACATTTTCAACAGAGCACAAATATTTATAATAAAATGCAATAATTTGGAAGTATTATTTAAGTATGTGTAAGTCTATCCGCAATGAAATGGCGATACTTACTTAGTATATTTGACTTTGACGCATGCTACGAATCACATGCGACCAGTCAAAAATAGAACCCTGAAAAACCAAACAGCTTAAAAATCACCCTTTATAAGGTCATCCAGCAAAGGTGTCAAATGAATAGGAAATAGGGTTATTTTCATTGGCGTGGTTTGCTGGCTTTAATTCTTGTGTCCTACGCCATGATCTGCACACATAATGTGATTATGGATAGGCTGAAATCCTATTCAGTCTTAGTTTGCAGTTACGATTATGACGAAATTTACGAAACGTTTTCGGGATATTTTCACCTTTTCGCAATAAACTTCCACTACTCACTATTTAACATGTTGTGCCAGTGCTCTGAAAAGTCATCGCAACAACAGTCAAATACTGATATTTAAACAATGGCATACAATTTACAATGACACTTCTTGTTGGATAATCATTTATTTAGTTTTGACTTCCTTGGCACCTTGCTGCTTTCGTTCAATCACGTTAACGTTACCAGTACCTATTGAACAATTGTACGGATCTGAAATATCAGGTATACAAATGGGAATTTCATGATATTCCAACAGATAGCGGTGGGGGTACATGCTCGTCAGAAATGTAAGATCAAAAACTTCAGATGGTAACCTTGGGTATCTGTCATCAACTTCTCATCAGTTGATTTGGGAATTTTCATCGGCGCCAAATATCTTTTTTGGGACGTGGAAAGGCCGACTTTTAAGCAAATAGAGCGCCATTTGCGAGAAGTTTTTCGAATAACTCTGCTGCTGAGGCGGATCGAAAGATTACGATGCTCGGTGAGTCTTCTGTTAGAGAAAGAACCTGTTGCGAATCTTTGCAATGCTACAAAAGTGGTTGAAGACCTAGAGGTGGAGGCATTACTGGACTTAGATCCATATCCAACGCAACAAGAACTTGTAGATTGATTGGACGTAACTGAAAACCTTGGAAAGATCCAGACGCAAGAAAATTGGGTGCAATAAGGCAGTGGAAACCCACCAAACGACCAAGACATGTCAAAGTATTCTTGTAGCACGAAAATGCTCGGCCTATTGTGGCTTATCAGGTCACTAAGGCCTATCTTGACAAACTGAAATGGGACATCTTACCTCACCCGCTGTATTCTGAGAACATTGCTCTTTCTAACTTCCACTTGTTCAGATCGATAGTACACGGCCTTGGTTTGGTAGCACTTCGTACCCTTCGAAGAAGCTAGAAATTCATGGAACTTTTAATCGTGAAATTCATCTGCTGCTGTAAAAATGGAGAAAAGTTGTAGCTAACCTTTCGAAACGAACGATGTCAGACAGGGTGAGTCTAGTGTCTTTTTTGTCGGTAAAAGTCAGCTTGTTCCCGGCTTTGACCAAGTTTGGTAGAAATGTCAAAACTAGGCACGGCTTGATATACCTGGAGAGCTTTTGTAAACCTGGTATTTTCTCCAATATCTGCATTAGTGTGTTCGATGGTGGAAATTCCTAGCCCATACATATGTACCTAAAGGGTTTTTCAATTGGCGCGGATAGATTTCCGTAAGAGAACATTGCTGCAATCCTTGAACGTGTACAGCAGAATCCAGTCAATTCCTCGCCGCGCACAAGGACTCAACCATTCGCAGACTTCAACTTGGCGAATTTTGAGTCGGAACTTGGAGGCCTACACCCGTACAAAATCCAACTGACACAGAAACTCAAACTTCATAACTATAGATAACGCCGTTTGTTAGTTGACTTGCTTTGGAACGTTTTGGAGAGGTCTTCAAATTTGGCCCAAAAAATCATCTTTAGCGACGAGGCGCATTTTTTGGTGAACGGCTGTGTTAACAAGCAATATTTCCGTATATGGGACTACACCAACCGCCACGAGATTCACCAGGTGACCATGCATCCTCCAAAAGTTACCATTGGGGTTTTTTGGCCGGCGGCGTCATTGGCCCGGACTTTAGTGAGGCGGTCACTATCAATGGCGAGCGCTACAAAACAATGATAATCAATTTCTTATGGACCAAATTGAACCATATGGACCTACACGTGGTTCGTGGCTTAGTGTCTTTCCTTTTTTCCCTTTCATTTTCAATAATAGTCTCTGATGTAATTTTATAGTCCTGTGGCTTCTGAATGTGCTGTCAACAGAACAAAGCCTTAGAATCAGATGGTTTCCCATCAGGGTTTATCAAGGCTGGCGGCGATGTTTTGGTATCGAGCATCCACCAGACCATCAGCAGAATTTGGGAGAATTTCGTGCGCCAACTACCGAGGTAAAACTTGCTCACAAGATCATATCCAGATGTGCTGTGTGAATGTTTAAAGCCTTTTTGCACCACACAAATCGGCACATACCAGTGTGACTGCCGTCCCGGCAAATCGGCTATAGACCAAATTTTCACACAATCTTTTCATCGATTTTAGAATGGCATAAGGTAGCATTCATCGCACCAGAACTCTTTAATGCGATGCCCGAATTCGGGATTCGGGGAAAACTGATCTGGTTGTGTCGAACCATGCTTGGAAAAACGCGATATTCTTCAATCCTATTCTCGAACAAACAGTGAGGAGGGTAGGTGTTAACACAGAAGGTACTATCTTCTACAAGTCGGTCCAACTGTTGGGGCACACAGACGATATAGACATAATCGCGTGTTCCCAACGTACTGTTGTAAAGCCCTTCAGAGCGATTGAAGAACAGGCGAAGCGAGCTGGTCTGAAGGTAAATGAGGAGAAAACCAAGGGAGTGGTCGTGTTGCAATGGTAATCATCACCGACTGTTGAGCCGAAGGTCTGCAGTTCAAGTCTGTTCATAGCCAAGAACAATTCGTATACGGAAAAATTGTGCAACAACTTCAGTTATGAATGAGAGATGATCAAAAAATGCTGACGAAGGCATAACACTCGCAGCATAAGATTACATAAAAATTCATACTCTGTGTGTGCATTTTCCAATATAACACCTTAATGACATGGAAATAAAATAAGTTACTGTGAACTACAACCAACGCGAAAAATTCAGTCAATTCTCTCCAATCATATCTAGGACAACCACCTCTGGAGAGTAGACACAAACCATCTGCACCACGTCCAGATTGTGTGACAAACACCAAACACTCTTGAACCCTATACAAAAAATACATGCGTCACCCAGCATCTAACAATCGACAGCTTCAATTTCGAGGTGGTTAAGGAGTTTGTCTACCTCGGCGCAAACGTGAACTCCACAAACAACACCACAGTGGAAATCTGGTTCGGAATAACCCTTGGCAACCGCTGGTATTACCGCCTGGTAAAACAGCTAGGGTCGAAATTCCTAACTCGAGGGACCAAAATTATGCTCTACAAAACACTTATCTTGCCAGTCGTGCTCTCTGGAACTAAAAGGTGATCGATAAACGAGACAGCAGAGCTGAATCTGGGATCGTTCGCAAGAAAAATTCTGCGTCGAATATTCGGTTTTATCTGCGAGGAAGGTAAATGGAGGAAAAGAGCTATACAAGGATGTGGATGTAGTACGGAAAGTAAAGATCCGGCGTCTCAGAGTCTCGGACACATTGAGGGCATGAGTATAAACGCTCCAGCTGATGGAGCCTTCGAATCAAAGCCTCCTGGCTCGAGAAAGAGAGGAAGACCGAATCTCCGGTATAAAGATCCCGGATGCAAGTCGACTTGGTCTTGATAACTGGAAGCAGCAAGCTCGGGAACGTCAAGGATGGAAGGCAGAAATAATTATAGAGTGGCAGCATTCAGCGTTCTCTTAAACAAGTTTATTTTATTTTTTTATAAATTTATAAATTTGGATTTCGTGATACCAGAATCATCGTTTTACCTCTCGTCCCTTATTTTAGTTATGCAGATTGTCCGCCAGTATTCGCTCGCCCGCCATTTCCCAAACAGCCCACCTAACTTACTGTCAAAACCAGGATTTTCCCAGCGAAAATATTGCTGCATTTTCTGGAAAATAAAGACTGAACAAAAATAAACTCGAAGGAAGCTCAAATCAGCTTAGCAGGATATATCTATAAACTTCTTTAAAACCTTCCTTCGTCGCATTTACCGCAACCCAGTCCATTAACTGGCCCACCGAAGGACATTCTACATGTAAATATGCCATACAACGACATAACCGATTATATTACTCCTAAAAAAACTAGCTATAGAGCAGCTTCTGCACAAGTACAGTCTTAAAAATGTCGAACCGTCTTACGGGCAAAAGTCCCAAAAACACTATAAAACAAAATGTTATTCGTCAGTAAGACCCCACGTATCTTTTTATGGCCATACTATAGACTGAAGATGCGCAAAACTCATAAAGACGCCTTCGCCTAGAATATCTTGTTTTATTGCAGAAAGTATTGTTCCAATGACACTCCTTGTCATTACAATCGCTTAGAGCTCATAAACTTTCTCTGCACTTTTACAACCTCTACCTCGTTAAACGTAACATGGCGCACATCACGACATCGAATCGTACATCCCAGTCTATCGATCTAACATCACGGGCCTCGTTCGAAATGCGACGATGATGATGAGTATTCGAAATGATACTAGACGGCGAAGATAAACTTTGGGTTGTAAAATAATTAGTCTTGAAAGGTCTGAAGGGAGAATATGATTAAGCGTTCGCTCGTTAAGCCGGCGAGCGCCACCCATATGGAATCGTGTGTGGTTGTCGTTCGTTAGAGGCGACTATAAAATGTTTGATGACAATTTAATTGCCGCGCGTGTAAGGAAATCGGCCGGTTGCAGGTGCAACAAAATCAGAGATGGATACATTGGAACCAGAGTTTAAACGCGCTTGAACAGATATACATGATCCATCGCTTATCATCGTCGCCATCTATGCTGTGGCATCGTAAAAACGAATTAGAATCAATCCGGAAACAACTCATTCATTTCAACACTTTAGTTCTCTGCATCTCGGCTCGTTCATTCATTCGGATCTCGGTCATATGAAAGTATGAGTGCTCGTAGGTCTGCAGATAGAGTTGATATGGACGTGACGAACCGAGTGTGAAGATTCGTATATCGGAATACGCGCTCCCTCAAGCTTGAGCGGGCGGCGAGTGACAGTCGTTGTATCAGTGATGTGATGCAGCATCAATGGGATAGATATGACGATGACAATAAGAACTAACGACTTTATCATCCGAATGTGGGTCTTAGCTTTCGTCGTTCGTTTCGTCGGGAGCCCGTGGAGTTGGATGCGAGTTCCCAGCACACTTACCTCTATACTCGTATAACGTTGCGTTCATTCATTCGAATATTAAATTCTTTGCCGTTTATTTACGAGTTTGTCAGCTTGACTCATATATCGTCCCAGGCGTCCCGTCCCGGGTGTCCCGTCTGTCGTTTTGTCTCTTCTGCTTTCTCTATTTTTCTCGTTATTTCATTTCATTTTTTTTCGTGTATTTTTCTGTTGACACAAATGAAATATATTCACTCGGGAGCAACATAAATCACAGCGCGTTCTTGTTCCAATAGTCGCTGTGACTGGATTCTATGTGTTGAACGGGGTTGGAATGGAGTCAGTCAGTCAGTCAGTTAGTACGATGCAGTGGGGCGTAGAGGGTCCAAAGGGCGTTTAATAGTAATACGTTTTGGGCCTAGTGGGGTGTATGTATCGTGCCTGCTCCTAATGGGTCTTGGGCTATAAAACTTGGGTTAATTTCTCATAAATCCCCCCGAGTGTCGTCTCTGCTCCCTGTCGTTTCGTTTCGCTCACAATCAACGGAACACGAGTGATGGCGTGTCACAAATATTAATAAAACCAAAAGGGAGCACGGACGAAAGGGTAGAGAGCCACGAGAAAAGAAACAAAACCAGCGCCATTTAACTCTCAATTGAATTTGGACATTTGCTGTGACTCTGACTGTTGTTCATTTGTATCGCTCTTCGTACGGCGTGATGTGGCAGATTCCCTTCGAGTCGTGCTCGTATTTGTCATCGGTTGAATGCAAACTCTAAATTTGTGTTAATAACTTAATTATTCATCTGTTTAAAGTGCCCGAATTGATGGCGGTGATTATGGTGACGATGATGATGATGATGCGGATGATACCAATGATACGGATGGATGCTGCTCGTTTCTGGATGTATGCGTAGCCATTAGGGTTGACAGATTGAACGTTATGGGGTCAAGTGTCAAGAATTAGCACGTTAGGGTGGATCGTAATGTGGTGAAACTAATTGGGGGATTTTTTCTCTGTCATAATTCATTTTCCAAGTCGTTTTGTTTCACGGAATGAATTAACAGCGACGCACGAAATATTCTCTTGCGTGGGCGTTCGTGGTTCGTTGTTTTGTTTGATATGTGAGCAGGAGTTGAAGCTGAGCGCAGGAAGGATCGTAATTAATTTTTCATTGAATTTCAAGATGAATACGATTAATGCTGGGGTTTTGTTTACATTTTGAAAGGAACATAGCGAATGGAGTTTGACGGAAACTAGGCTTCTGGCGAGGACTTTTGTTTGAGATTTTGTCCCGAAGCTCGGGATGAATGGTATCTCATTAAATGCTTTCGCAAATTCTGTGTTTCTGGGTTTTGATGTGGAATCGAGGTTCTGTGAAATCCTATTTTACATGTTTTAGGGAAATTAAGCACTTAGCTCACTCCATTCCTGCGATTTGAATTCGCTTTAGGCATAACCTAATCCAAGAATAACGTGGAACCCTTCACAAATTTATGATTCGCGGTAGAAAATAATGTTGCCCGAAATTATGGTGGAGGATTTCAGCTTGGCTTTTGTATTTGGTTTGTGATACGCAAGCTTTTTGGTCTTATACTATAACTGTGTGGGTCGACTAAACATTTTTAAGGTTTTGCTGTACTTTATTCTATTCTTATTAAATCGCATGCAATCCCTGTGACAGCTGTAACGTTTAGATATTTCTTAAGCACAACTTTTTTACCAACACAACATCGAAAAAATCGCATGAATCGGACCCATTCTACTAACGAAAATATGAAATTCCTTATACTTTTTGAACAGGACATACATATGTATGTTCCATCCAACGTTGTCGAGCAACTTTGCTCTTTTTTTTTGCCCGAAATAGAAGTTCTGATGATGCCTAAATGACTTTTATTATAACAGGATGGCGCCAAAAGCAACACGATCGCGAAACACGTTTTCTGAATGTGTGCTTTCTTGAAATGGAAACCCGCGTAGTTCGTCCGATTGAACATAAATAGGCTATTTCATTTGGGGCTATGGTTGTTTTTGTTTTTTTAAATTCGTTCAAGAGTGTACGCTCGTATGGTGTTTATCACACAACCTGGACGGGATGCAGATGGTTTGTGTCGAAGATGTTCGTTCACTTCTCTCCGGTGGTGGTTGTCTTAGATATGATTTGAGAGATTCGACTGAATTTGCGTTGGTTGTAGTTCACAGTAATTCATTTTATATTAGAAATGTACACACAGAGTATGAATTTTGAAGTGACCTTATGCTGCGAGTGTTATGCATTCGTCAGCATTTTTTGATCATTTCCCATTCACAATTGATGTTGTGAATTTTTTCGTGTAGGAATTGTTCTTGGCTATGGATAGACTTGAACTACGATGATGATTACCATTGCACCACCACCACCACCACCATTGAAGATAAAGTCTATGTCAATACTCAATTAACGATTTATGCACTAAAAGAACACATTACCACGAAATATAGAAGCAATTGAGCATAAATATGATGAAAAATTTCATCAAAAGAAGTCATTTTTATAGTCAGAGCTAAGCGGACATTTGGCAGATATTTTATTTGACTATTAGCCTCGGAGTTTGTGCTTTAGATTTGAGTAAAATGATCACGATTTTTCATAAAAAAAATCATTTTTCCATGAATATTTAAAATGACACCTTTTATTGGTTAACCCTATAAATACCCTTAAAGAACCTTTTGCCGAAGTAATTCTGTCGTCCTTTTGACAATATGATAGGAAGAAACCGCGGATTTCGGGCAGACATCAGAGCGTCTATTACTCGCCCGCTTATATCCAATGCCCGCGATTATGTGCCCGCCATCTTTGAATATGCGCCTGAAGGACTTAGGCATTGATGAGAGACTTAACCAGAGGTGTAAGCCGGCTTAGGGCGTGTTCAAATCCTGACAAGTTTTCTCTTCACCTCATTTTAATTGCCTTGTGAGTGGTGATATAGTTTCGCACGGCTTTGAGTACAGCTTCAGTGCCGCTGCATATGCAAATGTTCCTTCCATTCCACATGGACTTAGCAAGATAATGAATTTTCCTAGACACTGCGTATATCCCCGCTTATCTAATCAAACATTTAATCGAATCTGGCCATGCTCCACGAAGATCTTAGCACCAGACAATTGTCCAAATGTGGCTGGTGCAAAACCGTTTTTAACAGGACCAGTACCGCTCAAAAGCCCGTCGTGATGCCACAACTTGTGTCATGACAGAGGTCATATGATAATTCCCCTACAAGTTCATAAGTATTTCTGTGCGGCTTGGACCAAAAATGACCTATCTTTTAACGAGATATGGCTCCCAGTGCCTACCTCATAATAAAAGTATTAGGAAAAGAAAGTTTCTGTACAATATCCCGAGTAGCACCCGAATCAGATCGACTTTGAAAGGGTTGCTCAATCATACTATTTATGCTTATGTTCTTATGGGTCTGGTCATTGCCCTTTTGCTATGAGAGATGAACTCCATGCTTTTCGAATCACCCCTGAATTATCAGAAAACTGACAACAATTTGGCCGTTTTAAACTTGAAGTTGTTTGACCCAGATGATGACTTCTTGTAGACATACCGGAGGCGAACATTTTATAGATTTTATATCCCATTATAAAATTCAAAATTTGTGCTCTTGAGTATTATTTTTTGTTTATTTAAAATGACATCTCTTGTTGGATGACAAGATTTTTCAGTAGGCACATAACAATTTGGTTTTTTAATATACATGCACCGCAAAGTCTATTTTTATGAAATGGCGATATCAAAACGTCAGTCAAGATTTACATTTTTACCATAGTAAAGTTCACGAATTTGCAAAGTTTGGAAAAATTTGAAAATTACAATCGAAATTCTGAGTCGGTTTCCTCAATTTTAAGAGGGCTTACTCCGATTTCGGTTGTAATATCTACCATACAGCATGTGTGTGCTATAGGGGAAACATTCGAGTCAACATATTGAATGTTCCTGTACCAGTGAGACAACTTTCCAGTCGAGGCACCGCAAATATTGCAGACGTAAGTGCTTCAGTTCAAAAAGAGTCAAATCAGCCGATTCCACGCCGTTTACAGGAATTGGGGGTCCTCTGTCAAATTTGTAGCGAATTCTACATGAAGATCTTGGCCTTCACCCCAATCAATTTCTCTGGAGAATTGAAGTGTCTTGATCATTTAAAGCCCCGAAACTTCTCCGACTGGGCTCTGAAGAAGTTTAAATAAAATTCTGAATTCCATCGAAAAATCTTCTTCAGCGACGAAGCTTCTTTTTGGCTTAATCGCTTTGTGGATTTCGTGTAGGAGGAGTGATTGGGCCAACATTTTTCCTGGATAAAAATTATCGCCATTAGAATCAATAGAGTTCGCTATTGTATCATGTTCAAAGACTATTTTTGGCCAGAATTGGACGGACCGGACATGATCGATATGCAGCCCCAACAAGAAGATCAAAGCTGGCCAAACAATTGGGGGAGTTTTGTAGTCATGTTACCCCGAGAACTACTCTAGGTAGTCTTTAAACTCGTCTTAAGGTAATATAATTTGGTCCAATTGGATATAGTTGTTGGAGTCATGAAGCTCTACGTCTAGCCTATGATGAGATCTAGATTTACGAGGCTAGATTGACTTGACATTTAAATACACCAAAAAGGAATTAACATTTCTTAGAAACTAAACCTGAAAACCTATCTTAAGCGCTTAAAACCTCATACTCCTTATCCAAAGCCAACAAATGGTATTTTCCCAGGCACACAACCTACCATTGCACAGAGCTAATAGCAGGAATTAATAATAATGAGAGCCCCGATAATCTCTTTCGATTTTCCATTTTTTAAAACAAAGGACCCACGCCCGTCTCCTATCGACCATCTTCCCAGCACTTAACCTCCGCTCCCTAAAAAGAAAAAGAAATCAGCCGTGCGACCAAACGGCCAAAAAAAACTTCATTCGCGTGGGCCTAATACCAAAATTGGGTCTCCCCACCCCCCATTTTTCCATTGCTTCGTTTCCCATGCGACAATCCCTCATCCCTATTTTGGGGTAAAATCAATCAAATAACGGAAATTACACGAAAAAGAATAAATAATAAGTCTAAGCCCTCCAAGTGCCTTTGTTGCCGTCCATTAAACAGTAAAGTGAAAAACAACTCCAGTCCCATGGACATGAGAGAAGTGAAAGAGTAAAACATGAAGAGGATAAAGGGTACGGCCGGTGCTCATTAATTCAAAAGTGGGCTTGAGAAATGCGTAGGCTATCCTTTAGCTCACTTCATATAAGAACACCCGACGCGTCCGTCATCTGACGTCCATTCATCCGTTGATCCCATCGTTTGTCGTCTACCGTTTATCGTTTACTCGTTGTCGGTCCACACATCGTCGTGATACACGCGATACGACATCACGGAATCAAGTCGAAAACCAAGTGCTACACCTTATGCGCGTTTCAGATGGACGACCAGTACCCGTATCCACTGTGTAGGTGGTAATTTAACTCAACCATGATAATTGTTTTGATTACTCTTCACCGGCTTGGGAAGAGGCACGAGTGTAGTATGGCAACATGTCCAGCCGTGTGTTTGTGGAACGGAGAGTGGGTAATATGAAGCAATTAATTGCGTAGCTGGGGGACGCTCGATTAGAATATTGACTCAAGGTAATTTACGTAGGTATTGATCGATGGCCAAATGTGCACCTGGAGCGACGTGAATGATTAGCGGTATCAGGGATAAAGTCCGTGGGATGAATGTTTGGATGGCGCTAAAGCGGGAGGTAAGCTGTATGTACATGGGTTGGCCTAATTTGGTTCTAATTACTGCCAGCGGGGCTAACGTGACTGTTGATCAGGCTCGACTAACGCTCTATAAGGGAAATGAGTGAAGATGGCATCGTTAATTATCAATTGGCAAATAAAAGACAACAAAGAAACGTGTCGATAATCTAAAAATGAGAAGCGCGTAAGCGTTGGCGTCATACGCTGTCTTTACGCTGAAGTACAAATATGGGAGAAGTGATTTGATGTTGTGGACAATCAGTGCACATTTGTGGACGTACGAGTATATCGTAAGAAAGCGTAGTTGATGCCCCTGGTGTTCAATGGAATTAGTTTAAGTACCAGAGAGACTGGCTCAAGGGATGGTCATGGTGAAATAGTAATCATCACCGACTTACAATACGACAACACCTTAATGGCATGGAAACAAAAGAGTTACTGTGAACTACAACCAACTACAACGCAGATTCAGTCGAATCTCTCAAATCTTATCTAGGACAACCACCTCGCAGAGAAGTGACCGAACATCTTCGATACAAACCATCTGCATCCCATCCAGGTTGTGTGACGAATACCATAAGAGCGTACACTCTTGAACATGCACGAATTATAAAAAAAAAATGGAATATCACATCTCATGGTTGCTCCTGTCCGGAAGGGCAAAGAATGCTGGTCTGCCTTCATCGAACTACTTATTCAACATCGGAAGAAATCCAAGTCAGCAACGGTCAATCAAGTTCTTCATAGCAGTCTCTGGATAAAAATCCCATTGTCCATAGGAAAACCATGCGACTCCCTAATCAAAGGCAACAAACTAAAAGTGAATGTCACTAAGCGCCTCCACTTCACATTGCCCATTCCGAGTCCAATTCCCCACTCTATTACCATAGCAGAACACAATCAAAGTGTCATTTATTCAATATCCCAACATCGCCACAGATATGAAAAGGAAAAACCTAAACCCGTCGCCGTACTAATCCGATTGCGTTCAAACAATCCACGAAAATGTAATCCAACCAATGGACCGGACCAGATGCGACTCTACAAGATGGCCCACTCCACATCGACAACAATGGCTATGATGATCGCCATCACGATGACAATTGACGGCGCATTTAGGGACGTTTCATTTCGATACAATACAGTGCGCGTGATAATGGAACTCCAGATACCGAATACTGCGATATTGTGCGGCACAGGACCACAATTCAATTGAAGTTTCGAAATACTTTTCGATTGACAACGAAAGACAGAAGAAAACGTATAAAAAAAAATATCACTTCCCAGATACAAGCAATCAAAGTCTGACAATCGTAGTGCCATAAATAATCGGGATCCAGGGAAGGGTCACAAGTGGGACGGCGGGGTAAACGGAGAACAATTGTCTGATGTGTTGATTAACACTGAAATGAAATTATGACGTCGGATGGAAGTGCGACGTTGCTGATGTTGCTTTTTAAATAACGCGATACGACGATGGCAAACGATTGGATACGATACGAGGTACGAGTACACTGGGGATGTGGGCGGGCTTGAGTGCTTTCAGGGAATTGACAATCAATTCGATATTGTCCCCTCCGGGAGGAGGACGGACGCGGGAGCGAGCAATCGTAAGCGAACTATTGATTTGTTGACGCGAAGTGGGACAAAAGCGGGGCGCAATGGATTCTAGGTTATGTTTTCGAATCTGCAGCGACACTTGGAGCGTTAATTGACTGTTTATGATGGTCTTAACGTCCCAGGGTGGCGGTGATCCAGATTCCCTCGGACTCCTGCTTGGGTGCTTAATTTATCGGCAATAAAGTCAGATAAGGACGTAAACAAGATTTCCAGGTCGAACGGCTGCATTCCACTTTTTCGACTGAACCTAAATCGCGATGATAGTGATTTACTATTTCCGTTGTTTCGTTTATTTCCGTGGCGATAGACGTGCGAAATGGGCGATCATAGTCCATGAACTGTGACCGTGTTATAGTAGCCGTGAATATGGCGTTTATAGATGAACCCTAAGCCTCGCCCACACGGGTTTTAAGATTATTTTTGAGTTCACGATGCTTTTGTAATCATTGCTTATTTGGGCCATCAGCGATTGTTGTTATCAGACGACCTCGATGAGCATTGGCGAAATCGGGAGCGGAAGCACGTCGGTCCAACTATTTTCGCTCGGATTATTCCGCTTTTCTGGCGATAAACTATGCCGTGCTGTTTGTGTTCTTTTTTTTTATTTCATTGAACGGCGGTTATTTTCGGAAATTCGATCACATGCCGTCGCTTATAGCGCAAGTAGGTCACAATCGGATTGATTATGGCTTACCTCGGAGCATGAGGTAGACGATCATGAGGAAAATCGAGTCGTATGGATCGTGCTGATATACTCAAAATGCGCAGATGAAAATGCAGATCTCGTCACGGAATAAACGACTGGAACGTGCGTCTAGACGAACTACTAGAATTTCGAATTGTAAGTTTCATTGCTCATGAGGGGCGGAAGAGAACTTTTGTTTTCTTCGTGGTGCCCTTATACGGGGTTTTTCAATAGGGACATAACAATTTTGTATTTGAATAAAACACAGAATAATTGAGATATTTGACTGAAATGTACTGCATTACATGCTAAAATTAAGTAAGAAATTGTGGGGTAGCCGTCGTGCAATGGTAATTATCATCGAATGTTGACCCGAAGGTCTGTAGCTCAGGTCCGTCCATAGTCGAGAACAATTCCTATACGGAAAAACTGTGCAACAACATCAGTTGTGAATGAGAGACGATCAAAAAATACTGACGAAGGCATACCACTCGCAACATAAGGTCACTTCAAAATTCTTACTCTGTGTGTGCATTTCCATTATAACACCTTAATGGCATGGAAACAAAGCAGTTACTGTGAACTACAACCAACGCAAATTCAGTTGAATCTCCAAATCATATCCAGGACAACCACCCCCAGAGAGTAGTGAACGAACATCTTCGACACAAACCATCTGCACCCCGTCCAGGTTGTGTGACAACAACCAAAAAGAGCGTACACTCTTGAACCTGCACGAATTATACGAAAAATTCAGAACCAATTTTCCACCACTCCTCCACATACATTGACCCAAAGGTTGGCAATTTCGCAGTCGATATTGTTCCTGAGCCCCTCTAAAGTTGTTGGCTTATTGACATAAACCAATGACTTACATCATTAAATCGCACGAGCGTGTCAGCATTCGAGTGGATCATTTCTCGAAATTATCCGATTATCGAGCTTCCCCTCCAATATATAATTTTATTTGACTAGCTACATGGCATGTGCACCATTTTGTGGGAACCACATATCACTGATGTCAAGTCCATCGAGTATGGCACGGTCGTAAAGCTCAATAATTGTAACATGGCGATCATTTTCATTGAAGAAAAAATACGGTCCAATCGCACTTCCACACCACTTTTTGTGGAAGTAATGGAATCCCTTGCGGCACATGTGAATTTTTTGCAGTCCAACAAAGCAAATCTTGTTGATTTACAAAGCCATTAAGCCAGGAATGAGCTTTATAGCTTAAAATGATTTTTCGAGTAAATTCAGGATTTTATCCAAACTTTACAGAGCCCAATCGGAGAAGTTTCGGGTCTTCAAATGATCAAGAGTCTTTAATTCTTGTGATAATTAGACGCCGAAGGGGAGTAGGCCAAGATCTCAATGAAAAAAATCGCTATAATTGGGTTCCTTAATTCCAGCCATGGAACCGACAGATTTCATTTCCCAACTCATCTTGAACGGAAGCCCTTACGACTCCGATATTTTCGGTGCCTCGACCGGAGTGTTGTCTCACTGGGACAGGAACATTCCATATACAATATTTTGATTCGAATTTTTCCACTATAGCACGCACAGCCTGTTTGGGGGCAGCTATTACGACGGGAAATTTGGAGTAAACGCTCTTAAGGGGGTAGTCGCTGGTGTTTACAGCTTTGCAATCAATTTTAAAGTGCAAGCTGTGCGATAGCGACGTTAAATTTTTGAAAAAAAACTGACTAGGATTCAAGTTGTGTGTAAAGTGTTCGTGCCAATAATTTGACATCAATTCTTCTCCTATGGTCAAAAATGCTTACGAAATCAATCGACGTTTTGTGTTTATTATGCGACTACTTGGAGTCGGTCTGGCTGGAATAAATTTATTTTGTCCGCTAATGGACTTGTGTGATGGAATTAGTAAAAATGGATATTATAATATCCTCGACCAACTTTATATTGCTGTAAAGTCAGTAGTTGATACTGTTTTCAAAAAAGCCGTTGCAGAAGAAAAAAAATAAAATGTTGAAAAAAAAATGCTGAAGATAAAATCACGGTTTCTGGTGATGGATCATGGCCAAACGTGGTTTTACCTCACTGCTGAGTGTTGTTTCTTTGACAGGGAAATATTCTAATAAAATAAAATTGTAGATTTAATTGTCAAATCAAAAGTGTGTAAAGAATGCGAGCAATGAATTTGCAGGGAAGAGTCAGACGAGTTTTTGGAGTGGTATGAAAATCACATAGAGCATTGTGAAGCAAATCATGAAGGAAGTTCCGGTAAAATGGAAGTTGACGGTGTGATCGAAATGTTTCAGCGGTCCGTCAAATACTTTAAAGTAAAATATAGTAAATACATTGGAGATGGTGACAGCAAAACATTTAAAAATTTACTGGATGCCGATCCTTACAACGGCGATCCTGTGGTAAAAAAAAGAGTGCGTCTTGCACGTCAAAAAAACAATATAGACGAGTGAAAGAAGCAAAAAAAACACATAACCAGTATTTAAAAGCTAAAAAAGGCTTGGAAGAAGCTGGAAAAAAGAAGGCCAAAACTAATCAAAAAATGAAGCACGTAAAGTTGCTGTCACAAAATGTACATCGAAAAGAAAATCATCCACTAGTGGTGCAACAAAGAAGTCGACTCTTGCATTGACCAATGCCATGATGGTTAAGCTAAGTACATACTATGGTTTGGCTATTTTGAGCAAGCTAGCTTCTCAAGAAGAAATGAAGAAAGCAGTGTGGGTTACATGCTATCATTACATTTCAACCGATGAAAACCCCCAGCACTCGTACTGTTCAATTACATGGTGCAAGTATTTACAACATACGGCAGAGAATACAGAGGAAATGTATACACATCCTCCAACATTTGATGAAGAAACATCAAGTTCTTCATCTGATGATCTGATACAAAGGTGCTCCAAAGCATCATTTTGTTGGAAAAAAGACGCTGGAAATTGCTTCATGGACAGCTGCATGTATGTTTTGGGCCGCAAACTGGCTGAAACGCCTACTCGTATGCTGAGGAGTACGATGAACGACGAATAACCCGTGCAGAGTGATGAGTCCGAGGCATCCAAAAAGGCAAGGGCTTCTCTCAGGTCACAAAAACTGGCAGAAAATGAAGCGTATGAAGCCACCGCAGGGTTATTGTATGGTGTAGGCATAGCAGATTTGTGTAAGTATAAATTTTCCACGAAAATTCTGCTCTCTAAACTTTAAACGCATTTTTTCCGAAACATCATTTTCTAAAACTTTCATGGTCCTAAAAAAAAACTTATCAACCGATTGCTTTGAAATTTATATACATATGGTCTTCTACTCATTAATGGTTATCGGCCTTACCCAAATTGCTTATTTTCGGAATTATTTGCTTATTTTTTTAAATGATTTTTAACAAAAAACAAAAATAAGATTATTTTCTACAGTCTGCCATTCTATGAAATTGATTAATTTTGGTAGGGCCGATAGCGACAGACCTACTGAACAATAATCCATTCGATTTTTTTATTTCAGACAACATGAACAGCCGCTATTACCATGACCAGTGACCTGCCTTTTTTGGGTGTATAATTTAATTTAAAAAAATGTATATAAAAAATGGAAAATTAGAAAAAAAAATGTTTATACAGTTTAAGATACAAATAAAAACATATAAAAAAATTAAAATGATTGAATATTATTGTCTTATAAAAAAATTCCCTAAAAAGAGATAAAATGTATGCGTTCACATGAGACTACCCCCTTAAAGTTACGGCTACCGACTCAGATTTTCGGTTGTAATTTTTAACAATTTTCCAACGCTGTCGGTTAATAAACTTCATCACAATAAAAATGTAAACAGTGACTAACGTTTTGGTATCGACACTATATAAAAAAAGCTTGCGGGTGCATTTGTATTAAAATGCAAAATTGTTATGTGCCTACTGAAAAATCTTGTTATCCTACAAGAGATGTCATTTTAAATAAACAAATAAAAATACCCAAGAGGACAAATTAGATTCTATCAAACGTCCGCCTTAGGTATGTACATATGCCTACAAGTAGTCACCGTCTAGGTCACAAGACGTCAAGTAAAAAGTGGCCAAATTGTTGTCACTTTTCTGGTAATGTAAGAATGCTTTGAAAAGCATGGAGTTCATGTCCCATATCAATAGGGCAATGATAAGACCCATGAGATCATAAGCATCATGATGGAACAGCGTATCATGCAGACACATTCAAAGACTGATCTCATGTGGCTACAAATTAGACTGAGGGATTTCCATTACCTGTAAACGGTTTAGAATCAACTTACTTATTTAACTCATTTCGAACTGAAGCGCTTACGGCTGCAATATTTCCGGCTCTAGCTCTGCATAAAACTGATATACACTATTTCCCCATCGCAGAGTACTGCCTTATTTAACTTGAAACCATCAATCACCGTCGTATTGCTAGGGGGAGCTTCAACATTCTGCTTACGTAATGTTCTTAGCTTCGATATTTACCAGTATTAGCTGCTGGTCATTGAACGCTTTAATATAGAGCATTCTCGAATATCATTTCCTTCTAGTAGGTGGTATAGGTGTCTTTACCAAAGGTATAAGCTGGCGTCCGTTTTGTTTTCGTTTGATTCATAAATATTTGGAAATAACTGCTCTTGACATGTGCGCTGAGAACCTGTTGTTTACCCATTTTAAATCAAAATTTTATTTTTTCCATCTCAAGACCTGTCGGACCTTTAGGGAAATATCAACAAAAGACTCGTTGGTCTGTCAAAAAAATATCCGCATCTCCTAATGTCTACCTCTGCTTGCTGCCAACCCTTCTTCAAACTCTATTAGCCAAATGTCAATTGATAAATTCTACACAATTAATCAATTGTGACTGCCTCCTAACAGACAAGTGCACAATCGTTCCTCATAAATCCCGTGCCATCCAATCACAATGTTCAAAAAATTGAATTTTCCAACATTTATAAAAGAAAATCAAAACAAAATAATTAGAAAATGTCTGAGTTATAGGTTATAATTTCCATTAACGTCTCCCCCTCTGACTAGTGTTTAGGGACATAATAAAACCAATTGTCAGCTGCTCCTACATATTTAATCTACTGCCGTGAATTTATAAATAAAATAACGAACGATGAGCATATTATGTCATGATACGAATCGATATCGATTCATTCCAATACTCAAAACATTTTTTCACTCGCATCATCAGCTAACCGTGGGGGGTGCACCGGACAACATGACAACTCCGTGACGACGATTGCTGAAAACAATATTTGCTTATCTCGCAACGTTTAGTTTTGATTGACTTATCGACTTATGAAAAAAATATATTTCTACGAGAGGTGTGTGCGGTAATGTATCTTATGGTGATGTAATGGGAGAATTCGACGTGCCAGAGTGACGACGATTTGGGTTGGTTTAGGTGTGATTTCGCTTATTTTCCTATTTAGTCGTGTAATGTTCTATAAAAATATGATTGGATGCCATTTTCGGATATCGGTTGACGGTTTATGGCATTTTTTCATGTTTTTATTTGCGACATAAATGGAAAAGAGGCTGTTGACATGGGAACCATATGTGTAATTTTAGTTTAATTTAATTTATTTACTTTTTTAAGAAATGCAAATACAAAAAATAAATTATTACAATTAAAAATACACAATATATTAATATACAAATTTGTTCAAAAAGTATCTGCAATCTGTAGTTCTTAAGGAACTAGAATCGAAAGCAGTTTAATAGACACTATAATATGTTAACAACCAATATACAAGATGAATGGATGTAGGGGGTCATTACAATATGAAACAAAATTGCAAATATATAACGAAATACTTGCAGCTAGATCAATACAGAAAGCAAATTGAGAATATCAACATAATTACAATTTAAAATAAAAAAATTACACTAGTAAACTAGATTCTGGTGTATTCAAAATAAATTATGTTTTAAAAAAAAATTGAAATCGTCGCTTTTAAATTGTAATTATGAATTATGAATACACTAGTAAACTTGCTGACGCAAGATGAGCGAGTTCGGATCCCGATAACACCAACGCCATCGAATGATTATTTCGCGGCTTCCCTCCTCGGCGGGGTACTGGCAAAACCCCCCGTTGTACACTTGCCATGAAAAAGCTTCTCGGCTCTTGCCGCCGTTCGGAATCGGCATTAAGCTTTAGGTTCCGTTCACTTGTGTGAAAAACAAATCGCACACAGCAAGCATAAGTGAATAAAAAGAAGCTTGGCTTTGGCTCCACATGAGCTTTAACGCCATCTAAGGTGTCTGCCTGGCAGTACAATACACCAGTATTTGTGTCTGAGTGCTCCAACAGATAGAAGAAGCTCCCAACAAAAAAAAAAAAAAAACTAGGTTCTGAATTACAAGTAACCCTGCTATGTTTGCATCTTTTACATTTAGCACAATGGAAGAAGAACGGTTCACAGTCTATTATCCTGCCACTAGGACTAAAACGCATGATTTTAGTTTTGTCACTAATATCTAGTTTGTGTGTTTTAAACCAGTGGCTCAAAACTTCAAGGTCATGATTGATGCTACTGGAAAGATTTAGAGCAGAATTGGCAGTAAAGGCACACCCTAACTCGTCCGCAAACGCTGTAATTTTACTTTCATATTTTTGTTGGAAGAGTGAGTTGATGAATATTTGAAAAAGTAAGGGGCCTAGTACTGAACCCTGAGGAACACCTATAGATAGAATATTCATTGAACTGAACTCACCATATATTTTCACTCTCTGACAAATATGATCTTAGCCAATTGTGAACCGTATCTCTAAAGCCACACTTTCATAGTTTGTCCAACAATACAGGGTGTCCCACGAGCAGTGTGCCAAAAAGCTAGAGCGTGTAGGTCTGGTCAAGACAAGAAAAAAATCATATGGGAAGGGGGAGGGGGAGAGTCTATTACCCGCCGTTTAGCCGGGAGGGGCAATTTTCTAAAAAATTTACTTAATTTGGAAAAAAAAAAAAAAATTAATAAAAATTAACAGTTACATCCACAATGCCGCGATATACTTTTTTGTAAAGCCAGAAACCTCTTCTTTCATCTTGTTTTTAAACGAAGCTGTTTTAAGGAATAGTTTTTGAGAAATAAATTTTCAAACTCAAAATTTTGAAAAAAAAAATTTAAAAAAATTTTCGAACTATTTTGTTTTTTCAAAATTGTAGGTATGTAATTAAGTACTAATTTTTTTTTCAAAAATTCAATTCTCTTATTAGTTTTTAAATAAAAACAGAAAACCGGATGCAAAAATGTTTTGTAGTTTTTGAGAAATTAAAAAAAAACTCGAACCATTTTTTTTAAAGAAAAACCTTTTTTTTGGTTTTAACGCGGCTGGACTTGTAGGCAAATTAATGTATGAAACATTGACCTCTTTTTTTATTATTTTTAAAAAATTCGGAGTTTCATTATAATAAATTTTCAATATGATCCCCATTTTTTAGAAGGCAAAGATTATATCTTCTTCTAATGGCTGCACATAAGTCTATGCTTGAAAAATTTTCCTGCAATTTGACTCCAGCGACTTCAATCCGTTCTTTCAGTTGTTCCAAAGATACTATTTCCATTTCGTAAACATAATTCTTCATGAATCCCCACACATAAAAATTTAAAGGAGTGAAATCTGGTGCTCTAGGTGGCCATTCCGTGGGGCCCCTTCTTCCGATCCAACAGTCACTAAAATGATCATCCAGCCAGTTTCTAACCTGTAAGCTGTAGTGTGCTGGTGCTCCATCTTGCTGGTAGATTAAATTATCTGCTATGGCCAAAGGAACGTTGTCCATCAAATCGGGCAAAAGGTCTCGTAGTAACTGCAGGTTTGATTCTCCATTAATAACGGCATTCAAAAACCGGGGCCCGATTACAGTTTGTCCAACAATACCAAGCCAAACATTACAGCTAAAGCGGTGTTGTGATTTATTTTGTTTTATCACGGCATTGTGGATGTAACTGTTGATTTTTAATAATTTTTTTTCCAAATTAAGTGAATTTTTTAGAAAATTGCCCCTCCCGGCTAAACGGGGAGGAATAGACTCTCCCCCTCCCCCTTCCCATATGATTTTTTTCTTGTCTTGACCAGCCCTACACGCTCTAGCTTTTTGGCACACTGCTCGTGGGACACCCTGTATTTCGTGATCGACTGTGTCGCATGCCTTAGTTATATCGACAAAGAGCCCTGCTGTGAGGTCCTTATTATCGAAACCTTTGTAAACATATGAACAGAAATTAAGGAGGGCACTCTCAGTAGAACGACCTGAACGGAAACCAAATTGACATTCACTGAAAAAATGTGCTGTCTGGGCATGTGGAGAAGACAAAGATTGGCTTGTCTACGGAGTGACTAGTATAGAAGTGCCATTATGGACACGAATATATGTAAGATAGTCGGTACACAGGTGGAGAAGAGTTGATGAGATAGAGTAAATTGGTTTATTTAAGATTGGATCGAAAAATAGTATACAACTCGACCGACGGCATCTGTTGAACGTAGCACTCACTGCGTTGGCGCCGCACAACCACCTCCAATGTTTATTATTCAACTTTCCCGGGAGCGATAAAAAACACTTTCAGCAGTTAAAATACACCGAATACACCATCTGGCACGATGCTGTATCGACTGGCATACTCACATTTATTTATGAGAATGCAGTTTTAGTTTCAATTCGTGTTTCACTGTTGATTGAGTATCTGAATAACTGATGAGCTAAAAGTTTATGATTCTGGCACAAGTTTGTATTTCATTTTACTCGCTTACGTTTCGAAAGATAAAACCTTTTCTAGAGTGAATTTTAATTATATCGATAATACCCATCTAACAGATGAGATGCAACATCTTTATGTTACAGATGTTTACCTCGTGTTTAGTTGCAATATTTCTTGCTGTCGATCGTTGTCTTCGATGTATTTATTTTGTTCGGAATTAGTCAAGTTTGAATGGCGAAGAAAAAACAGACAAACGTTAGTTTTCTGCCTAAACAAACACATCCGCCGACCCGATTCCATTACGCAAGACAAAAAAAAAAACGAAATTACGAAAAAGCAAACAAACACTTGTCCCTCCACAGGCGGCAAGCTATGTGGAAGAAGTTATTTCAAGTTCGATTGTGATAATTAGCATTCCGATTGTATGTATGTGCCCAATCTACACAGAGGAAGTTAGCAAACCAAAGCCAAATTTCCCAACACCATATCGACCTTTAAGCCTTTTATGAATGTTATCGGAAATATTTATTTTCGATTTGATTAAATCATTCCACTCAATGAACATTGTTCACTTTCTAATTTCAGATAATTCAATCCACTCAGCGATTGCAAGCAAAACAAAGTAGAGTTCGAGTGTTAGATCCAATGCGATTCAGTTGGGTTTCTTCAATCATCGACGTTGAGAACATATCAAGCAAATGTCTCGTCGCACTTCGAGGGATGTAAAATCATCAATATGCAGACCAATTGACATTCGTGTGATAAGTGTCATAAAACCGTCGTCGCGATTGCTATTGCACGTGAATAGACAAGGAAAAGATGGCAATAGCGCGTTCGAAAACTGTTGATTACATTAAAATTTGGAAACATATCAAATGGCGATTAATCGCATATAGTAACAGCAATACGAGTAATAACCAAGTGATACAGCTTATATAAGTTTGTTTATGCGACTAGTTTCGTTCTATCTCCGTGTATTTTATTCCCGTTGTTTCCTTTGTTTGCATTCGCGATCCGAAAGAGCGGGCATAGCTTATTTCAAATCTTAGCTTCTTTTATCTGAACATTGAATGTCC
Organism: Merodon equestris; assembly: GCA_958301585.1. NCBI lineage: Eukaryota > Metazoa > Arthropoda > Insecta > Diptera > Syrphidae > Merodon > Merodon equestris. Next base: position 107,384,025 of record OY284414.1, read on the forward strand.
AAAAAGTCAAACTAAAGAGACGTGTTATCTATCAGTTTGTTGTTTCGTTTGTTTACTTTTTTTTTTTATATTTATATTCTACATTTGTATACCGAGGAAAGGAGTAAAGTGACGTATAAACTTAAGTAAACTATTTTAGTGTAGATTAAAAATAGAAAACGTAGATTTAGAGAGCTTTAAGTTTCGTGCCGTACTTAATTAAGTTTTAAGAAGTTTAAAAAAAAAAAATTGAAGAGTCTATTGTGAATGGGAACGGAAACGCACAAGGTCAAGTTTCCTTAACGACAAACTAAAGAAAACGTTTTATACGAAAACAACAATCGTGTGCCATAGAACTGTCAACGGTTAACTCTTATCTGTTAATTGTCAAACGAGCCAAAGTAACCCAAAAAACAACACGCCAACAACAACAACAACAAATAAACAAACAAATCTATCTCTTGAAATTTAAAATCCATCGAAAGAACATAATTAAATTTGTGACCAGTGCAAAACGGACGAATCTATAAGGAAGACGAAGACCGAAAGTTGCCATCATCAGCGTCATCATGACTATTTCCGAAAAGTCTCCATTATGGGAATCCAATAGCCAGCATAATCATCATCAACAAACTTCCTCGTCCGCCGGGGAAACACTATCCACATCGACGTCGTCAGTATCATCAGCGCCATCATCACCGACAGCATCACCTCCTCCACCTGCTACCACCAGTACGATCACACAAAAGAGCAACAATACCAGTAAGAAGAAGAGACATGCCACAAACACAACTCGACTGACATCTCAGCTCCCGCCATCGTCATCGAAGTCGTCAGTAATACCTGGAAAATCTTACAAATACGACAGACGACCGGATAGAATCACTTCACCTTCTACTCTTCCACTTTCAACGCCATTCCATCACATGCAGCATCACCAAGAGCATCAACAGCAACAGCAGTTACACCATCAATTCGAATCGAATTGCTTTGTAGACCACAATTCGCATTCATCCCTACTCAGAGGCTATGGCACAAGCAAATCATCCAAATCGTACGACTGCGAGACGGGCGGTGAGTCTGCTTTACCACATATACGAGCTTCGTCTACGTCGTCGTCGATATCTCTCGGCTTGGTAACGTCTTCGTCGACGGCAAATCTCCTGTCAGCTGCAGCTGGTATCGGTGGCACGACTGGGGGTGGCAGTATCGGTACCACTGTCGTTGGCAGTAGTGATTGTGTAAATTCCGGTCATCATTCCAACGGCAAGTACTGCGGAAATGGTTCCGCCAATGGCGGTTGCTTCAATAATAGCATTCACAGTCACAGTAGCATAAGCGGCGGTGGAGGTAGCAGTAACAGTTGTTCATCCCTCGGTTGCTGCAATATAATTACACGCTGCTGCATCGGATTGCCGCTCTTAAAAGCGATAAATGTTCGGAGATGTGTGCTGGCGTTGCTGGCCATCACCGTGGTAACAATTTGCTATTACACACATTACTTCGATACCGGCGTCTTTGTGGGGTGAGTACAGACATTATTTCTACTTTCCATCCCTTAGCTCGCTCTGGCTATGGCTCTGGCTTGTTTTTCATATTTATATTGAACTAATCGATTTCTAATGGCACCCCTATGGTGATGGCTATGCATAGCTTCCGGGATCCCCGTCTGGGGGATGATTTTCAGTTTTTTTATTTTTTTTTTCTTCTTCTATTTTCGGGAGGGTTACGTGTGTGTCTGAGTGTGGTGGAAAGTTTAATTGTGTGAACACTTACGTCAAGATGGTGTTTACATTTTGGGTTTAAGAAGTGTAATTGAGTGTGGTAAGGGGGGTTAGGTGGAGGCACCGCTTGTATTCAGCTTCGGTCGGTCTAAAGAACTTTGTTTGCCTTGTTAATTGAAGTGGCTTTCATGTTGTAGATGCGGGCGAGGGGTATGTAGAAGCACTACATATCCTCCGTCGTATGCATATCGGTTCGGTTGACGTGTTTAGGAGACGATAGCACGAAACAGGCCGACGGGAAGGGTGTTTGGTTTTGATAATTGTTTAGTGTTTGTGTTATATTTTAAGTTGGTGGAGTTCTGGAGAGCTTTTGAATAGTTGCTGAGTGCGATGCAAGAATGTGGATGGGCTCCTTAAGTGGTTTGTATTATGGTGCGAAGAGGGTTTGGGAGTTGTAGAGATTAAAGGTTTACCACGAGGGTTGGTTACATGAGACTGCGGGAAAAGTCAAAGTGTGTTTGGTGGTTTTAATCCGAGAAATTGAGCTGTAAAAGAAGGCTGTTAGGTTCTATGGTGGGTTTTGGTGCTTTCATGAAGGATCTAAGTGGCTTGATGGATTTTAATTAAGTGATCTTGAAAAGTTTTCAATGACCTCCGTCCCAAATGAAGAAGCTTTCCGCTTCTAGTTCCCATATGCTGTACTATGTACGAGAATTCTTGTTTTGGATTGCTTATACATATGTTCCTTTGAAAATCGATATATTTTCTCCTACTTGTCTCCACTCACGAATTCCATCGAATCCCTCCGAGCCCACGTACCTTAATATTTCCATATTTGTCAAAAAGTTGAGAAATTGCTTTCCCATACGCCACAAGCTCACCATAGTCATGCAAAAGTTTACGCGACAAACACACCAAACACACCTCAAACGATGCCTTCGGGACAACCTAAATTATCGTGTAAATGTTAATTCAAAACAGAAAATCAACAACAATTAAGACGGCTTCTGGTGATCAATTACATAGTTTCGGTTGGTAGACAGGTAAATTCATTCAAATGAATGTCGAGGTCGTGGAATCAGTCGTGATTCTTGTTAAATACAATTAATGGCATCGGAAGTAACTCCAGCTTTTGGGGGTAATCAATCTAACTTACGCACGTTTTGTTTCTGATTTTTTTTCCAAGGACCATCTGGCGTAAGCTAAGAAGTCAGACGATGTAAGATTGTATTTCGAAGTTGAGAAACGAAATTTTTGATTTTATTCGACTCATTTAAGGCTCGTTCACAATCTTGATTGATTGGCGTCCAAGATGGATTGGAGAATTGCATATGCTTTTGCATTTGGCTTTATTCATATTACGAGGGTGGTCCGATAAGTACTTAGCCTCGCCGCCAGATGGCGCCGGATCGGACTTGTAGTTTTGTTTTGACTGCATGTGGAAGCGGAAGTGTCCGCGGATTTTAGAAAAATGGAAAAAGAGCAATATCGGTCGGTGATTTGATTCTTGTTTTTGGAAGGGAAATCGCGTAGCGAATTCAAAGAGCGTTTGGATGCTGTGTATGGTGACTCTTCTCCTTCGATGGCGACCATCAAAAATTGGTTTAACGAGTTTCAACGTGGTCGCATGTCCGTTTTTGATGAGCCACGTCCAGGTGCCCCGAAAACGGCTACCACGGAGGATAACGTGACAAAAATCCACGATCTCGTATTGGCAGACCGCCGATTGAAGGTGCGCGAGATAGCTGAGACAGTAGGTATTTCAAAAGATCGCGTGGGTCATATCCTGCATGAAATTTTGGGCATGAGGAAGCTTTCGGCGCGATGAGTGCCGCGTTTGCTCACTCCGGACAACAAGCGCAACCGTGAGACCACTTCAGAGCAGTGTTTGACGCTGTTTAAGCGCAATCCGAAGGAGTTTCTGCGTCGTTTCGTGACAGTCGACGAAACATTGATCCACTGGTACGTACACACCAGAGACCAAGGAACAATCGAAACAGTGGACTTCACCCGGCGAACGTGCTCCGAAGAAGGCGAAGACTGTCCCATTGGCCGGTAAGGTGATGGCCACCGTTTTCTGGGATTCACAAGGTGTAATCTACATCGACTACCTGGTGAAGGGCAAAATGGTCACAGGGCTGTACTATGCCAAATTATTGGGCCGATTCGACGCCGAATTGAACAAAAAACGGCCCCACTTGGCGAAGAAAAAAAGTGTTCTTCCACCATGATAACGCACCGGCTCACACCTCCGCCCTCGCCACGGCCAAATTGGTCGAATTGGGCTACGAACTGCTGCCCCATCCACCGTATTCTCCAGATTTGGCCCCGTGCGACTTCTTTTTGTTTCCAAACTAGAAAAAGTCACTCGCCGGGCAGAAATTTCAGTCGAATGAGGAGGTCATCGCCGCCACGGAGGCCTACTTTGCAGACCTCGAGAAAACGTATTTTTCAGACGGGTTAAAGAAGTTGGAGCATGCCATATTGAAAAATAAATCGCCATTTCTCCAAAATTTTTGTTTTTCTTTTGTAGACTAAGTAAAGGGTGTTTTTTATAGAGGTATAGAACTTTGAAATGGAATAAAATAAAGATGGTTTTTTTAAATTGACATAAAATTGACTTTATTCGAAAGACAATCTTCTGACATTATAATTTAAATATAATTTCTGGCATATAACCACCACGGCTGGCGGTGAATGGGCCCAAAACAAGATTGCCGTTGATCCCAATTTTCATAAGCGAATTTTGTTTAGCGATGAAGCTGACTTTTGGTTGAATGGATACGTCGATAAACAAAACTGCCGTATTTGGGGCAACATGTCACACAGCTCGTGCCACAATTGATTTATTGAAGGAAACGTTTGGTAACCGGATAATTTCACGTTGCGGACCCGTGAATTAGCCTCCAAGATCGTGCGATTTAATGCCGCTTGACTATTTTCTGTGGGGATATGTGAAGTCGCTAGTCTACGCCGATAAACCCGAAACGATTGACCACTTGGAGGACAACATTCGCCGCGTTATTGCCGATATATGGCCACAAATGTTGGGAAAAATCATCGAAAATTGGACGTCCAGATTAGACTACGTCCGAGACAGCCGTAGCGGTCATATAATAAAAATTATATTTAAATGTCAGAAGATTATCTTTCGAATAAAGTCAATTTCATGTCAATTTAAAAAAATCATCTTTATTTTATTCCATTTCAAAGTTCTATACCTCTATAAAAAACACCCTTTACTTATCGGACCACCCTCGTAAGCCATGCTTCCCAGTGCATAGTATTATAATCCGAGCGGATTATGGTTATACGTAGGTAAGGTGAAATGTTCCCGGCCTGACACAGAGGTGGTTTTCGAATCAGCAAAATTGCATGTTTTCTGCCTGGGTCCACGTGTCATTAATTCGTATGACAAGTTTCAACTTATTGAAGTTTGTTTGAAACAATTCAGACGTCTTGCGACGTCGTGCGCTTATAAAATTCTTCGTTTTGGATCGATTAATCCCTAAGGAAATTCATCCGAAGTTGACAAAAGGTTACTTGAACTCTGCTCCTTCGATGTCAACCGTTAAAAAGTGAACAGCTGAATTCAAAAGTTGTCATCTGTAGAAGATGACCCCCGCGAAAGACGTTTAAAAACCGCAACCAAACCGTCCATCGTGTTGTACGATAGGCGAGTGAACGTGAGGGGAATAGCTGAGGCTGTGGTTTTATCGGAAGAAACGAAGCAGTACATATTGCACAAAGAATTAGGGGTGTGAAAGCTCTGCGCAAGATGGGTGCCAAATACGCAAACGATTTTCGCAGCAATCCTTGAACCGATTCAAAAGAAATCCGACCGATTTTTTGCAGAGCTTGGTCACAGAGGATGAGACATCACAACACGCCAGAAACGAAACAGCAGTCCAAGCAGAGGGTGGCTCAGCACCAGAGAAACCGAAGTCGTCGCATCTGGCAGAAAGGTCGTGCCGTGAATTGATTACCTTGCAAAGGGCAGAACAATAACATGCGAATATTATTCCAATCTTCTTGACCAGCTGAATGCCAAAATTCGCGAGATGGGGCCTGGCTTGAAGAGAAAAAAAAAATTTCACCAGGACAACGCGCCTGTACGGAAGAATGTTGTTGAATATGGGAAAACAGTGGGATTTGGGGTACAATTTATTCCGTCATTCCCCCCCCCCCCCCCCCCCCCATTCTCCTGATTTGGTATCTATTCCGAAACTTGAAGAAATTTGTTTACGGAAAGCAACCAATAAAGAAGTTGAGAGGGCCGTAGATGAATATTTTCGCAGCATTGCAGACTCTCACTTCACTCTCGACCAAGTGTGTTGCAATTAACAGAGATTGTGTAGAAAAATAAAATAATTTTTTAACTCAAAGTTGCAGTCTTTCATCGTCAGGTCGAGGTCTTTTCACCTTACCCTCAAATGTTTACCAACAAATGGTATGTCGGGAAAATGAGCTTATCGTTTGAATTAGTCACCGCACTGATTGTACCCCTTTGGAGTCTTTCAAAGCCTCCCGCAAGTATACTATGAACATTTCTGCCAGTAGATGTTGAAATGGAATAAAACAAGCTGTGTGTGAAGTATTAACAAAGTTCGTTTTTTCACCTTAAGGGCATCGGTCGATTGTGCTTTATTCGCATAGACCTACGACTTCAGGAAACTCTACCAGAAAAAGTCTAGTGGAGTCAAATCGCATTATCTTGGTCGCCAATTCACGTCACCTCTGCGAGAGATAACCATACCCTCAATCGTTCATGCAGAATGTCCATCGTGAAGGCCGCTGTGTGGTACGTAGCGCCGTCCTGCTGAAACCACATGTCCTCTAGGTCCATATGGTTCAATTCGGGCCATAGGAAATTGTTTTTCCTCGTTCTGTAGCGCTCGCTACCGCCTCGCCAACGTCGTTTTCGAAAAAGTACGGACCAATGAAGCCGCCAGCGCAAAATCCACACCAAACGGTAACTTTTTGAGGATGCATTGTCACCTGATGAATCTGGCGTGGGTTGGTGTCGTCCCATGTACGGCGATTTCATCCATGAATGGGCCTCGTCACTAAAGATGATTTTTCGGCCAAAATTGGGGTCCTCTTCCAAACGCTCCGAAGCCAAGTCAGCGAACAAACGGAATTGTCTATGGTCATGAACTTTGAGCTCCTGTCGGTTGGATCTTGTGCGGGTATAGGTCCAAGTTTCGACGCAACGAAAATGTTGGCTACGAATGTTGGCTGGTTGACTACCGAATGTTCATCAAAATTATGGAGAACTCTATTCAGCCCTAAACATTGTCCGACTACTTAAATCACAAAGACTAAGTTGTCAAACGAATAATGAGTGGAAACCCGTCGGAAAAAAAACGCCAGGAAGACCGTTCCACAGATGGGGGGACAATATAAGGACGGACCTACATAGAAGAGATGGGACAACAGCTAAACATGGAAGGAACACACTCATGACAGGGAGGCTTGGCGAAGGGTGGTCAACGAGGCTCTGAACTTTCGATTTCCAAATGACCGGTAATAATAAGGATAATAATCAATATCTATTTTGGTCCCTTCAAAGTAATCCTTTTAAGATATACATAGTTGTGGCAAATCTCCGTTCTTTTATTAGTCTTTTCAGGTTTGGGGAAGAGAAAGAAGTCTGATGAATACGGTGGTTGAGGCATCATTACGGTATTGTTTTTGGCCAAAAAATTACGCAGAAGCAATGATGAGTGAGCAGATCCATTTATCCGGATGTTTTCTTCGTATTCCTTCACTGAAACGGCGCATAAGTTCAAGTTAATATTCCTTATTATTAGTTTACCTCAGCATTCAACACACAAGATGCAACCTCTTGACAGGTCCTTCATGGGTCCCTTGAAAACCTACTACAGTGACGAAACTAGATAGTGGTTACTCAATTCCAACTGGATGTTGACTCCATACGACTAGCTGGGACGTGCTTATCTCAGGTGCCAAACTGAAGCTATTGCTGTGAATGGGTTCAGAGTAACTGGTATTTACCCGATGAATAGAAACGTATTTACTGAAGCCGACTACATAGCAAACTCAGGTGGGACCACTCTTCAACCTCAAGCTACTGATGATGACTCTCATCTCCCGTCTACCAGTACGCATGTTGCTGTTCAAATGCCACAGCCAGAAGCTGATTGATAGCAATCCTGTTGTTCTTCTTGAACATATTTTACCAACACCAAAGAATAAAAAATCTAACAGAGGCCGCAAGTCATCTGCTGCTACTTTATTGACCGGATCACCTTACAAACAGCAACTTGAGGAGTCAATCAAGTCTATAGCGCAGATAGGAAGAGGCCGGGAAGAGCTCGTGGACGTAGTGGTAGGCAGAGAATAGCAAATTCTTGTAGAACTCCTCCGAAAAGCCAGAAATCTACTTCTTCGGATTCGTCTGTTTCTTCAGGTGACACTGAACAATCAAAAAACAAAGTAGGCTTACAAATTACCAGCCCTTCTTCTACGTAAGTTTCGTCACCAGCCCCCTTTTTAACAAATCTGGATCATTATTCACGTCATTCGATAGCTCCCGAACGATATTTATGCGATGGTTCTTTTGGTTTTGCAATTTCGGAATAAATGTGTCGGCGAAGTTTGTCATGCTCAAAAATGCCCAAAACAATGTTATGACATGAGCCAACTGATACCAATATCCTGTCTACGCCCTGGGTGTACGGTTCGATCTGACAGACAGCGGCAACCGCTATCATCGTCGTTACGCAATCTAAAGAAGTTTCTCGGTAATCTCAGCTCAAAACCCACCTCGATGGTGAATGCTGTTGGTGCTCTCCCTCCTAACTCTTTTATTCTCTTTCTTTCTTTGATGTTTTCTTCTTCTTCTTCTTCTTTCCCTTTCTTTACAGTATACTGTCCCCGATATAATTTTATAGTCCTATACTAACTTATTGCCCAAAGCAAGGAAACAGGGCGAAAGCAACTTTTCTCATAGTAATTCTACGATTCACAATAACAAAGTTCTTCACTGCTTCAACGTTTTCACGTGTGTTGACTTGCTGGGGCATCCAGGGCGGGCACCGTCTATTTTCTCGATTTTCTGTGAAGAGCTTTGATCTCTTACAGACATTTTTTTTTTTGCTCAGATTGGACTCGTCAAATGCCACAGTCTACATTTCTAGTACGTCACCTAACTTTTTGAACGAAGAATTCGTCGATTGAAGAATATGATTCAACCCTGAAACAAGCTTTCTTAGGACACTTTAAAACTCAACAGCTTTTTAAACTGCGGACACTGCGATCTGAGATATCAACCTAATAAATTCAACCTCTCCCCCGAAACAGGGAGAAGATTATGTCTTGTGGATGATAAGAGTACAGAACACATACTTCGTAAACGTGTTTCCTCTCCCACCAAAAAAATCGTGTCTTCTGAGGAAATTACATTTTTTTCCTGCGGTATAAATTCTCATCTTCATTAAGAAGGTGGAGGACATTCTAGCTTATCTGTTCTAATCTTCCATGGCATGTAATCTAATCCACCCATGGTATGGTGAGATATACTGGAGCTTTGAGTTGCACCCTAAAAGAATATTTTAACTGCCGCTCCCATTGGAAATTGTCAAATGAAACCTACTTCTATCGACTCTTTCCAATATATCCCTTAAATTAAAATTACAGGAGCGTGTCGCCCTTTTTCATTGCCAACGATTAGAGGAAAAACGGTGTGCAGCCGATAAAAAATAGAAAAATCATTTTGCTATTACTCACAATTGCGCCGACCAGTCATCCGAATGCTAACACGTTAATCTAACTCTTTCTGACAACAACGACAAAAAAAAAACTTCATATATCCATCCAGAGACTCGTGACATGTCTAACCCGTCACGTCAAAGGCAATTAAATCCCCTGCAGGACATTCAATCAACTCGTGCACATCCCCCGTCCGCCTCTCGTCCAACTGACCGCAATGTAATAGTAGCAACCTCGACATAGCAATTTGCATATTTTTGCATAAAATTTTGCTCGTAAAAACTAAGCCCGAGTAGGGGCGGCTTCGTAGCTGGATTCCTCGCCGGAAAATGCCATTCCATGTTGACTTTTTCATTTATTATTTCCTTCGCGATGACAAGATTGTGACTACGACCACGACGATACGTCTACCCTGTCTTCGTCTGCGACGTTAAGTATTTTTTATACTCATATCCGTAGTCTTAAGGAGCTTGTCGTTTTTGTGAAGTGTCCCTATTCCGTTGTCACTGTTTCAACTTCTCATGATAACATGAATAATAGAAACAAACCCAATGGGCCATAGACATACTATGCATTCCTGCATCAACCCGGTTAGCAATAAGAATAATTGAATGAAAAACACAATCCGCACCACCAGTATGCAGCAAAATCCACACAACCCCAATTTATTGTATATTGGAAAGCACTCAAAACTGCAAACAAAAAGGACGAAATAAAAAACACAGAATCCTTGCCGCTGCAGTGCAGTGGGCTAAGAGTGGCAGCCCATGACTGATGCCCCGTAAATGGGGCCAAGCCCGCCCGTCCCGTCCTCCGGGCCCGCAACCATTCATCCATCCATCCATCCATCCATATTTTGAAATTCCAAATAAAGGAAGTCGAAATACAACCAAAAGGGGGCGAGCGAACGAGCGGATCCTCGACGAGGATCAGGCAAGCCGGGGTGGTTACGAAAAAAATTATTATCCAACCAATGGTTATTTATGTGTTGCTTGTGCCAGTATATCTCCTCCCGCGCCTGATCCTTTCCGCTTCAACTGCGTCTACCGATGAATATGAAATAAAGCGAGAACCAACGAACGACTGCGAGAGAAAAACAGTATCCGGAGAGAGTGCGATGATAAAAAACAGAAACAGACACCCAGGAACTGAAACCGAAACAGAATCAAACGAAAATCGAACCGAAATCCGAAAGCGAAAATTTATGCATTGAACATTAATTTGAGTGTGAAAAAGATGGCTCGCATCCTCGTTGTGGGCTGACTGACTTGTCCGTCAGTCGTTACTTCCGGTTTCGGTTTGCCCGGAGTGAAGTGGTGAGTTTGTTTCGTTTCTGTTTCGTTTGGCATGTTCTGCATACGAGTTATGGCTTATCTACGGAAAGGATATTCACTTTAATACATGCATACTCGTAGATTACATCAGCAACAGCTATTGGCAGTAGCAATAGCATCGCATCTATTACTGGCAACAAATAAAATAGCAACGAATCGAGGTGGATGGGGGGAATCTCTGAAACCTGATTTGAATATCAAATAGCGACGGGGGGTTTCGATACATTCTTTTTGTTACACTCGACTAACATCAGAGTGACTCCATCTATGGTATGTATGCCGCGCCTGGTCGCCTTGATTTCGTTATAACATTGAAAGGAATCTAGCCTCGGGTGGGGATCGCAAATGAATGATTGAAAGGCTACATGCGGTGTGTATGGATCCATTCATACGAGTATGGTATCATTTCATTGAGGACTGATGGAGCAATTCAATGGCATTATTGCTAGTTAATAAGTTGTAAAAAGGATTTGAAAGGAATTTCAAGTGATTCCGTGTGATTGATTTCCCTTTTTCTTTATATTTTTTTTTTATTTTAAAATTTTGCTTCTATTTTTGCTCGTAAAATTCGATTAGCCCACGGTAGTTCCCGTTTTGTGAAGCAGAAAGAGGGATAAAGCAAATGAAAATGGCTATTGTGAATTGAGCCGTGGTGAGTTGATGATCAACGATTTTAATTAATTCAATGAGACATAAGCTGACAAAGCAAATTAATTACATGTGATGTCTTCTGAAGATAGAAGAAAAGTAAAAATCACTAGAATTTGGGCACGGATGTGCCGGGTAGCCTCCATCTTCCTGAGTAGATTAGGACTCTATCTTGTTTAAGTCAAGCCAAAAGATGGTCGAAATGGTTTTATACAATTTAACTTGATAGGCCAAGTCATTGTGAGGATCAGGCTCTAGTGAATCACGGACCACCCTAATAGTTTCGTGAGTAACTTGGCCACTTGAGATTCGATCTTCCTCAGTTATACATGACTTGTTCAAAAAATAACAGGAATTTTGTAATTTCACGGCTTATGAAAGATCATTTTGAGTTTCGTGCTATTGTTGAACGGTCAATATTCATCTATGATTATCATGACTTCTGATATCAGATGTACAAGTAAGAATCCGCCATTTTCCAATAGATGGCGCTAGTGGTACAGTTCTCGTGAAAATGTCGATTTTCGAACCAAATACGCCTTACTTACGGGAAGGTTTTCATTTCGCTCTCAATTCGAAAAAATCTGCAGGTTCGCAGGTGCAACGATTCGAATGATTACATAAATTTACAGCGAGTCTTTTATTGGTGAAAAAATAAACTTGTCGCAAATCATTTTAGCGCTACAAAGGTGGTGAATTCATCTTGGAAGCAAGGAGCTTCCCTTTCAAGTTTTAATACGAAGCATTTGAAGAATTAGGATTTCAAGGTCTATGTTAAAAGCAAGAAGAACTTGTAGATTCATTGGCCCCTCCAATTTGGGGGCCCCGCGGCTTTATAATCAAAGCTCGAAGCTAATGTTGCGTACTTGGTACGTCTAGCTCGACATGGCACATTATAAGCTGCCGCAACCGGATGAAACCATCGCAGAAGCTCGCTACCGGACTCAACTATCGGGTTGTCCGAAAAATCCCTGTCACTCAAAGTATTATTCATCGCTTGCTACCACCTTAACCTGTCTTTCTGGTAGCAAACGTATTCCAAAGTAGAAAACTGCACTTCTTTTGAAGCGCCCCACGCATCGACTGATTTTTCGCTTCTTCGAAAGGTCGGAGGTGCTGCTCAGCTATACCATGCGTTATTGAAGTCATGTAGCCAAATGACCTTGTTGTGCCAGTTATTGGCAATTTTTCCTTCAGTCAGTAGCGATCTTCCATGATGGTTTCGTTTGGGCATTGGTTTCGAATCATAGATGTTTGCTTTTGCAAAGCTTACCGCACAACTTTCTGCGCTGAGAGTTGTCGTACACTACCGATTTTTTATCACCAATCATGATATGATGCAAAAAAACCTTTTTATTTCTGCCGTTGAAGCTTTATTTCACACTTGAAAAAAAAACTCCATTCTATGTCTTTCGGCTTTCACCAGTACGGCATCCAAAATCCCTGCTCCTGAATCATTCCCAACGTTTTCAAACTTTTATCCTATCTACTGGCAATGATTTGCGTCTGAGAGGAGTCTTTATGAAGTAACGAATTACGCCATAGCTTTCCTCATTACATCCAAATCATTATTTCTGAAGAGTCGAAACTAATCGAAGCATGTCGTTTGCGACAGAATATCAGGTGGTGGTCGTGGTACAATGGTAATCATCATCGACTGTTGAACGAAAGGCCTGTAGTTCAAGTCTGTCCATAGCCAAGATCAATTCCTATACGGAAAAATTGTGCAACAACATCAGTTGTGAAAGAGAGATGATCAAAAAATGCTGACGAAGGCATAACACTCGCAGCATAAGACTACTTCAAAACTCATACTCTGTGTGTACACTTCCAATATAAAACCTTAATGACATGGAAAACAAAAGAGTTACTGTGAACTACACCCAACGCAAATTCAGTCGAATCTCTCAAATCTTATCTAGGACAACTACCCCCGGAGAGTAGTGAACACACATTTTCGAAACAAACCATCTGCACCCCGCCCAGGTTGTGTGACACACACCATAAGAGAGTACACTCTTGACCCTGCACGAATAACTAAAAAAAAAATATATATATAAGGTGCGAACCGAAATGACCACCAAGTTTAAATTAGAAAGTCACCTTTTAATTAAATCACAGTTGTATGAAATGGCAGGCAAAATATCTTAAGCAGCACCGCAGACTTGTCGCATACAAGATCCTATCCAATGTACTATGTGAACGTTTTAAGCCGTTTTGCACCACACTAATAGGCACGTCCAAGTGTGGATTCCGGCCTGGCAAATCGACCATAGACCACATTACGCTAGATGCTGGAAAAAACTAACAAGTTCCAAGTTGATTATCTTCATCTTTTTACCGACTTTAAGACCGTATACGACAGCATTCATAGACAAGGGTTCTACAGGACGATGGCCGATTTGGAAATCGCGGGAAAATTGGATTTGAATATGAATTTTATTTTAAAGCAAAAGCTAACAAATAAAATGTATAATATTTTAAGTTGTGAAGCAATCAAGTATAATTTAAAGAACAAGGCTAATCTAAGCTAAGATAAAAAGGTAGGGTAATCTAATGATTTATAATAAATTAAAATAGAAAAAAAAACGAAAACTAGTACCAGCCAACCCTAGATGGCCCTAAAAATATCCTAAACCTATGTGCCTAAGTTGCTCCTTGAAAACGCCCATGCTATGAGATCTCCTCGTGTTCACTCGAAGCGAATTCCATAGGCTTAGGGCGCAAATGAAAAACTGTTTTTTTGTCGCTCTGTAGTTAAAATTGGGTAATATCATTGTTCCCGAAGTCTCTGGTACAGGTATGATGGAGCTCTGCTCTGTCTGAGTTCGAAAAGGAAAGTTAGTATCCTATACTTAAGGAGGCTTTGAAAGTCCATGCCAAGCAGGGATTGACGAGATGTGATCCTGCGATCGTAATCTGTATATGAAAAGTACTATGATGTTAAGCGCAACGGTTAGCATGAGCTGTACCTATGAAGACGCAGAAGACTGGGAGTTCGTTAAAATAGAGATTAGTAGCGTCTTGACGAGCGACAGTTTACAGCATAGCATAATATATGGAAGAAACCGTAGACTCTACCTGTTAAATTGGTGATGTAATCCCTCTGCATAAGCTGTTGATTAAAGATGATTCCAAGGTTTTTTAACAGTCTTTACATAGTTTATGTTGATTCCGATGGCTTGGTTAGTGGAGAGTTATTTAAGTCTAGGATAGTACGATCTATGGCAATAACTTGGCTCTTGGTAGAGTTGAGCATAAATTCATCCTTAACCCTGCAGTAGCATCGACCTTTAGGTGAAATGGGAAATTGATGTATAAGTGGACGTCGTCTGCGTACATAAGAACCTTACAGTGTTTGAGAACGACAGGAATGTCGTTATTAAACAGCGAGAATAGTAAGGGTCCCAGGATAGATTCTTGAGGGACCCCGTGTTGGTTTTGAGAAAGGTGGAGAAGTTACTGTTAGCATATACAGCTTTTCTGTGATCTCCAAGGTAATTCCTGATGAGTGTTAACGCTGAGGAATCAAAATTAAAGTAATATTTGAGTTTTTTGATGAGGATTTCATGTGGGACAGTATCGAATGCTTTATGGAAATCTAATAATACTTACGATATCACATGGTCCTTATCAATTTCACAGCGAAAGTCTTCAACAATCTCTAGTCACGAGGAGGTGTAGCTGTGTTTTGGCCTTAAACCTGACTGACACGGTGAAAGGACCTTATGTTGATTTAAGGACGAGTTCATTTGCGTACTTAAAAGCTTTTCAAAACCCTTAGGTATGAAAGGCAGTATACAGATCGGACAATATTCCTTATCATTGTTTAGAGACAGGTATGATTTTAGAAAACTTCCAGGAACTAGGGTAGACGGAGGTGGTAAGGATGCTATTAAATACATATGTGAGAGGTATTAAGACGGCGTGGATGATTAGCTTAAAAAAATTGGGGTTCATGAAGTCCAAGCCAATGCCGTTAAATTTGATTGCACATCCTCTTCCTAGACTCTAGAAAAACCAAATGTAAAAGTCAAATTGGGCGTATTAACTATTGGGATCTATAATGTCGCACTCGCTCGGATCCCCAGTGCCATTGTCAGAGAAAAATGCAACTGAGGCGAATTTCTTATTTAGCTTTTCAATATTGATGTCTTCTAAGGTATTGCTTGTTTAGCCATATCTAGCGTCTTAATAATCTTCCATGTTTGCTGAGCGTTAAAGCCGGGTTTGAATTTCGATGTAAAGAAAAAAATTTAAGAATTGATTCGGATATGTCGCGCCACACTGCAAGACTCGCGATGCACTGTGCAGCTTGGACCCCATACATGCGTGTGATTTCTTCATTTTAGTTAGGCAGGTGTCAACAGGGAAGCCACTGTTTTTTTCTAGAGCGTTCAACTGCTGGGATACGCGGATGACATTGGCATCATTGCAAGCTCTCAGCGCGCCGTAATAGAGATATTCACGGCCATTTAAGAAGAGGCAGGCCTCATTGGTTTAAAAGTTAATAAGGATAAAAAAAATCGTATATGCTGTTGACTAAGAACTGATCCATCGAACACCGCCTTGGGCAGAACGTAGTCATTGGCAGACATAATTTTGAAGTAGTTAAGGAGTTTGTCTACCTCGGGGCAAATGTTTACTCCAGAAATGATAACTTAGTGGAGATCTGACGAAGAATCACCCTTGGTAACCGAGCTATTTCGGTTTGTCAAAAGAGTTGTGATCAAAATTTCTAACAAGGAAGTCCAAAATCATTCTCTACCGCAAGAGAGCAGTGATGATTCTATGCGCTTTTGAAAAAAAAATGTTCCGTCGGATATATGGTCCTGTCTGCGAGGAAGGCAAATGGAGAAAAAACCGCGAACTCTACAAGCTGTATAAAGGTATAGACGTAGTCCGTAAGTAAAAATTCCGTGGACTACATTGGCTCGGCACATGGACGACCGCACTCCAGGAAAGAGTGCCAGCGAATCCCAGCCACTTGCTTCTAGAAAGCAAGAGAGGCCGAACCTGCTTTTCAGAGACCATGTGATCGCGGACATCCCATTGGAATCAGCGTGCCGGACACGACCGATGTGAGTGGAAGCAGACTCTCTATGCCAAAAAATCTTCAACATGACTTTCCGATCGTATGTCAAAAGAGTAAGCAGCAACAAATTGAAAAACTTCATTTAAAAGCCTAAAAAATAATTTTTTTCTTGTCAAAACTAAATCAAAAAGTAGCGAAAAATCAAAAGGAGCTAATGTGATATGGACACTGAAACGTCGACGAATTGTATAAGAAGAAATATTTTTTTATTTATTTGAGGTCTCCAAAGCCTGTTGAAAAGTAATATCGTAAATGGGTCTTCGTCCCCTGCCTGTTGATGTCACAGTTTAAACGCCAACCGCTTGTAGTTAGGGTTATATCACAATAACATTTTTCTTTTATTATTTCAATCTCCCTCGAATTCGAAATACGTGGTACGAGCCTTCTAACCAATATTCGTCCAAACTACCATAGTTCCATACCATAGTGCATTAAATATTAAAGGCACTTAACCGCTGAACACTGTCATGAAAATTTTACTTTTTCACAGCATTTACGGAGCACAGTTCTTTTGAATAACATTGAAAAGAACAGCGTCATCGCAATTATTTCCTTATCCCCAGGCATCAGATTGTCCTTGGAGCCGGAGGAGAACGGAATGGTTGAATAAAAAAAAAGGAACACGTCGTCATATGCTAGTAAGGAAGAAGGAATTCTCCACCCTTAGGAAAAAGACCAAGAAAGAGAAGAAGAAAAAAAGTGTTAAATTGCCCTCGGGCGAATGATGGGAACATCTCTAATGCGTCAAAGTGCCACGAATTTCGTTCAGTAATTCAATGCAACCATCCACCAATCACACGACACCGAACCTCCTCAGCATCATCCATCTCCACGCCATCCAGCATCCATCCGGAGAACGTCGATTCATTTGAATTTCATTATTGCAAGCAATAAAACACAACACAGACCCGGATGAAAAGAATGTGCTCGTTCAGCACAAACTGGCAACTGTCACTTGACTACCTCCTCCGCTCCGATCCAACTAACCGACGTCAGTGTAGCTGACAGCAAACAATCGAAACCACAGTTACTGATGCAAATCATCACAATATCATCGTCAGATAAAGAAATACGAATAAAAATTATTTTACGACAAAATAATTAGTACGTCAGCTACATACTAAACTCGCGCGTCCTAGCGTAGAGCACGGATGAATGTTACACGAGTCGAGTGTGCTCGTTCCTCACTTTGTTGGCATTCGAATAAGGTGAGTCTCGAGTGTTTTTCATTCATAAACTAGGAATACGTGCCCGGCATACATACGGAGAAATCGCTGGAGGCAACTTATTCTACGAACGTGGATCGTAACGAATTACTTTGCTACTTGCCGCTCACTGTAGGTCATGTTCACACTCATACATCGACATAAGGAACCAAAAAAAAAAAAAATATTGTAAAAGCGAAAACGAAAATATAAATTCGCGTCAGAATTGAATTTCTGTTTCGTTATTCCGCATTCGTCGCATTATTTTTATTTGCGCCACTTTTGGCATGGCCATTAGGAGGCGAGGTCTGAGGACTCGAGCGTTAAGGGGTGGTGGTGCGCACGAATTTGTAATCTAAATCCGCTTCGCTTGCGTGCTCCCTTTTAGGGGGTCAATTTGACAAATACATTTCGGGCTTACATCGGGTCTAGTCAAAGGGGTAAGTTGGAAAAATGACAGCCACAGGCTGTGGCAGGGTTTATAAATTATTCGAAACCGATGGTCCGTATTTAAACGATCAATGGAACAACGTGCGGGACGAGGTGCATACATTGACGTAATGGTGAAGCTTTTGCGAAAAAGGACTGTTTATGTTGCAAACATTTACGTGAATGTTGCCTTTGAAATATGAACTTTCAGGCTATGGTGTATGTGTCGGATGGGTGGCAGGATGATGAAAAATGGTTTTGGGGCTTAGGAGTTAGTCGAGAGTAGTAATGGGTTGAATGATGAGGGTTGTTACAAACAGCTTGTCGAAGGAAATTATATGAAAAAAGAAGTGGATGAAGATTAATGAAACTGAACAAACAAGCTGTCTGCCAAATTGGCAGACGAACAAGGACCAGAAAAGCGATGGAATACCACATTCAGTTGGAATAAGTGGTTTTGGGACCGGCCTAAAGCTTGTTGACTATTATGCGACGTCACTCTGTGAATAGGTTGCCCTTAGCCGGAGGGGGATATCCTGAAATTGCTTTGTTCTGTTTTGCTAGTTATCATCCTTCCACCCTTCGTGTCAGTTATATTTTGGACAACGGAACTTTGCCTCTTTAATATGGGGCTAGGTGTACCTTTTTCATTCTACTCAGAAAATATATAATTTAGCTACTGGACCAGGTCACTGTTCCTTTCGCTATGGTCACATTAGAGCCATAGGATAATGCTTCCCTTCACTACTCCTTAAATTGCAATGTAACACCAAATTGCCGAAATTACTGTGAATTATATCCCAATGCAAAATGACAGTTTCATTAACTACCACAATTTCTCGTTTCAGATTAATACAGCGCGACACGCGGCCATCACCTCTAATCCACTGTCGCATGCTGAACGACAAACACGTCCTCGGCTCCTCACAAACGCCCGACCATCGATCCGAGGCACGATTACGTATCGATCCCAAGGTCCTTGTATTCGTCGAAACCACCTATTCCCAACTGGGCCGAGATATTGCCGAGCTCCTAGTTTACAATCGGATAAAGTAAGTCTTTCAAAAGTTATTGTTCGAAAATCATCCCAAAATGTTCCGAACCGACGATACCTCTAATTGCCCAACTGATGACAGAATGTTTAGTTTGAATGATTTGAGTGAGTTGGAAATCCTCTTAAAGGGTACGTTACTGCTTGATGATTGTGTTGACAGAGAATGTGGAGTCGGTAAATGGAAGGCAGCGGTTTGTGTTTACCCAACTGCAGTCAAGTAATTTAGAAATTAATCTTCTTGAGTGTTACTCGAGAATTTGTGGATTGGAATTGGGGTAGGCCCGAAATTTCATTTCCCTTGCTGACAGAGCACCACTTTCTCATCTTACAGCTCTTGGGGGCGATGCAGATGGCAAGAGGGCCTTAATCCCAAGTCCAACTTCACTTCAGTTTATATCCCGTACATTATATAGATGGAATATACCTACAAGCCTACATATAGTGCAACTTAAGTGTATCGTATGTGGATGGACAGAGGAAGCAACGGACACACATGCGTCTTTCGAGTAGTGTCAGCCAGTGGGATCATTAAAATAATTGCTTTTGGCATTGATGCAGACTTACAATCAGCCTTAGTATTCAACTTAGCCAAGATGTGACATTAAATAGGGATTTAGGGGCTGGCAAAAACATTATGATACACAAATCCTCAGTAATCTTGGAGCAAACGAGCGAGAAGCAGGTCGGAGGTGGTGGATATTGTATCGTTCGTAGAATAAATCTGATGAAGTACGTGTGGCATGGAGACTTTGGATTAAAATCCAAGCACAACGCAGACGGCACAGACTATGCAACGCATGAGTATGTAATTATAAAGAAATCTGTATTTGGCCATTCACTCCATCGGGAGCGCAGATGGACTCACTTTGAGATATGAGTGGGTGTCTAAAAACACAGGGGCACGAGCACGAGCGGGAGTAATCTGCATTGTTGTCAATTATGTCGTAGGATTAGGATGTCCTTGTTCTCTGGCAATTTGTGGACATGCTCTTAATTGAATGATTATTAAATGACCCTCACAGGACTGTGTGCTGTCAATGTCCTCGGTTTAAGGGACATCTCTTTACATCACACACTCCCTTGACTTCTGATGTCTTCGAACAAGATGTCATCTGCCTAAGCCACCCCATATGCCCTTGGTATAGCTACAAATCATCCAGTTTCCCCATGGGCTTAACTCATTCCACTGCCGCCTAATTGAATTGAGAAGCTCGAGCCATCAGAACATGTATCCGTAATGAATTTATCTTTAAATCCATTTGCGTTGACCCTTCTCAAATACACCGACGCCAGCCGCCTATTCAAATTAAAACAAAACAAAAAACCGTTGACGTTCCCGCGCGCCTAATTACAATTCACAGTGGAAGTCCATGTTTCGGGAAAAAAAACTTAATCTTGCTGCGTCGTAACTCGTCGCTCGCTTCACACCCACTTGTATTCGATTGGTACTAATTAACTCGGCAGTGGAAATGGAAATGGATTTGATTTTTGGACCACGTGTGGTTCCTTTCATTTATCAAATTAATCGTCTTAGATCGTGGTGAGGTGTAATGGGGAAAAAACTCATTTCGATTCCACGTGTTCCAGATTATATCAGTCACAATAGAGAGAATTTATTTTCGGATTACAATTTATACTAAATTAAATCACGAATATGCTTTAAGCTGATGATTATGGATATTTGTTGGAGTTTATAGAAATTGAATTCACTGTCGCCACTGGAATCGCGGATGGCGTTTAATCTTTTACTTTGGAAGACCTATTAAGTCTTTTCTCCTTAAAGCTATTAAAAATTTTGTAAGAGTTTTAGTTATTGGTCGTAAATAACTTATTCCAAAGTTCATTTAACTGTGGGCTTTTTATCGACATCAATGCTAAGTGTGTTCAAAAAATAAGGTGATTTTTTTATTTTTCTCGAAAAAAAAAAGTATTTATTCATCAATATCTGTTTTGTTAACCTCAAAGTACTCCCCCTTAGATATAATACACTTGCGCCAATTTTTTTTCAATCCTTGAAGCACTTTCTATATTCGTTTTTTCTTGAGCTCTTCCAGTGTTGCGGTATTTATCTCCTCAATCGTGACAAATCTCCGTCCTTTCAAGTTAATATTAGTTCCGTGGATGAAGCACGGCATTGTAATCAATGTGAGCAAAACGTTCACATCTAACCGAACTTGGCGTGCTTTTTTCGGTCTTGACTCTTCTGGTCGTTTCCATTGGGATGATTGGGCTTTAATATACATGTATTCATGTTACGTCACCAGCGATGAAACTTTTCAACAAACCTAGATCGTCATTCAGGGCATTCAACAGCTCCAGAGCGATGCTCTTGTTATGTCGGATCAAACTTCGCTGACACACCTTTCTTACCCAAAATAAACGGCTTTTCAATAAGGGCGGGTAGATGTTGAAATGGAAAAAAACAACCTGTCTGTGAGGTAAATTGTCCACTTTTCAATGACTCTTCCGCATAGATTCGGCCAAATTTGAGCGGTGGCCTGTATAATGTTCACCTTAAGGGCATCAGTTGATTGTGTTTATTCGTATAGACCTGCGACTTTAGGAAACCCCACAAGAAAAAGTCTAGCGTATTCAAATCCTATGACCTTGGTGGCCAATTCACGTCAATCGTGGCGTCCGCCGTGCGGCACGTGACGCCGTCCTGCTGGAACCATAGTTTGTCTAGGTTCATATAATAGGTAATTAAGGCCATAAAAAAATGGTTGATCATCGTTCTATTGCGCTCCCCATTGTCGGCAACCGCCTCACCAACATCGTTTTCGAAAAAGTACGGACCAATGAAGCTGCCGGCCTAAAATCCACACCAAATGGAAACTTTTTGAGAATGCATTGTCACCTGGTGAACTTCGTGTGGGTTAGTGTCGCCATATATGGCAGTTTTTCTTGTTAACACAGCTATTTATCCAAAACTGCGCCTCGTCGCTAAAGATAATTTTTCGGCCAAAATTGGGGTCCTCTTCTCCGCTCCGAAGCCCAGTCAGCGAACAAACGACCTGGTCTATGGTCATGACCTTCGAGCTCCTAGGACATTTGGATCTTGTCGGATCTTTCACTGACGGCGGCGATGTTCTCGGCCGATCTTGCGTTCCTTTGACGTACGATTGATTACCGAACTGGTCACTTCAAGTTTTGCCACCAATCTTTGAAGAGCCACCACGTAAAATGGGCTTAAAGCGCGCAACGTTTGCACTAACGAACACTCATTTTGATGATAAAGTTTTACCATTCAATTTGTTCAATTTGTATCTTGCCACGGTGATTTAGCATCAGTAACTGTATAATAAAAAAACAGATTTGACAGATGTCACCAAAACAACATGGCCGCCAAAATCTACCCGTCCCAATTGAAAAACCCTTCATCTGTAATATTCTCAACAACAACTTCTCTGAAAGTGATTCGACGATTCTCCTAGCAATTTTTTTCACTGCTTCAACATTTCCATCTGTTGTTGACGTGCTGGGGCGTCCAGGACCGTCATCCTCAATAACACTTTCTCGACCTTCTATGAAGGGGTTGTACCACTTATAAACAAATTTTTTTGCTCAGACTATACTCGCTGAATGCCACGTTCTTTATTTGATTTTTTTCAATAGCAAAAATTCGCTAAGCACACCAAAGCATGTTTAATCTTTATATCTGTGAATAACAAACTAAATATTCAAAATCGCTCACAATATCAGCATATGTTAGGGGACATGTGTACCAACATATTACAAAAAAAAAAAAATCGAAAATCGAATGTACTTAGCTGGCGAAATTCAAAAAGTCACCTTATTTTTTGAACAAACCTCGTTTGTGCATTGTTCGAAAAGTAATAGGAATCTTGTAATTTCACGGGTTATGTGAGTCCGATGCGAATTTGTTCGTTGTTGGAAGAGCAAACACGGCAGAAATATGTTCGTGCATTGGTTAACCAACTTGCTTGCTTAATCTTTTGTCATTCGTCAAGGAAGTTGTGTGTGTTTTAGTACAAACGGCGATTGTTAATTTTTTTCTGAAACGATTTTGAAGAATTTGAATTAAATATCGCTCTAAGAAAGGCATTTAGTTCAAGAAAGTTTTAACGTCTTAACTTTGGTACATTTGTTATGAGGAAAACTAGGGTTCTCGGGCGGTAAAAGGTTATCCAGCAAGAAGTGTCATTTGTATGCCTGTCATTGCAATTACTGTTGATAAACATAAACTACACAAGGTCAGCTGAAAATATCAACGTCGTGAGTTTGAGTAGGACTGAAAACTCAGATGTTTCAATTTCGAGCAAGTCAATTGAAGGAATTGGGCCTTACTTAAACCCTTCTGCTCCGCATTTTATGAAACGATCTTGACCTACATATTTATATGCTTAAAAGGTAGGAAAAATTAACTCAGCAGACTGCCCACAACTACTTTTGCTGATTAGGTGCTGGAAATGATGAACAAGATCATGATCAGTGATGAGGCTTACTTCCACCTGTTTGGTTACGAAAACTATCGTATACAAAATGGTGATAAACTTGTAAAAGACGTTGATTTTCAGCAAAATAGGTCCATCTGCCTCACAACTGAACAGAATGGCTCAATCGCGTGAAATAGAGGTCCCCGATATCGTTAGACTTTTTCTATTGTGGCTGAGAAAGGGATAAGGTCAGACACGAGGTGGACATATGGCAGATATTGTACTCCATACTAACGTCCGAGCTTAAACTTTAGATTAAAATAAAAATTCATCACTTTTTATAAAAATGCTGCGTTTTTTCTATTAATTAAAAATAACACCTCTTGTTGAAATTGCCGTACATACTCATAAATTGCCTCCTGGCGTGAAGTTTCCACGGATTTTTTGAGTGACAGAAAATATGCTTTAAAACTGTTGAATTTTGAACAAGAAAAATGACGAATGGAACCCTAAATAACCATTGTTTCGAGAGAATTGAATGAGATTTAATCGAATAAATATAATTTTATTCAAAAACCTCAGATTCCCTTAATCTTTGGGTCACCACCGCAGATGATGGGCAATATTTTAATCGTCTCTTCGTCGTAACCCTCGGTGTTTTCTTTTGTTTTTGTGTTTCACGACGGCTAATCGATGTTCTAGAACTCTGGTTAATAGCCTGTGTGTCTAAACCTTTAAGTTCCCCTCATTTTGGGGTGGGAAACGGTAAGTGTTTTTTGTAGAAAGAAGATACCTATCCATTGTCTATCGCGGTTATTGATTTTATAGATAAAGGACCTAGCATCACATTAGCCCCTCGGGAGTAAAATGTTGAGCGAAAGGTTCTTTCATCAAATGTTAGATGAAGTCTTGGGGTCCCACGGTGTTGTTATTTAGCACTTGCCTAGAATTCTATACATTACGGGGTGTCATCGGGCTTATGAGTTCATTTCTCACCCTACCACCAACTAGAGGTGACCACATTGAAAAATTAATGCTCTTCTCTCTATTTAAACTAACACTCCGTAAGCATTAATCCCTAATCGTGCTTTGAGTAAAACCACTCTGTACTACATGCAACCCACTGATAAAGTCGTTGGTTCATTGCACCTGCACGTTCGCTCTACAATCTGCCCAAGCAACAACCACCATTCATCACCAGGAAACATAAACAAACAAGCCGTAAATTACCCGCACGTACCCATCCACCCAGATAAATCGTCTCGTTCGTCGCAACCAAACAATTATTTCAAATTCATTTGTTGACCCAATTCGGATTGATTAATCGAAGATTAATTCAATAACACGATTGCTACCGCTGTACAAGTGTAATTGCTGCGGATACAAGCAGGTAATCCCTACGTAGCATGTAGTCAAACACCGTTCCGTCTTTCCATCGTGCTATCATAGCAGCAGACTATCGACACCATCGTTGGTGTGATGGGTTGGGACGCCTAAACCGATTCAGACGCGTCTAATTGTCTTCCCACTATGTAGAACACGACAATGCCAAACTTGTCTGGGTGGTTTGGGAATCAATTGTTCTTTAATTAAATTACGACGCCAGCATACCGGCGTTCAAGGATTTCGTACGAAATAAAAAATGAAAACATTTCCATGGAAGTCAATTAAATTTTGCAAAGCTTATTGCGCTGTTGGGTGGAAGATCTTTTATAGCGAAATGGTTTCTGACTAATCCATTGGCTGTTAGTGGTGCATTGTCGCGTGGATTTGGAGTGATGCTACTGGAGGTTGGTTCGCGATGGCCCTACGGTTAAAGTGAGCTTTTGCCTATTAGGAAGTGCTTTTCCTAGTAATGTAGTGTCAGTTGATGTGAGATATTTCATGATCGGTTATTGGTGATTAAAAAAAAAAAAAACACTAGATGGCCCACCCTTTACGTCAATCAAAGCCATCGTTTCTCATCGTGGTCTCGCCATATACATTCGTAGTGATGTCGCTTACCAAACTCTCCGCAATAAAGCCAATCTTCCACTTCGGAATTCAATTTCATATGGCTCAAATTCTCTCTCCGTAAACACTCCATCCACTACTGTTTCCTTTATATAAGCCCCAATCTTGACAGAATTACAACGTTTAATGCATTCGATGACCTATCAGATTCCCTTCAAAGAATTGTTTCCCTGTTTACTCGCATTGAAATCATTATAGCGGGCGATTTCAATGTATAAAATTCACGTTGGCTTCAACATTCTGGACAGACAACACCCGAAGGAAAGTATGTCGAAATCTTTGCTGAGTTGAACCACCTAACTCAGATTGTGAATGAGCCGTCACGTATTCCTGATGTTGCAGGTCATGTCGCCAACACACTGAACTTGTTCCTTATCTCCCTCCCTAGTAAGTACACTGTTAATGTGTTATCACCTCTAGGTTCGTCAGACCACTGTGTCATATCAGCTAAATTTTCGTGTCCCAAAGTCCATAAAAGCTCCGAAAAAATCAATATGGTTTTACGAAAAAGCCTATTGGTGCGGGCCTAACAACTTCTTTCGGAGCTTCAACTGGTCGTTGTGCTTCCCCGACAACGATGCGGATGCCGCTGCTGATATGGGCATAAACATTATCCAATTGGAAATGAGAACTTTTATTCCTAACAAGACAAAAGGAATCAGACCCAAGGAAAATGCGTGGTTTAACTCGAGCTGTAAAAAAAATATTAGGTTGAGTGAGCTAAGTTTTCGGTCATACAAGGCTAACGCCTCAGAGGACAACCGAAAAAAATACATACGAGTCAGGAATGACTGCAACACTCACTTACGACGTGTAAAATCTGAGTCTGACCAAAAACTAAGGCGTAAAATCCTTGACTGTTCCAAGGGTAGCAAAAGTTTCTGGTCATTCGTTAAGAACATCAAAAACTCGATTTCGTCGTCTGTACCGACGCTCATTCATAATGACACTCCAGTTGTCAAATCCTTAGACAGAGCTAATTTACTCGCTGCTCACTTCGCAGATTCCTGCTTGTACTTTGTCTCCACCTGACATCGAGTACGATAATTCCACCTTGGGACAAATATATTTCCGTACTCGATTAATGGCAAGGATTCTCAAAGAGCTTGACATTCATAAATCCGCTGGTCCAGATGGTATTTCCCCCATAATTCTGAAGAGGTGTTCTTCCACGCTGGCAAAACCACGGCGTAAGCTTTTCTATCTTTCCCATTCTTCTGGACTCTTTTCGGGTAGAAAACAGCATTAGTCCAGCCTATTCCGAAAAAAGGCGATTCTTCTCTCCCCTTCAATTACCGACCCATTGCACTAACGTACATTTTCTCCAAGGTCATGGAAACGCTGATCAATCGTCAGCTCATGAAATATCTTGAGACCCCGAAACTCCTTAATGACCGGCAGTATGGTTTCCGCTCCAACAGATCCACTGGTGATTTTATGGCATATCTCACCGAAACATGGAATCACTCGCTCCACCAAGCAGGTGAAAGTAAAATTGTTGCGCTAGATACATATTTCAAGAGCATTTGACAGGGTTTGGCATGAAGCCCTTTTGTCGAAAATGGGATCGATGCGTCTCTTCTTCAATGAATTAGAAGCTTCCTTTCGAATCGTTAAATACAAGTTGTTTTGAACGGATTCAAGTCTGATGTTCACACTATTTAAACGCCGGTGTTTCCCAGGGCTCCGTCTTATCTCTTGACTGCCACTCCCTCGCCGATGACCTCAGCTTCTCATATTTGTTCACATCTTCACGGCCCTGCTCTTCGTCTGTAAGTTGTGAACGGCAGCTTATGTTAAGCTCATTCAATTCCGACAATGACAGCATTCTTGAATAGGGTAAGAAAAAAAGAGTGGAATTTAATGCTTCCAAAACCCAATGCTGTCTTCTGTCATTAAAGCGTAACATGGGCCCTGAGCCATTGACCATGAATGGTACGATGAGCTTTCCATCCTCGGTTACAACCTAAGCTGAAACGACCACATACTCGATATCGCCAAGAACGCTTCGAAATGCCTAGGCTTCCTATACAGATGCAAGAGATATTTCACCCCTTTAGACCTAGTTACTATTTATAAGGCGTACATTCACCCTAAGTTAGAATATAACATTTAAGACCAATGTCAACCGGTATCTCCTCCTTTCCTCCTCCATACTACCTTCTGCCCGCACTGTGTCGTCGACATTATAGCATCTTGAGTGCGCGCATATTATAAAAAAAAGAAAAAAAAAATTCATCCAAAAATACGCCTCGTCGGTAAACAAGGTTTTTCGGCCGAAATTGAGGTCCTCTTCCAAACCCTCCGAAGTCCAGTCAGCGAACAAACGGCGTTATCTATGGTCATGAACTTTGAGCTCCTGGGTCAGTTGGATCTTATATGGGTGTAGGCCCAAGTACCGACACGAAATTTGACAAGTTGAAGTCTGCGAAAAGTCGAGCTCTTGTGCACAGCGAGGAATCGACTGCCTCGGGTTCTGTTCTACGAGGGTGGTCCGTACTTAGTACTTAGCCTCACCGCCAGATGGCGTCAGTATCGCAACAGCAACTTTCTAGTACACGGCTACTGTCGAAATTTCAGCCCAATCGGACTCGTAGTTTTGTTTGGAACGCGTGTGGAAACGGGAGTGTCCGCGGATTTTAGAAAAATGGAAAAAGAGCAATATCAGTCGGTGATTCGATTCTTGTTTTTGGAAGGGAAATCGAAATCAAAGAGCGTTTGGATTCTATGAACGGTGACTCCTCTCCTTCGATGGACCATCAAAAATTGGTTTAACGAGTTTCAACGTGGTCGCACGTCGGTATTTGATGAGCCACGTCCAGGTGCCCCGAAAACGGCTACCACGGAGGATAACGTGACGATCTCGTATTGGCAGACCGCCGATTAAAGGTGCGCGAGGTAGCTGAGACAGTGGGCATTTCAAAAGATCGCGTGGGTCATATCCTGCATGAAATTTTGGTCATGAGAAAGCTGTCGGCGCGATGGGTGCCGCGTTTGCTCACTCCGGACAACAAGCGCAACCGTGAGACCACTTCAGAGCAGTGTTTGACTCTGTTTAAGCGCAATCCGAAGGAGTTTCTGCGTCGTTTCATAACAGTCGACGAAACATGGATCCACTGGTACATATCAGAGAACAAGGAACAGCCGAAACAGTGAACTTCACCCGGCGAACGTGCTCCGAAGAAGGCTAAGACTGTCCTATCGGCCGGAAAGGTGATGGCCACCGTTTTCTGGGATTCACAAGGTGTGATCCACATCGACTACCTGGAGAAGGGCAAAACGGTCACAGGGCTGTACTATGCCAAATTATTGGGCCGATTCGACGCCGAATTGAAGAAAAAAAGGCCCCACTTGGCGAAGAAAAAAGTGCTCTTTCACCATGATAACGCACCGGCTCACACCTCCGCCCTCGCCATGGCCAAATTGGTCGACATCATTAAATGAATAATAAACAATAGATTTGACAGATGTCACCAGAACAACAACATGGCATCCATGGGCCGGCAAATTCTACCCGCTCCAATTACGTGGATGTAATGGCCCTTCGTGAATGGTACATGCGCTTCCAGTACCCCAAAAATGCAAATTTTGTAATGTTTCCCTTCAGAAGGTACTGGTCCTAGCCGCTGAATGTCGACCAAAAACCGTCCACTTTGTCACTGAGGCTCAGGCAGTATCTGACGGACTGTTTGCACTTGGAAGGAGAACATCTTCAAGTCTTCGAACATCTTTTGCTTCGGAGACAATTGTGTTGTCCACGTTGACGTCCCTTTCGCGCCTTCACCCAAGGCGCCGTTGTTCTCCTTGGAACGAGCTTTACGAGACTTTCCGACACCTCTCCTGTCAAGTGTTGTTCGAGTCTCTTCGACGCGAGCGGCTAAACGCCTTAAGCTTTGGGCAGTTCAAATTCACGTTGTGTCAAAATCACTGACGGATTATTCCGTAAAAAAAGTCATGATTATCCCGAGATTCTAAAGAGTATAGGATTTGTATAAAAGGTATCGAGAATAATTTTTTCCTGACGGGACCGTACGTGGCAGCTCATTCGCACCGAGGGATCTTGCCTTGTGGTGCAATGTTAACATGCGGCGAGTGATTGTTTAACAGCTGTGCGTCATCGAATTTTGTGTTGGACTGCTGAAATCTAGCACGATTCATGAAGTGGTGGGTCGTGGTGTAATGGTAATTATCACCGACTTGAGCCGAAGGTCTGTAGTCCAAGTCCGTCCATAGCCAAGAAGAATTCCTATACAGAAAAACTGCGCAACATCAGTTGTGAATGAGAGGTGATCAAAAAGTGCTGACGAAGGCATAACACTCGCAGCATAAGATCACTTCAAAATTCATACTCTATGTGTGCATTTCCAGACATGGAAACAAAAGAGTTACTGTGAACCAACGCAAATTCAGTCGAATCTCTCAAATCCTATCTAGGACAACCACCCCCGGAGAGTAGTGAACGAACATCTTCGACACAAACGATCTGCACCCCGTGCACCATAAGAGCGTAACTCTTGAACCTGCACGAATTATTATAAACAAAAAAAGTGTTCAAGGAAGAAACCATATCGCTAACTAAACTGCAGGGCGGCACAAGCTCTTGAAAGATGGTCGAAAAAGTTTGGAGGACGGACGAGTCTCACGCTGACCGGTCGTCGACGCCAAGAAACGATGAAAACGTGCAACGTGTGCGTGAATTCAGACTATCGATTAAGTGTGAGCAAGACGAGAGTGAATACAATTTTCATTGAAAATTTGTGGATGCGAAAGATCTACGCAACGTTTTCCATCATCAAAAGTGGGATCCTCCCTCAATGGACACCACCATGATACCCTAAGTGCCGTCAAAACAGCTTCCACGCATAGAGATCTTCACAAATATGCCTTCGAGTCGTGGAAAAGTCTCTGTTTCTGTTTACTTTTCAAATACCAAAATAAAAATGGCGGAAAACACTCTTTGTTGTTAGCATTCCATCCCAATGCATCAGACTATCATCTGAGGCACTAATATGATATCAAACACTGCTATCTTAATGACCAGTTTCTTGAATGTTGCTGAAAGTTTTATAACTTTCTCAGTTCAGTCCTAAGAGCGACAAGGTGACAGCATCAGGATATTGCCGCAGGGTTAGGTTAAACAACGGGGTGATGCATGCCATCGTCCACAGACATCCTTGTTTGTAGCTCCTTCCAAATGTAGTCTGATTTCAATCGCTGCTCCAAGTCAATTTGAATCAACTTTTACCATGAATTTCATAAATTTCCCTTAAATCGTAGATCCTCAACCCCAAAGACCGGCAAACAGGAAGAATTCGTTTGCTGATTTATCAACTTGCTTGGTTTCTTCCTTCAATTTCTTTCCAAGGATGGAAATAAATCCTTTACCGAGCAAACCGATGGAACTTTACAAAAGAAACTGAAAGAAGCCAAGAAAATATACAAGGCGCACCCCGGATAGTAAAAGAAAAGGTTCTCGTTGGGCTTAAAGAAATATTTTCAGTGTCTTCCCTGCTCGCCTGTGATAAGAACGCACCTTTTACCTCGTCCATAGAACAAAGGACTTGGAAAAAGGATCTTTGCAAATTCCTTTTTTTTTTCTTTACTGGTATCCCCTTATCTCACCACTACGGGCATTTTCCAACCGATTTTGAAAACGATACGTATCCCTTGCATCCCACGCATCCATCCCAGCTGTGTACCGTGGTACCAGTGCGTCTTTCGTTTCGTTCGTTAACCGAGTAATAACAAAGGATGATATATCTCATTTCCAAAGGACTCATGATATCATCCCGAAACAGAAAATGAAAGCAATTCCCTTTTCGTTGTCGTCTCTACTATGTCGTCGGGTTTGATGAGATAATTTGCCTTCGGTATGGCGACTAGGATCCTCGTTTGCGTGTACGTCGCACGCATCCCACAGATATCAAGTCGTTCTCGATACGGAAGGACTATCCTTCTTGACATTCGTGCACCTGGTTAAGAAATGCCATCTTTGCTACAGCGCCAAACAAAAGCAAGAAACTGCCGTCAAACGAACATACGATCATGGGGCTCGTTCACAATAGGAAGCAAGTAGGGCGTTGCTGCCTTCTTGAAACCTTAATTTGAGTTTTTCCTTGCCATGAAAAACTCTATAAATCACTTGAATAGACGTTAAATACAATAAGCAAAGAAGGTAGACGCTCGAAAATCCTGACAGCAGTGTAGGTAAGACACGGGAAGAGCGATAGGAATCTAACGAGCAACGGGTGCTGCTTAAACTTTCAAAGTTATTATTTCCCTCATTCGAGTGTGTATGTGTGTGAATGTACGTTGGAAGTTTATCCTTTTTTCTCCTGCTTTTTTGCCATTTTTGAATTGTTTGCAAGTGCGGAGCTAGAAAACAACGGTATCCTTGCAAGTAGCTGCCTGTTCTTTGCCGTAGTGCTCTTTCCAACCCAGCTCGAGGCAAATTCCGGAGAAAGGATGCCTGCACAAGGAGGTTGAGTCGTCAGGTCGACAGGGATAAGAAACGGGGGTGTAAAGTTGATTATGTGCTTATCAAAACGTTTAAATACTTTTAGCAATCTTTTTCATGCCAATAAACAGAAATAGTTTCCTTCTTACACACAACTACCAAGTTCTCTTATCATCTTTTTGCGCTCCTACAGCCAAGGAACGGTAAGGACCCGACCGAGGATTTGCACGAAATGTGACTGGTGCGAAACATTCCGACTAAGACAGGTGTACGAAGTAAAAGCAGGAAGAGAGGCATGAGGAGGAGGTTAAAGGTTTTTTGAGTAGGATTAGAAATAGGAGGAGTGTTTTCAGCTTCCTGTTAATTTGTTGGCAAAGTGGTGAACGAGTTGTAGTATCGCAAGCTACTATTCGGTACCACGAAGCAGGAGTCTAGAGGTTGAAGGCTGTAGGATAAAACGTAACGGAAATAATTAAATTTAATGAATTTCGTGTCAATCCAGTGATCCATGGTGTAAATTGCGGAGTTCAAGTGACAGTGGCGTTGTTACGTGAGGTTTCAATTGTTAGTCTTTCATGGTGTGGCGTCTTGTCTTAATCGGGCGGAGGAGTTGTGTTCCTCGGCACGAATATGTGGATAACAGATGTGCGGTTGGATAATGGGAAATGAAGTGGTTGTGTTGCAAACAATTTAGTTGCTATGTTGTTCTAGTCTGCAAAGCTCACTTGTTTGAAAGTTATTTAAGGAATTTGCTTTAATTTATTTGTGTTGCGGGTAAATTAAGTTTAGCTTGGTGCTCGTTAGTCTTGGGAGAAATATTGAACAATAAATTTCGTTGAATTCAATTAATTTTATATGCAATATCCAAAACTGTCTTAAGCTATTAAGCCCTTCATTAGATATAAGCCTTTTTTTTAAATTAAATTTTGAACAGATCTTAGGAATCACCAACGTCTGTGGTTTCTCTGCTGAAGATTCTCCCGAGGGTAACGTATACTCTTAAATCGTTACATCAATAAAATCGAGGCTTCTCAGAATTCGCCAGACTTTACTACTATTGATAGAGAGTTTAGGGCTCAAATGTAAGCATCATCCAGCACGAGGCGTCATATTTATTTTCACATTATTGTTGATCTGTGTTTGAAGTCTTAAGTTGTCGCTGAGCTATTGGCATATACCCCTTTAGACAGGAAGATGTTTAAAGGTGTCAAATTGCAAGACATCTGAAGCCAATCAATTTCTCCTTTAAATCAGAACAGTAACACGATTCTGAAACCAAATATCGTCCGATCTAATTCATTAAATTTTGGATGGAAATAGTATTCAATATGTGTTGCGGTAACGCTCTTCATTCACTGTAACTGCCTTTTCAGCCTAATGATGCCACCAACCCATGATCCGCATCACACAGTGACTCGTCTTCCCAACATCCACACCATCTGTTGGCTCACCCTTTAATCTCGCCGTAATTTAACTGAAAACCCAGGTGTGTACTTTTTGAAACTTTCACAGGAATTTGGCATTAAGAACTTAGCCCACATGCGTATAAAGTCCGAGTGATTTTTTCACAGCTCAAAAATTCACCGATAGTATCAAGTCATATGTCACTTATATGACGGCTGCTTATTGAACTGTTCAATATGCGGACTGAAGATGTCTTCAACTGCTTACGCAGCTAATCGGTTGGATTGGGTGTGGTTCGTGTATGGGGTATACGAAGGGTGCAGAGCAAAACAAAGACAAAAAGAAGAAAAATGCATTACTAGTTAACGCGTTCCTTTTATCCTTTTTTTTTTCTGTTATTTTTCTCCTCTTACTGACGGCCCCTATCTGTCTTGGTTAACTAACAGCCACATAATACATATTTGGCTAGGGAACCACGTCAAGAGTTACAACCCCATAACAACGAACATTTGGACTCGTCCGGTTGAATGGGGGTTGTTGTCTAGGATTCATTGATCGCATTAGCGGCGTTCACACTCTACGATTTGTCCATCCGACTTGTTGGAAAACCTTGCTTGATGGGCCAAATCGTAAGTGTGAACGCTCTTTCGACATGTCGTCCGACTTGTCGTATGGAAGTTCAATTTTTTCAACTTTTTGACTTTGTTGATCAACTTGTCGTAAGGTGTGAACAGTTGTCGTACGACTTCAAAGCATTTTTTCACTTTTACTTGTGACTTCAGAGGGTGAACACCAATTTTGAGCGGAATGAATGATATGAGGACAAACAAGGAAAAAGAATTTTGGGTTGATTTCGTTGAAGTGTACCGGCAATTTTCAGAAGTATGGAAAATTGAACTGTACAAAAATAAAGTACTTTATTCAGTTCGAAGCGTACGGGGTGTTATTAGATAAATATAAGCAAATTGATAAAAATTCATATTGCATTTCTCAGTATTGTATTTTTTTTTCTAATACATATGAGGCCTTATTTTTCTCAGTAACTCCTCATATGAAAATCCTGACGAATATTCGTACAATCCTCTCAACAACGTTACCATTGAGAAATTATTAACGTTTTCCGACCCATGGTTTAATCCACATTCGTTTTTATCCTTTTTTCTGGCTTTTTTTCTTCATTTTCGAGTACTTCATCAATAATCATCACTGTAACAAGAGCATGCGCCGCCATGTTAACGCTTCGAAATTTTTTTTCGCCAATGAAGTCTGTCAAGCAAGTTGTATAATGTGAACGCTAGGCATAATTTGGTCGTCCAACAAGTCGGATAGACAAATCGTAGAGTGTGAACCCCGCTATTCAGCGCCATACTCGTAACTAAATGTACAATTTATACTTTGAAAATATTTAAAAAAAAAATGTTATCCCTCGGTTATAGCCTAAGATGCTATTCTAATCTATAGTCTCGTCGTCGCTGGGGAATATGAGGCTACCTAGTTACACCTAATGGGGAGTTTAAAACTCGGGATGTTACATTTTTACTGCAACCATTTTAATAAAGTACAAGTTGCACTCTTTTCTTACCCCTTACTTTTATTATTTATCACATATTTTACGGTGGACATGGTGGCCTTTCACAGTTGACTCTTCAATATTTGGTGGCCAAATTTGAGACGACCAGTTCGTTAATCAATCAGCCAACATTCGTACGTCAAAGGAACGCAAGATCGGCCGAGAACATCGTCCGTGAAAGTGTACAGCAGAACCCGAGCCAGTCGATTCCTCGCCGTGCATAAGAACTCGGCCTTTCGCAGACTTCAACTTGACGAATTTTGTATCGGGACTCGGGCCTACATCCATACAAGATCCAACGGACCCAGGAGCTCAAAGTTCACGACCATAACGCCGTCTGTTCGCTGACTGGGCTTCGGAGCGTTTGGAAGAGGACTCCAATTTTGGCCGAAAAATCATCTTTAGCGACGAGGCCCATTTATGCATGAATGGCTGTGTAAACAAGCAAAATCGCCGTTCATGGTACCGCATCAACCCACGCCAGGTTCATCAGGTATTGTCACCTGATGCAACCTCAAAAATTTACCGTTTGGTATGGATTTTGGGCCGGCGGCGTCTTTGGTCCGAATTTTTTCGAAAACGACGTTGGTATCATCGTTAATGTCGAGCGCTACAGAAGCCGATGATAACCAATTTCTTATGGCCCACATTGTACCATATCGACCTAGACGATATGTGGTTCCAGCAGGACGGCGCTATGTGTCACACAGCAGACGCCACAATTGTCATTTTTTATGAACGATTTGAGGGCAAGGTTATCTCTCGTACATGTGACGTGAATTGGCCGCTAAAGTCATGCGATTTGACCCGATGGAATTTTTCTTATGGTCATCGCTCAAATTCATTGAAAGTGGACCACTCGGATGCCAAGGTGAACATTTGAACGATGTCATATTCCATACGTAATGGCATTCATGGACTCTCAAATAAAAAAAAAGAATTTTGTTAATACCTCCCATACAGCCTATTTTATTCCATTTCAACATTTACTCGCCCTTATTGAAAAACCCTTCAGGGCTCGAATCAGACGTAAACCTCGTCTTTCTCGCGCGAAATTAATATTTCGCAAAAATCCATCTCTCGAATCATCAAAGAAGACATGACTTGGTGCATACAAAAGACATACTAGAAACCTGCTAACAGTCACATTGAAGCAAAAATTATAGGTTTTCTTAAGCCGTAGAAAATTTAAAAGAACCAAGTGAACGAGTGTATGCTCGGATATAAAAAGAAGCTTCAGAACGTATTACAAGGGTTAAGAGAGGCCACCATTCTGCAAATATGATGGTATGGCGGGGAGTGAGCTAAAATGGCAATTTTTTGAAAAAGGATTCAAGACTTCAGCAAAAGTTCACCTAATCACTGTTTTGGAGGGTAAGCCTATAGGCCGGAATGTTCGCAAATAAGATTTTGCTCCAGCCCACAAGGCGAAAAGCACTCTAGACTGGCTAAATATTTAAAGTACCCGACTTCATATCAACAGATGATTGGCCAACTGGCTGTCCGGACCTAAATTTTTTGCATTATGTTATTTTTGGTTCATTTCAAGGCGAATGGTAAGCTCTACTCATGACTGAAATATTTAGTATTTGAAGCGAACCCTTGTCCGCGTAAAGCGAGTGATGATTGACTAGTGCCTCAAATGAAGTCTTTCATAACCTGCAGCTAGAGATTTAATAAGTAAAATGTAGAAATTTGTTTCTAAAAATATCAGCGCCTTTCCATTTGGCACACGTTTCTCTTTGTATCAGTATGTATGATTGGTTAGATTAGGTTCAAGAAGGGGAGTGTGATGGTTAAGCATCACTTCCACTCGGAGGCCCAAAGGTCCGTTGTGATTTCTTCATTTGTGTGGGTACACACATAATTAACCTGTCCTATCACGTGATGGCTGAAACCATCCCGTGCTCTTTATGAATTTTAGAATATCCGATATATCTGCATTTGCCACATCCGCAATCTCTGTAAAGAATCTTTGGCCCAGCGACGCTAGGCGTCGATTCTGGAGAGCTGGGCAGTGGCAAAGCAGATGTTGGATCGTATCAGTTTCTTCCTCATCGCCGTAGCTCCGGCACAGATCGTTGGATCCCAAGTCCCATTTCCGGAGCATTGCTCCAATGGGACAGTGTCCTGTGATCACTCCGACGAGCATACGGAGGCATAGGCGAGGCATATTTTTATTTTATTTTTTTATAGCGTTCTTGCAGATTCAAGAGTTTATGGTGTTTGTCACACAACCTGGACGGGGTGCAGATGGTTTGTGTCGAAGATGTTCGTTCACTACTCTCCGGTGGTGGTTGTCCTAAATAGGATTATTTGAGAGATTCGATTGAATTGGTCGCGTTGGTTGTAGTTCACAGTAACTTTTTTTGTTTCCATGTTATTAAGGTTTTATATTGGAAATGCACATATAAAGTATGAACTTTGAAGTGACCTTATACTGCGAGTGTTATGCCTTCGTCAGCAATTTTTTGATTATCTCTGAATCATAACTAATGTTGTTGCACAGTTTAGAAATTGTTCTTGACTATAGACAGACTAGAACTACAGACCTTCGGCTCAATAGTCGGTAATTTTTACCATGCACCACTGCCACTCCCTTTTTGGGGACGACACTTGTATTCATTTTACTAACGAAGTCTCGCTCATCGTTGCAGACCTTCCTTCCCAATTATTTTGGCTTTCCGACCATTGCTTTAGGACTGCCCGTTCATCACATCAGACCTTATTGATCCAATTCTTCTACGATGGCTGAATCAAGCATTACTATGGTTCTTCTCTCCGCTCTGGGAACCGCTACAACCTTCCGCTTTAAGGGATCGCATCGAAAAAATGACAAAAAGA
Organism: Merodon equestris; assembly: GCA_958301585.1. Classification (NCBI taxonomy): domain Eukaryota; kingdom Metazoa; phylum Arthropoda; class Insecta; order Diptera; family Syrphidae; genus Merodon; species Merodon equestris. The sequence continues at coordinate 107,421,912 of OY284414.1, forward strand.
AAAGTAGAAGGGGGATAGAAAGGTCCAGGTTTTTGTGCGTGATTTGCAAATAGTAAGGAAATAGAAAACGTGTTTTCAGCCCTTCAAAACCATTTTTTTTAAATGTGAAAATCGAAATGATTATTGCATCTACAATTCACTGTAGTAACTCCTACAACCTAGAGCACTCTTTTGCCAACTACCCCGGCTTTTGGTATCTATCTTGATTCAAACAAAATTGTTTAAGTCCACTCATTAATATGACTTTACGTCCGAAAGCTAGGTTCATGAATGCTATTAGTCTTCCCAAGCTGCCAACTTTTTACCACAAACTTTCAGTCATTTTTTCGCTGTAAAAAAACGTCAATTTAAAGGCTTTTATCATGCATTTATGTATACATACTCCGAATGAAATTGATCCAGAATCGATATCATTATTTGCTCTCGACGAGAGTACGTTCACAAGAACACAGACGTTTCTCTAGAAATTATAAATTCGAGTTCCAAGAACCCTGAAACATGGAGTCGTATTTATGCTATCAAGTTTTTAATTCAAAGAATCAACCCCATTATAAAGGCTTTCAAAAAAGAACTTAAATGTTCCACTTTTCATGTAAATTCCACGTTTTTCTATTGATTTAAAATGATATCTCATGTTATATGATCCTGCAATATAAGGCTTTCATGTCTAGCTAGCTTGGCGTTAACTCCTGCCCTTCACCTTTCCTAAAAATATTGCTAAATGCTCCATACATTTAACTCGACAGTAATAATTTTAATACTGAACGCACTCATTCAAATGTTTTTCAAATTCCATTAAAACTTGAACCGCCGTAACCACCAGCTGTCAAAAGTCCTCAAATGAATTCCGATCCGATCACAATAGCTGCATATTGTAATTAATTGATATCGTTTCTCGGAAAACCGTTTATATTCAAAAATAAAATCCTATGGCACGTTCCATTTTGATTGAAAAAAGTTGAACAGGAAAAGGAACAATTTGCTATCGTCCTTTATCGTTTATACTATACGTTAACCATCCCTAGCGAGCAGAAGTTTAGCAAATATCTATATCGCCCTCGCGCAGGCTGCCGTCCTACTATGTATGCTACGTGCATTACATTTTATTACGATAAATTCAATTTGGCGAAATTTCACTATCTTCACGGGAAACAACAAAATCCTCGTCCGCCGACCATCCTTTCAAAATGGAAGAACTCATAAAAATCCCCTTTAATCTGATGTCCTAACGAGACTCTCCTACGATCCTACGAGGGTTCGTTTGCTTCCTGCTGTCCTGCCTGCTTACATGCAGTTTTAAAAGTCTCTAACTCTTACTCTCCATGTGTTCTCTATACTCGTATGTGTGTGTGTTTGTATAGTGCGATATAAATTGTTTCTAACTTTTTGAAAAAGGAGTAAAAGGAAAATTTCGATTTAAAACATGTACAACACAAACACGATGTGTTTTCGTGTGTAAGGACCGCATCAGTGCACAAACTTAAAAGTACCCCCATCGGCTGGTGGGTGTTGGGTATGGAGATGATACCGCGTTCGTTTGCATGACCTATGACATCAGTCGGATGCGGATGAAGTGCATTCAGCCGGAAGAACAGTTTCGAATATACTCTCCGAGGCCCTTCGAACGTGAAGCTCCATCATTACGACCGCCACCACAACTTGGCATCACCACATGTCCTCATCGCGTCGTCATCATCATCACAAATGTTCGGACAAAAAATCTATATATGTAAATAACAGCATACAGGAGCAGGAAAAGACTAACGAAATGCAAATTAAAATTCGCCAACTTTGTTTTAGCTTCACCGCCGGTTCCTCACTGACCGTGTCTGTGCATCATCACCATTCGTGAAAAGGAAGGATGTGGGAAAATGCCCTTTGACGATGCATAATTATTTCCCTCACCCACACACATACATACGTGTATACGAGTGCATCCCTCAAATATATTTCTCGTATCCGGTGTGTGACCCGGCGAATGGGAGACAAAGAGTGTCCTGTTTCCAATAAATATTGCACGCGGCTGGTGGAAATCATTTTCCGGTTGAAATCATTGGGAAATGGTGGGATCATACGGCACCAGGACTCGAAAGCGCTGGCTGTGTTTTACACCAAGTAGCGGGGTTTTCAGTTCATCTCTGTTGACTAGTTGTTTTGTGTGTATACTTTGGTCATTGAAAGGACTTTGAGGTGATGATACAGGAAGGGCTTGCTCCAGGCATGCATCGGTGTTTACCGATTGTCCCTGTGAGATCCACCGCTGCCAGCATTAATTACGGATAATTGTGTACCTCATGAGTCTCCATTGGGGTTCCGTTGGTTGTTGTTTTTTTTAATTCTTTTTATTGCCGTTCTCTATCGTCAGCAGGAGCGAACCAAGGGCCGTATCCACTAATTTCGCCAAAGAGTTGATTTTGATAATTTGCGGTCAGTTTGAGGGGATAATCAATGCACTAGCGTCGCAGTGGCACGAGAGGTAACAGGGGGAGAGGATTTGCGACGGTGGTGTTCGTGGTTAGGGAGAAGCCATTTAAACGGTTCATTAGCATTATTAATTGCGTTTTGTACGTTATTAAGTGACGGCCATAAACGCTAGTCGGCAGATCGCTAGATTGGTGGATTGGTGAATTCTGCATGGAGCAATGGGAATGGGTTTGGCAATCGTGGCTCGAAAGGCGGTGAATTGAATTGTGATGTGACCGAGGTCGTTTGGGTAATTAAAGGGGATGACGGTTGTGGACAATGGATTACCGATTGATTTATGCTGGCTCGCAGTTGAGTGGAGCTCTCTTTTATGTTTTTATACTCCAACGGGGACAGTGATTAAAGTGGATGAACTGCAGAGGATTATCCGTGGCACAGACTGGTGGTTGAAGTTTTTATTAGCCCTTGGGATGATGGAATGGGAGCTGTGAACAGAAACTGACAGAGAGTCGATAGGAAGTGTATGGTAAAGCAGCGGAGTATTGAGCGCGGGCTAAATTCCATGGAGTGCGACTTCACTTGTTCATCGATTTTATATTTTTTTCCGAGCTAAGAATCTTTGACTTTCTTCACTAGTGGCCAACCGGTTCTAACCTTAAACGAACTTATCAGTTTTCCTAGTTAATTTCAAGGCACCCTTCTTTAAGTGCGATGTATAATATGGCAATATACCATGTCGTGTTACACAGATTTTCCAATTACATTTACTCTCTGAGATCAGGATGTGATCGTCAACTTATTGTGAAGTTCCATCAATCCGTTGAAAGTCACAATTTTGTGGTCAACACGCTATCCAGGTTGTTAACCGAGTTATCATCTTGTCAACACAGATATGACGCGTTGACATAATCACGGTCTGTCATAAATATTAATGACATTTCGTGATTATCCAATACGCAGTTGACATAAATGACTACGCGTGCACGGCAGCTCATTCAGACGCTTCATTCTTTATGTCACTTTGACCATTTTCAATGCCTATTATCATCGAACACTCCACAACGCGCACGCCACCTTTTCAGCAGTCAAATGTAGCGGGCTATGGCTGTCTACGGGTTTTGTTAAAACGGCCACTGGCAGAGGCTTCTGGTCATCAGAATTTAACGTAAATGTCAGCGCGTTGCGAACGAGAAGAAACTGGTATTTAGTGGATAGTTCATTTTTCATGTGTTACTGCCCTGATTTTTAACGATATTTATAGGAGATTTGATTTTAATTTAATAGAAAAACGCAACAATTTTCCAAAAAGTGGTAATTTTCTTATATTAATCTGAATTGAGGTTAGCGATGGAGTACAATATCAACAATTTTTTTGATTCGGGTCTCCCTAAAAATAGTCTTTGACGATTATCGTCCCATTAATTTATCGTCGTTGGGAACGATATAGAACTGAGGCTTTGCGCCTAATTTTTGATTTTGATTTGAGGTATAAATTGCCAAAAAAATGTAATTCTAACCGTCTTGACCCTGACCCCCCAGCATCGGGTAAAGAGTTTCGAAAAAACTTGCGCCGAATAGGCTTAGGCAAGCACCAGCTCAAGCCCCCGGATGACATAAATAATGATGCTCTAAACTTCATCCTCACTACTCCCTTACCCACAAGTGGCATTCAACAAGAGGTCCTTGTAGAAGAAGCGCCTGTCCCATCCTGCTCTAGACTGCTAAACTTGATCATACTTATCGACACTGACGTAGTGGTAGCTACACCATCGATTGCCGTTGGACTTGATAGAATGAACCCTAAGTTTCTAAAGCTGCCACTCCTTGTTACAATGCGGTCCTTAACTTATTTTTTCAATAGCATCTTCACCACCTCTAGTTTCCGTCTGAATGGAGAAGGATTAAAATTATTTCCGTTTGCAAAAAAACCAATTGCAGCCTTACCGAGGATCCACCCAAAACAATTGTCCCCTATTTACCCAAATATTACACCATCTATCTGTTAAAAACGTACTTAATGTCAAACAGGCTTTCGATTCAATTGTAGCTCTAAAATTGTCTTGTTATTTGTCGTCGATAAAATCAGGAAAATTCTTAATAAGGGAGGGCTAACCTTCCTAACCTGCTTGATATTTCAAAAATCTTTGATACCGTTAATCATTCTGCGATAATTATTATTACTATTACCGGCCACTTGGAACTCGAGAGTTCAGAGTCGCGAACCCTTCGCCAAGCCTCTCTGTCATGAGTGTGCTCCTTCCAAGTTTCGTAGTTCTGCTCCATCCATTTTAGGTCTGCTCCTATATTTTTCTCCCATCTATGGCGTGACCTTTCTGGAGGTCTTTTTTCCTCGAATTTTTCCACTGGTTATTCTTTCGACTGTTCACTGTCCATTCGTTCTACATATCGTACCCATCTTAATCTTTGGGATTTTATTATTCGAACAATGCTTTGGGCTGAATAGAATTCATCGAGTTCTATTCGCCTGTTCATTCGTCCGGTTTTAGATCATACATTCTCTTTAAGATTTTGTTTTCAAAGACCCGGAATCTATTTTCCTCCTTCTTAGTCAAAGAAGACGAGCGTACCACAAGGCTCTCTTCTTAGTCCCATTATATTCCTCTTGTTCGTCAATTGTTGTGTACACATGTGTACAGACGACATGCAACTACAAATAACATTTCCACTCAGCTAAGCGGAACAATGCAATTACTTACTTACTTGCGCCCAAGCTCATAAGCTTCACCTGAATGTCAGTAATTCCAAGTCACTCGTTATATATCGCAAGCCCTTCTGCCATCAAACAAGGACAGTGCAGAGTTGACTATGTTCAAACTACAACTTAGAGCTAACTTTTAACCGCACTTTAACCTGGAAGAAGCACGTCAGTGCCAGTATAGGAAAGGTATACTCAACATTATATACCCACTAAGACGTAAAAACTATGTTGCCACCAATTTTATTCAGATCCAAACTGAATCTCAATGTGGTCTTCAATAATATAGTTCGATTTTTAATATCCCTATCCTAGATGCGAGCACATCTCCCCCTGCTGTAAATTTGTATTCGGCTTCTCATTCGCAATATGTTTAAGTATAATACATTTTGCTCTTACGAAATCCAGCAGACTAAACCTGTCGAGGAAACGTATTTTCTCTCTGTTCCACCGAAACTACCCTTGCATCCGAAAAACATTTTTTTGTGTATGCCACTAACATGCCAAAAAGCATCATTCATTCTTTTGGAATCTTTAGCCTCAATTTATAGATTTGCGCAACAGAAACTCTATCGCTAAGCAGTCACAGTAATCGTGTTACCCACAACGTCCTCAAAAAAATGAGGCCCGATAACACCTCCGACGCAAATGTCCCATCATGCAGCGACTTTGAGTGGATGTAATGTCTTTTAATGATACGTGGATTGTCAGTGTCACAGAACCTGATATTTTGTTTATTGAACCTATCCGTTTAGATCTCAATGGGTCTTGTTGCTCATGATGAGTTCGTAATTGAGATTCATTAGAGCATGGGCTAGTTTAGACGAGATTGACGATCGGCAGGCAGGAGCTGAACATTTTCATGTTTTTTAACAAAATGCGTAGCAGAGATGAACGTGTAATGGCTAGTGACACTTAGTCTGGGCAACACTGATCGCCCATCGACTATACCCTCCCGTCAGAACGAGCACTACGAGAGGACTTCTAGCGCCTCCAAAGTCATTGACGAACTATTCCGTAAAAATTGTCCCGCGTATTCCACGGTCTTGAGGTGGTGTTTCATGCCTTGTCCAGGTGTATTCTGCATCTGTTTACTTCAAAAATGTGAAAACAAAACTACCCGTTACCGCCAGTGATCCGTATTTAATAACGTTCTCGTTTTTATTTATTAGAAATCGCCGCAATGATAGTTAAAGTTTGACAGTTTAAAAATGGCTCAACACCTCTTGTTGGACGATCCTTTAGGGTTCATTGACGAATTTTGTCTGTAGGAAGGTTTGACGATATATGAGGACAAGTTCTTTTAGAATGAAAAGCTACAACACATGAGCTCTATGTTAAAGGAAGAAAAGTTTTTTTTTTTTTTTATAATTCGTGCAGGTTCAAGAGTGTACGCTCTGCTCTTATGGTGTTTGTCATGCAACCTGGACGGGGTGCAGATGGTTTGTGTCGAAGATGCCCGTTCACTACTCTCCGGGGTGGTTGTCCTTGATATGATTTGAGAGATTTGACTGAATTTGTGTTGGTTGTAGTTCACAGTAACTCTTTTGTTTCCATGTGATCAAGGTGTTATATTGGAAATGCACACACGGAATATACATTTTGAAGTGATCTTATGCTGCGAGTGTTATGCCTTCGTCAGCACTTTTTGATCACCTCTCATTCACAACTGATCTTGTTGCACAGTTTTCCGTATAGGAATTGTTCTTAACTATGTACAGAGTTGAACTACAGACCTTCGGCTCAACAGTCGATGATGGTTACCATTGCACCACGACCACCCTAAGAAAAGTATAAAGGAAAATAAGGTTTGACTGGGATTCCACTGACAACGATCGTATTTAATGACTTTTGAATCTCATCAAGGAATGTTAACATTAGGTTCAAAGAATGGTGTTAGCTGAATGTATAGGCATAGTAGCTTAAACGACAAGGTGTTAAAACGTGATGGTGCAGATGACTAGATCGTATTCAAAAATGAGGTTTGACAAAGGCTCAGCGCCAGGACGGAAGTCCGGATGTATGTATATAAATATAAGAGCTACAGACGTTGCTATGGTTATGAATTTGAGAAGCCAAGTCTTGTGCGATTTACGATGAATAGTTCATAAACTTGTTTAAAATCGCATAAAAATGAGCTAATCAGGAGTAAAAGTTTAAATGGCATGGCTATATTCAACCAATGATCACCAAAATTCAGGTTTTAAAAGTCTTGGAATCTAACCTCACAAAGGAAGTAACAGAGAGAGACTGCATCTTAGTGGCATCGTTATAGCTGAAAGGTTTGTAGTTGAGACCGCGCATTATAGTCCCTTCTAAGAGGCCTAAGTAAAATGAAAAATCAATACTGAGCGTATTACAAATTTCAGTCAACTAACCTTCGACTTCAACTTTGGAAGACGGGCCGCATAAGCAAAGGGACCTTAAGTTAGCTTCACTAAAGGTAGCCTTTTTGATTGTGCATTTCGCGGAAACTGGTAACTATTTCCAGCCGTAGCTTCTTGAGCTATTTTTAGGCATTCGGATTTCCGCAGTCTTTTTTGTTGATACATTGGAGTCATCGGAGATCTTTACATCCTCTTTTCCAGTGAATCTCTTTTTTTTTTATTTTATTTTTTTTCCTTCGACTTATGAAGCCAATGTACTCGTACATGGTTTTTCAATAAGGACATTTTTGAATTCGAATAAAATACAGAATAATTGAGATATCGGGTTGAAGTTTATTCCAGGCTTAGTACCCATGCTAAATTTGAGGGGTGGAATTCGATCTCGTTCATATGACCATCACGAGTACGATTGCATCAATTGATTCTTCGGAACCAATTTTTCGCCACTCTTCCACATGTGTTAGACGAAATGTATGCAATTTCACGTTCGATATTGTTCCTGCGCTTTTCTAAGATTGTTACCTTGTTTACCCAAATCAACCACTTGACAAAAATCCATAAAAGAAAATCCAAGGGTGTTAAATCGCATGGGTGCGGTGATCTTTTGATCGGACCATTTTTCGATTCCCGAACTTGTTCTTCAATAAATCAATTGTTGACCAGCTTGTGGAACCACCTTGTTCGAGCCATATATCACTGGTGTCAAATCCATCCAATATTAGCCTAAAATAATCTTTAAACAAGGCATGATAGCATGACTCCATTCACCATGCCATGGTGATCAATTTCATCTACGAAAAATTACGGTCCAATCACTCCTCCGGCATGAAATCTACATCACTGGTCACATTTTGTGGACGTAATAGAGTATCTTGACGCACATATGGATTTATAGCTGACCAGTAACACTTTTTTGGTTGTTGACAAAGCTTTTAAGCCAAAGATGAGCTTCATCGTTGAAAATGATTTTTTTGAAGAATTTCACCAATTTTTTCAAACTTTTGCGGAGCTCAATCCGACAAGTTTCATTGCTTGAAGTGATCAAGTGACTTCAGTCCAGTTAGTTGCACCTTGTGCAGACCACATTTTTTGGCCAAATTCACCATAAAAGGGACCAATTCCTGTGAACGACGCGGCGTTTTTTGGCTCATTTTGAACTGAAGCACTTAAGGCTGTCATATTTTCGGTATCGCGATCGGTGTATTGGCTCCTTGGCACAGGATCATGCAAAAGTACATATCTTGACTCGAATTTCCCGACTATAGTACGCATAGCCTGTCTGGTGGGACTATTATTACGACCGGAAATTGGGTAAACGCTCTTAAAGTTGTGACCACGACTCAGTATTTCGGCAGTAATTTTAATAATTTCCAAACGTTGCTTGTTCATTAACTTCACCATGATGAAAATGCAAAATTCGACTGACGTTTCGTGATTGACAAATTGTCAAAAAAGTTTAAAGGGTGCGCTTGTATTGACAAAAAAATTGTTATGTCACTATTGAAAAACCCTGTACAGTTTTCGTTTAAGTTTAGCTTTTATATCCTGCCAGCCAAATGATAAATCTTGTTGTCACCGTTTTTTAGTTCTTCGTTTGCCTTAATTTATCACGAAACCGTAGTGTTCAAGGGTTGCTCGAAATAAGCCCCCCGGGTTGTCTGTTCTGCGTAACTTACCTCATATAGTGTGGTATACTATCCGCATCGTTCATCCTCGAAAACAATTGGTTCTACGAGCTCCAAACTCGGATCATTAATTACTCTCTGGCCCCGTTACAATTCTTAATAAACCGCAGAGCCCGACCGTCGGATAACTCCACTCACGAAGCAATCATCCCACACCACTATCATCACCCTTGTGATCGGAATCGCCCCTCAAAACCAAACCGAAGCGAACAATTATTTTCAATTTCCCGAAACCACGCGGAGCGCAATAATGTTGCTGCGGTTGGTAATTTCCGTAAAATCGACCCACCATCCCCGTCAGACATATTTCCCACATGCACATATGCATAAGGGCATCGTGCAACCGAAATCATCAGCAGCCTTTGTAAGGTCACCCTGGAACCTCGCCTGTTCCCTGTCCACCATCGGACGAGTACGAGTGCTGCAAACAATTCAAAGAACTTGACCTCCCGCTCTGCCTACTCGTAGTGTCTTTTGTAAATGGGTAGTTTGTGTATTCAGAGGACCCTTTGCCCGATGCAAGCTTCAGCGCCTCACAAAGGATTCCGTCTAAATTATTCGCAGCACATGCAGCAAACACATTGAATAGTTATTGCTGTTTAAAACCTAAATACCTGCCGACCAAAGGCGCCGCTGAGCGACGCCGCTGCTGCCACTACTCCCACTCACTCTGGCTGCCATTCAACTTCAAACGACAACGAGCTGCAACCAAAAGAGCCGCTGCTTCGCCTCCATTTTTCGATTATTTACTGGAAACCCTTTATTTGCATTTCCAGCCCTTTTCATACACCCGGGCTACTATCTCTTCCTCGTCCAAAAAAGACCTTCCATAACTAAAATGCTTCCTTCTCGTTACAGGTACAAAACAGAAGTCGCTGGAAAGAGCCTGCCAGTCCTGACTAACCTCGACAAAGGACGTTACGGTGTCATTGTGTTCGAGAATCTAGACAAATACCTGCACATGGACAAATGGAATCGTGAGCTGTTGGACAAATACTGCCGTGAATATTCGGTCGGAATTGTTGGTTTCGTCAGTCCCAGCGAGGAATCTCTGGTGGCCGCCCAATTGCGCGGCTTCCCACTGTACATACACACGAATCTACGATTGCGAGATGCCAGCTTGAATCCCGCGTCGCCCATACTCCGACTGGCACGTGCCGGCGACACGGCATGGGGTGCATTGCCCGGCGATGACTGGGCCATATTCCAACACAATCATTCCACCTATGAGCCGATTGAGTGGGCTCAACGCAATACACAGGATTACCCGTCGGACGGTGGCCAAGTGCAATTACCGCTCAGCACCGTTCTACAGGACCACGGTCATCTGGATGGCATACAACGCGTACTGTTCGGCAGCAGTCTGAGATTCTGGTTGCATCGTCTGTTATTCCTCGATGCATTATCGTACCTGAGCCACGGGCAGCTTAGTTTAAGTCTGAATAGAATGATCCTTGTCGATATCGACGACATATTTGTGGGCGAGAAAGGAACGCGTCTACGGCCGGACGATGTGCGGGCCTTGATTGCAACACAAAACCATATAGCAGCTTTAGTTCCGGGATTTAAATTTAATCTGGGATTCTCAGGGAAATACTATCATCACGGCACCCGGGAGGAGAATTTGGGCGATGATTTCCTGCTACGTAACGTCCATGAGTTTAATTGGTTCTCGCACATGTGGAAGCATCAACAGCCGCACTTGTATGATAATCTGACGATGCTCGTCAACGAGATGCTGTTGAACTATGCCTTTGCTAAGGAGCATCAGATCCCGACCGATTCGGGTTATTCGATATCACCGCATCACTCGGGCGTCTATCCGGCACACGAGATTCTCTACGAGGCATGGAAAAAGGTGTGGAACGTGAAAGTGACATCAACCGAAGAGTATCCACACTTGCGGCCGGCACGGTTACGTCGTGGTTTTATCCATCGCAACATCATGGTCCTGCCGCGACAAACATGCGGTCTCTTCACCCACACCATGTATATCGATCGATATCCGGGCGGTCGCGATAAACTCGACGAGTCGATTCAAGGCGGTGAGCTCTTCCAGACCATCGTCTACAATCCAATCAACATCTTCATGACGCACATGTCCAACTACGGCTCGGACCGGCTGGCACTGTACACGTTCGAGTCGGTGATTAAATTCCTTCGTTGCTGGACGAATTTGAAATTGAGTTCGGCGCCGCCGGTACAACTCGCCGAAATGTACTTTCATCTACATCCGGAGGAGGCCGACCCGGTGTGGGGTAATCCGTGTGATGATCCGCGACACATCAAGATCTGGTCGAAGAACAAAAGTTGTGATTCTCTGCCAAAGTTTCTAGTCATCGGTCCGCAGAAGACCGGTACCACCGCTTTATATACATTCCTTAGTATGCATACGGCGATAGCGAGCAACGTGCCCAGTCCGGACACATTCGAGGAGATTCAGTTCTTCAACGGGAACAACTACTATCGTGGCCTGGACTGGTATATGGAGTTCTTCCCTATCGAAGCGAATACAACGACAAAGTATATGTTCGAGAAGTCGGCTACATATTTCGATGGTGATGTGGTGCCAAAGCGGGCGCATGCATTACTACCGCATGCGAAAATCGTTACGATACTGATATCGCCGGCGAAGAGAGCATATTCGTGGTATCAGCACACCCGGGCGCATGGGGACTTGATTGCGAATAACTATAGCTTCTATCAGGTGAGTTTAAGGGTCGAAGAGGGCTGTTGGGGGTGTAATTCGGTTACTTTTGTCGATGAATTTATTCCGTTTTTCATCCCTTAAGTTGCTCCCATGACAATGAGAGTGGAAGTAATCCAACTACGTATCCTTGAGCACAGCAGTTGGATACTTGGAAACGACATGGTTTTCCAATTTGCACACCTAACCCCACGCATTTCATGAGAAGAAAATTGATTTCCCTTCAATCCTCACAGGTAATTACGGCAAGTGATTCAGCCCCAAAAGCCCTGAAAGATCTACGAAATCGATGCCTGAACCCGGGCAAATATGCACAGCATTTGGAACGTTGGCTGGCCTACTATCAACCGCAGCAGTTGCACATTATCGATGGCGAACAATTACGTTTGAATCCGATTGATGTGATGAACGAGCTGCAACGATTCCTGAAAATCCAACCGGCATTCGATTATTCGAATCACTTGCGCTATGATCCGAAGAAGGGATTCTTTTGTCAGGTAATCGGTGAGAAGAGGAATAAATGTCTGGGGAAATCAAAAGGACGCCAATATCCGTCGATGGATGAACGCAGTGCGAAGCTCTTGCAAAGGTGAGAATCGGTGTGTATGCGCGTGTATGAATGTGTGTCTTGTGTGAAAGGACGAATAGATAGTTCAATAGATACGAGTAGATTGATGGATGGATGTCCTTAGGCTGACGTGAGGTGCTCTGCTGCGATAGTGATATTGATTGGCACGAATTGAAAGCCATTGGTCGAGATCGTACCGAATTGCGTGGATAAACAAAGGTTGTCAGAGACTTAACTATAGGTAGAAGGTGGAACGGACTAATGCGCACTTCTCTTCTGCATGGATTAGGTGTAACAAAGTCATTGAATTTGCTTGCCACTCGGTCAAAGGTGCACTCGTTAAGCGTCGTACATGAATGTGATCGATGTCAATTCAGCTTGAATTTGATAAATAGCCTTTGAGCCATCAACAGTACCAACCATTAGCTCACACATACTCTTTGGAATCCATCGTGCGTCTCGATTCTTTGAGTAAATCCACGTAGTCCCCCCAGCCACCCGACAGATGCCGAGTAATAGACTTTCGTACGCTTGGCATTCCTTCTCTCTCTCTCTCTTAGCGACGACGAACGAGTCTGAGATATTCCGTTCATTCCTTCAAACGTATGACGGATTGTAGGGTTTCGGGTAACAGATTTGCAGAAACCATAAATCCATTTTACCAGTAGTAAACTCATTATTTACGAGCTAAGGCTTGTACGAAGACCTCTTTTGGGCTCTTGCGAATCGGAAGCAATCTACATATACCATAATGCTCTTCCAGGATTTTGTGGATTTCTACAGAAATGTAATTACAAAGTTATGTGCTAACGTCGTTTGGCAGTTTGGTTCCTCGCTATTCAAAGTTCACTGGAGAGATGTGACATTTTTTTTAGGCTCATCACTACGAAGGAATATGGATAACGAATTTTGCGTCAGCAATTCCTTTTCGCTTTCATCCTGAAATTGATTTCTTTTTCCCTCAACCACTCTTTTGTATATTTTTGTTTTCATAAAAAAAAGAAAACACTCGAAGGTTGCAAGTGAAGAAGAATCCAAAGTGCAGTTGGACAGGAAAAGTTTTTTTCATACTTTTCAATTGCCATCACGCCTTGTGATTACGTCCAAGAAGCTGTGACTGGGTGGGCAATTTGTTGTTTTTTTTTTCTTTTTCAGGCGTCGTGTTTGATTTCGAAAGAGAGAGTGAAGAAGAGAGAAATGGTTCTAACGAACGACTGAGTTTAATTAGTTTCCTCTCTTTTCTGTCATAATGTAATTAATAAGTTTAGACAGTTTTGTTCAGATAAATCGTAATTAAAAAAAGAAACTTGTTGCTTAACCGTTTTAATGAGATTTTTTTTTTTATATTTTAAATTATAATTAACAGCAATACATTCTCATTAAAAAATTATTCTGTTTTCTGTAAAACTCTGATTGTGACTATTGTGAATTTGCATTGTTTTTAGCAGGGATCTGAACCCTGTACGTGCTTAGTAGGGGCACATCGGATTTTTGTTAAATTTAGTTAAATGTCAAAAGTGTGAAAGGTTTTGTGGATTTTTTCGACAAATAAGTTAAATAAAGTGATTCGGGACTATTTATGTGTAATTTTATTTTACTTGACCTTTTTGATTGACGTGTGTGTCTTTACAAACGCAGTTGTTGGACAGTAATAGTCCGGACATATAAAGGACATAAAAAAACCTCGACTGTTATCAAGCAAACAGTTTTCGTATCACGTGAAGATAGGACAAGTGCAGTGTAGCGTATACGTGACACATATGTAATATCGGATGATATCATTTCTGTTCACGACATCTGGTGGAGCATAACAGTCTTATATTGGATGTCCTCGATAGCGCCTATCAAAGTGTTATCGAGCTTTTTACTTCTGTTGTACGCTACTGGATGACACCTCCGCCATCACTGTGCTATTGATGTAAAACGTACTATTGATTCATACCTCTGCGTCTACTTGGAAATCTATCAAGCGTTGGCTTTTAAGGAGAGTAAAAGTTGAGTTGTGATCGTGGCAAAGTTACAAAGTGTTGAATGTATTGTTGATGAACTTAAGAAGAATTGTGATTTGATTTGTAGTTGAGGATTAATAGGGAAAGAAGAAGTTCAATTGTTCGCACCATTCACGCATCGGATTCTTGAAATAGGGGTAGAATACGCACCACCGTGACGGTATTCCTGCAGAGCTATTGCGAGGAGGGACAACAATTTCAAATATTCTACGGTCAGTTACAGAGTTAGTCAGAGAGCTTCAAGCAAAAACACACTCGATGTCGAACAAGCAGGTTTTCCCCCTGAACCTTCCTGAGTTAACCATATCTTCACTGAGTATTCTCATAGTAGCTCACTGCCTTACCAGTTGTTTTTTTATATCTAAAAAGCACTCCAATGCTAGTTTCCTAATACAAGGAGGAATTCGGATCAATTGATTGCTATTGTCAATGCCTGGTAAGATTGTTTCAAATGACATGTGTTGCATCGAGATAAGTTATCGAAGGAACTCAAGATCCAAAAGGGTGATACGATCACCGATTTCGAATAGTCTTTTCGAAAAGACTTCGGTAGACTATTGCAATCCAACCGAAGCACCCGAACTACATTGATGTTGAATAATTATTTGAGCATAAAATAATAAACCTCCACAAAATAATACGAAAGATGGAAAGGAAGGTAAAAATCATTAGCTGAGGATGGTATCTTCATCAGGTCAGAAATGCATTGCTGAACAACCCGTTGAAAGAGTAAAGGAATTGAACTAACTGATGGCGTGACCTAATTAGAACTCACAAAGTCCGCATTCGGAATGCTGTCCTAAATTTTTGCGTGGGAATGCAATCAGGTTGAACACCAAACCAGATAATAAACGGAAGGATCACTAAAGTATGTACATTTACAATATAGGTAGCTCTACTAGAATTGTCTTTATCTTGGACTGGCTGGCTTCAACGATTAAGGAATTTGGCAATCAAATCGTCTGCAGGTCTAAAGCTTGAGCCAAGAAATGGTATGGATGTTGGCTGTCAAATACTTTTGGACAAATGTCAAATACACTCTTAAACAATTTTAGTCACGTCGTCATTTACCACGCAACAAGGCATTTTTGTTATTCAAACTTATTACTTATTATGTAGGAGATTGGTCCGATAAGTACTTAACCTCACCGCCAGATAACGCCAGTATCGCAAGAGCAACTTACTATCGTGTAGTACATTCTAGTAGACGGCTACTGTCGAAATTTCAGCCGGACTCGTAGTTTTGTTTTGACAGCGTGTGGAAGCGGGAGTGTCCGCGGATTTTAGAAAAATGGAAAAAGAGCAATATCGGTCGGTGAATTGATTCTTGTTTTTAGAAGGGAAATCGCGCAGCGAAATCAAAGAGCGTTTGGATGCTGTGTACGGTGACTCTTCTCCTTCGATGGCGACCATCAAAAATTGGTTTAACGAGTTTCAAGGTGATCGCACGTCGATTTTTGATGAGCCACGTCCAGGATAACGTGACAAAAATCCACGATCTCGTATTGGCAGACCGCGGACAGACAGCTGAGACAGTAGGCATTTCAAAAGATCGCGTGGGTCATATCCTGCATGAAATTTTGGGTATGAGACTGCTGTCGGCGCAATGGGTGCCGCGTTTGCTCACTCCGGACAACAAGCGCAACCGTGAGACCACTTTAGAGCAGTGTTTGACGCTGTTTAAGCGCAATCCGAAGGAGTTTCTGCGTCGTTTTGTGACAGTCGACGAAACATGGATCCACTGGTACACATCAGAGACCAAGGAACAGTCAAAACAGTGGACTTCATATGGCGAACGTGTTCCGAAGAAGGCGAAGACTGTCCCATCGGCCGGAAAGGTGATGGCCACCGTTTTCTGGAGATCCACATCGACTACCTGGAAGGGCAAAACGGTCACAGCGCATTACTATGCCAAATTATTGAGCCGATTCGACGCCGAATTGAAGAAAAAACGGCCCCACTTGGCGAAGAAAAAAGTTCTCTTCCACCATGATAACGCACCGGCTCACACCTCCGCCCTCGCCACGGCCAAATTGGTCGAATTGGGCTACGAACTGCTGCCCCATCCACCGTATTCTCCAGATTTGGCCCCGTGCGACTTCTTTTTGTTTCCAAACTTGAAAAAGTCACTCGCCGGGCAGAAATTTCAGTCGATGAGGAGGTCATCGCCGCCACGGAGGCCTCCTTTGCAGACCTCGAGAAGACGTATTTTTCAGACGGGTTGAAGAAGTGAAGAAGTGAGATTTCGCTGGGTCAAGTGTATCGAGCTAAAAGGAGACTATATTGAAAAATAAATCGCCATTTCTCCAAAATTTTTGTTTTCCTTTTATAGGCTAAGTACTAATCGGACCACCCTCGTACACTGATCTTGAACAATTATTTGCGCATAAAATAATGAAACTGCACAAAATGAGCCACCCACCTTATTTCATTGAGATTCACATATGGCACTTTACAGCAAATTTTAAAGATGGTTTTCATATATGACACTGAAAGTGAAATTACCAAGAATCTAATTCTTTAGACGATTTACGACCATGGCCGATTCGTTAAATGGATTTTGAATCGCCAGGAAAATTTGTTATCAAATTTAATCTTTCCCGATGAATCACAGTTTTGGTAAATAAGCAAAACACGGGGTTCACGAAATGGATTCCAAAAAAAAAGTGACAGTGTGATGCTGGTTATGGGCTAGTCACACATTGGCTCTTTCTTTTTGAAGATGAAACTAGACAAATAGTTACATTGAGTGAATTGGTTCTGGACGATCTCTACTTTCAACAAGGCGGGACTCCGGTTACACATGCCTCTAAACAATGCTGAAATTGAAGCCATTAAACCGATTATTATTCTTCAAACATTCATCGATAATTTTCATCTTCGGATAATCACCGACAGAAGCCGTAGTGATATTTCAAATCAAATTTCATTAACCAATAGCGTTCAACATTGATATCCATTAACAGAAACCTTAATCATCAGCTCATCATAAATAAAAGATCTATCCTCGAGGAATGAAAAAACTCGGTCATCATTCCCAAATTTAAAAGGATAGGATGACTGAACACGGAGCTGCAATTACCGAGGAATATCACTGCTACCAAATTGTTGCAAATTTGTCAAATATTCTCTTAAAAAGACTGACATCAAATGCTAAGGAAATAATTGAAGACTGCCAATTTGGCTTCAAGAGGAACCGCTGGACAAATGACCAGCTTTAAGAAAGAAAATGGGAATTCCACGAAATGGTCCACTATTCGTAGATTTTAAAAAGGCGTATGACCTTGTAAACCGATCGAAAATGCATCATGTAACGTTGGGAATCCGAATAAGTTCATAAAGCTGATGCAAGTAGGTCTAAAGGGAACAACGGACAAGTTAAAATACGGAACGTCGATATGTGAAGAATTAAAACATAGAGACGCCATGTCACCACAGAATTGGATCGATCCAAACCTTGCACTTGATTGTACGACATAACGGCATAAAAATCGAAATTAGAGGGAAACATATTTCGGATTTATGAAGACAATATTTTAAGGAGAATCTATGGTGGATTAGGCGAATAGAATAAAATACACAATCGAGAGCTCGAGGAAATTTATTCAGCCCAAACTTTGTCCTAGTACTAAAATCGCAAAGGTTAAGATAGGCAGGACACGTAGAACAAATGGACAGTGGACAAACAGTCCAAAAAAACAAGGACTGGAAACCCCGAGAAAGAAAACCGCCTGGAAGCTAGGACGACTAATATATGGATGGACCTAGAAGATATGGAATAAAACACGGAAACATGGAAAGAATATACTAATGACAGGGAGGCTTGGCGAAGGGTTACCAACAAGGCTCTGAACTTTCGAGTTCAAATTGGCGGTAATAATAATAATTGTACAAAAAGTGTTTTTAATTTAACGGAAAACTTCACGCTAGCTAATGGCATACCCTTTAGTCAATCTCGAATACCTTACTCATTCTAGAGCTAATTAAACAAGTCTCAGAAATGGACGGATCTAATGTTGACGACCAGCCTAGACATGAAATGCCAGTTCGGAGGGTCCTAGACCTAGAAATGAAATGAAAAGAGGATAAAAACTGCGACATTTGGCTCATTGCCTAATAAGTGCGTATGATGGAATATAAATGACGCCACTATTGATTTCTAGATAGTACCACTCTCCAACAATGCGTCTCAAAATGATTATCTGACATTTAGTTCAAAGGCACTTTATTGGCGCTGCAATTTCGTGTACTGATAAATCTTTGTTTTTTCTCACTGAAATAAAGCAATGGCTTGACAAGTGATATTCGCACATAGGTTCAAGCTTAGTCTCCTATTCACAGCCAGTTGGGATATGATTGTAGGCTTTAACCAGCGTGCTTCTCCAGCGAGTCTTTCACTAGTTTACGTCAGTACCGCGCTCCCAGCCGAGACTTTTGATTCTTTATAAAATGAATTTTCAATAAAATTGAAATGTCTTCGTTTGACATTCCTGACCAACTCGTCAGGCTTTGATGTAGTCAATTATTTTGTCTACCGTGGCTCAAGCAGAAATAAAACCTCTGCTGTCTAAGTGAATAAGTATAAACGGCGGCAATGGTCAGCTTTGTTTCTCAGTAAAGTAAACACATGCAGAATACTATACAGGTCTATAAGCCATGGAACGCTATACTCCTCAAGATCGCGAAATACTTCCTATGCACAAGTTCTCAGTCCCTCCTACGCCAAGTGATCATACATTAAGGTACTCAGCCTTTAGCGTCGAACAGGCGGGAGCAATACATGAAAATATCACCGCTCTGGTCGAAGATATCGCACTTTGCTCCATCGAGGCAAATGGTAGGGAAGGGGTTTGCCGACGTTAAATGCAGCCGTACCGATGATGCTCTAATCGCATAAAATCTGCAGGAAAAATTTTACAAAATAATTTTGGCAGATCCTGATGCCTTTAACATATCAAAGGCAGTGCATTCGCCGTTTTGCTCTATCCGAAATGAATACCTCGTTTGCTCAGAGTGAATCAAAAATCACAACGCGTCGAAGCTCGAAGCTGTTTCAGCGTAATAAAAATAACTTTTTCCAGCAGGATGGGGCAATGGATGGGACATGGATCCATCACTGTACTCCAGAGTCAAATCAATAGTGACCAGAGTTAACAGTTGAAGACCATCTAAAGCTGGTAAGGCCTTGGCTTCTATGCGGGTATTTTGGGATGCGCATGATATTTTATTCATTGATTGCCGAAGGGCTGGAAAAAATCATTTCTGCAGAGTGTATATAGGGCTACGACAGTCAAATAGCTACTATCACGCAGCTTAGCGAAGAAGACGTCCTGAATTAATTCAATGAAGTTACTAGTGCAGCAGAATTGACTGTCGGGTATGTAAATGAACCTAGTTGGAAACGTGCACAATGAGTAATGTATAGGGTGCGCCATCTCATATGGGTCGATCTAAATTTGGTATAACTTCAACAATTCTCAACCGATTTTGGAAATTCAAAAACTTTTATTCAGTTTAGACCTTTCAACAATATCAATTAAATTACCGCCTTTATTGCCGATTCAAAAAAGGGCTCGTTTTCGCGCATTCTCCATGACATTTTTGAGCATTTCGGTCGAAATTTCTGCGATTTCCGCACGAATGTCTCTTTTGAACTGTTCTATTGTCTTCGGGCCGTTAGCATACAGCTTGCTTTTCAAGTATTCCCAAAGAAAAGAGTCTGGAGGAGTCAAATCCGGCGATCTCGGAGGCCTGTCAATATCGCCCCATTTTTGACACCAATCTTCCATGCAACTTCTTACGCAAAAGGTTCATTGCTTTGTCCACAGTATGGCATGTCGCGCCGTCTTGTTGAAACCAAAAGTGAAATAAGCCTTTTTTACGCATTTCTGGGACCACATAATGGGCCAAACATCCACCGATATCGATCGCCACCCACTGTATCGCCAAATTTGAAGAAATATGGTCCAATGATGGTTTTAGCGCATACACCGGCCCAAACAGTAACTTTCGGCTCTTCGTGAATAATGTGAGGATTTTCGGTGTCCCAGAAGTGACAATTTTGTTTATTAACTGAGCCAGAAAGCGTAAAATGTGCCTCATCGGTCATCAAAATTTGCTGCCAGAACTCCGGCTCAGCATTAATCATTGTAACGATATTTTGTGTGTATGCCAAGCGCCGTGGCTCATAGTGTGGCAAAATTCTTTGAGTTATCTGCACTTTGTATGGAAATAAGTGAAGATCATCCTTTAAAATTCTCCGCAAAGTGGTCCCACTGATGCCTTACTGCTGCGAACGGCGCCGATATAACAAACTTGGGTCTTCTTGAACAGTGGTCTTCACAGACTGAATAGATGAGTTTGAATGCCGCGGCCTAGTTTGTTCACGAGGGCTTGCCACAGAACCAAATTGAAAAAAATTCGAGGCCCAACGTCGAATTGTATCTTTCACGATATTTTGCACGATACGCACGTTGAGTTCACACAATCGAGCGTTCATTTTTAATGAACATTGAAACTATTTCCGCGTGTTCTTTTGGTGTGAAGCGATTCATTTCCAAAATGCTATGACATATGAAAATCGGTTGATAATTGTTGAAGTTATTCGAAGTTTACATCGACCCCTATGAGATGGCGCGCCCTATACTATGTCAGCACCATCTTCTTTAAATTCAATTTCATCGAAGGCATACACTAGGAAATTCCATGCGATTGCCGTAAAGCCCTCTTTATGAGAGGAGTATAAAGAGGCCAGTTCCAGATAAGCTTAGTCTAAGCCTTTTTTTCTATATATCTCCTACGAAATGGTTTCCCCTATATTTGAAGTTAAGTCCTCTTAAAAAAAAAGTTTGAACTTCCGCGTCACTAGCTGAATATCTGTCTGTCCAGAGCCTCGTTGGCACAAAACTAAACTCGAAAAAGCAACCCTCCATCGCATGCACTTACATCCAGTGGCTAATTTGCGCCCTAATCTTTATGGATTCATCTTTTCCCAATCTTTGGATTAACAATTCTACTAAGCCACTGACCACCACTACCAGCTCCTAGCATTGCCATGCCATTAGAACACGTTAAAATTCTACAAACGCCAACCGGAAAGGTAGCCCCAGTTAAAACCAAACCCGACTCTGCAAGGATTATACTCCTTGTTAAGTAAGTAATTAAAACAAAGCAGAACAAGGCAAAAAAAATTAATAAATACGTCCGAAAGTGTTCCTTCAGCGTTGGCTCCTCCGCTCGGACCGTAATTCCCCGAAAACGTCCTCGTGCGAATAATAAATGGAAAGAGTCCATTAAGGCAAAAAAAAAGAAAGCTAAAAAGCCCACGACAGAACGGATAAATACTGGATAACTGAAAACGGTGGACTGAGTGTAAGAAGAGTGCAATACAAGCCAACAATCCTTACGGCAATGAGTGGGTGGTCAGCGTTTCCTCATTTGTACTAAAAGGCGAAAAGTTTTAGGAGCTACTCCACTCATTTGTTATGCCTTGCCGCGGTACTTCTACGCCACACGCTGCTCCGCACTGTACCAAATGAGAACTTGTGATGTAGTCTGCAATCCAGTGCGACGTCTGATGATGGTACTCGACCGAAAAACGAAGAAAACAAAAGAGGAAACACTGAAGATCTAAGACCAGCGGCGGCGAATATTATTTCCACCATAAACGGGTCGAATTAATTTATAGTTCCATTCCGGGAGTGGCGGCCCCTGGATCTCTATTAGGAGGACGGTCTGTGTGCCGAAAATTATTTGCAAATTTTAAACTCATACACACGCCCGTTTGCCATAAATAACCGGCGATGCCGTCCACCCATTTCCTTGGCTTTTTGCGGTTAAGGTTTTACTCTACGCCGGATTTGACCTGCTTCTTGACTCACCCCAAGTTCTTATCGGCCGAAGTGGGGGAAAGCGGGAAGGCACCCCTAAAGTTGGTTTCTGGAATATTTTCATTTGTAGCTCAAGCATCCGGACGAAGAGAGCTGGTCTTGTACACTTGCAAAGTGGAAACCACGGACCCGGCCGCCTTCACCGCTACTACCGCCCCGCGTTGCACTTGAAACCAAATGAAACCGCATAAATCTGCATTCAGCAGGAAAAATGGATGCAACAGCATTATGCTGCTCATCATGACCGAACTCTCCTGAAATGAGAAAATGGCAACAAAAGCGAATGGAAAAAAGGACGACTACTGGGTTAGGACGCACGGAAAATCCTCTCTTGATACTAGCGGAAAGCTATGCGGTGTAGTAGTTAAGCCACAATCGACGACCATATATAGTACATTCGCAACAGCAACATCCAAGCATCTTCATCCCGAACGGGATGAGTTGCAAGCAGTCAGTCAGCTAACCATTCACCCGTCTCCACTTGCAAACAAATTGGGTAAACAGTTCTCTATTCGATGGGGCAGGCACACGTCACTGCTGACGATTGCAAATACGACTTCCTTGCTCTGGAAATGCATTCATCTAAAATGAAATATTTACCTACAATGGATGATAATTACAGCACAAAAGGAATACTCGTACACCAAAGGAATCAACTAGAACGCAGAAAAAAACAACGGGAAACTGAGGAAAAAAAGAAGAAAAACAGGTTTGGAGGACGTCCACCATTCAATGGATCATTCCTTTCTCTTTTATTTCTTTTCCGTTTCTTTCTTCCTGTGCTTCGACTCTACTGCTTCGCTTTTGCCCGAGAGGAAACATGGAAAACTACAGAAATTATTAACTTTCTTGAATCTTCGACGATGACAAGGACGATAGTGGCAGAAGGATTTCTTTGAGGGACAGAAAAAAATCTGAAGTGTCCTTCTTCTAAACTAAATGGAAGAAGATGGGAAATGAGACAAGCAGACACAGAGAGGGTACCCTGCCGGCTAAATTTATTTAAATTGCGCACGAGATTAAGGATTAAATTAAGATTATCGTATAACGAGATTCGGTGCATCGGTGTCATGGTAGAACCATCTACAAGTGAGGTTAAGAGTGATTGCAAAGCTACGAGGGTCAAGTCCCATCGCCAGGATGGCATTGTCAAAAGATTGAGAGAGCATTCTCAATCATTGGTGCTTTAAAAATAATGCAACAAAACTACACGAAAGTGGAGCATTTATGGTAAGAAGTCCACTTGTAGACTCTTAAAGCTACAACAGTTTGCCAACGAGGCTTCTTATTTCTAGCTTATCTTCCTGCAAGTAGGAGAACAAAGTCCACTTAAAAGCACTAGGACCTTTCTTATAAAGGTGACAAAGACAGGTTGATGATATAGGGGCCAAGTTCTTACTCCCCTAGTCGTGTTTAAATTCAGAGGTTCATTGAAATCGGCTTTTTTGCTTAAACATGTTTAAATTTATGTGATCTTTGGCGACTTTAGAGAAGGTATTATTATGAAGGTATTAGCACAATAGAGAGAGCACATTCAATTTACGTTGAACCGATTCAATTCTGCGTGAAAAACTAATGTGTTGTGGAGACCAAACCTGGCTAGCACCTTCTAATACAGGTCTGACAGTGCTACGTACAGTGATCTAGTGACAGTAAATTCTTTTGATCATCGATTTATAAATACGATTGAATAGCTCTACCTGTAAGCAATTCATATGGGCATGGAAGTTGAGCAAAAAATATCGTTAATAATGTTGCGGCATCGTTTACAAAATCAAAACAAATATTAATGGGCCAAGATGACTATCTTGTGGGACACCTGATGTGGCGTTAATGGGATCAGGGACGGACGAACGAAAAAGAATTTTGTATTGGCTCTACGACGTATGATTTTAATCAGCGATTTTGATTTCAATTAATGATTTGATGATAAATTTTATCAAAGACTTTGCTATAGTCGATGGTGTCGAGGCGTAATTGCTAAGAACGACGAAGAGCGGACATATAACGGTTTTGGTGTCCAACGAGCGGACATATTACGGTCTTGATGTCGAACAGCGTGAAATTATTGCGAATTTGGTCACTACGGCTTGAACTACTTGCTCAAAAGGTCGATTATGACAACATCAAATGGTGGAAGAGTGCGGCAAATATTTTACCCAGAGAACGAGTTTTGATGGCGAAATTTAATAATACGTAAGCCTTGTTCGGGGGTAAGTGTTTCCATGATGGAATGGCACTGTTAACTGAGTATGTCTGAATTTAACACATTCCAGTAATCACGCGTGAGCTGTCAAAAATAGAACACCGAAAAACCAAACAGAAAAAAAAATTATCCTTTATTTCTATATCGCTCGCCAACCATGCTGAAGAAATGTGGGTCAATAATGTTGTCACTCCAAAAATTAGGTCAAACTGTCATTCAGTTTTGCTTACAATCGCCAGTATGTAAATGCTTCTCATTTGATATGATTACTTTTTAGCAACTGTGCTGGCAGCTTTGGACCAAACCGGAAAATATCAAAGGCCCTGGGAAGGGCCTAGTGTCTTCCAAGCCGAACTATACGTCATCCTAACGTGCGTTAACCTAAACTCAGAGATTGGCATACGAGGTATAACCATCAATATACTCTCAGGCAGTGCTCAAAGTGTTGGGCTCGTATAGTACGAACTCTAAATCCGTCAAGGAATGCCACGATGCCCTGCAAGACCTAGGTAAAACAAATAAGGTCAAACTCTGGTGGGTGTCAAGAGTATTAAAGGCAATGAAATCGCCGACCAACTCGCTGGGAAAGGTTCCAGTTAAAGGTACAGAGGTACCGAACCTTTCTGCGGAATCCCCAAGTCAAAGATTAATTTTCTCTTAGATGGGTGGGAAAAATTGCAACAAGTGCACTTTTGGAACAGCGTTCAAGGACTCCAACAATCGAAGAGATTCATACGGCCCCTGAACAAACACTATCTATATTCAAAAGACTCGTCAACTACCTTTCGGGGCACTGTAATCTGAGATATCATCTTAACAAAACTTACCTCTCGTCTGAAACGGGGTGTCGACTTTGTCTAGAGGACGAGGAAACTGCAGAGCTATAGCACACTATGCGAGTGTGCTGCCCTCTGCGATCTTAGGAAGCGTATCCTCCTCAGAGAAATCATGACTCCTGAGGAGATCAGCTCAGCTCCTACAAGGGACATCCTCAGCTTTATTAAGAAAGAAAGAGAAACTCGTCTAATTGGCTAGCAGGCCTAACTCCTTTTCACAAAATTTGCAGGATGGTGGCCTCCTTAGACCCTTGGAATACACTCACTTCGTTAATAAAAAGTTTCTTCCGCGGTAAAAAAGATTCATCGTCGGTTTTTGTTTTTTTTTTTATAATTCCTGCAGGTTCAAGAGTGTCCGCTCTTGTGGTGTTTAGACGGGGAGCAGATGGTTTGTGTCGAAGATGTTCGTTCACTACTCTTCGGGGGTGGTTGTCCTAGTTAGGACTTGAGAGATTCGACTGAATTTACGCTGGTTATAGTTCACAGTAACTCTTTTTGTTTCCATGTCATTAAGGTGTTATATTGGAAATGCACGCACAGAGTATGAATTTTGAAGTGATTTGATGCCGCGAGTGTTATATGCCTTCGTCAGCATAGTGTTGTTGCACAGCTTTCCTTATTTGGGATGAACAACGACATCGACTTTGTCAAGCGGATAGGGCGTGTAAGATGACTGGGCAATTCCTAGGTAATAGGCACGTCTGCTCCCCAGAGAAACGACCCTACAGAGGACGACCTCCAAATCGATTCGATCATCCTTTACCGATTACAAGAAGTAGTACACAGCTTACTTCGAGGAGAAAGGCGAAGCGGCTATATGAGATTGGAGACAGGATTTTGCTTTGCTGAAAGATTTGCAACTCGAAAGATATGAGAAAAACCATCGTTGATGCCGATAAGAAGGATGGAAATTGTCCTCCTGGGTAGGCGATTGTACCTGAAACTGAACGGGAGTCAGCCCTGAGGATACTCCAAACCTCTAAGATCTTGTCGTTAAGCTCGACCGTCTGTCAATGACGACTCAAGCTCTCCGAGTATGTAATCGCAAAGCCGGAATCGAGTAGGTTTGGAAGTCCGAGGTTTACGATTTTTTCCACACTCCGACCAGTGACAATATGTTCTTTTCCCCTGTCTACAGTAGCACCCGAGGAAGTCGATTCCTCGTCGTGCACAAGAACTCAATCTTTCGTAGACTCCAGCTTGGTATATTCTGCGTCGGGATTTGGACCTACACCCCTACCATTAATAATACAATTAACCCAAGAGCTCAAAGTTCATGATCATGGACAACGCGGTTTGTTAGCTGACTGTGATTTGTAGAGTTTGGAAGAGCAGCCCAATTTTGGCTGAAAAAATAACGTTTATCGATGAGACGCATTTTTGGATGACTGGCTGTGTTAACAAGACAAAATGGCCGTATATTGGACGACACCAACCCACACGAGGTTAACCAGGTGACAATACATCCTTAAAAAGTTAACATTTGGTGTGGATTTTGGGCCGGTGGTGTCATTCCGTGTCCGTACTTTTTAAAAAACGACGTTGGTGAGGCGGTCACTGTCAATGGCGAACGATATACAGTGGTAAACATTCGTTTAAGCGCATTGGGGTATTTTGCCTAGTTCACATCACGAAGTAATGTACGAACATATGTACATATGTATCTTTCTCAAAACATTTCGACACAGACCTGCCGCTATTTTTTATCTCAAAAAAAAAAAGGATCGCGCATGTAGACTTTGTTTTTTGTGGCATATTGCATCCGCGCATTAGGAATCGTTTGTTCGAGAGTTAAACATTCAATTAAACGCAGCTAAGTTTTTGTGCGATAAAAAAATAAGTAAATACTTTTTTGATAGATTTTGTTTTCCAACGGTAAGACACAATGGTTTCAAGTTATTCTTGGTGATTTATAATAATATTAAAAAAGGTTTTGCAGACATGGGAAAAGGAAAGCGGTTAACAGCTCAAGAAATTGAACAGATTAAATTCTTAAAGTCACAGACGCTGTCTAATCGACAAATTGCAAAAGAGATAGGAAGATCAGAGACAGTCGTCCGCAATTTCTTAAAAAAAGGAACAGAGTATGGAAAAAAGGGAAAAACCAAGGGTAACACAAAACTCGCCCTCCGTCAAAGAGGTCAAATATTTGAGGAAGCAATAAAAAATCGCCTTAATTGTAGGCAAATAAAGGAAAAATTAGATTTACCAACCACTAAACAACACATTGCCAGGATTCTTCGTGAATCGAAATCCATTAAATGGAAGAAAATGCAGGGAAAGCCAAGGCTCACAGCTGTACACAAAGAAAATAGATTGCTGTTTGCTAAAAAGTATATGCACTGGACCATAGAGTGGCAAAATATAATTTTTTCGGACGAGAAAAAGTTTAATTTAGATGGTCCAGACTGTTACAGCTGCTACTGGCATGATCTTTCGAAAAATAGTGTTCCCCGGTCAAAGCGGAATTTCGGCGGTGGTAGTGTTATGGTATGGGGGGCTTTTGCCTACAATTTAAAGCTACCCATTTGCTTTATCAGCACGAAAATGAATTCCCGAAATTACACAGAGTTATTGGATGACGTTCTTGTTTCTTTCTTGGATGAACAACACCAACAGCAGTTCATTTTCCAGCAGGATAATGCTGCAATCCATGTGTCGAAAGAGTCAAAGGAGTGGTTTGGTCAAAAAAACATCACTTTGTTGGATTGGCCAGCCTGTAGCCCCGACTGTAATCCCATGGAAAACCTTTGGGCTATACTTGCTTCCAAGGTTTATGCAAATGGAAGACAATTTGGTTCTGTTTCGGAGCTCCGGCAGTGTATCCAAGCATGTTGGCGAGAAATCACTCCAAACGTTCTTGAAAATTTAACAAATTCAATGGCAAATAGGATATTTGAAGTGATAAAAAATAAGGGTAATCACAAAATATTAAATTTTGTTAAAAAACTCAAACAATTAATTATACTACATTGTTTAATAAAGTGCGTTTAAATGAATATTTCACTACTTTTTCCTTTGGACTTGATTTCTTAAATGCTAAAATGAAAGTTCTGAAAATAAATGTCTTAAAACTTCGCTGTAGTTCATTTTTGTACTAATGAATACTGTGAGTAGTAATATTCAACTTTCTCACGGAGTGTTTCCATTTTATTCTCAAAAAATGTAATGCGTTTAAACGAATGTTTATCACTGTAGAAAGATTATAACCAATTTCAAAAATTCAAATGTTTCCGTATAGGAATTGTTCTTGACTATGGACAGACTTGAACTACAAACCTTCGGCTCAACAGTCGACGATGTCATAGTCACAAGTCTTCCCTGATGATGTGAGATACAGATTTGGTTTACGTCTGGTTCGAGCCTACACAGCTTTGATGGTTCCCGGATTTCTCACGGACCGTGGACGGCCGGGTCCTTGACGATCACGTACTTCACAACCATCCTCGTGTAATATAAATAAACAACATAGCGAGTGATTCCAAGCGGTCGCAACGTCCAAAAAATGTCACTGTAAGCCGATCACGACAGGATTTTTAATATCATCCCATTCCATGATTTCTCGCGACAAAAAAATATAAAAGTAGCGCGTTAAATAACAGTTAACTTCAAAATAATACTTGACATGTATTTAAAATAGTTGCAGTAAAAACTGCATCAAAATTCAGCTTTAAGCTGTCAAAGCATTGAAACCAACGCTAAAAACACTGATTGACAATTCAGTTGACAACATCCTTCATATATGTACAATCTTCCTGGACAACATGTTTTTTTGTACTCTTCCCGGTAAATCTCCCCACGCAGACTGACATTTCGGTCAAATTTCAATATAACTTCAGGAATTTCCCACAAAAGCAAAAAGTCACAGCAAATCCCAGTCCCGCAGAAATGTCAGTGTTAGTATTTGCTATAGAAATAGCGTGTTATTTGGACTGGGCGAAACGTTCGATTCGTAGAAATTCGTCGTTAGGTGTCTCCATATCACGTCACAAAGCTGAAATTACGGCGTGTTCACGGTATTGTTTTAAGGGAAATCCCAGCTATGACAGGAAACAAATGTTTATGGAATGTAATGTCAAATTAACACACGCTGATGTGAGCGCGTTTAGCTGAATATAAGAGTAACTCTCAAGGGTTCTGGAATAAGACTGGAGAGTGTGTTAAGGCGCCCCATAGCTTTTAAATAAAAACGAAAAATGTGTTTGAAAAAGGTCTTAAATGTGATTTCTGGTGGAATTTTACTTGAGTTTACTTTTAGTAACGAATCCAGTGTCTGTTGCTGTTTATTATTTGGTATCTGACTTGTGGTTTACTCGTACAACCAGGTTGCAAGCATACGTACCGTCGCGTGTGAAGGTTTAAAAAAATAAAACTGTCTTTCAGGGTAAATAGGAAAGGGAACCTGGTCCACGGAGTTGGGTAGGTGGGGTGTACGGCGCTTTCACTCCTCGGATCATAAGTTTCCGCGGCAAGTTGCAACTGGAAAAAGGAAAACCAAGACCTCCAAAAATAATTGGTCAGTGGGCTAAAAACTTAGGCAATTCTTAGCTGAATCTCTCGACCAGAATTTTAAAAAG
The DNA here is from genome assembly GCA_958301585.1 of Merodon equestris. Lineage (NCBI taxonomy): Eukaryota > Metazoa > Arthropoda > Insecta > Diptera > Syrphidae > Merodon > Merodon equestris. The sequence continues at coordinate 107,451,916 of OY284414.1, forward strand.
AGATAAATAAGATAAATGACCGTTCCCAACTGACTGTTTGGCTTCATAAATGACTATCCAGAACAAGCCGATTCCCACACTTTATTTTTCTTCCACTACCATCACCAGCTAAGGGACATGTTTGTACCAAGATGCTCATTCTACAGGCTAATGCGACATTGAACTTTAACTTCCTGTGTCTAAAGCTATGAACTCTTCGCCTAACCAAGCTCCGATCCCCCAATAGGTCGACCCCTTAAATTAATGCAAAGAGAAGAAAGAAAAACCAAAAATGGAAAACGAATTAAAAACGAACACTTTCCACAAATCAAACCAAAGGACAAGGATCCCCATAATTGTGCCAGCTATAGGGGAATAAGTCACCTAAGCATCGCATGATGAAAGTGTTGAACTCTCCCTGCTCCAATGAAGTCGGTGATGAACTACCCGAGACCTTCGATGTTAAAATTGTCACATTGTCATGAGATTTCTTCAACATCAGCCTTTAAAAGATCATGCCCGACTTACTGGCCAATACAAGAAGTACGATCAAGTCTGCATAATGGTAAGGATTGAGTGAAAATAGCGAGACGCCAATAAAGAGTTTGAGAGCGCTGAAACAGACGCGGCTGGAGTGTGCCTCAGGGTAAATGAAGGCAAAACCAGATAAATGCTGTCATCAAAAAAGACGTGCTGATCACCTGACAAAGGCGGAACCTGATCACTTATAGCAGCGGCGGAAATGAACCTAAAATCTACTATCATTTGGTATCCAGTTTCATGAAGCCACGAGCCAAAGATTGCAAAGTGATCCTGGGAGACGCGATCGCCCCTCAACACCGTCTCCTCCTGACTGAATTTTTTATGGATGCGAGAAAGAAGTCAAAGCAGCAAACGAAGGTGTCTGAGAGAATCAAGTGGTATAAGCTGGATAAAGGAAAAGGCGAAGCTTTTATTACCAACATGGAAAACTACCTCTCTTCCATTATCGATGAGGTCGGTAATGAGGAGTGCAGAGCACAAGACATGTGGGATTCCCTACAACAATCTGGCCTGGAGAAAGCCAAATCACTGCTCGTAACATCTAAAGGCCCCTGCCAACACGCAAAAGAAACCTGGTGGTGGACAGACGAAGCCAAAGCAGTGATACACGAAAAGAAAATGGCTTTCCAAGCTTGGTCAAAGTGCTCTTCTGCTAATAGAGAGGAAAAAGCTCGCCGTGAAAAGGTATATAGATATTGCAAAGGTATCGCGAAGAAAAAGTGCGCCGAATTCAAAGCGAAAAGCATGGAAGGCCTCTATCAGGAGTTGGAAGAAATATCGTCTTCCGCTTCTGACAGGAACCAGGCTACCCAGGAGCTACGACAAAACAATTTGAACAAAGGAGCAAATATCTTTAAGATAGCCGCCCAGAGAAGAAGAAATGCTCAGGAGATTCGTTTCCCAAAGTTTATTAACAATACTGAAGGCCAACTCCTTGTGGAAGACGAAAAAATTCTCCACAGATGGCGACAGTATTGCGAGGAACTTCTGAACGAACAGTTTCCCCGAGTGTACTTTCCAAGAGCCGCCCCGAATCATGCCGAAATATCCGACATCACAATCGAAGAAGTTCGGTACGCGGTTAAAAACTCCAAGAAAAGAAAAGCTGTTGGGCCGGACGGGATACCCTCTGAGTTCTGGAAAAAGATGGCAGACATCGGGTCTAGATGGCTCATGGTTCTTATCTCCAAACTTATGAGAGGCGACACTATGCCTAATCAATGGAGGGAAAGCTATCTTCTTCCATTGCACAAAGGAAAGGGTGATACGCGAAATTGTGATAACTACCGTTCTGTCAAGCTGATGTCGCACACCATGAAGATCGTTGAACGGGTATTAGATAGCCGACTGCGAAAAATAATACGACTATCTGATGATCAGTGCGGGTTTGTCTCGGGTAAATCAACAACAGATGCAATCCAAAGTATAAGGGTCATGATGGAAAAGCATCGTGATTCGTCAAAGGACTTGCATATGGTGTTGGTTGATTTCGAGAAGGCCTTTGACCGGCAACCAAGAGATCTTTTATGGGTAGCGCTAAGACAAAAAGGAGTTCCAGAAACCTACGTGCGAGTGATCATGGACATGTACAAGAGAGCAACGACAAGAGTAAGATGCACCGCAGGAGTCACCGAAGAGTTCGCAATCAAAGTCGGTGTACACCAAGGGAGCGTCCTCAGCCCACTGCTCTTTATAGCAGTCCTTGATTGCTTGCTTGAAGGAAAAGTGACGGACCCCAATGTGCACCAGCTATTCTTTGCTGACGATGGGGCCATTATAAGTGATGATCAGGCGTCCCTACAACGAGCACTTGATGTGTGGGTGGACACTTTTGAGGGACACGGGTATCGTATTAGTTCATAGAAGACAGAGTATCTGTGCTGCCCGTTCTCTGACCCTCATCAGCCTATTCCAGACATTTACTTGAATGGAAGAGTGCTTCCCAAGTGTGAAAAGTTTAAATATCTGGGATCTATGATTAATGGAGAAGCAACTTGTGATGACGACATCAAACATCGCGTAAGCGTAGGGTGGATGAAGTGGCGGAAAAATTCCGCCATCTTCTGTGATCGAAAAATGCCCCCTAAGCTGAAAGGAAAGCTCTACACTTCAGTTGTACGTCCGGCGCTCACATACGGTTCACAATGCTGGACAATGCACAAAAAGTATGAGAGCAAATTAACGGCAACTGAGATGAAGATGCTTCGCATGACAGCGGGAGTAACAAAGCGTGACAGAATTAGAAGTTCAAAGATCCGAGGAAGCCTCCACGTAAAAGAAACCATCACAAGAAATATAGAGCGCGACCGACTCAGTTGGTATTGCCATGTTCAAAGGAGAGATCCTTTGAACCCCGTCCAAAAGGCGTTATCAATCAACATTCCAATTTCAACACGCAAAAAAGGCGGGCCGAAAAACAATTGGTGCAAACAAATGCAAAAACACCAGCATTTGATTGGCCTCAGCGATGAAGTAATCCCAAACCGGGAAGCCTGCCGCTACTTTCTAAGGTCAAACCGGCGGACCCCACAAGCGGACCAGTAGGAATGCAGTTAAGTGGGAAGGTTATGGGCCTACACTTCTGACCATAACAACGCCGGAGAAAAAAAAAGAAAAAGAAGAAGAAGAAGATAAAAAAAGACGTGCAACCCTGACTTCGTAAGGACTTCATCCACCTCGGCTCACTAGTGATAAGCGGTAATGACACCAGCGCTGAGATCAAACGCAAAATAACTGCTGCTTGTTTGGCCCCAAATGGCTATGGAGAAGTAGAGTTCTGTCTCCGAAAAGAGAAACCTGTCGATGCTACTCATTATCAAAAGTGGGGGAAAAGGTCCTTGTTTGAGATGTACAGCGACATCGACTTTGTCAAGTGTCGTTTGCGGATAAGACGTCTAAGATGACTGGGCAATTCAGGGGTAATGGACACGGCTGCTTCCCCAGAGAAACGACCTACCAGAGGACGGCCTCCAAATCAATTCGATTACTTCGAGGAGAAAGGCGAAGCGGCTATTTGAGAGTGGAGACCGTCAAGATGTTCCTTTGCTGAAGTATTTATGAGGGTGGTCCGATAAGTACTTAGCCTACAAAAGAAAAACAAAAAATTTGGAGAAATGGCGATTTATTTTTCAATATAGTCTCCTTTTAGCTCAATATACTTTATCCATCCATGCTCCAACTTCTTTAACCCGTCTGAAAAATACGTTTTCTCGAGGTCTGCAAAGTAGGACTCCGTGGCGGTGATGACTGAATTTTCTGCCCGGCGAGTGACTTTTTCAAGTTTGGAAACAAAAATAAGTCGCACGGGGCCAAATCTGGAGAATACGGTGGATGGGGCAGCATTTCGTAGCCCAATTCGACCAATTTGACCGTGGCGAGGGCGGAGGCGTTAGCCGGTGCGTTGTCATGCTGGAAGAGCAGTTTTTTCTTCGCCAAGTGGGGTGGTTTTTTCTTCAATTCGGCGTCGAATCGGCCCAATAATTTGGCATAGTACAGTCCTGTGACCGTTTTGCACTTCTTCGGGTAGTCGATGTAGATCACACCTTGTGAATTCCAGAAAACGGTGGCCATCACCTTTCCGACCGATGCATCGCGATGGGACAGTCTTCGCCTTTTTCGGAGCACGTCGGCTGGGTGAAGTCCACTGTTTCGACTGTTCCTTGGTCTCTGGTGTGTACCAGTGGATCCATGTTTCGTCGACTATCACGAAACGACGCAGAAACTCCTTCGGATTGCGCTTAAACAGCGTCAAACACTGCTCTGAAGTGATGTCACGGTTGCGCTTATTGTCCGGAGTGAGCAAACGCGGCACCCATCACGCCGACAGCTTTCTCATGCCCAAAATTTCATGCAGGATATGACCCACGCGATCATTTGAAATGACTACTGTCTCAGCTATCTCGCGCACCTTCAATCGGTGGTCTGCCAATACGAGATCGTGGATTTTTGTCACGTTATCCTCCGTGGTAGCCGTTTTCGGGGCACCTGGACGTGGCTCATCCAAAACCGACGTGCGACCAGGTTGAAAGTCGTTAAACCAATTTTTGATGGTCGCCATCGAAGGAGAAGAGTCACCGTACACAGCATCCAGCGCGCGATTTCCATTCCAAAAACAAGAATCGAATCACCGACCGATATTGCACTTTTTCCATTTTTCTAAAATCCGCGGACACTCCCGCTTCCACACGCTTCGACAGCAGCCGTCTACTAGAATGTACTACACGATAGTAAGTTGCTCTTGCGATACTGGCGCCACCTGGCGGTGAGGCTAAGTACTTATCGGACCACCCTCGTATGGCACGACACCAACTCACACGAGGTTCAACAGATAACAATGCATCAGCTACAGAATGATGATAACCAATTTCTTATGGCCCAAATAGAACCAAATGGACCTAAGCGGCATGTTGTTTAAAGCAGGACAGCGCTATGTGCCACATAGCGGACGCCACGATAGACATTCTGCATGAGCGATTTGAGAGTAAGGTTATCACGCAGAGGTGACGTGAATTGGTCACCAATGTCATACGATTTAACTCCGCTAGACTTTTTTCTGTAGGGTGTCCTGAAGTCGCAGGTCTATGCGAATGAACCACAATCGATTGTTGTTGGCCTTTCAAATAAAAGAAGAATTTTATTAAAACTCACACACAACTTGTTTTATTTCATTTTAACATCTACCCGCCCTTATTGAAAAAACCCTTTAAATATCGTGCCGGCTGAAGACGTTTTTTCGTTTAGACCCAGCGTCACTCCGAACTAAAGCGTCATGTAAGGTAGGCAGTCACTCACGCAATTTTCCCTACCATTCGATACAATCCAAATCGGATCAATCGTATTCGTTAAGACTATCCAGTTGTCGCCAAACGAGTCCATAAATAGAATATAGAAACGTCCTTACGCTCTTACGGTCCATTAAAGGCTGTTTGGTCAATAAACAAAAAAGTGCGAAGAGCGAATGAATGAAATAAACATTTCAAGTACTTCCATCAATCTAAAGCAATTGTTTTCCCTTTGTTTTCCAGATATTACCTCAGTCACAACACCGCCTTAGTGAAGCTACTTAAGAAACTCGGTTCGAGGCCCATTCCCCAATGGCTGAAAGACGACCTATCCACGTCATCGTGATAGCACGCGAAACGGCGCTCCAGCCACCGACACCACGACCGCTACAAACACAGCAAACACAAATCACGCCCGCGTCGCAAGCAAAAAAACAAACAAAGCCCAAACAATGTCGTGCATCATCACCATCACCAGCACAATCACCATCGCTAGAATGGTGGGTCCATCCCTCGGACTACGAGTACTACTGGAACACCAACAAGTCAATAATATTTAAAACACTAGGCTAATACCTTTACACATAAACAATTATCAATAAATCTGTATGGAACTAGTAGAAGAAGATCTAAGATCAATCTATGTATACGTCGCTCTATATACATGCAATATCTAGGCCTAATGCCGACCTAGAGACCGTGAACAACGCGCCGTAGAAACAGTAGCCCGCCCGCCCTCAAAGTAGCTATAAATAGAATTTTATTAATTAGATCAAATGTGTGTATGTATGTTTAGATTTCGTTGGCGAGAAAGAGAAAGAGAGAGAGAGAGAGATGAGAACAGGGAGAGATTAATTGGATTCGAGTCACTCAGACGATGACGACGAACAAGATGAAGACGAAGATGGAACGGGAACAAAACGTTGGCTATGCGACGAGACGAAGGAGACGAATCCTGCCCGACTTGCTAATTCAATTATATCATAGAATAAAATGTCTATTTTTTAATTAAAGATATGACAAGTAATGGAACAGACGCTTCCAAAACAAAACTTGTAGACGACGCATTTCCGTGTTTCCTCAGTTCCAGCAGGAACGCCGCCATTCGCCGCTCCGCTCTTTAATTTAATTTTTATTCACTTCACTTCGTTCGAAGCGTTTTGTTTAGGTACAATTCATGTCTAAAACTAAAGCTACCTTCATACCATAGGATTAGTTAACGATTTTTATTTAAATTTAAATTTAACTTAATCTTTAGTTTACACGAGATACTATTGTATATGCGACTAGTGATAGGAACTGTAGATGCTTTAAATACGATTTTTTTTTTTTTTAATTAATTTAGTTTCCTGTCTGTGTTCGATTGTATTCCCTCTGGATATCCCAAATATTTTTTTTTTCTATTAAGTAGATGCATAAATAAAGTAAAAAACAGTTACTGCTTAGAGGAATAAACAAAAAAAAAATTAAACATTTGATGTAAAGCTAAAAGTATAAACGAAAATTATTAAGAATGCGATGCAAAAATTATTAAAATTAGTTTTTTGAAATAAGGAGAAAAGTAACGAGAAATTGTGTTAAAACAAAAAAGGAAAAAATAAAAAAAAGCAACAATGAGGAAGAGAAAAAGAGAAAAAAAGAGAGAAAATCCCCTAACAGACAATAAAGAGACTCAACTAAACAATGAGACAATTATGGCATTTTCCTTTTGATCCACCTCACTTGTCCCGGTTATGTCGTTTACCTCGTTATTTGATTTGCCCGTCTGGCCACGAAACAGCGCTTTTATAGTGGTGAGATGGGCGTCCTGAGCTCTTTTGTGCTAACCGACCGACTGAGTGGTTTCGTTAAGTGACATTTACATTGCATACTCTCGAGGGTACTCTTTTGATCCCATGGTCAATGGTGGGTACTTGGCTCTAAACTAGCGCTTGGGAATGATGTTTTGTTCGGGATTCCCTTTGTGAGAAATCTTACCTCCTACAGGTGAAAAGGATCGTTAAATAGTCTAATAGAATTCTATATGTTAAGGAGCAGAAACGCTGGCTCCTGTGTGCCTGGATGCCAAAGGGTAGATTACGCGAATATATGTAGACGCTAGCGTCGAAACTTAAGCTGTCTACTGTCTACCAACTTCTACTGTCACCTCCTCGCGGTGGATTCCAGGCATCTAGTACCTTGGGGTTTTAATTGTAATTGCCTTTGTAAGGTTGTTGGGGGTAGAGAGAGGGAGGGAAGCCAAGAGCTGCCACCAAGGCTTGGCTCCTTTAATATGACGGCGGCGGAGGAATTTCCAGGATTTAATCAGCGACGGTGTTCACAGTTCGAGTTAGCAGAACTGCTTGGCTACTACAACTTATTTGCAGCTCAGGCCGATTGAGAGCGGCACAAGCCGGCCCTTGTTCTTGGAGAAAGAGAAACCTGGCCCTTCAGTTTGGGGGTGTTGCTTAGGGATAACACCTCTATCACGGAAAAGAAATTTCTTCCGAATCAACCACAAGCCTCGGATTAGGACGTATACAACACGTTGACGACCCCTGCGCACGATTAAATGAATTGCGAGTCTGCACCTGGAATGTGACGTCCCTTAACAAAGCAGGCGCAGGCAATCAATTGGAACAAACCATCAACTGCTATAAAGCAGGCATAAGACGGATAAAAAAATTCGACATCTACTACGGAAATGGCTACAAGGAGAACAATCAGCGCCTCTTTAGATGCGGATTCGTTATTCGAGGAAGACTACGGCTAAAAGTCAGCTTTCGGCATCTAAGCAAACGTAGCAAACGCCTCATAACAATCCGCATCAAAGCTAATTTCGGGAACACCAGCCTAATATACGTTCACGCCCCAACCGAATAAAAGGACAATCGACTCAAGAAAGAATTCTACCGATGCCCAATGTCCCAGCTACGATACAAAAATAGTAAAGGGTGTTTTTTTAAAATTTGGGTTTTTAAACTGGCAACACTGTTTCTACAGATTGTCAATTTGACAGTTGAAAGTTGATTTGTGGTCAGTACGTTTTGCCATTTTACGATGAACGCCAGAACAATGCATGCAAATTGTGCGAACTTTTTTTGAAAACCATGGTTCGGTTCGCCTAACTCATCGTACTGTCCATTTTACAGTCGACATAATCGTCCATCTGAGCAAGTTATTCGGAACGCGATGAATCATATTCGCACCACGTACACTCTAGTGGATAATACGCATCCCCAAAGACGACAACCAGTGTGGAGCGCAGTGGAAAATCCGAATGAGCCGCTTCGTCATCTTACACACCTATTGGTGCTATGCCCACTTTGTGGAAGATTTTACGAAAAGATTTTAGCTTATAAGATCCAGCTTGTGCAAGAGCTGAAACCGGGCGACCATAATACGCGTCGTAGGCTCGGTGAATGAGCCGAAAAAATTATTCAGCTTGAACCTCATTTTCAACGCAAAATGTTGTTCCCCGTGTAAACAAGCAAAATTGCCGAATTTAGAGTGAAGAAAACCCAGAAGCCTTTCTCGGGACGCCCTTGCAACTATTGAAACTCTCTATTTGGTGTGTTTTATGGGCTGGTGAAGTCATCGGCCCATATTTCTTGAATTTGCATACATCTTAAAAAACAACCTTTACTTAGGATTTTAATGCCAAACTGGGCAAAAAGGACATATTTCTGTCGGTCACGCGGAGTATAACCTGCACGACGCCACGCCCGAAAACGGACACCGGTTACTTGACTTCCTGGCAGTTCTTAATCTCCTTCTAGAGGGCACACGATTCCCGCATCTCAACATCCATAAAGGAATCTGGTGGTCACCTGATCAGTCGATCATCAACCAGATGGATCATGTGCGATCGACGCTAGACACTCCTCCAGCAACCGATCCTTCCGAGGAGCTAATATCGACTTCGATCGCTATCTTGTTGCTTGGCTACAACAATACCAATGAGGATATCAAGGATGCTACGGAATCGAGCATGACAAAGAAAGTTTAACGTCGAAAAGCTACAATAGTAGGAGACCGCTGGGGCCTTTGCCGATCGAGTTTCCCTCTATCTCTCACGAAGTCCGATGTCGCCAGAGCAAATGGAGTGGTCGCGGTCGGTCGGTAATCATCACCGACTGTTGAGTCGAAGGTCTGTAGTTCAAGTCCATCCGTAGTCAAGAAAGAGATGATCAAAAAGTCCTGATGAAGGCATAACATTCGCAGCATAAGATCACTTCAAGATTCATACTCCGTGTGTGCATTTCTAATATAACGCCTTAATGACATGGAAACAAAAGAGTTACTGTGAACTACAACCAACGAAAATTCAGTAGAATCTCTCAAATCCTATCTAGGACAACCACCCCCCGGAGAGTGGTGAACGAACATCTTCGACACAAACCATCTGCGCCCCGTCCAGGTTGTGTGACAAACACCATAAACACCATAAGAGCGTACACTCTACACTACACTCTACCCTACACGAATTACAAAAATAAAATAAAAATCTACAGAACAACAATGGGAGCATTGCCATCAGAGACGCCCTCTGATATGTTGGGCTTCAAACCGCCTGCCAGCTATAAACCCCTGGTTTGATGAGCAATGCGAACAAATCCATGTAGCAAAGCAAACTGCCTACAAAACCATGCTATATAAACGTACGAGAGCTGCTCGTGATTTCTATGAGCAGATAAGAAGAGAAAAAAAAGAGAGCACGAAAAGCGTGAGATCGAGGAGATGGAGAGAAGCTACCGCAGGAATAACGCTCGCAAGAAAAAGCAAAACGAACATTGCCAGGGCTATAAGGTCAGAGCAGGAGCCTGTAGAGATGAAGACGAAATACTAGAAGTAGATGATAGACGAGTAGTCGATGCCAAGAATATGGAAAGACCACTTCTGTAGACTGTATAACGGCGAGGATAAATCTGATGCCGCTGTCAGGCAGAATGATCCATTCGCAACAGACAAAGATGAAAATTAAATTGAACTGTTATATCGAAGCTTAAAACTAATAAAGCCGCGGGTGCAAAAGGCCTGTCTGCTGAGCTATTTAAAGTGGCTGGAGATGACCAGCACTCTTGCCAACCGCTGCTTCTTTGGACACAAAAGGCTATAGAGAAGTAGAGCCCTCTCTCGAAAAACCAAGGTAGCATTATATAAATCATTGATTCCTCCTTTACGGCGCAGAGACCTGACCTTAACGAAAACGGATGAGAATGCCTGTGGTCGCTTCGAGAAAAAAATTTGTACGGGCTGTACAGCGACAGGGCCCTAGATGCCTAGACCATATAGAGCGAATGGATAGTTCCGGCTCGAACAGCAGAGGACGACCGAATCTAAGATGGTGCACACAGGTGAAAGGGGCCTTAACCAACTGGGAGTGTGGCACTAGAAACAACTGGCAAAAGATGGTGCCAGCTGAAAACGCTTGTTGGATGAGACCTATGTTCACAGCGGACTGTAGCGCCACGTAAGTAAGTGAATTCTTGGTGACTACTACCTCAACCGTAGATCGGACAAACCCCTTCATAAGGTAAGACCCAGTTCGAAGGTCACGCTAGGAGGTAAAATCCCTATCTTGAACATTTTTTGTGTCCAGAGACAACCTACAATCTTAGAAAAAGACGAATTACATCTTGACGATTTCTTGGAACGTCTTCCTTAACATATCGATTGGAGCCCCATCCTCAAAAAAGGTGATACGCTGTCGTGTGACTTCTTCAACCTTGATTTCGAACAAATAGTGGGCAGAAGGTACCATCTTCTACAAGTCGGTCCAATTTTTTGAACACGCAGATGATATAGACATAATCGCGTGTTCCCAATGTGCTATTGTAGAAGGCTTCAGAGTGACTGAACAACAGGCGAAGCGAATTGATCTGAGGGTAGATGAGGAGAAAACCAAGTTTCTGTTGAGTAAAAATCTAACAATCAACAGCTTCAATTTCAAGGTAGCAGTTGTCTACCTTGGGGCAAAAGTGAATTCCACAAACGACATCACAGTGAAGATCCGGCGCAGAATCACCCTTGGCAATCGCTGCTATTATGGCCTGTCAAAATAGCTAGGGTCGAAACTCCTAGCTCGAAGGACCAAAATTATTGTCTACAAAACACTTATCCTGCCAGTCTTGCTTTATGGAGTCGAAAGCTGGACGATAAGCAGGACGGCAGAGCTGAATATGGGATCCTTCGAAAGAAAAATTCTGCGCCGGATATTTGGTCCTGTCTGTAAGGAAGGTGAATGGAGGAGAAGACATAATCGCGAACTCTATGATCTGCCACATTGAACGCATGAGTACTAACGCTCCAGCAAGGAGAGGAAACCGAACCTCCGGTATAAAGACCGAGTGATCACGGATGCAAGACGACTTGGTCTTGATAAGTGAAAGCAGCATGCCCGGTGCCGTCAAGGTTAGAAGGCAACTCGGTCGCTGGCTTATGAAGTAAGTAAATAACGGATCGGTTGGGCCCAAAAATCAGAAAAGGCCCTAAAATACTATGTTGCTGTATTATGGAAGCTGCTACAGAGAGAACAAACAACGCTTATTTGAAGTCAGGTTCGATGCAGACTTGGTCAAAATATCATAAACTTCCGGCTTGGAGCGGACGCGTCATAACAATTGGTAAGAAAATTGCACTCGGAAACAAGTTTAATAGGTGTCTATGGGTATATGCAAAATTTCCACCTTCGAATGTTCGAACATAACACCAATAGTTGGCGATCTTCGAGTGCCCATATCCCCTTTACAAATGACTTTTCGAGGCTGAGAGCTCGTTGTTTGATCAATGCGATCAGCGCTATCAAAGATGTTGCCTCTAACACGTTTAGTTTCACGCTAGGTGGTGGCGAAATCTTTGGTTTGATGATAAGTGCAGAAGGGCTCAGCAATGGTATGCTTAAATGGGTACTCTGCATCTACATTGTTAGGTCTGCGTAGCATGCGCTACTGGCAATGAGAAAGTTGAGGAACTAGAAATGCTAGATCTATTGCCATAAACCAAATATTGACGTCACGGCACAGTTTGAAATTCACGAATTTCAGGTCGACATACAACACCGATGGAGTCGATATGCTAACATACCCGTCACTCTCGTCAAGCTGGACCTTATGACAATGGAAGATTCTCGCAGCGATGTTAAAAAATAATTCAAACAGGATTTCGTACATAACTGCCTCAGTCTCGTCCTCAAAAGGATCATACAAGACTTCTCAATACAAGACGCACGATGTATTTCGAGGCTTCACAACAGCTTGAAGGAGCATGGGGAGTTGTCAATGAAACGTTTGTGAACAGAAGCGGCTAAAATATGTTTAATGGTAAATGAAGGCAAAACCAAGCATATTCTGTCATCATAGTAGGACGCGCAAGATCAAAGTATTTTCGTATGCCTTGGCAGCTTTACCTGTGAAGTAGCAAAGATTTCGTTTACCATGGCTCACTAGTGACAAATACTTCTGCTCCTTCCCGACCTCGACTATTATGGCACACACAGGTGGAAGACCCCTCGAAGACATATGCGTATGGCATAGAAATTCCAGCTAAATATCATTCCACAATCAAAGCCTTAGAATTGATTTAACATCACTTGTTGAATCGAATGGAATTTGTCTTATTTCATCAAACCCCCAATACCATCTGCTAAACCAATAAAACATCAAATTGAAACAAAAGCATTTCTCCACTACGCACAACGATCAAATCGCACAAAGGAATCACTTTCCCCCCAAATATCTCCCGTGCGTTCATCGCAAGTAACACAAAAGAAAACATTAATTTCCATAGCAATTTACCATATAATAAAAGCGAGTTTCATCAGTAGTTGTTTTCTGCAAACATTCTGTCATGCCGACAAGCTGAGCACATTTATTACAATCCATAAAATAGTTTCGTCGTCGTCTTTGCTTTTTTTCCTCCCTCAATTTTGGGCGCTTATTAAGGGAAATCAAATGAATATCACGCATACGCCCACGACAGGAATTTTGTTTAACGGATTAGCGTGATTTTTATGTGATGCGGGAAGTTAAATGACTTGGCGCCGTCGATGGCAGTGATTCAAATTCATTTACTTATCAGTGAAGACGCGAACCTAGGGTATTGGGATAGAGCTTTTGCTCAGTGACGGTTAGGGGATATGATGGGGGAAATTTCTTGGGGAAATAGCAATGACACACACCTCTGTTGAGTTAGAGTACCCATTCACAATATGTGAATTAATTAAAAATTGAAAATTTTCAAATGTTTTTTTCAACGAGGCTAATATGAAAATGTCAATTTCAACTTCAAATCTGGAAGAAAATCACCAAAAATATATAACTATCACAGTTACAGAGGTAGTAGAAGAGATTATGTGTCCTTTACTCGTACACATATAGAAAAATATTTTAATATAAATCAGTCGTACTTTCTTTCAAGAGAAAAACATGCAACAGGAGCGCCCAATCGGTCGTTGAAAAGCATTATAAAAAATGAGAAAAGGTAGCCATAAAAAAAGCTAGCCTAATAATCTAAGAATCAATGCCAAAGTATAAAGGGAAATAAGAACTCCGCAAAGATTGCGAAGACACCAGAGGTTGAAAACAGGCCAGAATAATGTAGGCTAAACTTGTCTGGATGAGACTGTAACGCCAACCATAATAATAATTTAATAGATAGTCAAAGTAGAAAGGTCTGTCGTCTGTCAAGACTTCAGGAAAAGTAAGCTTCGCGTATTAGTGGGGTTTCTTACTGGGTCTGTGTTTTTTTGAAGCATCGCTATCGTCCGGCCCCGGAGATTTAAAGGGTTTGAACGAATTTATTGCCCATGATACTTTATCCGTTGTGATAATCTTGTTTATTACTTCTTCGGTTTTGTGAACCGTAGGAACCGTCGTCTCGAAGGAGACTGTGGTTTCAGGGGTTTTACAGCCTGGGAAGTGAGTTTCAGTCAGCAGTTCTAGGGATTCCTGACTGGATTCTGTCCAAGAACCATCTGATTTAAGGATGAATCCCGGGACGCAGGGGTCCTTGGATAGGATCTTCCTGAGCCTTGCGGCTTCGTTGAGATCCTCTATTGATTCGCAGAACTCCCGCCAGGATTTAGATTTTGCTGCACTTGTTTTGCTCTTGTATTCGTTGAAGCTGGATTTGTAATTATTCCAGTCTTCGGTTCTTTTTGAGATCTTTGCTCTATTGAATAGAGTTCGGGTCCTGGTCCTGAGTTGCTTTAGCTCTGTGGTCCACCAGACTGCGCTGGTCTTCCTGCGAGCACGTTGCAAAGGACAGGATTTGTTGAAAGCCGCTTTCAGAATTCTCACAAGATTTTCAACTGAATTCTCAATGTAAGTTGGATCATTATTAGTGATGGCTTGTGGCGGTACCAAGTTGTTGACAACTAGGTTTGAGAAAAGATTCCAGTCTGTCTTCTGAGGGTTTCTGAAAGGTTTCGGTTTTTCTTTATTAACGTTAAGGTTGAAGAGCATCCGGCTGTGGTCCGAAAAGGAACAGTTAGTGGATACTCTCCAATTCTCTACTCGGATGGAGTCAGACTCACTTAGTAAAGTGAGGTCAATTACCTCTTCCCTAACCCGGTTGCGAAACTTTGGTGTATTACCTTTGTTGCAAATGTTGAGGTTGGTGGAGATAATGAAATCGAAAATGGACTCACCCCTTTTATTGATGTCGCTGCTTCCCCATTGAGTGTGGTGTCCATTGGCGTCGCAGCCTATCAATAGACACAGTCCGCGTGACTTGGCGTGTCGCACAAGTGCTCGGACTGCATCTGGAGGTGGATCCTCCACATCGTATGGCAAGTATGCGGACAATAGGAGCAAAATTGATTTGTCCTGTTGTTCGTACGTTACCACCGTGAGGTCTCTATTGCTGTATGTACCTAGGTGAAAAATGTTTAAGTATTTCTTGGCGACTATACAGGTTCGTAGCTTACCTTCGGTATGTGGGTAGTATAATTATATCCGATAAGTTAACCTCTCTTTTAAAAGAGCATATTTCACCATTTCAACATGGTTTTGTTGCAGGGAGGTCGACAACCACAAATCTCTCAATTTTTTCCAATTACGTTCTTAATAAACTCGAGGATGGATCAAATTGATAACATTTATACTGATCTTGCGAAGGCCTTCGACAGAGTTAATCACACTATTTCAATTAAAAAATTTAAATTATTTGGCTTTCACTCAAATATGTTGAAATGGTTGGTATCTTACCTTAAGGATCGTTCACAATTTGTGTGCATTGACCAGGAGCTTTCGAAACCAATTGAAGTAGTCTCGGGTGTACCCCAAGGAAGCCATCTTGGGCCCCTTCTTTTTCTTATTTTTACTAACGACTTGCCCGATATTTTCCTGAACTCTAATCTCTGCAAATAAAAGGCAGATGATTTAAAGTTCTTCAGATGCATTAAATTTATAGATGATTGCCTTCTTTTACAAGATGATCTTCAAAAGTTATCAGAATGGTGTAGAGTTAACCAACTTTTCCTGAACATCAGTAAATGTCAATACTTTACTTACTGTTTCTTCGAATACAAAATTGATGATGTCCTTGAAAGAGTATTTGAGAAAAAAGATCTTGGTGTCTTTTTTGATTCGAAACTAAACTTTGTCAAGCATGTTGGATATATAGTAGCTAAAACAAATTCCATGTTAGGTTTCATTAAACGCAACTCTAAAGACTTTAAGAACCCCTTTACCCTTAAATCTCTTTATAACTCTTTATAACTCTTATGTTAGGTCAATTTTAGAATACTGTTGTGTGGTTTGGAATCCGTACTACAACACTTATTCAAACAGAATTGAAATGACCCAAAGAAAATTTATAAGGTTTAAGCGGGAATGTCCGCGGATTTTAGAAAAATGGAAAAAGAGCAATATCGGTCGGTGATTCGATTCTTGTTTTTGGAAGGGAAATCACGCAGCGAAATCAAAGAGCGTTTGGATGCTGTATACGGTGACCCTTCTCCTTCGATGGCGACCATCAAAAATTGGTTTAACGAGTTTCAACGTGGTCGTACGTCGGTTTTTGAAGAGCCACGTTCAGGTGCCCCGAAAACGGCTACCACGGAGGATAACGTGACAAAAAGCCACGATCTCGTATTGGCAGACCGCCGATTGAAGGTGCGCGAGATAGCTGAGACAGTAGGCATTTCAAAAGATCGCGTGGGTCATATCCTGCATGAAAATTTGGGCATGAGAAAGCTGTCGGTGCGGTGGGTGCCGCGTTTGCTCACTCCGGACAACAAGCGCAACCGTGAGACCACTTCAGAGCAGTGTTTCTGCGTCCTTTCGTGACAGTCGACGAAACATGGATCCACTGATACACACCAGAGACCAAGGAACAGTCAAAACAGTGGACTTCACCCGGCGAACGTGCTCCGAAGAAGGCGAAGACTGTCCCATCGGCCGGAAAGGTGATGGCCACCGTTTTCTGGGATTCACAAGGTGTGATCCACATCGACTACCTGGAGAAGGCCAAAACGGTGACAGGGCTGTACTATGCCAAATTATTGAGCCGATTCGACGCCGAATTGAAGAAAAAACGGATCCACTTGCTCTTCCACCATGATAACGCACCGGCTCACATCTCCGCCCTGAGGAGATCATCGCCGCCACGGAAGCCTACTTTGCAGACTTCGAGAAAACGTACTTTTCAGACGGGTTAAAGGAGCTGGAGCATCGCTGGGTCAAGTGTATCGAGCTAAAAGGAGACTATATTGAAAAATAAATCGCCATTTCTCCAAAATGTTTGTTTTTCTTTTGTATGCTAAGTACTTATCGGACCACCCTCGTATATTTCAATATAATATGACAAGTCTATTTAACAGTCCAATGAGGATCACAATCGTTATATAGGGTTTTCCAAAAAGGACTTGACAACTTTTTTTTTTAAATAAAACGCAAACCATTTAAGATATTTCAAAACCTTTATTATCGGCTTGATGTACAATCAAAACATTTATGAATGGAACTCGACTTCGTTCATATGGCCACCGCGAGCACGTTTGCAGTGGTCGATTCTTTGGACCCAATTTTCGATGACTCGGCCACACATTTCGGCCGAAACGGCCGCTATTTCGCGTTCAATGTTGGCTCTGAGCTCTTCCAACGTCGTCGGCTTGTTGGCATAAACCAATGACTTAACGTAGCCCCAAAGAATAGTCTAGAGGCGTTAAATCGCACGAACGAGGCGGCCAATCGACTGGCCCATTTCTTGAGATAACACGCTCATCAAACTTACTCTTCAATAAATCGATTGTAACGTGTGCTGTGTTACAGCACCATCACATTCACCATCCTGTTGAAACCACATGTCATCCAAGTCCACATCTTTCAATTCGGTCCAAAAATAATCGGTAATCATGGCGCGATAACGCTGGCCATTCACTGTAACGTGACGATCGTTATCGTCAACGAAAAAATATGGCCCAATAACGCCGCCGCACCAAACAGTTATTTTTTGTGGATGAAGTGGTGATTCATGAAGCACATGTGGATTTTCACCCGACCAATAACGCATATTTTGCTTATTGACGAACCCATCGAGCCAAAAATGAGCTTCGTCACTGAAGATGGTTTTGTGATGAAATTCATCATCTTGGCGCATCTCCTCCAGAGCCCAATCGGAGAACGTACGTCGCTTCAAATGGTCCATCGGCTTCAATTCTTGAGCCAGCTTGGTCTTGTATGGGTGTAAACCAAGATTCTTACGCAAAATACGCCATAATGTGGTTAGAGCGATGCCCAATTCTTGAGAACGCCGTGGAATTTACTGATTTGGATCGTTTGCGATATTTTCGACACTTCGACCAATCCGTTGTCTCACTGGCATGGCAACATCACACAACGAATATGTAGACTCAAATTTTTGCACTAAGCTTGTTATTGCCTGTCTACTAGGGCGAGAATTACGACCGAAAATTGGAATTAACGCTCTTAAAGTAGCGGTCACCGACTCCGAATTTAGGTAGAACATTTTTATAATTTGCAGACGTTGCTCGTTCATGTACTTTACCATGATGAAAATGTTGAGTTTACTGAATAAATTGACAATGACAGTTCGATGAGTAATGAAAGGGTGCGTTCACAAATTAAATTCAAAGCTGTCAAGTCCCCATTGGAAAACCCTTTATATGTAATTTTCCCGTCTCATAGCAGCTGTCCATTCTTTATCCAACAAAAGAAAATTTAGAAAATCTTGAAGCCTTCTAAAACTTAGACCTTTTCTTAATAGCATAAATTCTGCCGTCACAAATCTGTCACACCATTTTCCAACTGAACATAAATAATGCCCGTTTGTATTTGGCATCAAATAAAGTAATTTACATCTCTCAACTTAAGAAGACTCTTGGCGCTAAACAGCAATGTGGCAGCCCCCTAATAACAAAGCTCATCCAGCAGTCACCACTGCCATCGCCTTCCAATACCTCCACAACTTCCATTCAAACTTCCAGTCAACTTGACAGCTCTCCCATTATTTAGCGAGAAAGCTCGCCCCGGCAAATTTATCAACAAATGAAAATTCCAACTAGAACGAGTGCAAACCTACCGAAACGAAAAGAAAAAAATCACAAGGAAAACCACCTTGAGCTTTCAGTGTGGTTCGGTCGTTTGGTGTCTCTCTGAAATCACCATATCCAGTCCGTCGCGTTGAAAGCGCTTTGTAAGCGTGAAAAGTTCGAGTGAAAATAGTAGAAATTATCAAACGTGAAGTCCAAGAGAAAGGAACGAGCAAAAACAAATACAAAAAAAAAATTATAATTTTGACTCAGTGTCAGTATTCAGTTAGGTCGGCTGGCTGAATCGGTCCACTCCTGCGTTCAAATAAATCAGTGTTTCGAAAAAGATGGCGCCGGGTGTGTGTGTTGCAAGTTTCCGTGTGTTCCTTCGGTCGTCGGATTTGTTGCGTTTCCGCGTTACGTCGCCCAATGCCGCCAGCAATGTCTCACGATCATTTCTCGATGCGGTAAGTAGGTTTTCATTCCCCTTGCCATTCATCATTTAATCGAATTACACGTGCAAAAGTGTCAAATCGGGTGGAAATGTAACAGAAAAAAAAATTATTTGATATTCGGTTCGTAGGCTAGCGCTGATTTGAAATGCTATTTTTGAATGTCCCCCCTGGGAAGTTCCTGAAATGATAAATTAAAAAAAGAAAACGAAAATCTCTGCGAGAGAAAAAGGAGATAAATGAGGAGAATC
The DNA here is from genome assembly GCA_958301585.1 of Merodon equestris. NCBI lineage: Eukaryota > Metazoa > Arthropoda > Insecta > Diptera > Syrphidae > Merodon > Merodon equestris. The sequence continues at coordinate 107,471,396 of OY284414.1, forward strand.
CGGAGTTGAAACGCGAGTCCATGAGTGGAGTTGGCTGTGTGTAGTGGAGTGTAATTAAAAAAAAACAAAAGTCAGTTACCGCCTCGTCGAATGGTGAATTTGTCTGGGCCTCGAGGGTTGGAGCCTGCGATTTGGATATGTAGACACAGCGGAGTCAGCGGAGCCGAGTGTTTGTTGAGTTGTCTGTCAGACTGCTGGAGTTGTGCCAATCGCTGCATTATTTATTTTGAGTGTTTTTTTTTGTTTTCCGCTCATTGTTCTCCCTTTTTGCTGGCGTTCCCTTGTGTGCGTATCTCAAAGAGCAGTGCGTGAGTGTTAGTTGTTTTTTTTTTTGGTTTTGCACGACTTGTCCATATGTGTCATTGGGACAAGTGCGGAGTCTCAAAGTTCTGTCACTGTCGTCTGCTCAAGGGTGAGGTTCAATGAATTTTTGGGGGCGCGCCCTCTCACCTTGTGAGCTTAGCCGTAAAGGGGTGCAGTGGTTTTCCACGATGGTAAACGGTACACCTGTTATTGATCTTGACCTCTTGGTAGGTTCTGACTGGGGTGAAGGGTCTCTTATGTTGGAATGACTTGTTGTGTTGCCAGTGAAAAGAATTGTATAGTGGAATAGTCGTGTCGTAGCCGAGTGTTATTTTTAGCGCGTCTCTGTCATTCGATACCATATTATTGGCAAGAAATACTCGGATTGTGAATGTGGGGTGAGAGAACTATGGGGAATGCTATCGTGATGAGTGTCTCGATTTGTTAACGTCAGCTCTCACGTGGTTGGCGATTATTACACATTGTTGCTGCTTGACTGCTTGAAAGGAAGTTGCGGATATTAATTGTTGTTGTTCAGTGCAATGAATTCGACTTTTATTTACTTGATTATATGAGCACGTAAACGCAGTCGTGCTTCCGACAGTAGTCTGAATCTAAATAAAAATACACATTAGTCTATAAACGTCAATTACCAGCGTCATCACGTTGAAATTTGTGAGATGAAACCTCTTTTTTGCGGCTTTATTTGCCCAAGTCCATCAAATCAGAATCGAGTTTGTCTAATGAAATTTAATCAATCAAGTCTAGTCCAGTAGTTATGCGGGAATCAAAGCCGTTTCTGATTGAGTTTTGGCAGCAAATTTATACATTTTCAGTTGAACATGAAATTATATTCGCAGCATCATTAATGGATTCGTTTATGCACGTGTGCGGACCGCATCATCAAAGCATGGACTTGCTGAAATCGATTTTCATTATTCAATAGGAATATTTTTAGACCAATTAGGTAGGTAGTGGTGTCCTTGGTTTTGTCCTGTTTTTCGAATAACTTTTATCAAAAAATGGTTTCAGCAGAATTCAAAATCGAATTCTTGAACACTGACATTAGCTCTCTGCCTGTATATGCTGTGTAAATGCTCGTTATTTAGCAAACGACAGATTTCTATCACAACATTAGTCAACTTGTTTACGGCCATTACGAGTAAATTGTCGTTTGTAGTCGTTTTAAGTGGACCATCGGCGAGCGCAATATTGAGTCACCTTTTTCGAGTATGTTGGATGGTATCTCGCTGGTACACGTGTACGTGTCATTTTTACTTTCAAGGCTGCAGTTGAAGCTGGCTTATCGGCACAGACGAGTTAACGTATTCTTATAAAAAAAAGGTCTCAAAGCGTCAAATCAGGCGATCTAGACCTCCAATTCACCGGTCCAAAACGAGAGGTAAATTGCTCAACGAACTCATTTCCCAATTGGTCCATCGATTCAACTTACTGGGACCATATGTTGACTAGGTTCAGCTGATGAATTTTGGGAAAGAAAAGTTTGAAATCACTGAACGATAGCGGGCGTCATAAACTGACCCAAGCAGTGTATTTTCTTATCGCAGTGACTGCTCTTGTATAGTCTGGGGTTGCTTACCAGACCAAATACGAAGGTTTGGTTAATTCAAGCAGAAATGTGCCTAAAAAATCACCGTTGTGGCAGGTCGTTCGACTTCAGTTCTGAGTACATGAGTTATATTTTTTAAGGCTTTAGGTCCGGATCCTTGCGTAAATTCGTCCACGTAGTCGAATGATCAAATCATGGTCTTCATTAACATTGGCGGATGCAGCAGAAATGTTTCCTCTGTACGCACTCTACGCATACGAGTAGGTGACTTGATGTCCAACAGCATGAAATTGATGCTAAATTTTGTCACTATGGCTTGAATTGCTTGCTCAGTAGGTCGACTATGATGGCCGCAAAATGGTGCGCCAGTAACATTTTTCAAAGAGCACGAATTTTTATAACAATATTCAATAATTTGTAAATGTTGCTCGGCTGTAAGTCTTTTCACGATTAAATGGCAATACTGACTGAGTATGCTTGACTTCGACACATGTCACGGATCGCGTAAGAACTGCCAAAAATAGAACACTGAAAAACAAACAAACAAATCAATCATTCTAAGATCAAAATCCGGTGCTCATTTTATGATCCAAACAAAAAAAAAGCGATTGGTACCCAAAATACCAATTTTCCATATGGTACTCTCGAAGACCTGAAAATATTGATACTGATTCCTTTCCGTAATTTCGATGTCAAAGATGCATCATGGTCAGCAGACGAAAGTGTCGATAAAAGTCATGGAAATCGCCGAGTCTGATCTTCGTATAAGCATTGTTTCGATAGCCCAAGAGCTGAATATTGCACAAAAAAACTGTTTGATAGCATTTGAATAACTAAGCTCGAAGCTCGAACCGCAAAAACATCGAACCGATCTTGAAGCGAATTGTGACTGGTGATGCCAAATTGTAGTCGAAACGCGGTAAGCCGGCGCAAATAAGGGCCAAGCCAGGACTGACGATCAGGAAGGTTTTGCTGTGAGTTTGATGGGATTGCCAGAGGATCATCCACTATGAGCTGCTCCCTTACGGCAAAACTCTTTATTCGGACTTGTACGGTCAACAAGTGGGGGGAGTATCTTAAGGAAGCAATCGCCCAGAAGCAGTCAGTTTTTGCTAATCGGAGAGGAATTGTGTTGCATCAGAACAACTCTAGGCCACACACATCGAATGTGACTCGCCGGAAACTCCGGGAGCTCGGTTTTGATGCATGGTTCTTATGCTTCCACCTTATAGTAGAGATCAAATGATTACCAACTGTTCCTGTACATGGCGAACAATTTTGGTGGTGAAAAATGCGCCTTGAAAATCGCTTGTGTAGAACGACTATCCCAGAGAGAGATGTAATGAAATTACCTTCCGAATTGCTATAAGTTATCGAACAAAACGGGCTAAATCGGATCTAACTAACACTCTTCTTCTTCTTCTTCTTTTCCTTTTTTTCCCGGCGTCGTTATGGTCAGAAGTGTATTACCATAACCTTCTAAAAGCTTCGCCTTTTCCTTTATCCAGCCTATACCACTTGATTCTCTCAGACACCTTCGTTTGCTGCTTTGACTTCTTACTCGCCTCCATAAAAAAATCAGTCAGGAGGAGACGGTGTTGAGGGGCGATCGCGTCTCCCAGGATCACTTTGCAATCTTTAACTCGTGGCTTCATGAAACTGGATACCAAATGATAGTCTATTTTAGTTTCATTTCCGCCGCTGCTATAAGTGATCAGGTGCCGGCTTTGTTTAACGAACATGGTATTTAGCACTATAAGACCGTACGACTTGCACATGTATAGGATATCTTCACCTGAAGAGTTCCTGGTGCCGTATCCCAGCCCTCCGTGATAGTCTTCATAGTCTTCGCTTGTCTTCCCGACATGTCCGTTTAAATCTCCCCTAACAAACAAAAGCTTTTCCTTTGGGATGATTTTGACAAGGTTGTGGAAATCTAGCCAGAATGCATCTTTTTCTTTTTGTTCGCATCCTACTTGAGGGGTATATGCGCTTACGATGTTACACACCTCACCATGCATCACCAATTTGAGGGCCATCAAACGGTCACTGGACTTTGAAATGGTTAAGACGTTGCCAAGTAGCTCTGCCGCAAGGATGATGGCGATTCCGTTTTTTCCTTGTTCCAATTCAAAGTAAAACATCTTGTAGGCTTTTGTTTTAACGTCCAAGAAACGTGCCCGATTACCGGTGTGTCGCCATTTCGTCTCTTGTACGCACAGGATGCCTACTCGCCTTCTAACCATCATTTCTTCAAGCTCGTAGCTGCGACCACTCATGCTTCCAACGTTCCATCTCGCGACTCTTAAGTATGGCTTACGCCGTTGCATTACTTTGCTAACTAACACTCTAACTATGCTAAATAAAGTTTTCAATCATCCGAATAATGGATTTCTTTTACTACACTCATTGCAGTATGTGTTTTCCTTGCGAATTCGATAGGAATTTTGAGGTGTTTTTTCATCAAAATGGCACTTTCCGTGGATTCCATGCGTATAAGTTTTTGTCAAAAAGACGTCTGCGAACAGTTTAGGTATTTAAAGGAAGTTGGAGCTCTCTTTGGATCCTATACGAAGAAGCGGAAAGACGAGTTTTGCGGTACCGCACTATACGCATATCGTTTACTACGGTCGGTTACCTTTTCCTAGGCGGGGACTATACCTTTTTGACATGTCTTACCCTCTTTTCCTTTAATAAGGGTTTAAACCCAATCAATCGATTATTTTCGTATATTTTTAGTACATTTTGTGCAGTGTGCAGGAATTTTATTAGCGAATAGCTAATTGCAAAAATCACTTTAAAATGGAAGACACCAACATTGTTCCTAGGAATTTGGTACATATTACCAATAATATGTTAACAAACACAAAAAAAATATAACGACAGCGGGCCAAATAGATCGAAAGGACTGGTAGTAAGCGCCCCTTTGTAAAATCTAGGCAAATCAAAGATACGTTGGACCTGCCACAGCCATTATAAGGAAATGCTTAACTGCTGATACAAGTAGATCTGAAACATAGACTTCAGTTCGCCAGAAAATTTCAAGTGAAACTGACACTGTTTGGCAGAACATTTGGTCAGATGAGTTAGGTTTTTTTTCCTTTTTTATAAAAGAAATGACAAACATTGCGATAGACAACCTCCTTAGCATCGCGCCGACTTTTTCAAACAATCTTTCGCCGATGACTTCTTTGTACCGCACACTATTTACCTCGACTACATACCACGTTTCTCCCTTGGACCATTTCTCCCACGTACTATTGACCCCCATATCATCGAAATTAAATTGAATCAACTTAATGATGTATTCATTCCTGGGCCCGATAGTCTATCTGCTATATTACTAAAAAAAATGTTCCTCCATTCTTTTTGTCCCGCTCTCAGAAATATTCATCTCATCCCTGTCCCTTGGGGAATTTCCCCAGATATGGACAGAACGGTTTCACAAAAAAGGTCCGAAGAGTGATGTTAACAACTACCCTCCTCCAAACTCTCAAATATACCCAAACTTTTGAAAAGTCTTGTATGAGACTCTACGTTTCCACTGCGAATCTCTAATCTCCGCTAAACCACCTGGCTTCCTCAAATGCAGGTCTACAAAAGCAAACCTTGTCGAATTTGTGTCCTTCACCATCTTAGCATTAGAGAATCGGAATGAAATCGACGTCATTTCAGCTGATTTCAGTAAAGCCTTCGACAAAATATCCCACAAACTAATACTTTTCAAACTGTCTTCCCTGGGCTTTGAACCCACTGCATTGAAGTGGATACCTTCTTATTTAAAAAACCGTTACTAGGGTGTTCATTTTAGATCTACCAATTCTAACCCTTTCTTAGCTTCTTCCAACGTTCCCCAAGGCAGCCGCCTAGGTCCACTTCTTTTCATTCTCACCATTAACGACATTGAGTTTGTCATCAAGTATTCACACCTTCCACTGTACGCCGATGACACCAAGTTCCTCAAGATCATTTTCTCGCAACAAGATTCTTCCCTTATTCAATCGGATCTCATCAGCTGTTTCGTCTGGTGTTCCAACAATTTTGCATTTCCAAATGCCAATCAATCACTTTTTCAGGTAAACGCATCAAACCTCCTCCTGGTCTTTACTTCCTCAATAATCAGCCCATCTCCATCTCAAGTTATCCGCGATCTTGGCATACTATGTGACCAAGAGCTCAATTTTTGCACACATATCGATGATATACGAGTAATTCTTAAAGCAAACCCTGCTCTCGGTTTCGTAAAGCGTTGGTCTCAAGAATTCATCAATTCCTACGTGACTCGATCCCTCTATATTACTTTGTTCGCCCCCTTCTTAAATACGCATGTCAAGTGTGGTCCCCTTATCAATATACCCATATTTCGAGAATCGAGAGCAACGTCGTTTCTTACTTCTCGCTCTTCTAGGAACAGTTTTGCTAACCGCCCTATCAATACCGTCTTAAACTAATCAATTTGACTACATTGGAGAAAACTCCTAACAGATGCCATCGACTGCGCCACCCTTTATAACTCCATATCTCTTAACACTAACGCTCGTTATACACGCAATCCTCGTATCTTCTATCTATCCATCCCCCGTACCTCATACGGCTCGATGATAAATCCATTTCCCGTATGTTGGGAAGTTTTAATTCGAATATTGATTTCGATTTCAACCTCAGCATTCCATGCCTAAGACTCCGTCTTCTCAATAGTCTTCCCTTCTCCCAATCATTAGCAATTTCTTAGGATTGCGCCTTCCTCATCCGTTCTTCTTAGTTATTAAGTTAGATTAAATTAGTTTGAATTGAGCTCAATGAATGGGGGTGTTTGCCCCCACGAAAACTAGCAATAATACAATGCGAAATCTAGGCTTAAAACCCTTAAGCACGGAGGTCCAAAACTGATACTGTTTCTTGTTGGCTTTCTGGCTAGGATCTTGAATATCATGGATGCCAACTAAATACTGTGTTGAAAACATCTGGGAAGCTTTCATATTATCTTACGCTGAAGAGGGGATGCCCTTAATGTGGCCATATCAGCAGGACAATGACACGAAACACACCTCATATAAAGCGAATGAACTGTTATGACCCTAATCTGAAAGAGCATCTTTGGATAGTTGAAAGCTGTGGCAAGTAGCAAAGGATTCATGTGAGAATATTTCACCTTCCAGCCATCGCACTTTTACATATTTTTTCTCTTAGTTCGTATTAATTCGAACACGACTGAATGCTGCTGAAGATGTCTCAGAGTTTAGGACAAGGCTAAGTTCAATTCTTAAAAAAAAGTAAAGTACTTCCCATTCCTAGAAAGACCAAACTTAACAGCCTGGAGACAAAACGCAATGCGGCTTCTCTCTATGTCAACCCTTATCAATTGAAGTACTCCCTTTTCAAAGGCTCAAACCCCGTATGAATGACCATCAATTACTAACAGCTCCACAAAATTCTTAATATGGGCTAGCGTAACTATCAAATTGACATTTTCTATTCTCGATATATGGAAGACGAGGAACATTCAATTTATTTTGCAAATCTTATCTTATCACTACGAATAGTGAAACTGGTCCGGGAACGATAACAATTTTTGTTCTCAAGCTATTCGATGCGCCGAGAAGCTCACAAATATGCTAAGTAACGTGCACACGTACATACATGTATACAGTTCTAGAGAACTTGAAACGTAGAGATGGATCACTGCTATGATTTTGTACGTTTATTACCATCATCCAATCAGTGAAAGAACGGTGTTGGACGTGGGTCTCCTGGCTTCAACTCTTATGTTGATTGAATCTTATAAGCTCATACGAGTAGGCCAAGACTTTATGCAAAACGAATATTCCCGTGATGTAAAATCTTGAATCTTCATGGATACTAGTGGCCCGTACCACTGGCATGCACGATTCACAGACCCTACTCAGTTGCTTTGAGTCTACGCCTACTCTTCTGCCATTATTCCCGCGGAACTGCCCCTAGGTATTATTACTTCACGGGGCTGGCAAGCAATTCATGTTACTCCTGTGTTTATAAGTTTCCTCCTGTTTCCTCCGCTGTTTTTCTTGCAGCTTCTACTCTCCTCAGCTCTGTCTGAACATTCTTGGTTAGTGCGCAGATAATCAGCCAGTATTCCTCCGACCCCACCATTCGCTGAACTATATTTTCTGGTCCTGGTAGAGTACCCCTCCAATCTGCGAAGTGCCTACATTCGAAGATCACGTGGCGTATTGGTTTGGACAGTCTGGACAAAGAGGAGAAGTATCGTATCCGAATCGATACAGGTATTTACGGTAGCCACCGTGGCCAGAGAGAAACTGCGTGAGATGGTAGTTGCAGTTTCCTTGTGTTCGATTTAACCATATATCGATTGATGGAATCAGGGTAAAAGTTCATCTTCCCTTTGTGGTGTCATCTCACCGAGATTGTCATTAGGCCATCGAGCGCGACCTTTCTTCCTCCTTGATTTTCCTTACCACTCCGGCTTCCTTTGGCCTTGACGGTTTTCTCCGATAGATCCTTTTCATCTCCTCGGCGAGAATGTCAATGGGAATGTCATCCCAGCTATGACAAAAGCGGCTTCGTCGGAAATCGTCCGGTAGCCACTTATTGTTGTCAAGACACCGAGCCGGTATACCGATGATAGTTTTCGGCAAATTTCCTTCCTCTTGAGCGCTTCTGCCCAGACTGGTGCAGAATACAGCATGACTGAGCTCACCACTCTACTCCGCAGAATCCTCTTTGCATGTATGGTCGTGGTGCAATGGTAATCATCACCGATTGTCTGTAGTTCAAGTCTGTCCATAGTCAAGAACAATCCCTATACGGGAAAACTGTCCAACAACATCAAATGTGAACGACTCACAGTATAAAATCACTTTAAAACTAATACTTTGTTTGTGCATTTCCAATATAACACCTTAATGACATGAAACCAAAAAGTTACTGTGAACTACAATCAACGCGACAAATTCAGTCGAATCTCTCGAATCCTATCCAGGACAACATCCCCTGGAGAGTAGTGAACAAATATCTTCGACACAAACCATCTGCACCCCGTCCAGGTTGTGTGACTACCCATAAGAGCGTACACTATTGAACCTCCACGAACCCTATAAACCATATACTATGGAGAGTGCGTTTGCAGTGTAAATGTCTTTTTGCTGACATAGTCTGCATGTGATTTGAACTGCAGTCTGTTGTCAAGCATCACTCCTAGGTATTTAACCGCCACCTTGGATCGAATTTTCTTGCCAACTCGAATATCGATGTATTCTACGGTTTTCCTGCTTGTTATAAGGTCGGCCTTCGTCTTATGGTCTGCCAGTTCAATGCCTGCAGATTCAAGCCACTGCTTTATCTGGACGACTGCTGCGTTTATGGCTGACTCAACTTCGTGTGTATGTTTTTTAACAATCACATCATCTAAAATCTGATGATGTTAGTTCCTTGGGGAAACCTTAGTCGCAGAACTCCGTCATACATTAGGTTCCAAAAGAGGGGGCCCAGCACTGATCCCTGAGGAACCCCGGCGGAGATGTCATAATACTTGATCCCTTCTTCTACTTGCGACCTTCTTATCAGGGCCCAGTCGGCAGAATTAAACGCGTTTCTGACTTATGTCACCACTGCGCAGTACTTCTTTGACCCTCACCTTCACGAGTGGCCCGCTATGGCTTCAGATGCAATGTCGACTACTTTTTGAATTGCATTGATAGTAGCGTGCCTCTCTGAATCCATACTGGTGGTTTGAGAGGACTCCTCCTCCTCTGCTACAGATAATTGCCTGTCATATATTACCCGCTCCAGAATCTCCACTGGATCTAGAAGACATATCGGGCGGTATGACGATGGGTACCAACTTCCATGGTTTTAGAAACACTCCTTCATCTACACATTTCTGCATAATTGCTATGAACATCTCAGGTCTTGTTTGGACAACAACCTTAAATGCTTTGTTCGGAATTCTGTCGGGTCCAGGCGCCTTTTTGTGTCCTACTCTATCGATGGCTTTTTGCAGTTCGTTCAGGGTGATGCCTGGAATGTTGCCAACATGTATTTCCCGAACGATTATGATCATGGTATCTGGCCTTTTGGGCAACAAATGCTCTACAATTGTTCTTAACATAAAATACGTTTAAAGCATCTTGCTTTGGTTCCTTTGATTGCCTTCGCTAGGTTTCTGCCTTATCTGTTTAAAGGTATCAAGATGTTGTTGGAAACCTACTCTTCCTCTTGACCTTTGGACTTTACGTCGAGCCTGCAAGCACTTTGCTCTGAGTGTTTTTACTTCGTCATTCTACCTTGCCGTGGTGATAATTTGTGTAAGTCGGTGCCACAAGTCTTTAGCTGATACGAATATTCCTTTTAGCATCTCGAAATGGAACTACCTGTGATAAAAACCACACTCAGCTACGGCAGCGATTTTTTCACTTGGTCTTACCTGTCGATCGGAAGTTGGAAAAGTCAGGCATTTCAATTTATAGATTAAATTGATTATAGCTGTAATAGGCTGTAGTAAAAAAAATTATTCATTGTTCGATTATATGCCGGTGGCGCCAAATATAAAATGACACCCCTTGTTGGATATCCTTGTACTCCCTGTAGTTTATCTCCACCAACCCATCTGCTTTGACCCCTCCTTAATTGCATTGGGAAAAAAACATAAATTACACCCGAATCCCATCATCGCTTGGAAGATTATCAACGGACAGTAAAACAAATCCCACACAATATCCTGCAACGGAACACGTTTCCACATTTCGTAGCCCATCTATCTCTATTCTTTACAACTGGCCTGGCAAGTAAATAAAATTAGTTACTTTATCTTAATCAAACATCTAACATATCGCGTGGTAGAGATACATGTTCTATTTTTCTATGTTTGCAATTGGACTGGTGAAAATCGATTTTATTAAAGGAGTAGGAGTGGAAAACAGTAGACGAAAATGTCATTAAGAAATTCTCAAGTTTTGAATGAAACCGAGGTAAGGTGGGTGGATTTGGGATGAGCAATTAATTGATAGATAGAAAACGTCGCCTTCTTGCTTGTCTGGTTGTTTTGGAGAAACTCTAGATGTGTCAATCATAAAATCGATTAACCCCCCTAGTCTGCCTTCGAGATGCTTTAATGTTGTTTAATCTCATCTCATCATCATTTTGAATAATCCAGGAGGCGAAGCAGGTGGATGAATATCCTCCACGTCATCAATATCATCATCGAAATTAAATGGTAATGGAAGAGAGTATAATTGGAAACGGGGAGACTGATGGGTCGTCTAATATAATGAGACTGCAAACAATTTGTTTCTATTGTGAACTAACTTATTCCTACAAAGTGGTACCACTGCTTGGTTTATGTCAAATATACTCCTACGGGTTGCCACATCACTAATTGTATTTCTGAAATTGATTTTAAATTTTTTTTAGTAAAATTGCATGAACTCACAATTGCAGGCGTAACAATGTCTATTGAAAATGCAATATGACCATTTAGCTGAGCAGCATCCAGACCAGATGGTGCACACACCCGAGATTCAAAAATGTTCCCTTCGAATTGCCGATAGACTCAGCCTCTATCACAAGGTCGTTGAGGCGTATTATATAATCGACATCAAGTAGCAGGCTCCATCGCACGCAGAACTCATCACGTTGCATTCGTAGCCTCTGCAGATGGGTTGTACGACACGTATCGATGGTTGAACATGAGTCAGCTGTTCCAAGAGTCTTTCCCCGATTCGATAGCAGAAACAGGTTTAGGTATGTGCCAAAAAAAAAATATATATTTGGGTACATGGTATGTGATGTGATGCACAGATGAGTAGAAAATCCGATGATTCGGTCGCTTGAAAAAGTCAACGTACGTGACTGGTATATCGTTATTTAAGTCGCTTTCAAATCCATCGGTAATTGCAATGATTGGGTTGAATACCATTTAAAACAAGTTTCTTTGCTCGGCAAAAGTTACGAATGGACTTCCTCGAATGAAAACTTTACCCCCGCATCAAAAGACCGGAATAAAAGAAGTCAGTAGCACAGAGACGGAGTTCACTTCACTGTTTATCTGAGAATATTGTGGACAGGACAAAGTTGTGAGATGTATACTAAAAGCGGAAGTTTTTTATACCCTGGGCGAGCGGACGGGCAAATGGGAGGTCAACATGGTAAGGGTCTCTCCCTAGGTGATTATATCCGTAAGCATTTAACGATAACGTAAGTCACTAACGCCTACTTGTTACAACTCGGGCATAATGCGTAAGGTGGTCGGTCTTTTCAGCACATTTCAAACAGAACAGTCATAAAAAACACGAAAGTATTAAGGCCAAATGGAGCATTAATTTTCGTTCTTTGTGTTACCTTCGTCCTACATTAAAGCACTTTGATTCCTTGGAATTCGATTGACTGAGGAGTGGGCGACTGTGTATACATCAAACACATGTAACTCATACGGGTAAAGGATTGTTAGTTCTTTATGACCGTTGAAAGGTTGCCACGAGGATAAAGTAATGATTTGGGTTGACAAGAATTCGAATTTATGTTTATAAACCTTACTAGCTCTTATACTTCCGAATTGGTCATTAAATTTTGCCTTTTCATGTAACTTCAGTGGTTGCTTGCGCCATGAGGCAGAGTACGTGCTTGGGAGGATATACTTATTGCGTTTGAGGAACTTTTTCTGAGTCAGTATTTGGGAAACATGTAAACTTCTTAATACTGACGTTTGGTAATTTTTCCATATTCGGATGGTAATTTCTACAAACTTCTAGGCATACTCGTCCCCGTGGGTAGGTTCACCCTTAGTGCAGAGGAACTTTGGTAACATTTAAGCAAATTAGATCGGGAGTTAGATCGGTTATCGTGTTATACGAAAAATGTCCTCCCTGGACGAGAATGGGGAATGACCACGTTTTGGGGAATCAATTTAAAGGTCATGCACGAAATATGTTCCAACAAGTTTCCTTCGCACGTGATAAAAATGCAAAAGCTGCACTTGCAGACATTGCTTTGGTATAGCGGTAATCCGATTAACTCCTAATACATTTCAATGCATGTTTTAAGGCGGGCGCCTTTAGGTTATTTGATGAAAACGTGAGTTTTCACTAAATGCCATGCATTCTGAACCGAGTCATTTAAATTCGGAAAGGAATCTCGGATGTGGAGATCCTCCCGTAAGAAAAAACGCGTGACATGGATTTTAACTCGATGCTCAAAAAAATCAAAGAACTTCGCTGCAGGACATTGATTCCTTAGTGGAATGCTGAGCTCCAATGTCTTCGCAGGGAAGCCAGAAGTCTTCTGAATATATCAGTCCAATCGAATTCGGAAGATGACTTCATTCGTAAATCGAAGAATGATTCTTATAAGACCTTCTGCGAAGAGCTCAAATCTCTGAGCGCGACCAGCAAGTTGGTTAAAGTCCTCAAACTCAAACTGGCAATTTGCTGTGGCATCTTCTGTATGACTTTAAGGTGCCAGGCACTGATGGAATATACCCTGTTATGCTGCAAGAAGGTATAAAACAGCTGCTTCCTATTTTGGAAAGAATTTTCACTGCTAGCCTGGCACTTGCCTAATGCCTACATCCCTATTCCTTAGCGCGCGGTGAAAGTTGTTTTTTTTCGCAAAAATAGGGAAAGGAGATTGCTTACCTGCCAAGAGTTTAAGACTAATCAGTCTAACATCCTTCTTGCTGAAAAGTATGGAGAGACTCGAAAAGTTGCACGTGCGCAAAGTTGTCCTTCGAATGCATTCTCTTTCCGAGATGCAACAGGCTTATCAGCGCGGGAAATCCTATGAGACTGCGTGCTGGGCATTTTCGTCGACGAGGGAACTTTTGATAACGCAACTTTCAACGCATGCGTAACGCTGCTTGAAGGCAGACGGCAGATGAAGGTTTTGTGGATCAAAGCAATTGATCGCTGATGCAGGTCTCGAACAATGTGTCAAATCTGGTGTGAACAGGGGCTGCTCGCAAGGTGGCATTCTGTCTCCGCTGTTATGATGCATTAATGCCTCTAGAATCTATGTCCAGGCCTATGCGGATTATGTTGATTATGTTATATCTCTGTCGGCTCATGTTTAGCGACCGTCTCAAAGCCCAGGCGGCGCTAAATTTGATCGATGACTGGTGTAGAAGTAATGGGTTGTCAGTTAATCGTCTGAAGACTAATGTCGTTCTCTTCACGAGAAGAAGGAAAAATACTAATATGACTCAGCTAGTGCTAGTTCCCATTTCGATATTCAAGGATGATAGATACCATCTTAGTAGGAAATCTCCTTTGATCAAATGATGTTGAGTCAAAAATCAAAGCGCCGTCAGCTTTTTGGCAATGCAAAGGTGCTTTTGGCAAAACATGGGGTTGATCGCCGATAAAGGTCCTCTGGATCTAAACGACAATGATAAAACCAATAATCTCCTATGCGTCGGTTGTCGCGTGGAACAGGCTAACACGCATACTCGTCGTAGCCTCTTTCACCAAAGTCCAAAGAGCGGTTTATGTCAGCTGTATGGGGCTTTCCCCAGCACGTCGGGCACTGCTTTAGATGCTATGATGAATCTTCCACTCCTTGATATATTCATCAAAAGGTGCCCACTGAGGGCCATATCCCGTCCCAAGAGTAATGATTTTTGGTACAACTCGCATTGGAGTGACGGTGTACTTGCGCGAGAAATATCCTACGACCCCTGTCTCATGGATATGCCTTCCGACGTAATGTCATCCTATTGTGCTATAATTTTACAGTCAAATTTTCATGGCGTCTGGACAGGCTGTGTCCAGATACTGAACCTGGAAAGGACTGTCTTCTTAAAGGGTGGGCCATCTAGAAGTTTTTTTTTAAATCATATTTAAATGTTATTTTGACACTGCTGTGTCAGGTTATTTTGAGCTGTTTCCCGCTCGAAATTTCGACAAAAAGTCAGTATCATACCTCCGCGGAACGAAATGAGTCGCTTTACGCTTGAACAACGTTGGAAAATATTGAAAGTGAGTGTTTGTGTAGCCCAAACAGTGCGTTTTTCAAAAAACAGTTTTGCCGAAATGAAGCACCCACCGCGACTGCTGTACGCAAGTTTTTTGCGAAAAGTTCGTGAGACTGGTATGCTAGTGGACAACTCTTATGGTCACGGTCGTTGTACGGTGCGCGCAGATGAGAATGTGGCTGCTGTGGTCGAGAGTATGAGACTCAATTCACGAATATCATATCGCCATTGATCTCAACAGCTCAACATTTCACGCACTAGCCTGAGGAGAATTCTGCACGAAGATCTCGGATTATTCGCTTACAAGGTCCAATTGACTCAGCAATTGAAGGCGCGCGACCATCCGCTTTGTTATCGCGCTTCGGAGTTTGGGCCTTAGAGCAGCTTGAATTGGACAATGATTTTGGGCGAAAAATCATCTTTTCTGACGAGGCGCATTTTCATTTCGGCGACTCAGAAAACCTGAACGTTATTGTCGAGAAGCCAATCATCCGCAGAGAGTTAAAGTTTGGTGCGGATTGTGGAGTGGTGGCATCATTACCATTGGACCATTTTTCTTCGAACAACGTTTCGGTCGACGGTGCCGAGAGCCATGTTCTCCGATTTTTTTTTACTGAAATTGAAGACATAGATTTGGACGACCTTTGGTTTGGCAAAATGGCGCGCCATGCCCATATCACAATCGCTCTTGTGCGCAAATTCCCCAATCGTGTTATCAGCCGTCTTGACGATGTCAATTGGCCGCCTCGGAGCTGCGATTTGACCCCCTTGGACCTTTTTTGTGGAGAACGGTGAGGGACCGATGTTATGCCAACAATCCGGAAACGATTCTAGCACTTAAGGCCTATATTATCCAAACAATCCGTGAGCTACATCCCGAAACCATCAATAAGATTTTGGAAAATTGGGGTGACAGAATGCGCTACTGCGAAGCCAGCTGAGGCAGTCACTTGATCGACGTTGTATTTCATAATTAATGGGAATGTTTGTTCTTACTTATACAGCCATAATACATGGAAAAAAATAAGTTTGTTCATTTTATTGAATTTTTAAAAAGAAACTTCTACTTGGCCCACCCTGTATTTTTACAAAAAACGCCAGGTCTGCGCGGGGGTCCGTCGCTGGGGTGTTCTTTGAACGCGAAAATGTCCGACTGCACTTTTCGTTAGAAAAATATGCGTCTGCCATCCAATCAGGGATATACGCAATCCTAATGGCCATGAACTATGTTGTGGAGCACAAGTGGAAGGGAAAAGGCATATGCAGCCAAGCTGCATTCAAAGATGTGTCCCACCCTCTAACCAGCTCCAAATTAGTGCATGAACTCAAGACCTTTTTGAACAAAGTCGAAAGACTAAATTCATTAAGGCTTGTATGGGTCTTAGGTCATTCTTTCTTTGCGACTGTCCTGCCTTCCGCACGGTGGCGAACCCTTGGGGCCGACGTGGTGTGTGCCGAATCTCTTAGCTCTACATCACTGAGTAAGGTTTCTGTCTGGAAGCACAATAGACCACTATTTGCGTTTTTGAGTGTTCCAACAGATAACAGAAACCTCCACAAAAAAAAACTCGTTCGTCGTCTGACTTTCTGTTGGTCATTGATTGATTCGATCCTAGTCAGGTCAAGAAGGCAGAAAATTCACTTCAACGATTCTTGAATCCTGAATCACATAGTTTTTACGGAAGTTTTCCAACTCACTGGTAATTCACTGGAACATCGATCACTGATTCATCGTCTCCATCCGTTACTGTCACTCGGACTCTCTCATGTCTCTTCATTCGTATTCATGATCGCTATAATCCCCCAGGCTTTAAAGCTTTATTCACGTATCCCCCACACACTAGTTCACTTTTTCATCTTCTTTTTAGTATTTAATATAGAATCAACAGCAGGAAATACGAGTAAATAAACAAAAGAATCGGGGAGAAAAGTGATAAGTTGTGTTCGTCACGATGGGTACACAATACACACTCGTAGTCGTAAACCTTTGAGCGATAATTTCCAAGTAAGATGCTGAACTTAACTTTCGCTATGCTTAGCCGATGATGTCATACGAGAATTGATAGGCTACAAACCTGTGGAAGTGACATGTACTCACTCTGTGCCTGGTGGTGGCTATTAGTGCGAAATCCGTCAGGTTCCCTTGTTTATGTTTTCTTTTCGCTTTTCGGTGTCAAGCATGAATGGCGACTTGTTTACGCATTTCATTGAAATCAGGTGGAAAGGGAAAATATTTACTTAATGGAGCGATAGTGGGTATCAGGGGTTATGGCGTGGAGTGTGAGTATGTGTGGCGCCTGGCGACCGTAGGGGTGGATTGCCGATCTGAATCTTGAGATGTGGAGATGCATATTTGCATTGAATTGAATGGTAATGAATATTTAATTTGATTGAGGCATGGTAAGTGCATGGAATTATAATTGCTTTCTAATCCAGACATATGACAACGAGGAGATTCTGGCCATGAGCAGTTTCAATTATTCTTTTTTGCTATTGATTCAATCTTAAGTTATGCATAAAAGATGAATAAATAACCACCGGTAACAGGCTCTGATCTATTTAATGAAAGCAGTTTCGGTGACCTACATACAATTTGTGAATATTGATTGAGCATCTTCGATGCACTAATGAGTCATTCAAGTACACTATGGTGGGGCGCGACCCGCGGTTTTCTTTAATTATTTTCTTGTTACGGAAGACATCACTTAGGAAGTCACAGCATGCAAGTAAGCGCCATGCTGTGAGGGAGCTAAGTACATTAAATCTATGTTTACCTACAGGAACAAGTTAAATATTGTGACCTTGAATAAATTCTCTCTGTTCCCCAACGTATGGCGTTACTAGCACCACGTGCATGTAATTTAAGCTGGCAACTCATCTACAAGGAAGTACGGTAGGCGAGATTGAACTTTAGGGTAGGTTAGTTCGCCAAGATGTAAACAACTTTTTTAAACATGTCGAGTCTCGTGGCAAGGAAAGAGTATGTGCCGAGAGTTTTGTTGAAACACACAGAATTCTTGTAGAGACTTACGGTGAGTATGCTCTGTCGAAACGATATGCAGAGATTGGTTTCTACGCTTCAAAAGTAATGATTTTAATAAAGGTCGCTCTGACGCACCGGAAAAGTTTGAAGGTGAGAAATTTGTGGTATTACTCAATGAAGCCACTAACTGAATTTGCAAAATCATTACAAGGAGTTGAAACAAACATTTCAGAACGTCTGAAAGCAATACGAATGATTCAAAAGCAAGAACATTGGGTGCCTCGCGAGTTGTAATCGAGAGACGTTGAAGCCCGTTTTTTTTCACGTGTAAACTGCTGCTTCGACGGCGGAAAAGGAACGGGTTTTTGCATCATATCGGGATTGTACAATAATCCTAAGCGTAAAATATTGTGGGATTAGCCCGGCCATGCATCTACATCGTCGGCAAGGAAAATAGCCATGGTTCGAAGGTTCTGTATTTGGTGGGATCAGCATGGTTTAGTTTAGTATGATCTACTCCAACCGATCGAAACCATTCCGGGAGATCTCTACCGACTGCGGTTGAAGCATTTCAGCTGAGCATTGAAGAAAAACGAACTTTATACGAGACACGTCGAGGTATTTTTGCTACAAGGCGACGCTCGACTATTATGCTGTAAATTTGGTGAAAAACTACCTGAAAACGGTTGGAAGTCGTAACGTACCCTCCGTATTCATCAGATATTGCGTCTTCTGTTTATTACGTTCGATAGCACATGGCCTGGCTGAACAGCATTTCTATTCTTATGATGATTTTGAAGTGGTCACTGAAGACGAAATTAATAAATTCGTAAACGCTATCAAATCCGACTCTATTGAAGAAGTTGGCATACCAATAGTTTCGTTGAACTCATTCTACCATTCATTGTCTTCCATCTTACGCATGTAATAAATTTCAATTACATTGACTGTTCGCAGTCTTGGAAAACCGCTAGAGTTTTCGACTTATCGCTAGGAAAAGCCCGGTATCCACTGTCGGCTTTAGACCAATCAGACCCTGGTTGTCAAAAGCCTTCGAGAAGCTAATAGCTAACCATATTATGAAGCACCTAGCTCGTAATAAAATTTTGTCTGCTCGGCAATCAGGTTTCAGACCTAATCGCAGCTGCTCGTCGGCCATGGTTAACTCTCTAGCTTTAGCCAGGGAAGTACTAATGTGATTTCAACGTCGTGCTCCTATAATTTTGAACACAACCTAATGTGGTTGTGCTAGTGAAAATTGTGCTATTTCGCGAAATGTGTTAGTCTGAGTCACTCAATTTGTTGATGTAATCATGTCTGCAGCATGTATGTCTTTTATGTTAGTAAACATGTTTGAAACATACTTGTTTACATGTCTGATATATATTGACAACCATGTTTCCGCATATTGCTAACCAAACCAGTTATTTAGTCCTCTTTCAGCTGTTAAAGGTGCGAATCTGTCGTTTTTATAGAAATATCATTATGGTTTCTACGTTTGTTATCTTTTTTCCAACATCTCTTTCGTAGCGCTTTCAATAATCTTATGACCAAAAATGGTAAACTGAAGCTGCCTGAGCATCGTAAGTATACTGGTCTCTAATCTGCAGGGATAATAAATAGGAAGTTGATAGTCTGGATCAGCCAATTGTATTTTGAAACTAATGTTTAAAATGTCAAATACTGGGTACAGACAAATCTTTGCATCTACATCTACAAAGGTGCTTTTCGATAGGAATTCCGACACGGGTAATAGCGCTCTTAAATTGACATCATGGGTATAGCTTTTCCATGTCCGTTGAAGGACATTTTACGTAATTTTTCAATCGAAAACCCTGAAATTTTTATGAACGAAAATTCTAATTTTTTTAGGATTTTAGGGTCTCCACACCAGTTTGGAACATTAATAACGTAGTAAAAAGAATATGTATAATCCTTTGACTTATAGCTGAGTCACTGAAATAGCAAAATTTTAGGGCAATAGGACAAAACCTCTGATAATATAGGTATAGCTAGGAAAAGTTCAAAAATATTAATAAACTTCCCTTTCAAATTGGGAGAAAGTACAATAATGTATCTGGCGACCCAGATTGTTTTGAAGGCCACGAAACCCGATAAACTAAAAAGGCGTAAATTGATTGAGTTTAGATATTACCAGATGTGGTATTTGCTTCTTTTTGGGCGCTACAGTTCGGAGGGAACCTATGCCTCAACTAACATGCTCCTCTAACTGACAAGATCCTTCGCTAGCCTTTTCCAGTGAGGCACACCCAGTTGGCTGAGCTTCCCTTTCACCTGTGTGTCGTCGTCCTCTGTTTCTTCGTCACTCTGGATTGGGTTCAAAGACTCATTGCCTAGCCTTCTTAGGTGTTGAATTCGTAGACGCTTGGCTATACTCATATCTCTGTATAATCCTTCCTCTCGAAACGGTCAAGGACTTCCTCATCCGCCTTTGATTGGGTCAATGCTTCTGCGCCGTACAGAATTAAGAAGATAAGGGTCTTGTATAGGGTCAACTTGGACATAAAGGAGGTGGCTCTGTTACTCAATGCCTTCTGAACTCAAAAAACAGCGATTGGCAAGAGTGGTCCTGCGTCCTGATTTCGGAACTGAAGTCTTTGCTGCAGGTCACTCTGGAGCCAAGGTAGACGAAGTCCTTAGCTACCTCAGACTTGTATCTAACAACGCCTACTTTCTGGCCAAGACGTCGCTGGGGAGTGTCCTTTTTTGATAACAGCATATACGAGTATTTAGTTTTGCCCTCGTTTACTGCCACACCAATTTTCGTCGCCTCCCTTTCCTTCATCTGCAGTAATGTAAAGATTTGATCGGTGATAGACTTCCCTGGCCTTAAGACATACTGATATAGACCTAGCAGCTTATTTACAAAAGGCAGAGAAGGTTTTGTAGGTGATGTTAAGGATGCTTATTCCTCTGTAGTTGTCGCAGTCAAGACGGTCTTCTTTCTTGTGTATCGGGCAAACGATGCTTAGACTCCATTCCCCGGGCATGCTTTCTTCTGACCATATCTTACAGATGAACTGGTGCATGCTTCTAACCAGGTCATCTCCAGCTACTTTGTAGAGCTCAGCAGACTGCGTCAGCAGCTTTATTTGACTTGAGATGTGGTAAAGTCGCAGATAAAACTAAGTCTTTTGTTCGAAGGAGCAGGAAAGACGCAAAGTAGGTGAAATTATGTTTCTTGAACTGAAGTTAGAGCAATGGCTGTTTGAGTATCCCGTGGCGGCCGATTAATCAAGAAAAATTCAAGTGAAATTGATCCCGTTGCCTAGCAGACCTTATGATAATGTTTGCTTTTTTACTATACAAAACGTGACTACCGGAGTTCAAATCAGCTACAGTGATCTGCCTCTCAGAGAAAAGTTGATACTACGCAAGGTTGAGCATTCAGCTCACCTCTTCGACCAAAACCTCTACCTGGAAAACTGCATTAGAGATTATGAAATAGGGGACAAGTCTTGACGACTTATTTTTATTGAAATGGGAATTCGCGAAATCTGTTTCACGTTTGCCTACCTCCTTGGGATCGAAGCTTTAAATTTTGATGTAGTTTCCTGGGTGGCTGGGAGACTTCTAGTGTGTACGTGATGAGGAAGGTTTTCTCCAGGGATGGATGTCTAGATAGGATTTTTTGAGAGATTCGACTGAGTTCGTTGGTTGGTTGTAGTTCAACAGCAGAACAACTAGAAATAAGATAATCTTTTAATAAGACCTTTGTCCCACTTCTGTTTCTGCTGGGTTTCTCGAACGTTTTCGTTCGACATGACATATTGTGTTGAAAGCCAAAGAACAACTTCGTTTTTAGTGAAATACGGTAAGGTGGCTAAGACTAAAGTCTCTGGTAGGTCACAAAAGGCTACTCATCTCTGATAGAGGTTAAACAGGGTGTTCCTCAGAGTGCAATACTAGGTCCGTTTCTTTTCTGTTTGTTCATTAATTATATGCCATCGGCGTGCAGGGGTCCTTCATACATATGTTCGCTGATGGTGTCCAACTACATCTAGCCAAAGTCATTTCCAACCTTAATGAATTGACCGTCTTATTAACGATGATTTGGAAAGAATCTTTGCCGGTCAGGCAGTTGAACCCAACCAAACTCAACCAAAAAGGGTGTGTAACCTCGCGCTTTATCTCAATATCTCCATAATTAAAACAGAAAAGAGAAACTCCAGTTAAGGATATGTAATAAATAGGGAACTGGCTGGATACAATATTAACATGATCGTCGGTGGCATACATATATGGATGTCTCCGCGAACTGGCTTAATGCTCATACTTGCCATAATTCTGCCTCTTAGACATACTTTACAGACATGTCTACCGACTCAAAAAAGACAAAACCACAGAGACCGGTTCGATAGAGCCCACGAAATTATAATATTCCTGTTACTTTTTGAACACATTTTGTACTTTTTATCCTTTTTTTTTATTTTTATCCTTTTTATTTGTAATTACTGGAGGCCAACTTGTCTCAATAATATCTCTATGGTATTGGGCTTCTCTAGGACGTCAGGTGAAGGGTATAGCATTTTAAAGGTGAAAGATGCTTAGTGTGACCTAAGTTGGGCATTGACAGCGATCTATAATAGATAAGAAATAAAAGTTGATATTCCGAGCTTGTAGTGCTTCGGTATGACGGACACGTTCAGATGCTTTGCAACTTTGATGTTGGTTTTGTTCGTTTATTTTTATAACGAACCCAATCCAAGTTATTTCTTCTACCTTTTGGCTGACATACGACGACAGCTCGAGTTCCTTGGTAGTCCGCCAATTTCTTTTTTTTTTTCCTTGAATTTCTTCGAATTGTCTCAGTTGATTTCTTCATATTTTTTTATTTCTTGCGAACATCTCACTTACTGAACAAGGATCCTACGAAAGTAGTTCATAAACATGCAATGATCTCTTTGTTAGTGGTACTTGAATGCGATGTCTTTGGAAAAGTTCCAAAAACGAATTGTCGCACATGCAACAAGGACATGCTACCGTTCCATCGAACGCTGGAAAAGCGGCAACCACCATGTCATGTTTTTGGAAAATATTGCCATATTGTCACGTCTCCTCTAATAAGGCCAAACACAGCTTCACATACATATATCTTTTCCTGTCCTACGCCTAGGGAAAAACCTATAAATCACTTCGACTACCTTCCCCGACACCTAGGTACCACACATTCAAGCCCTATTACTCACACGTTGTCCGTCCTTTTCACGTTTATTCGATATTATAGACCATCTTGTTAAGTACACCCCCTACGGTAGGGATAATCATTCATCATCTTATATCTACTGCTTACACGGATATCGAATTTCAAGCTAATCCAATTTTCACCACATTTGGCTACAGGAAGGAAATATGCATCATAATGGGCTGGAAGCAGTAAGGATATCATCGAGAACATAATAAAATTTGTTCACGGACGTCTTCTCCTTTTTATCGGGGCAACCTCTCATTATTTTCTCTGATTATTGGCAAAAGGATGGGCAGCCTTACGGCGTCGTTTAGCTCCACATTGTTGAAGGAGAAGAAATCAATTCCCAACACTTTATCCTTTATCTCCTCTTTTTCCCTGTCTTCCATGCCCTTTTTTGCTATTTTTTTTGACAGAAACCTAAATGAGTTTAGTTTCCCATCCTTTCCGTTCTTGACTTTGTGTCCCACTTTTGTTGGACAATTTTATTTTACTACCGGTTACCGAAGAATCGATTTTTCTCCAACTGTTCATCTCGAACGGTTTCAAATGGAAACTCCGGGAGACGATGGGGTTTTGTTCTTTGGGATTGTGTTCCATTCGAGTGGAGGTAGGCTCTTGCATGATGAAGAACGGAGTTTGTGTGCTGTTTTTGTCTTGTGAAGCAATGCGTTTTGTTGTGTAAGAATGCTGTCGCCATAGGAGGATTCGGTCGGATAAACTGGAGGATGTCCAATATGACATTCAAGTTGAAAGAAGATTTTGAAATAGTTTTTAGTCGTCCCTACGTTAGACTAAAGGAGTAGGGAATTGATTGTAGTTTCCGATTCAAATGTGACCATTTGGGCATGTGAACATGGTATGGAGTAAAATGGAACTCATTGTGGACTGGCCGCCTCTGGCGTGTACTGGCGTATTGTCTTCTTAGTCTTTTTTGCCTCTTTTCCATTTTGAGTAAAACCTCATACATAAAATAAGTTGTTTTCGAAGGCACTCATCGATGGAATATCCTATGATGCAGCAGGGCCGGAGAGGTTCAGAAGGTTCTCTTGGGTCTTTTAGGAATTAGGTTTGATGGAAAGTTGTAGTGTTTTTCGGTTAGTTCTGTTTGGATACCATTTGTAGGAATTTGTCTAACGAAAACTCTGTAATTAAATATGCTTATCTAGCTGTTGTGGTTTTCTAGGTGAATCTTCCACACTTGGCGTGGGACGTTTAGAAATGCATACTTCTACAATACCATTATATCTGATGGTCCATAGACTGGCTTTCTTTAAATTAGCTCTTAACATCGTATCGATGCATGCTAAAGTGTTTATGAATACCCTTAATTGATCGGTATCAAGTCACTGCACGGACGGAAAGTATGGAGCGAGAGAGGAAGAGGAGGTATCGATGCACTTTGGTTTTAAATACTTATGGATTGTAATGTGTGGGAAAAATTGGACTGGGAAGGGCATTCCATATTAATGTAGTCTGGCTCTTAAACGAGCCTCTGAATTTAACTGTACATTCGAACAGAGGCTTAAGGGTAAATTGATGAGCATTTCTAACGAGACGAGTATTGCGGTTTAATACTTGCAATTGGCTAGCTCGCTTGAGCATTGTTTGTTTTTTTTTGGATTGTGAAGTAAGTGACTTCGCCGTATCAATGTTTCCTATAAGTTGTATCGCCCACTTTTGAATTCTATCTAACAGGCGCAAAGATATGTTGGGAGAACGAGATCCGATATGAACGTGAACTCAAGCTTAGGCGGATATAAGCCTCATAGATTGAAGCCAAATGAGATGAGGTGAAGTATCTCCTTTCGCAGCGTTCTTGGTTGGAACGTTTTTCGGTTTCACCGACGCGGGGCCATTCATTGATAATCGCCTATTACTCAGAGTTCGCCAAGTGACAGTAGACAGTATTAAATTGGACTCAATTATTTATACCACAGTTAATAATGCTGTCGAGATCGGAACTTAATGTGCTTTACATACCGAAGACCTGGGACTTGAATCTTGGAACGAAGATGAAAGGCTGAGAATACTGTCGTCAGCGAAGGAATGAATTGGATAAGAAGTAGCAGATCGGAAATCATTTATAAACAAGATGGGATCAGCTTGCCAAGAGCTAAGCTACAATTCCAGGTCTTCTGCCTTAAATTTTGCAAATTTATGCAAAGGTTTTCCTGTTTGTCCGTCTGTACGTATATATCATATTAATTGTCTGTCCTTCTGTCCGTACGCATGTCATATATCTAAAAAACTTGCGCGAAGTAAATGTGAATTATAAGGTTTCATATCCTAAAAATAGGTGGTCGGTGAATTGAATTTATTCGTCATTACGGTTCATGTTTTTGATGGGATATATAATAATACTAGATATATTATAATGCATGTTTATAATCAATATTCACTTCCCGCAAGTTTGCATATATATGATATATGCGTAGAGACGGACGGATAAGAAAGCCTTCCCTGCCTCAGCTTTGCAAGGTGAAGATGAGCGCCGGTGACAGAACAGAACCTTGTGGAACACCAGAATATATTTAGTGAATATAAGACTCGAAACCATCCATAACGACTTGAATTGAACGGTCCGAAAGATAATTTCTAGTCCATAGAAGAGATTCATCGATACCATAAGCACGCATTTTCGAGAAAAGAGCCTAGTGATAAACCTTGTGCGATGCTTTAGCAATATCAAGTGCAAGAATCTTGCTTTCATTGAGGTTGTGCAAAGATTTATTCCACTTTTAGGTGAGATCTGGCATCAAATCACAAGTGGACCTGTTGCTACGGAAACAATACTGCCGGTCAAGTTTCCACTATTTAGGATATTTCATAAATGTACGGTAAGTGGGGGGAGGCGAAGAGTCGCCCTTTCTAGGGATAGGCTAAACTAATGTCGTTTTCTACCTACTTATCAAGAGATCGGAGGTATAGGGCAGATGAAAAAGCTTGCGCAGTGACTTTGCCAGCATAGAAGAACAGCTCTTCAGTTAGGGCCAGCGGATTTGTATATGTTGAGATCTTGTAAGTTCTGCTCTGACATCGCGTACATAGCAAAAAATTTGTTGCCAAAGTCAACAGCTTATAAAATCCAAATCACATAATATAAAAAGTCTTTATACCTTCTACGACGTCGCTGATTCGTTAAATGAAAATTGGAATACCAAGACAACTTGTCGTCGAATTTGATCTGTCCTGATGAATTTCGTGCGAGTACATGCATACAATAATTTGTCGTGGCAATAGACAACTCAAAAGGGCCACTATGTGGTGCGGCATCGTTGACCTGTACTTTTTCGAAGATGAGGCGGGAAAGGTTAGAATGAATGCCTTATCCTAAAAAAAAAAAATTTGATGAATTGGGTCTGGACAACCTTTGGATTCAACAGGATGTTTTTTTTTTTTTCTTATAATTCGTGCAGGTTCTAGAATATACGCTCTTATGGTATTTGTCACAAAACCTGAACGGGTTGCAGATGGTTTGTGTCGAAGATGTCTTTTCACTACTCTCCGATGGTGGTTGTCCTAGCTAGGATTTGAGAGATTCGACTGAACTTGCGTTGGTTGTAGTTCTGTGTTATATTGGAAGTGCACACACAGAGTATGAATTTTGAAATGATCTTATGCTGCGATATATATCGTAGGCATAACGTCAGCACTTTTTGATCATCTTTCATTCACAACTGATGTTTTTCCACATTTTTCGGTGGAAGAATTCTTCTTGACTATGGACGGACTTGAACTACAGACCTTCGGCTCAACAGTCGGTGTTGATTACCATTGCACCACGACCACCCCCACTGCCTTCAAAAAATTAATTTACTGCGTAGGTAGCTTAAAGATCCCATTTTATAGGTTAGACGAATAGTTGATTGGCCTCAGAGGTCAAGCGATTTGATACCTTTAGACTTCTTTCTGTTGGGTTATTTGAAGAGTAAGGTATCATCGATAATTTTGACCTGCAATGAAGCCGTGGTGATCAGATGAACGAATGTATGAATATTTGGCATACACCGAACTTCATTAACCAGACCTAGTCCACATTGGTTTCACAAAAAAATTGTTTATTTAACGAAAACTTCCACAGTAACTGTTAGCTCACCCTATACATCGATAAGGAGGCATTATAAATAAGAAGCCTTTAGTTTCAGAGGTGGTTTTCGTCGTTTTAGTTTTAAGATTGAACTTAGAGGAACACCAAAAACAAATCGATGAGCCCATGCCGGAAGTTGATTAAAAAAAAGACTCTAGCATTGTGTATACAAATATGAACGTCCCTTATGGCCTTTATTCCTATATCAACATTCGATCTTTACCGATCACGCATCGTATAATTAGTTCCCCTTGTTTTAGTTTTTACATAAACAGTAACGAAACAAACAAAAAAACTGCAACCTTCATCATCAGCGTTCATGCTATATCTGAAAAAGTCTGGTCTATATACACATGTGTTATCAAATATTTTCTCCAGTTTATTGTTTCACGAGTACAATAGTCGAGACAAGGAAACACAAAATAATTATTGAAAAGGAGAATTAAAAACGGCATTTGATTCTTATTGGTAGTAAGATTTTAGGCCTCGCAAACCAAAAAAAAAACCTTTTTAAGCTATCTGAAACTGCATCAAATGCTATTGATTTGATATCCTAAATACCTGACTTTGCCGACACATTGAATAACGCGGGATTACCCGAGGAGTTAATCATCCACCATGATGAAATCATTCCTGTGTTCTTAAAACAACCTCAGTTTGTTAGAATATGGCGAACGCTGGATATTAATGGGATCCTTATTTATATGGGCTACACAATCTTCTAATAAACCATCAGACTGGCATAGATAGATAAGCACAGTGACCGCGTATATGTGGACTTTACAATTCATAACTGAGTCTGGAAGATCATTTATGAACGTAGCAATAGTAGGGGGTCCAATAGAGATCCTTGCGGTAACCCCAGTTAACAGAAATAGGACGTGATATTCCTTGGTTCATTTTAACTAAGTGGGCGCGATTACGTAGATATTGTGAAGTGTAATTGATACAGTATTGAAGCAAAATTATTTTTTAATGTAAACAGCGAAATTTAATGATGCTTTGGTCTGGAAGAACCATAATCATAATTTTGTTTGAGTCTATAGTTATTTTGATAGCAGATTCCCTGCTATGTTTGTGACGAAATTCCGATTGTAGTTGGATGGGTTATTAGCTGCGTCTAAATACCTTTGTACAGGTGGCGCAAAATTAATCATCCAATTTTGTTTTTGAATTACTTTTTTAATTAATAAAAACAAAGTGATTTTGAGTGATGGAAATCTTTATCCCCTTTCTTTTGTACCCGTTTTATTGCATTTTCCATGTCTTTCCGCAAGATTTCCGTTGATAACTGTTCGCAGTCCTGTCGAATATTCTCCTTAAGGGATACGATTGTCTGTTGGCTTGTTGGCATAAATCCGTGACTTCAAGTAGCCGGTAAGAAGTCATTTATCATAGCTCTAAAGCGTTCGCCAGTAAAAGTGACTATATTGCCCATGACGTCCTCAAAAAAAATACGGCCCAATCACTTCTCCCGCGTGAATACCGCACCACACAGTGGCTTTGAGTGGCTGTAATGGCTCTTCGTGTATCACACACGGATTATCAGTGCGGAGATTTTGCTTATTGACGTAACCATTTGAAAGGAAATGCGCCTCATGCGTTGCTCATGATGATTTTCGACACAAAATCGTCTTCTTTGTTGTTGAGATTAGGGAAGGCTTGACGGTAATTCACACGCAACAGACGGTCAGCAGGCATTAACTGATGCACTGCTTGCACTTTGTACGGGAATATGTCTAAGTCTTTCACTAAAGTTCGCTGTAGGGACGGTCTGGTGATGTCCAATTGCGTCGTCTGGTTGATGTTTCTTCGTTTTCAGCGACATCAGCAACCACAGCCGCGATATTCTCGGCCTAACGACAAGTTCCGTGGCGGCCATGCCCTGCATTGTCCCCTGTGGTTTCAGTCTCTTCGAATCGAGTAGCTAAGTGCTGGAATGTTTGTCCAGTTAGCGCGACACGATTAGGAAATCGACGTCGAAATTTCCGCTTCCCTAACACCACTGACTGACACTATTGGTCAAAAGAATCGACACAATTATTCCACGTTCATGGGTATTATAGAGCTCCATTACTTGTCTGTTTGTATACTGCAGTTGCTTAGTTCATAATGTCAAATATGATTGATGTACGATGCCATTTGCAAAGATTATACCATCTTCCGATAGGGTGATTCATTTTGAGCTACATTGTACGAGGGTGGTCCGATAAGTGCTTAGCCTCACCGTCAGATGGCGCCAGTATCGCAAGAGCTTACTTACTATCGTGTAGTACATTCTAGTAGACGGCTACTGTCGAAATTTCAGCCGGATCGGACTCGTAGTTTTGTTTTGACCGCGTGTGGAAGCGGGAGTGTCCGCTGATTTTAGAAAAATGGAAAAAGATCAATATCGGTCGGTGATTCGATACTTGTTTTTGGAAGGGAAATCGCGCAGCGAACTCAAAGAGCGTTTGGATGCTGTGTACGGTGACTCTTCTCCTTCGATGGCGACCATCAAAAATTGGTTTAACGAATTTCAACGTAATCGCACGTCGGTTTTTGATGAGCCACGTCCAGGTGCCCCGAAAACGGCTACCACGGAGGATAACGACAAAAATCTCGTATTGGCAGACCGCAGATTGAAGGTGCGCGAGATAGCTGTGACAGTAGGCATTTCAAAAGATCGAATGGTTCATATCCTGCATGAAATTTTGGGCATGAGAAAGATGTCGGCGTGATGGGTGCCGCGTTTGCTAACTCCGGACAACAAGCGCAACAGTGAGACCACTTCAGAGCAGTGTTTGACGCTGTTCAAACGCAATCCGAAGGAGTTTCTGCGTCGTTTCGTGACAGTCGACAGAACATGAATTCACAGTGGACTTCACCCGGCGAACGTGCTCCAAAGAAGGCGAAGACTGTCCCATCGGCCGGAAAAGTGATGGGCAAAACGGTCACAGGGCTGTACTATTTGGGCCGATTCGACGCCGAAGTGAAGAAAAAACGGCCCCACTTAGCGAAGAAAAAAGTGCTCTTCCACCATGATAACGCACCGGCTCACATCTCCGCCCTCGCCACGGCCAAATTGGTCGAATCGGGCTACGAACTGCTGCCCCATCCACCGTATTCTCCAGATTTGGCCCCGTGCGACTTCTTTTTGTTTCCTAACTTGAAAAAGTCACTCGCCGGGCAGAAATTTCAGTCGAATGAGGAGGTCATCGCCGCCACGGAGGCCTACTTTGCAGACCTCGAGAAAACGTATTTTCCAGACGGGTTAAAGAAGTTGGAGCATCGCTGGGTCAAGTATATCGAGCTAAAAGGAGACTATATTGAAAAATAAATCGCCATTTCTCCAAAATTTTTGTTTTTCTTTTGTAGGCTAAGTACTTATCGGACCATCCTCGTATTTGTGTAAACCTACCCTATGATTTTTTTTTGTACTGTTGTGCTATAATAACGTACTACATAACAGACAATGTACATATATAATACTCGATGGTCCTCGTCATCAGTAGAAAAGAACAGAACTGGTTAAGACAAATCTAATGAACCCAAGCTTGATGGGTTTACTAATAGGCCATGATTTCGTCTCCTACCTTCGAGTTCCATCTTTAGAATAGCTCAGTGGCAACAGCATACATACATGGGTGTTTCAAATGTTAGGTCACAGATATGTTTGAAAGTAATGTAAATACCCATTATGCGTCTAGGATCCCTACCGCAGCTAACAAAAACAGCTGACGGCCTTGAAACGCCTGAGCAGATCTTCATAAATTGTAGCTAAGAACCATCTCGATCACGTTAGCTTTCAAACAAAAAAAAATTGCAACAAAATCGGTCCACTCGTTCAGGAGCTACAATGCCACAGACAGACACACAGACACGTCGGTGGTAAGTAAAGATTTGCAAAATGTAGTATTGGAGAGAGCCGTAGCGCAGTTGGTAGTGTGTCGGCCTCTGACGCCCGATGAGGGCATTCGGATCTCGATAACACCAACGCCATCGACTGTCTATTTCGCGGCTTCTCTCCTCGGAGGGCTACTGGAAAAATCCCACGATGTACACTTGCCTAGAAAAAGCTTCTCGACTCTCGCCGGGTAAGTCCCTTTCACGTCTTTGGAAAAAAAATCGCACACAACATAAGTGAATGAGAGTTAATATTATATAATACATATATGGCATCATGAACATAAATTGACTGGAAACATTTGAAATTAAAGGCTTCATTTAAATCCTCTAAGCTTGTCGGTAGTGTAGTTGGGGTTGTAGGGAGGCGCCAAAAAGAAACTCATTGTATATTATTTGAGCTGAACATTTTGCTGTTATAGCAGTCATTTCGAGGTTTTTTTTCAAGATATATCTCCGTTTGTAGAACCCTATCATTAGTTGGGAAACTATTGAAGCTGTTTTGTAATCTCCTCAAAACGGCTTTCAAATTTGTTTCAAAGTGCCGTGGCTGAGGACTCAGCGCGAAGCAAGATGCCGCTATCAGCTTTCTTTATTGTTCGTTAGACATTTAGTTTGAATATACATATATGTATATGTATGTACTCACAAATTTGAATTATTTTTGTATGGTTTGGCAGATAACCCAAACTTTGAGATCTTTTCTTAGTAACAATTAAGGCTTTCAAGTTATTAGTCAATAGATACAACATTAAGCTAAAACTTTTACAACTTTCTTCGACCGACTAAACTCTAAGACTTTCCATGTTAATTAATAAATAAATCCATAAAAGTGAGCAATACGAAAATCGACTTTGATCAAATGAACGCCGTCGAATTGAATTGTTTGTTCTTCTATCGTGAATAACCACATCCATTAGATGGCTTAGTAAAGCAAATTATGATTAGTTTCTCATCCAACTGTCATTTAATTCCATTATATACAAGGAAATGTACTTTTCAATTAAAACTATTATTTAATTCAAATAGTTAGTTTAAACACTCTAAAATACCACTTTACTCACCTAACCACCGTCGACCTGTCAACCACATAACTACACCACAACCCCACCTCGGACACCCACCATTGCCTGTATCCAAGACACTGCAACTATTGTGATGCCATCCAATGCTACTTCGAAACGACAATTTTGCCTGTTTTAATTGAAAACCTAATTAAATAGATGAAATGGTGGAGAGAAATTAAATAAGGCAATGAAGACCGCGTCTGATTTCAAATGGGGTGGCATGTGATTGCACTTACCCATAGGTGGGTTAATTGAATAGACTAGACAACGATGACTAATCGGACTAATCTAAGCTTGGACTCGCTGAGCATCAAATGACTCGATTCAAGAGGACGTCAGGTCCTTCAGTCGTAAGGCTTCCTTCGATTGCGATTTCCTTTCAGTGGTTACGTGCTTAAACCTTACTATCGCAGTGTGACTAATCGGAAACCAGCTAGTATACCGTAGATATACGAGTACCATGGCCTTATCGCGGACACGGAATTAGCTTGTAATTGGAATTAAAGTCAGGCAAAAAAGGAAACGCAGATAATGTGTCAGTTTGTACAAAAGCTTGCTCTGGTGTGCGGAATGATAAATTCCCGGGAGTATGGGTACCATGGGCTGGGTAAATAAACAACCAGGAGGCACTTTTGTCCTTTTCGAAATTGTTTTGCTCCGCTTATTTGGCTTGTGATGGCGTTGTTGGTGGCAAAGAGGTGGTGATGGTGGTGGTACTGACGTTGAATTCGTTGCGGAGAGTTGCGCATAAAGGACACTCAGCATCGAATTGGATTTTATATTCTGCAGTGCGGTTGCATATTTCTTTCGCCAGACACGAAGGAGACGACTTGGCGCTATCTATTGCGGGGCAAATACGATAACATTTCTGTGTTTACATTGCTCGTAAAGAAAACAAGCGTTTTTATTATTTAATGGAGTTACTGAAGAAGTTATTCGATATAATGAGGCTATTCAACAAGGACACTTAAATTTTTTTTTTTTTGCACTAATTCTTGACCTAGATCTCTCTTAGAAATGCCTTCACTCGATGAAAGATCTTTCCTGCTCCGGGTCTCTAATTAAAACGTGCCTTCAGTCGTGTGCATGGAAACCACATAAACCTTTGCTCGGCTCTGATTCATGGAACAATTTATTTTCTAGCTTTGTTTATTTGCTTGGAAGAGCATTCAGCGAAATTAAAATGTTCCACCTCTTTTAAGTGAGCCCACTTAACGTATATATTTCTCCCCGCCTAGTGTTTGGTTTTTTGAATGAACATTCTGCCTTTTAATAGATCATCCGTCGTTAGCACTTCATTTCGCACTCATTCGCATCCATTTCCTCGCTTGCCGCCGTAGTAAATAAATTTTCGCCAAATTTCCTTTTCATAATTAGAATTTCTTTAGCGAACACTTTGCCTAGTGCTTGGTTCTGTTTATGTCTGTTTCTTTCGTGCTTCGCTCGCGCTTCTGCGGAAGGATGAGAGTTGGAGGGGATTGACTCGATTTCAATTAAAGCATAATCATCAAGTCATTTGTCGGGCGGTGGAAAAATCCTGTAATTGCACGGTGGAATCGCGGCGGAAATGGAAATTTGGCAAATTCTGAATTCGGCAGTTTCGCCAGAATGATTTGACGGACTAGATGGAGGTGAAGTACTCGTAGTTGAGGCAGTCAATCAAGAAGGAAATGGTTTCATGGATATGACGATATCAAATATTGAATTGCCGACGAGAAATAATCGAGTTGTTCGTTGGGTTTTGTTAAAAAGGTGGACTGGCCACCTTCGAGAGATCCCGGGCGGACGGTAAGGGTACAAAGTGGCAATTGTTGAGCACGTGGAGTATTTTTTCCATTTGAACTGAGTGTGATTGCTACTTGAATGAAGGGCTCTTGATTATATTGTAAAGTTAAGGTCAGACGGAATTGGATCGATACACCCAATGAAGGGCTGTTTAGAATGTATGTAAGTGGTTAGGAAAAGGTGATTGCTTCAATGTAATTTCCATTTACTAAGCTGCACGGAAGGTAAAGGGAAAAGTGTTTTCGATGCTGTGGTATTGCTTGTCCTGTTGGACGTCATAAGTGGATGAAGTTACTTACATATGTCATATTGAGAATTAGATACTGTTTTCGTTATTCTTCAACCAATGTAGCTTTGAGACGAGGGACCCTGTAGTGGATCGGATCCATTGAAGCACGTTGTGCAAAGGAATCAGAATGGGATAGTCGGCATGTGGGTTAGGGTGGAAATGGGAAACATTTTCTCCACGTTTCAAGGCTTCTAGAACTCGAAACCATCGTCATGAGAGAATTTGCGTTTTTTTTTTCGCTTCGCATATCTTAAGACTAAATAAACTAAATTTGTTTTTCATAACAAAAAAAAAAGGACGTGGTTAGTTTGGTTGGACCAATCGTAGCCATGAATCTAGTTTTCTGGTTTGAAATAACTTAGGGTCATATGGATTATAGCGAATATAAGTAGCTACCACGAGAGAACATAATTAGATGATATTCTAAGTGAAGGTGATAGGATAAATATCCGCGTGTGTCCTACATTTCTCTCACTGAAGGTATGGCATGGCAAATTAATGTTGTCCTATACGCTACTACGCTAGATGTAGTATTGCCACGGACTGTTTCGCCTGCTTTTTCTTTGTAAAGAAAATTATAAAAAAGAAAACACAGAAAAGTTGTAAAAGTGTATGAATATGTGAGTTGATACATCACTAACTCTTGCCATTTACTTTTTAAGATTATATTGTGGCGTTCACGAGTACGTTTTAAGTGGTTCATATGGAGAGTCCAATTCATTTGATTCAGCTTGTTCGAGCTAATAACACGTTTGAAGTTGTCTTCCAAGGCTGCAATTGGCTTATCGGCAAAGACAAGTGATTTGACGAATCCCCATAAAAAAACGTTTAAAGACCTCAAAACGCACGACCTAGCCGGTCAATTCACCGATCCAAAACGAGAGATAATTTGCTCGATTCGCATACTGTGCGGCATGTAGCGCCGTCTTGCTGGAACGACATGTCGACCAGGTTCAGCTCGTGTATTTTGGGCGCCATTGACGGTAACGTTGTTCTCACTGAGGTTGTTTATACGGCAGCTTTGCTTATTGAAATACCCATTAAACCAGGTATGAGCTAGGAACGTCACTGAAGACAAATTTTCCATGAAAAAACGGATCCTTCTCCAGCTTTTCTAAGGCAACTTACTCACAGAAAATTTGACACTGTGGCAGGTTGTTCGGCTTGAGTTCTTGTATAAGCCATATTATCTAAGGTCTTAGACCAAGATGCTTGCGTAACATCTTTGACATGGTCGGGTAACACAATCCTAATTGCTGCGCATGGCGACGAAGGGACAAATAATGGTCTTCATTAACACTGGAATTGTCATAAAGCACGACTTTTGATAATATAGTTTAATTATTTCTAGGCGCTCTTTGCATATAAGTCTTTCCGTGATGAAATGGCAACTCTAACTGAGAATGTTTCACCTTGACGTATGCAACGAATCACGCATAAGCTGTCAAAAACAGAGAACTGAAAAATCAAACAGCAATAAAATCACCATTTATAAAAATTTATTTATTTTTTTGCTACAAAACCTTACAATTCTTCACAGTATATGAGTTAACTGTCGACACAGTCTGGCAATTGTCTTTTTTTTTTTACTGGAAGGCTCTCTGTTGGTTGATTCCCGTTGTCCATGGAGGATTCCACTTTTACAATAGAAAATAGTCTGCTGGGGCAAAGTCTGTATCTGATGATTAGGTACAAAAAAATTTAAAATGTTACGTATACGGCCCATAGTGCTAATGGTCGAAGGCACTTCTCGGCTTCCAAAGCCACTTTCAATTTGATCGTAATGCAATTTCCAATTTCCGATGATAGCTGTAATCACGAGGTCTGTCTCTTACGTACAAATTCGTAGTGGGCCACAATGCAGTCAAATTTTGAGTTTGCCCTAAGTCACTCGATAGAATTACACTAAAAACTCAATCTATTGTGGCCTAAACGAACGCTTGCAGGCGACTGGTGCTTGGAGCGGTTTGAAAGTCAGAAGGTCAAGTAATAGTTGACACTGAGCGGCAGCCTCTTGTATTATGTTTCGACTTTTTGAGAAAAAAAAGACTCAGCACAACATTTTTGAAAAATGATTTCTAAAATTTGAACACACACCTCTCACGGCAAGGTTTATAAAGCGCTCTCCAAAGACAACCACGACACACTTGGTCTACTTAGAGACCTGGATGGTAATCTGACGCATAAATTAACAGATATCCTAGAGCTACTTCTAAGGACTTACTCTCCCGGGTGTATTGTAAAAACCAACACTACAAACTACTGCAAGCAAATGTCATGTTCAACAAAACTAGAAATCCCGACGTAAGCCAATACATAACGTATGGAAATTTGACTGGGCTATTAACAGCTTCAAACAATTCAAAGCCCTTATACCGGATAATATTTTCCCTGCACTTCTAATACATTCCCCCAACAAGCTAAAGGCTATTCTGGTTAAAATAATCCGAACAAGCCTTATAACCAAATGGATAGTTCCAAGCCTGGAATCAACATCAACTAATAGGTTTAAGGAAACAGTCTACTCCACTACATAGTTGTTGACCATTTTTGTAGTCGATTTGGAGACCCAGGGAATAAAAGTAGTCGCGTACACGGAAGATACGGGGTGGTCCGATAAGTACTTAGCCTACAAAAGAAAAACAACAAAATTGGAGAAATGGCGATTTATTTTTCAATATAGTCTCCTTTTAGCTCGATACACTTGACCCAGCGATGCTCCAACTTCTTTAACCCGTCTGGAAAATACGTTTTCTCGAGGTCTGCAAAGTAGGCCTCCGTGGCGGCGATGACCTACTCATTCGACTGAAATTTCTGCCCGGCGAGTGACTTTTTCAAGTTTGGAAACAAAAAGAATTCGCACGGGGCCAAATCTGGAAAATACGGTGAATGGCGCAGCAGTTCGTAGCCCATATCGACCAATTTGGCCGTGGCGAAGGCGGAGTTGTGAGCCGGTGCGTTATCATGGTGGAAGAGCACTTTTTTCTTTGCAAAGTGGGGCCGTTTTTTCTTCAATTCGGCGTCGAATCGGTCCAATAATCTCCTTCTTCAGGTAGTCGATGTGGATCACACCTTGTGAATCCCAGAAAACGGTGGCCATCACCTTTCCGGCCGATGGGATTTCGCCTTCTTCGGAGCACGTTCGCCAGGTGGAGTCCACTGTTTCGACTGTTCCTTGGTCTCTGGTGTGTACCAGTGGATCCATGTTTTGTCGACTGTCACGAAACGACGCAGAAACTCCTTCGGATTGCGTTTAAACAGCGTTAAACACTGCAACATGGTCGCCATCGAAGGAGAAGAGTCACCGTACACAGCATCCAAACGCTCTTTGATTTCGCTGCGCGATTTCCCTTCCAAAAACAAGAATCGAATCACCGACCGATATTGCTCTTTTTCCATTTTTCTAAAATACGCGGATACTGCCGCTTCCACACGCGGTCAAAACAAAACTACGAGTCCGATCCGGCTGAAATTTCGACAGTAGCCGTCTACTAGAATGTACTACACGATAGTAAGTTGCGCCATCTGGCGGTGAGACTAAATACTAAATTATCGGACCACCCTCGTACAATAGATCGTTATGGTCGCAGTACTAGTGTCTTCAGGTGGCACAGTCCGAGTTCTTCAATTCAATGTAAAGGCCAAGCTCTCTGTTTTTTCGATCTTAGCATCGTATTGTTATTATTATGAAAAGAAATCCCCAGGACTTGTGGTGAATAATTAAAAGCTTTAGCAAACCTTTTGTTTTGGAAATATTTATCGAAGGCAACACAAATTTTGTCTCAAACCTGGTTCTGTGTGGCTTTTTTGGCTCCCAAAAGTAAAGAGATCTTTAAAGGGTTGTAATTTCGAGGTTACAAGCGCATCATTGAGAATTCTCTAAGCTGTACTAAAGATCGTTCCCAAATCGCTTTGGTGATTGGTGCAAGCGCTGACATAGATGTCAATTCCCAATATTTTTCGAACATACCTCATACTTATAGAACTTAATGTGTCGCGTTGTTAAATTTGTTTTGTAGTCTAAATGTTGAGGTTTTCGGAGTGTTGTGATTTCATTATGTGAACTTTGGATTCACTGTGGTTGAGTGTGCTGCAGATTGTGTTCTCCATTTCCGAGGAAGTTGACGATGAACCCCTAAATTGAGAGCAGCTTATTGGAAGAGATATTAATTTTAGTAGGGGTGTTCTAAGCTGGTCTATATTTGAAAGGTCCTCTTTCATTGAATGAGTGGTTTTTGTTGTGTTATGTTTACCCTCAATCACCTCTTTTGTAATCCGATTAGGCCGGTGACACGGCCCATTCGAGAGGATACCCAATAAGTATGGGAATGAGTAACATCATGAATTCGGAGAATTTTCATCGGATTTCACATATTAATCAATTCGAAAGAGAAATATAAGAGACTATGCCTTTCCTTTCTATACAAAAGACGGTCTAAATACCTGAGTATAAGAAATAAGCTTGAACGAAGTATCGATTTCCATCCGATGAAGGGTTGA
The DNA here is from genome assembly GCA_958301585.1 of Merodon equestris. NCBI lineage: Eukaryota > Metazoa > Arthropoda > Insecta > Diptera > Syrphidae > Merodon > Merodon equestris. The sequence continues at coordinate 107,510,038 of OY284414.1, forward strand.
AAAACATATTAATATCCCCGTAAACAAAATTGAAGGGCATACATAGGTAGGTACTAATAAATTCATCTCATCACCAGTGGCCGCCCTTCATTCGGGCTATATGGAAGACCCAAATCATTGACAGCCTGCCACTCGCCGTGTTCAAATATTGCCGTCCCAAATATTTTATGATGATTATGAAGACAAAACAAAAATGAAAACAATAAAAAAGGACGAAGGAGAGCTGAATAAACACGAATAGGGACAACGACTTCAATTTGTTTAGATAAAAAAGAGAATAATGGCAAAGCAAATTGTTGCCCTTTCATCGTTCTCCCTTGGGAATCATCTTTTTTTCATTGTCGGGGAGGGCGACTGGAGCGACGAAGAAATTGTCAAAGCACTTACACGGACGGCTGAGCAAGTAAAGCAACGAAAACCATATGGCAAGGCCTTTTCAAATGGAACAGCACAGACACGGTCATATCCACCGGCGAGTAATGAATACTCGCTTGAATTAAACATTCCTCTAATTGCTTTCTTCCTCTTATTTCTTGTCTATGACAGAAGGAGTCCAAACGAAACTAACTTCTTCGGATTATGCGTATCAAAACGAATGGCAAAAGCAAATCCCTAAGGACCGCATATAAATCAGAAGCTTCGCCACAGTTAACTTGTCTTATGAGATAACACAATTTCTGTGTAACACCCTGTGGTTCCAACTGACGTTGTATACATTTGAATATGCTAGCAGGCTGGTTTCTCATGCCGAAAAAAATGTTGAAGAAGGCGAAGGAAAAATCATTTCTCATGCTTCCTTCCAATGGGACGATGGGGTGGATATATATGGTACATACTCATCCACCTTTGCCTTCTACATTGTTCTCGTTTATTCATAAATATTTCAACGAATTGTCAGAAGCACGGAAGGCACACGCCTAGTTATGCAGCATTTTACTATATCAAAGGACGAGTCCTCTTAGTATGTATGGTGTACTACGGCCAGGTAAATAACATCTACATACTAGGGACGAATCTCATTTGAAGACTTATTTTAATACGATATTCAGATAGTGTACGACGTTTCCGGTTGAAAGTTGAATTGTGATTTAATCCTTCTGTCATTTGCCTAGGAGAGTGCCAATGGTTGGGGTCCATGTATTGTATAGTAAGGCCCATTCAAAATCTTCGTTTCTTTTATTTTTACTTTAAAAACTAAAAAAAAACACGTTTTTTAATCTTCTTAAACTGTGAAAAAGAAATGGACAAGAATAAGGATCAACCATATCCAGTAATTAGAACGCCTTTCTAATGTTACGAAAGAATATCCTCTACAACTCGCTTGCGAGACTTACCGTCATTAAATTAACTTTTCTTTCCTTTTCATGTTTCCTTTTTCCTGTATTTTTCCTTCGTCCTATCGTGCAACGAAGTAGGTTTGGGTTTAATGACGGGCAAATCATCACTAACTCAACGCCTTTAAACCGGAAACCGACCATTTAGAGCACACAAGTCATTTTTGTTTTTCTTTAGTGGGTCGGACTATGAAGTCCTGTTTTGCATTTTATAATCTAATTTCCTCAGTTCACGCGGTCATGGATCACGACTCAAAGCTGGTTGCCTTTAATTCATAGCACGATAGTGTTAATTGTAATTTCATTCATGCCTTTCCTGCCGTTGGATGTATGAATGCTTTTCACGGTGATAAAAAGGTGGCGTATTTTTCACTGTAAGCAATTCATTTTTTTTTTGTTTTATTTTGGTTTCCTTAATAAGTCTCGAGCTGAATTGAATAAAATTTGCTCCAAGGTGAGGTCTTACGATATGATGTTGGGAAATTTATGCGACCTGACCCCTATAAATTGGTTTTAATGAAAACAAACAAAAAATGTAAGGATAACGAGGGTGATGCTAAGGTAGACTTTTGTGTTTGAGCTGGATCTTATTAAAACTGGAATGAGACTGGATAGAATGAAAATTTTAAATTTTGATAGGCATTTTCACAGATTTTGTCATATCATCCCCTATAATAGATTCGGTTTGGAAATAGAAGAGAATGTCCTTACCCCGAATAAAGGATTATGAGTCCTAAAGCGAAAGCACAGCACTTGTAAGTCCGTAAAGCGATTATAAAGGGTTTTTCAATAAGGGCGGGTAGATGTTGAAATGGAATAAAACAAGCTGCGTGTGAGGTATTAACAAAATTCTTTTCTTATTCGAAGGGCTCATGTATGCCATTATGTACGGAATATGATATCGTTCAAATGCCCTCCTCGTCTTCCTACAATAGCACGGATCCGAGTTGTCCAATTTTCAATGACTCTTCCGCAAAGACCCGGCTGAATTTGAGCGATGCCTCTGTTATATTCAGCTTAAAAGCATTTGTCGATTGTGATTTATCCGCATAGATCAGCGACTTCAGATAACCCCACAAGAAAAAGTCCAGTGGGGTCAAATCGCACGATCTTGTGGTGGCCATTTCACGTCACCTCTGCGAGAGATAACCTTATCGTCAAATTGTTCATGCAGAATGGTAGTTGTGGCGTCCGCTGTGTGGGACGTAACAACGTCCTGCTGGAACCACATGTGCTCTAGGTCCATATGGTTCAAATTGGGCCATAAGAAATTGGTTATCATCGTTCTGTTGCGCTCGCCATTGAAGGTGACCGAAAAGGTACCAAACGGTAGCTTTTTGAAGATGCATTAGCACCTGGGCTGATGTCTTCCATATACAGGAATTATACTGGTTAACACAGCCCTTCACCAAAAAATGTGCCTCGTCGCTGTCCAATGATTTTTCGGGGTACACTTCCAAACTTTCCGAACCCCAGTCACCGAACAAACGACGTTGTCTATGGTCATGAACTTTGGGACAGTTGAATATGGTATGGGTGTAGGCTCAAGTCCCGGTGTAAAATTCACCAAGTTGAAGCGACAGCCTCGGGTTTTGCTGTAGACTTTCACGGACCGCGGCGATGTTCTCGGCCGACCTTGCGTTCCTTTTATGTACGAATGTTGGCTGATTGACCACCGAACTGGTTGTCTCAAATGTGGCCACCAAACGTTAAAGAGTCGACTGTGAAGAGTCCTCACGTATACCGTAAAATGGGCGAAACACGCGCAACGTTCGCACTAACGAACACTCATTTTGATAATAAAATTTTACCATTTGGACGTGTTATTCAATTATGTTACTTGCCATGCTGATTTGGCACCAGTAACTGAATAACAATCATCAGATTTGACAGCTGTCAACAAAACAACATGGCCGCCGAAATCTACCCACGCCAATTGAAAAACCCTTTATGTTGACGAATGAAGTTTGCCTAAAAGTTGTTATTTTATTAACCATCCTACGAACTCATTGAGTTTTAAGTGCTTCAGTTCGAAATGAGCCATATCAGTCGATTCCCCGCCGTTCATAGGAATTGGGAATTTCTCAGTTCACATTGTGACGAATCTTACAGCCAAGATTAGAATAACTTAAGAACTGAAATCTCTGAAACGTCGAGAATTCTCCAACTGGGCTCTGCAAAAGTTTGAAGACACTCCCGAATTTCACTGAAAAATCATAGTCAGCAATGAAGCGAATATTTGGCTTAACAGCTTCGTCAAAAAGCAAAATATGTATGTATTATTGAACGGCAGCCACATGGTCTTCAAGAGACCGGTTGCATCCAAAATAGTGACGAGTTCCTGTGGATTCCATGCCAGAGGCGTAATTGAACCATATTTTTTCGATAATGAAAATGATCGTCATGTTACGGTCAGTGGAGTTCGCTCCCGTGCCATGTTGGAGGCCCATTGATAGCTGGTAAGACCGTCGAATTATTGTAAAAAATTATTCGTTCAACGTGTAATCTCGAGAAATGGTCTAGCCGAATGATCACCTCGCTTTCTTTTTACATAACCCCCGTAACGCCACAATGTCCGAGGAGCTCAAGAACATTATCGGCCGGTATGTGTGGAAAAATTGTATGGGAAATTGGCCCTAAAAGATCAATCGCGTGGTTGAGGTGCCTACATGAATTCTAACTATGTCTTTTAATCAATTACAAAAATGTTATATTCTTAGTGAAAAAACTCGCTACAATCCATGGGATTAAAAAAATCCTCTTATTTTTTGACCACAGCAATGTAAACTTCTTACACCGACTAGACTAGCTTATCTCAATATCAGAAAAATTAAGCAATTGCTTGAAAAGTCTTATTTTAATATTTTAAAATTACTCGTGAAACTTTATGGCTCCTTTATCCTTTATTTATTCTCTGTGTGTGCTTTTCCAATATAACACCTTAATGACATGGAAATAAAAAAAGTTACTGTGAACTACTATCAACGCGACAGACTGAGACGAATCTCTCGAATCCTATCTAGGACAACCACCCCCGGAGAGTAGTGAACCAACATCGTCGACTCAAACCATCTGCACCCCGTCCAGGGGGTGAACCTGCGCGAATCCTATAAACAAAAAAGTTTATTCGTATAGATAACAAACATGACCTTCTGCGATGGCAATCCTCGTTCGCAGTGTGCACATAGACAACTCATTTTAAGCGCTGACATGAGTTTCGAAGTAGAAAAGTTGTCAAATGGCATGGAATTTCCAGAACTACAAAAAAAACAAAAAAACTCTCGCTAGAATGGTTTTACATTTTCAAGGAAACTTACCAAGAGCGTGTGACAGGCTATTTCAATTTAATCAAGTTTAATTTTTCTGCATGTCAAATCACTATTTCAATTTTAATAAAACTTTTGAGCCAACATACAATACATAAAACCTAATTAAAACGTCCTTAAATCTCATGCTGCTTAAAAAGTATTTAAATGGCTTATCGTGACGATTTTATTATTCCTCAATGGCTGGATTCGGTTAATCTCTCATTTGGCCAAGTGCTGATTCAACTTATTTAACCAAGCGTAATGACAATCCGCCCCTATTCGAGTAATGACTCTTGGGTGCGTTCAGTTTACCTAAAGCGATGAACACATGCTGGACTTTACGAGCATCACTCACGTTTGTACGACACTTAATTATTCTACAATGGAACGCAACTGATTTATGTGACATGCATAAAAGTCCCGCGAGACTTGATGACGTTATCAGGATGGCGATTTCAGCTATCATTTGCTATAAAGAAATTTAAGCTCAAATTAAAGTTTGCATATAAAGATCGCAAAAATCCCTCACCCGAAGGCAAAACCTCATGGCTCTTGGAAATAGAGCACCGCAAAAAACTAAGAAAATAAAAGGAAACCATATTTTCGGAATGCAAATTCCCCGAAATTATATGCGTCCTGTTATACAGTCGCCCTCCGGCGGGGCATACCAACACGGATGTGGACGTGGGCGCGTTTGATGTGGCTCCAAACCGGCATTCTACAGGTTTTTCCTCTTTTTGTTTGTTCCACATTGTTTTCCATTTTTGTTTCGTCTTTTCGGATTTTCGAGTAATTAATCCGTCTATTAAAGTTGAATTTTTCATGTCAACCCGAGGCGAAAACTTTGCTTTTCTTTATCTATCCTTTTTCCTTCTACTAAACCCTTTTGATGTATTGCTTCCTTTTCGTGACAATACCACATTATGAACGGTTGCTGGTCGTTGGTTTATACGTTGCCTGCTTTTTCGTCTCCCTGAGACTGTCAACAAGGGCTAAAAACGGCATGAGACAATAACCTGTTGTCTAAAACTCAATTAAAAAAATGTTAATTAGCGAACACATCTGTTGTCCATGACGTTTCTAATAAAAAAATGATGGACGTCAAAACTTCTACTTCCCATGGGGGATGTTCATAGAGTTTGAACAGCTTTAAAAGGAACGAAAAAAAAAATAAATATCGATGAGGGTTAATCGAGGGTTCCGTTATGAAGATGAAATGTTTTGGTTAAATGATTTATTCGAACCGTTGTCATGTCTTGCCACGTTGCGGTGTTGTTCGGAAAATTGCTTTGAAGCCTTTTGCTATCATCTGACGTTGCCTCAGAACCAACCGCGAAAGAGCAAATTATCCCGAAGGGTTTGCGGACTTTTTGTTATTCAACCCTCGATGGTTGAGATTTTGTCACATTTCATCGTTAAATTGAAATTGCTTAGAGGCATGAATGAGATATTCCCCGAGCAAGCACCACACAATACTGGGAACCTAAATTGATGTCATGAATGAAAGACTAGTTTATAGCAATCGATTGGATATATGTATGCTTGTCAATGCTGGGGTGGTGAAATAAGATTTTCATGTTTCGTAGTAATGAAAAGTGAACGTGGACGGCTCTTTGAAGTAATTGAAGAAATTGTAAAATAATGGCAATCGAATTAGCAGCTTAAAATATCTATTAGAGCCTAGATCTAGAGGAATACTTCTTAAATTAAGCGAGTCATCAATATTTCATAACATCCCCTCACACATCACTACATGACTCGTTATTTAAGTAACCACAGAGCAAAACAAAACGAAGCATTCCAATGGAAGCTCTCTAAACAACAGTTAAACAAACATGAGATAAATAAGTGTTTTCCACTTAACAGGCCACAAAAAAATAATCTATTGCTCCAAGTGTGAAGGTGAACGTGTAAATATCTCGATCTGTTTGCCTTGGCATTAGCACGACTGAACTTGAGCCGCTATTATCTCAATACTCGCGACAAGTATGAAGGCGAATTAGGATAGAAGCGTAAAGCCAAAACACATAAGAGGCATTACATTTCCTCCGTTCCATTGATTTCCAGATTAAAGGTTAAAGGTATCGCCCCGTATAATAACACTGATTTGACATACAACATGTTTACATCGAGATTAGACTAGAAGATAAATATTGTTCACGCAATCTATCCCCAAATGGGGGTGGCGAGTCGATGAGGGAATACACCCATCAAAGTACCCGGCTTAAGATTTAATCAGCAAGATACAAAGTAGCCTACTTAAACATAAAGCGCTTTCTTCTGAGTACACAAGAGACTTAAGAGGACCAGCAGGAAGTGCGCCTAAGGATGGGTGAAAAAAGAACATCGAAACATAATCGAGGGGAGACGGCACATGTATTGCATTGGGAATTGCAAAAATATTATCGCATCTCAATGAGCTCTTGTTTGTTTACAATGGGGTTATTAGCGCGAATGAATCGGAATGAAATTAAAATCAGGCGTCGATGCGATAAGGGCTGTGTGAGTAAATTCTTCAATTTCAAATTAGACTAGAGATAAGGTTTTATTTGTATTGTTATTTGAAATTCGGACAAAGAATAAAAACGCGATTGAGATTAGGAATGTTTGGGTGTGTGAATATGTAGACGTCCGGTTTTGTTTGAAGGAGACTAACCGAGTGACCTCGACATTCTGTAGATTGTTTCTTAGTCTGCAGGAAATGAAGACACTTTTTTGGAATCCATGCTCAAGTATTTATGTAAATTGTGTTCAATAAATAACAGGAATTTGAGGTTTTTCAAGAAAATTTTAGTTCTTCTTCTACAGCAATTTTTCTCCTTAAAAAAAAAACAGTCATTAGCTCCTATATTCTTATCCGTTCGATTAACACAATCATCGAAACACTTAGTAACTCCAAACAATGTCCGTTGGCCGCTGAGTCTGACCGAGATTCAATAGTCCTTGAACAAATTTTACTTTTGCACACAAAATGTCTGAGTAAATACTCTGGCATGAGCCAATGATATGACAACATCTGCAGCGGTTTCCCTGATTGCGATTCCTTCCTCATTCGTAATCATATCATGCAGGGGCGTGGGCCACCATGGCTTTCCATCGAGCGTTATCTTTCGCTAGTTCCCTCCAGTGCCGCATCCTCAGTTCCATCCTCATGTTGAGGTCCTCTTCCAGTTGTGTGCGCCACCTTAGATGCTGCCGTTCCTCGGATTCGGATTTGGAACTGGAGCTGTGTTGCTCTTTCGCTCTATATGGCCTAGCCACATTACGCTAGGATGAATTTCTCATGAATTTCTAGACGCCTGACTAGGCTCATGAAGCTATATAACCCGCACAATTCGTCGTTGAGTCTTCTCCTCCATCCCCCTTTGTGTGTATAGGACCAAAAATCTTTCTTTCGAAGGGGCCAAGGGCCTCTTGATTAACTTTTGTTAGGGTTCAGGGTTTTGCGCCATACAGTAGGACCGGATAATAAGGGTCTTATATAGAGTCAACTTGATAGTACGGGAGAGGACTCTATTACTCAATCGCCTCCTGAGCCCAAAGAAGCATGCTTTCTCTGTCCAGATGAACTGGTGCATACACCCTACCAGGACGTCTTCGGCTGCTTTGAAGAGCTCAGCATGTAGTTCGTTCTTGTCTCTAGAGGCTTCTGTTCTAGCTTTATAGCCTTGGCATTATCGTTTTATCTTTTGATAAGATATTTAATGGTCTTGCCTGCAATAGCACCTCTCCAAGTCTTCAATCGCACGCTTTTCAGGTTCTTTCTTTTTTTTCCTAGGAAGCCTTTGCTCTTCCCTTCTTTTTAGTCCGTACAACTCATGAGCTGCTCTCATCCTCCTATGCAGCGAGGCTTGCCTCCTGCTTCGCTGCATGTATTTCTCCGCACTCGTCATCAACCAGCTGTTCCTTCGTGGTGGAACCTTGTAGCCCCGAACTTCAGAGGCCGTGCTTTTCAGGGCTTGGTAACAAAGGTTCCATTGCTGTTCTATTGACTGAGGGAGTAGGGAATGGAGGTGCATAAGAGAGCTTAAGGAAGACGCGATTGGCCAAAGCACTGGTGATTTCTGGTGACAGTAGATCTTCTGCGACAGGTCTTTGTGTTCTGGCTCCACTCCACAGTGTCCTTGATATCCGTAGGCACATCACGGCTACTACAAGATAATGGTCCAAGTCGATGTTAACTCTTCTGAAAGTTCGAACACCAAGGTTAGGTTTGGTTAAAGAAGGGGAGTGTGATGGTTAAGCATCACTTCCACTCGGAGGCCAAAAGGCCCATTGTGATTCCCTTCATTTGTGGGGTACACATATAATTAACCTGTCCTATCACGTGGTGGCTGAAATCACCCCGTGCTCTTTATGAATTTTAGAAGATCCGATATATCTGGCCCAGCGATGCTAGGCGTCGATTCTGGAGAGCTGGGCAGTGGCAAAGCAGACGTTGGAAGGTCTCAGTTTCTTCCTCATCGCCGCAGCTCCGACAGAGATCGCTGGATCTCGAGTACCATTTCCGGAGCATTGCTCCAATGGTACAGTGTCCTGTGATCACTCCGACGAGCATACGGATCGAGTTTCGGTCCAGCGCCAAGAGCTTCTTTGTTTTTCCGATATTGAGCTCTGGCCACGATGATCTTGTCGTGGAGCTGTCGTTTCTTGTTAGCCAATCCGAGTTGGCTTCTTTGACGATTGTATCACTTATGATCCGGTATAATGCGCTGATCGGTGGTTGCAATGACGTGTCCGCTTCGCTGATGTCCAGTTCAGACCCTTGTCTGGCCAATTCGTCCACTCTTTTGTTCCCTGCGATTGAGCTGTGATCCGGGACCCAGCAGAGTTTGACTTTGTGGTGTCTGATGGACTTCAGTGAGTCGCGACATTTCATGACAGCCTTTGATCTCGTTATATAGGATTCTATTGACTTCAGTGCAGCCTGGCTGTCTACGAAGATAGTGATATCCAATGGTGGGATATCGGTTACCTGTAGGTGTTTGGCTGCTTTCTCTATTACCAGGGTTTCTGCTTGAAAAACGCTGCACAGATCTGAGTCTGAATGATTCCTGTTTGTGGAGTGTATCAGAGTAGAACCCGGCCCCAGTACCTGTGTCCATTTTCGATCCGCCGGTGAAGAGAGTGATCTCGTGGTCGCTGATCACAGCGTTTGATAGCCACTCTTCTCTGTCGGGGAAAAGGATTGGTATTCTGAGAGAGAAGTCATTTTGGGGGGAAATATAGTCGGTCATAGCTGCGAGGCTACTATTATTCTAAGTAGAAAGGACTTAGTCTGAGAGCGCTCTTTGCAGCGGAGCCTTTTATGGATAGATCCAGGGGAAGGAGATGAAGTATCATGTCCAACCCTGTTTGCGGCGTGCTTCTCATGGCACCCGTTGTACAAACAGCGGCTGACCTTTGTACTTTATTGAGCATGTTCATATAGCTTTTCGTGCTGCTAGCAGTCCACCAGACCAGGGCCCCATAAGTTAAAATGGGTCTGATGATTGCTGTGTACATCCAATCAATGAAGTACGGTTGCAAGCCCCATCTTTTGCCGAAGGTCTTTTTGCATGCATAAAAAGCATTCAATCCTTTTTTCATCCTTTCCTCCAGGAGAGTTTGGAATCAAGAATGATGCCCAGATACTTGGCTTCCGCTTTGAGTTTGAGTGAAGTACACTCTAACTTTGGGGGAGCAAATATCGGAATTTTCCTTTTCCTAGTGAACAAGACCAGCTCGGTGTTCTGGGGGTTTATTCTCAGACCGTTCTGTCTTGCCCACGAGGAGAGTTGGTAGAAATTTACCTTTTATCAAATTATTTAGGTCATCCGCGTATGCTATTGTCTTTGTGTCTTTCTCCATAAAGAATTTGAGAATTTTGTTAACTGTAAGAAGCCACAGTAGGGGGGAGAGAACTCCCCGCTGTGGTGTGCCTCTAGTTGTCACTTTCCTTATAGAGCTGTGTCCAATGTCTGCATTGATAATTCTGTTTTTCAACATATTTTCAATCCAGATTACAATGGATTTACCTTCTGTCTAGGAGATCGTACGACTCATCTTTGACGTAGTCATCCCTGTTTCCCGAAGGGGGTGAAGGCAGATCAGGCTGATGTTGGGGAATTAAGCTTTGATTCGTATCATTAAAAAGCGTACATGCCGAAAACTCAAGACTTTTTGCCTTAGTATACCTCGAACAGCAAATCCGCACCCTAACAATCGTTTTCCTCTCTCCTTGGAGCAGTCGCCGTCGCAGATGTCACAATTAGTCATGCGCTTTTTGCCTGGTCCATTTCATCGCATTTGAGGGCGGTTAAGACCGCTTTATAACCGTCTAGCGCGTTCGTCTGCATGGTCTGTTTAGGGACCTTACAAGGTTTGTGATCGTTTCGGCTACGGCTCGCTAGGCCTTAGCCCAACATTTAGTCCATCTTTTTTCTAAGACCAAAATTCCTTTAAAAATGTTTTCCTTTATCTTGACTCCCCCAAAATGCATCAACAGCGGCCATAACTTCGCTATCGTCTCCAAATTTCTTGCCTCGGTTGTGTTCCTTGAGTCGAGAAAAGAGGTCAAAGTCACTGGGAGCTAGATCTGGCGAATAGATCTTCAGTAAATAACGTGCATGGCATAGGCAAATACTTCCCCAAAACCATGATCTGCTTAATGCCATGAATACTAGTCACTATAACAAAAGATTTTGATAGTAAAAGGCAAAAAGACCATGACTAGCCCGCAAAAGGGAGAATTGCAGTGCGGACCAGAACGTGTCCAATTGCATTGGTGTAAAAAGCACATCACTACCTGTAATATGCATTTATTTCATCATTGCATTTTACGCTATGCGCTATTTTTCATCGCATTCGGTGTTATGCTTGCCATAAATAGCTCATGTGCCATATACTTTAGCAGTAAATAGTGAAATAAACGCAATCTTTCTTGACTTGATGCCAAAATATCTCATCAAGAAATGTCATTTTCATTTATGTACGATTCAAAATCTTACTAATCAACCACCTCACGAACGCATCATTGAAATGACAACATCAGATTAACGTCAGCTAATTGCCAAATTACTGATTTCTCCAAGGACATCGATATCACATACAATAATACGGTGTAGGTCGCGGGTTAATGTTGCAGAGAGATTGGAGATTATATTTCTGACACGGTCACAATGGATTCTTATATGATTTCTATTCAGAGGAACAAGTATTGGAAAGAGAATAATGGATTATACGAGCAATGAAATGGGGTAGGATAATATGGCAATTGTGGCAGTGGGTGTTGAAACGTAAATCGAGTGGTAGCATGAATGTCTTTGACCTACATAAATGCTCGTAAACTACCACGATTCTGATGTCTGGATGGTGTTCGTTTAGAAGCACGTTTATTCTCCTATAACTGGAACATATGGTTATGCGTCCTTCAACGTTTTATTCCTTATGATTTTGTAAGATTTTTAATTCTCTTTCTTTCTCTACAGTATAAAAGGTAGGTTGCGGAATATTGGACTCAACCCCGATATGGGTTTCATATAGTAGACAAATAAATGTTCTTAACTATGCCTTCGTGCAGAAAGGAATCACTTGCTCGAAACGTCCCACACATGAATGCTTCAAGAGCTGATTTCATACACCATTCATTCGGTAACAAAGAGACAACTTGTCCCCTCACGCGTCCCATCAAATCATCACTCCATGCTTTGCTCAATTGGGGGTTAAATTACAGTCAAATACGTCTCGTCACAATACACTTGGGTAAATTAACATCCAAAGTTCAACAGACGAGTCGACTCCTACTTTTTGCCAATGTTATTTGCATTTCTCTGCTCGTCGGTCAAACAGTAAATTAATCACTGATGGCGTCTGCGATACTCCACTCACTCCACTCAGTCCGATGGGAATCGAGCATGTGGCATTGCTTTAATTCATATCTATGATACGAGTGTACAAAGCAAAGCTAAATTAACCCTACCCTAACCCCAAGGCTTAGTCCTTATCTCCGACAAAATTGATTACCAACTCAAAACAAACAAAAACTTAACAATGAAACAGTCATGCATGTTCCATCACCACTGCTGTCATTCCTTTTTCTTTTTTATTTTAACAAATTATTGCCTAACGGAGCGTTGGAAAACAAGCGTTTTCACCTAGCGTTTCACCTTCATATCCTTGATGAATGCTAGAAACATTTTCTACCAACCTCCCTAATCCTCTGATGATGAATTACTCGATTTATTTTCCCAATTCGTTCGTGTTCGTACTACTCGTACTACACTCGTTCGATGCGCTGTAAATGTTAATGGGGATCCACCATCCGATGCAGATGGAATCCCAGTAAAGCTCTCGGATTTCATTCGTATGTTGGTTCGGAAGAAAGCACGCATCCGTCGCATGGGGTAGTCTGAAATGGGACAATGGAATTTCGACTACATATGCGATGTTGACGTGTGTGACGGTTTTGTTAAAAATTGCTCGAGGGAATGTAGCGATTCAATCTATCATCCATGTTTACCTCAATCAATAGGTGACTTTGTATTGAATCATCACTTTGTATCGATTGATTGCCCAGAAGCGTGCTTGTGGGATTTATAGGATGTCGAGGAATTCTTTATGATTGATTGACACGTTTTTCTAAAATTTTGTCATACAGTTGACCGTGTGAGGTTTTGGCTCTTCCCCCAGTGACTGGCCGCATTACATCCATCACTGATGTACTTGTATGTAAATATTTATAAACGACTGTCCCCCGGCAGCACAGTTTAATTGGACCGTTTCCACAGTTTTGTATTATTTGAAAACACTTCTAAGGTATATGAAAAAAATTCTTATTGAAAGAATGACATAACCTGTGTCATGGAAGAGGAAGTAATGACCATATGCAATGACCAATGGACCATTGTCTGGGAACTTTTATGTGAAAAAAAAAGTCATAGTGAATACCCTAAAATCCTTAAACCAAAAACCATCGGTTTTCCAGGATCTAAAGGAGATTGCAGTTGGGACGAGTAGATTTTGGGGGCCTGGGGTGACCATGTTGTTTTGATGTCATCTGTCGAATCTGTTGTTTATTATTCAGTTACTAATGCCAAATGACCATGGCAAGTTACACTATTGAACAACACGTTCAAATGGGAAAATTTATTATCAAAATGAGAACTCATTAGTGCAAACGTTGCACACCCGTAGAAGATCTATCTGATACAGAATCACGTATCAAATATCATGACCATAGACAACGTCGTTTGTTCCATGACTAGGCATTTGGAAGATGACCCCAATCTTTAGCGACGAGGCACATTTTTGGATGAACGGCTGTGTTAACAAGCGAAATTACCGAATGCGTCCTCAGAAAGTAACAGTTTGGTGTGGTGGTGGCGGCGTCATTAGTCTAAAACAACGTTGATGAGGCGGTCACCGTTAATGATGAGCACTACAGAACGATGATGACCAACTTCGTGCAATGGGTGGTCGTGGTGCAATGGTAATCATTACCGACTGTTGAGCCGAAGGTTTGTAATTCAAGTCCGTCCATAGTCAAGAACAATTCCTATACGGGAAAACTGTGCAACAACATCAGTTGTGAATGAGAGATGATCAAAAAGTGGTGACGAAGGCATAGCAATCGCAGCATAAGATCACTTCAAAATACATACTCTGTGTGCGCATTTCCAATATAACACCTTAATGACATGGAAACGAAAGAGTTACTGTGAACTACAACCAACGCACATTCAGTCGAATCTCTCAAATCATATCTAGGACAACCACCGCCAGAGTGTACTGAATGAACATCTTCGACACAAACCATCTGCACCCCGTCCAGGTTGTGTAACAAAACACCATAAGAGCGTACAGTCTTGAATTTGCACGAATTAAAAAAAAAAAACCAACATTATACCATATGGACCTAGACGATAAGTGGTTCCAGCAGGACGGCGCTATGTGCTACACAGCTGACGCTGACGATTGATATTCTGCATGAGCACCTTGAGTGATATGAATTGGCCACCAAGGTCAGACTAGACTTTTTCTTGTGGGGTTTCCTGAGTCAGAGGTCTATGCGAATAAACAACTATTGACCGATGCCCTTAAGGTGAACATAACACAGGCCATCGCCCAACTTAAGCCGGAGCTATGTATGTGGAAGAGATATTGAAAAATGGACCGCTCGCATCCGTGCCACCGTAAGAAGCCGAGGCGGGAATTTGAACGAAGTCATATACCGTACATAAGGGCATACATGTGCCCTTAAAATAAAAAGATAATTTTGTCAATACCTCACACACAGCTTGTTTCATTCCATTTCAACATCTACCCGCCCTTTTTGAAAAACTCTTTATAAGCTTGGCAAGTAATTTAAAAGGCATGTTCACTACATTTTTGGATTTTATCTGTACGATAATGATTGCCCAGCCTCTGGGTGACTTTTTTCAATTTTCAAAAATGAAGCAAACTTAAATGTGCCGTCGTTTTGCGAGCATATTACTGAGGGAGCTAAATTTTATCCCAAAGACCTGGTTTCAGATGCATTTCGTGGATTGAAATAGAAGTGATTGATACTATAGGGGACTATTTTGAAGAGAATACCATTGATATAGACAGATAAATAAAGTTTTTTTTTAAAAACCAAAAATTCCTGTTATTTTTTGAACACATCTCCTACCCGAGTCAGAGGAATCCAAGAGTGCCTTGCGCTTTTAGTTGTTCATATTTAACACTTCAATATCAAATCGAGAATTTTTCGGTGGCTTTTTGAAAGTTGGGACGACAAAGCTGATCATTGCAGATTTTGGACGTAATTTGACGTTCTTATTTCAAGAGAGAGTGGTCCATGGGATGCGTAAAAGTTGCTTGATTAAAGCTATGCCATTTGCTTATTTCTACTTAGACAGTTTAGAAAATAAAATTGTGCGACATCCACATTTTGAGTTGGCTTTGGGATTAGGCCCGTAACAATGTGGGTGGCTTCATAGAGGACGTGAGTGTCATTCTTTTCTTATAATGGGCTTACATGTGGGATTTCGTCGTACTCGAGAGTTCAAACCAAACAGAAATACAAACGTTATCTATGGTCTTTTCTAAATCCCTTTTTGCCTTCGTGTTTTCTGTCAAAAAAACTACACTACATGGATGTCATAGAGCCTAGTCTATAATTTATTCATCTCCATCCACTTTGAAAGCACACAACCTACCCCTGTCGAACCAGAGGTTTGTGGTTGCATTTCCAACAAAGCCGCATGTCAAACCACCGCGCATACACGACGTCTCCCCCTTGGAACATGCCTCCAAAAACAAAAAGTTACTCCTCTGGTCAAGTCCGTAAAATGGGCCTACCCTGGGGTCAACACATGTTTGCGTTGTTGCATGGCAATCTCGAACCTTTCTGTTTCTGTCATTAACTATTTACGTATGACATGATGTTTGTTGTTTAGCTTATGATCGTAGCCGGAATGTTGTGACATTTTTAAATTCCATAAATCCGTGAGAGGCTTCAAGTGATAAATAAATATTTCACACGCGTCGCTTCAACCGCCAAATCGGCCTACACTCAACCAGGCGGCTGTCAGACTACAATAAAATTAGATTTTCCTTAAATATTTGATAAAACATATTTCGGTTGACATCTAACGATGAAGGGTGGAAGAAGTGATTTGACAATTTAGAACTATCAGGCTATCAGCTGCATTTTTGATGAATGCTCTTATCGGCGGAAAGCCAAGGACGAAACGCAGTATGTTATGTTAACTTTAATTTAACCTTATTTTTAAAATATCACCAAATTGTACTATAAAAGACATAAGTCTTACTTGTACGAATCCTCCTAAACTGTAATAAATTGAATTGAATTGAATTGAATATGCGCTAGGTTTTTCAATGACCTTATCAAGCCTTGAACTCCTATCTCCCACTACGACAAAGTTATGTACATATGTACAGAGGATGTCGTACCATAAGTAGCGGAACCCTTCATTAGGCCAGCAGCCATGCTCTTACTTTTTATTACGTATACGCCTTAGTGACACAAGCCACATAAATAGTCGTTTCGCG
This sequence comes from Merodon equestris, assembly GCA_958301585.1. Taxonomy (NCBI): domain Eukaryota; kingdom Metazoa; phylum Arthropoda; class Insecta; order Diptera; family Syrphidae; genus Merodon; species Merodon equestris. The sequence goes on from OY284414.1 coordinate 107,526,716, forward strand.
CTAATGAACACCCATAATTGCCTAGTATCTTCTTTCGTTCACGCCTCAGTTTGTCGAAACGAAAAGATAACATTTTCGTTTACCGCCTCAACGTGACACCATGGTCTACTTCGTCTCCAGCCCAGCTCCTTCAACGTTCTCGGTAGTCTCCGATTCTGCAAAAACATAAAATTATGAACGCAATCATCTATTTATCGCACGTTGATGGTGTTGCCCATTAACTAACAAGCAACTTCCAAACACCCTCGGAAGCACATAGTCGCCATCCATCCAACTCACGTCTCTACCGCGCAAAAGAAATGACACAGCCATTCATGTTATGAATTTACTCCTGCGTTCTCGCATGCAAGCAACCTGCCTTTAAGAATTCAATCACTCCTTCAGTTGCAAGCCGGGGGCTCCCTTCCACACGTGACAGACGTTGCATTCCCCACAAATTGCACTTGCATCGTAATTACATTCCGACGACGAGAACATAAAATCGACCCGAATGAGCCCATATCCCGTGCGCTCGATGACGGATGTTTCACTTAACGATACTGCGACGTCGGAGTACGGTCGAACGTTAAAAGTGTTTCTTTTATTCATGCAAGAACATGGATCCACCTCCGCGTTTAACGATTTTCTCCCGTTTCCGCCGACTGCCGTCGTGTCTGCTTCGTCCCAGCATCGCATATCATGATGCTCATGGCAAGTGGGCCAAGCAAGGATATGCCGACGACGTATCGTTTGTCGCTGATGTTCGGTGCATGTCTTATAGGCCTTGTCGATGAACCCCCTTTGCTCCCGATCTCCTCGCGTTCGCTTCGTCTCATAACCCGTAGAGAACGTTGACTACATAGTTTCATTGGATATCTTTGTTCATGCAGCAGTTGAATGTTATACTTTGCTAAATAATTGAGTTGAATTAGTGTGCTCGCCGAGAGGGCTTGAGAGGCGTATAAAATATCTTAAAGTATATTCTAAAGGTATTTCGGAAACAAAATAATATTTCCGGGAAAGTAGGGAGGAGAAGAGGCACATGGACGAGGTAACGTGCAGCGCTGTTGGAATTTTGGCAGGTTATCAACATTTTCCATCTAATGCTAACCATCGCCGGACCGAAGTTGTGCTCCTCTTGTGACCGTTTCAGGAACACGACCTACAGGCGCCTAGTATGTCGTTTGAGTAGAATCGAGAGAAGTTTACTTAACTTCGAGGACAAACATTGCTGACAGTGCCCTACTTACATAGCTTAAAAGCGTTCAGCTGGAGGATGGAGGAACTGCAATATCTTTGTTATAATAGTGCAGTAAAAAGCATGGAAAGGAGCACTAGCAGATGAGAAAATCAACTTTATGGTGCTTTTAATTGCGTTTAATAACATACGAGTATACGCCAAAAGTTGATGTTTTAAAATAAAGAGTTTAATTGCGTAGTCTCAGATAGCTGCACTAGTATAAACATTTTATGGCTCACATACGTCAGTTCTCCTTTTTATTACAACAATTCACCAACGCCCGAATGGAATGCTCGACATGTATTTTCAAAGCGTGTTCATTGGGTTCACGACTGCAGGAAGGTAGGGCAGTCCTGGTCTATGGCTTAGCAGGCACACAAATGGCAATCCACCGTTTTCCAGTAAATGGTGCAGACTTATGGGTCAAAAGCAAGGAAATTGCGTACCAAATGAATTGGAGCCGATGACGTTGACTGACGTTTCCCGAGCTAATTTGCAAAAAAAAACAAAATCCGTGGGGTGCCGACGAACAAACTAAACATCCTCAGATCGAAGTTAATGCTATGTAATCGGTGAGACCAGTTTGGAATGGTAGGTCATAAGTTTGAGCATTAAAGAAAAAATTGCAACAATATGAGCAAGGATACAACAGAATGACTTTGCAGCACGACAACGCTCGGTTACATGTTGCTCAGGTCGTTAAAGCCTACCTGTAAACTCTGAATTTCCTAAACTTTTCCGATCGATCACGGTCAGCCAGGCCACATGCTGAGTATCACATCCGATTTCTTGAGGAAGTCAGACACTGGATCGATTCCTAGATCACCTGTGTAGATAGTCGTTTAGTTTTCTCAACACAGATCTTGTATACTGCCAGAAAGATTAAAGAGAATTGTAGCTAGCGATACTTTTCAGAATAATCATAATCATTTGAAGTAAAACTTCAAGTTTTGGAAAAAAACAGCGGAATTCCATTTGTACATCTGCTAAAAGGAAGTTTATTTGTAAGCTAAGCTGAGGCAAGCATTGTATTCTACTATTTACCTCAGAGTCAATTTCAGGACTAAGGCGATCGAAGGTTTTCATAAAAGCAGTAATATAAAAACAGCGTAAAAAGTTAGATATTAAATAGCTACTTTCTTAAATATGAAATATGAGCCAATGATTCCACCGGCCCATAAAGCACACCAAGCAGGGAGTTTTAATGGCTGTAAGGGCGTCTCGACAAAGGCTTCTGGTTTCTCGATCCAAATATTTGTCTACCTCCCCTTCTTGGTATAATCACAGGCTTAGAAACAAAAGAAACAAACTGTGGACAATCTTCCTTCCCCCAATGACTTTTCTAACTATATTGGTACTTGCAATTTACCCAACTTCATAATTCTCTCTACGAACGCCATTTGATCGAAGCGCAAGCCAATCTTATAAATGATCCTTCTTTCAGTTTGTCAACTACAAAAGGAAATCCGGAATTTCACTCTTTTCGGTGGTGAAACCTCGAATGACTCCGAAACTATCGCCAACTTTTTTGACAAATTTTTCAAAAAATCTATTGCCGATGACTCCTTCGTACCGGACACTACTTACTTGGACTATTTACCAAATTTCTCCCCCCTGGACCATTTCTCCCACTTACTATTGACCCCCAGATATGGAGAGCCGCTTTTATAACTCCTATTCATAAAAAAATTCCGAAGAGTGTTGAGAAAAACTACCACCCCAACGCCATAGTGCCACATATACCCAAACTTTTCGAAAGCCTCTTGTGTGACACTCTAAGCTTCCACTGCAAATCTCGTTCAAACAACTTGGCTTCCTCAAAAGCAGGTCTACAACCACGAACCTTGTCGAATTTGTGTTCTTCACCCTCTCACCATTAGAGAATGGGAATGAAGTCGACGTCATTTCTAATGATTTCAGTAAAGCCTTCGACAAAATCTCCCACAAACTAATTCTCTTCATACTGTCTTCCTTTTGCTTTAAACACATTGCGTTGAAGTGGATATCGTCTTATTTAAAAAAACGTTACTACAGTGTTCGTTTTAGACCTACCATTTCTTACCCTTTCTTAGCTTCTTCCGGCATTCCCCAAGGCAGCCACCTAGGCCCACTTCTTTTCATTCTTACCATCAGTTTGTCATCAAACATTCCCACTTTTCACTGTATGCCGATGTAACCAAGTTTCTCAATATAATTTCCTTCCTTCCCTTATTCAATCCAAAACTTGCTTGGAGCTTAACATTTCCAAATGGCAATCAATCACCTTCTCACGTAAACGAATCAAACCTCCTTCTAGTCTCTACTTCCTTAATAATCAGCCCATCTCCACCGTTCAGGTTATCCGCGATCTTGGCATACTATGTGACCAAGAGCTCAATTTTTACGCACATATTATCGACGATATAATTCTCAGAGCCAAATCTAGGTATCGTGAAGCGTTGGTCTAAAAAAAAAAAAAAACATGACTCGATCCCTCTATATTACCTTTGTTCGTCCCTTTCTTAAATACGCAGCTCAAGTGTGATCCCCTTATCAACAAAGCCACATTTCTAGAAACGAGAGCATCCAACGTCGTTTCCTACGTTTCGCTCCTCGAGGTCTGCCATGGAACAATCCTTTGTTCTTACCGCTCTATTAAGACCGTCTTAAGCTTATCAATTTGAGTACGTTGGAGGGTATCTGACATCATCTTCATTCATACACTTATAACAGGTATCATTGACTGCGCCACCCTTAATAACTCCATACCTGTTAACACTAACCCTCGTAATACACACAATCTTCGTCTTTCTTATCTATCTTATCTATCCACCCCCCGGACCTAATACGGCTCCAATGAACCCATTTCCCGTAGTGTTAATTCGAATATTAAATTTGATTTCAACCTCAGCACTCCATACCTAAAACTCCGTCTTCTCAATATCCTTTCCTTCACCCAATCCCGTTTTTTTTTGTAGTTATTAAGTTCGATTAAGTTAGCTTGAATTGAGCTCAATAAATGGGGGTGTTTGCCCCCCGAAAATTTAAATAAGTTTTGCCCAACTTCGGCAATTTTATTTGTTTCCACTTAACCAGAAATGTACTTCATCGGAGGTCAACATTTTGGGTTAAAAATGGGGTTCAAGCTGAATCATGTTTTCGGCCCATTCACCGAACCTACGGCGCGTATAATTCTCACGAGGTTTCAACTCAAGCTTGATCTTATCAGCTTTTAAGCCAAGATCCTTAAATCTTCCACAAAGTGGATGGGCATAGCTCCAATTGCTGTCTACGATGGCGAATCGGTCGGATTCTCCTCAATACTCCACAACAGCAATACATACTCCTTTTCGCACTGTCTTCGTCTGTCATTTTTGGGTATGCGTATTAACCATTAGAGTGTACGTGGTGGAAAAACGATTCATCGTGTTCCGAATAACTTGCTCAGATGGATGATTATGTCGGCCGTAAAATGGACGCACCACAAGTTTGGGAACCGAACCATAGTTTTCAAAATAAGTTTGCATAATTTGCATTCATTGTTCTGGCGTTAATCTATTCATCGTAATATGGCCAGTTGTAGTAACTACAGACAAACTTTCAACTGTCAAATTCATAATCTGGAGAAACAGTGTTGCCAGTTTAAAAACCAAACCTCTAAAAAAACACACTTTAGAAATATATCAAGTGTATGCGTAATATTTTTCCGGTTGAACTAAGAGATGGCGCCAACGGAAAGTACACGGCGTATTTATTTGAGCCAAATGCCATTTAGTTCGTCGGAGATTTAACTACAAACACACAAATTGAGTCCGCCAAAAACGACCGCCTTTGTTTTATCGTTCAGTGATCATGTCGAGTTTTGTGCCTGAACATTTGCGGCACGCATTGGTTTTCTTATTTAATCAAAAGAAAAAGGTTGTTGAAAAATTGAGTCATGGCACTGGTAGAAACATATGGCGAACACGCTCCATCAATTAGAACGTGTGAGACATAGTTTCGACAATTTAAAAGTGTCGATTTTAATGCGAAAGACAGTGAGCGCTCTGGTAGGCCACACAAATGTGAAGAGCAATTGCAGGAGTTATTGGATGATGACCCAACTCAGACTCAACGGCAGTTAGCACAAGTATTACATGCGTCACAAGAAACAATTAGCAGACGTTTACGGGCAATGGGGAAGATCAATAAACTCGGTAAATGGGTCTCACGCGAGTTGAATGAACGTCAAATCGCAGTCACTTGTGAAATGCTGCATCAACGCCGCGAAAGGAAATCATTTTTGCATCGAATTCTGACGGGTGACGAAAAATGGATTTATTTTGAAAACCCGAAGCGGAAAAAAACCTTGGCTTTCACCTGGCGAAGCCGGTCCTTCAACATCGAGGCCTAATCACTTCGGCAAGAAGACCTTGCTCTGTGTCTGGTTTGACATTCATCGAAAGATGACCGGGCTCGAAGATGACGGGCCTGAAGACACGGCAAAGTGATTTTGTTACACGACAACGCACCATCTCACACGGCAAAACTAGTGAAAGACACCTTGAAATCGCTTGGATGGGACATTCTTTTGCACCCGCCGTACTCCCCAAACTTGGTGCCATCTGACTATCACCTCTTCACATCAATGGGGCACAAGCAGTTTCTCTGGCATAAATTACCTGAAGGATGGGCGAAATGTGTAGAAGATTGCCAATATTTTGAAAGAAAAAAATAATTTCACTGGAAAATTACGTTTTTTTTCTCACGAAAAAGACTGGACAAAACTTATGCATACACCTGGTATTTATGTAAGACCGGTCATAAGAGAAGAAGCCATGAAGATTCTTAAAGACTCATCGTAAATTCGGGCAAGTATGAAATAAATTCGGCTTAATATGAAATATGAAACATGAAACATGAAACTCTTTTTCAAATCACGTTAGAGCTTATCTTAAGTCCGAGTGCATATTCTGGAATGGTTCAGAATCTACCTGAAATAAGAATTGGAAGCAAAAAATTCATATAACCAGGAAAGCCATCTTAAATATGGTGTTCCTCAAGGTTCTATGTTAGGACCCTAACGTTACATTATATAGGCAAATCAAATTCTGGCCTTTCGCAAGATAGCAGTGGATTCGTTTTCGTAGGCGATACAACGATGGTAGTTAAACATATGGACTCAACAGCAGCAACCAACAACATGCAAAGGGCGTTTAAACGTTTAGAATTAACATAATGCAGATCAGACCAAGATCTACATAAATGCCATGGAACATCTTCTCTGCATCATAACGCGGACACGGACAGATTTAATAAAGACGATACCTCAAATGGGACAAACATGTACTGCAACTATGCAATAGACTTCGAAAAACTTCACTTATAATCTACCTGAGTTGAGACTGCCAGTCATACTGTTCTCAAGTAAGTCCATTTTTGATGGTAGATCGATATTGAGGCATGGAATATTAGCCTGGGGATATGCGGGTACAACACCAATGACAGCAAAGTATGGAACTAACTTGCAAATCAATACTATTCATCAAGGAGCATATTATGAACGAATTGGGCTGTTAAATATAATTCAATTTTTCGAATTCCAAATTATTGAACAATACTTCTGCGACCAGCACTATAAACGGCCAATAATAGATCCAGCTGAACCCATTGGTGGCACCCATTGAATACACAGTACAGACATGCCTGACTATTAATTACTCGTTTCCGTTTTTGTAGAACTTTCTCAATGGTATTCAACAGAATTCATGACAAATCTGCTGAAACCATTCTGTGGTTCAATCAATGGTTCCTCAACTAAAACCATCAAAGTTGTTCATCGAGGTCGTCATGACTTTTTCTGAAAGATTGCAAACTATAGTCAATAATAATGGAGAAAATCATGACCTTTTTTTCCGGCCTATAACAATAAGCAAGCAAAAGGAAAAAAATATTTCTGGTTAAATCCCTTTCAGGGATAAAGCTGTTATGGCACAGGCTGTCGGGTCAGATTGCATTTTTTTTTATAGAAACGGATGGCACATACTAATGCTTCCAGGGATTTTGGCTATTGGGAAAAAGAAATATTTTCTTACCACCCTAACATGATAGTTTTGATAAATGTTTCATATACAGAACGTGTTGGACCTATGAATTGGAATTAATTCGTCGTGTTTTATCAGAGATGGCATAGGTAGTGCTATACATTGTTCTTTTATGGCCTACTGCTTTTCTTTAAAACGGCTGCCATTAATCATCAGTTTCAGTACATGCCATTTGGTTGGATAGTGAATACATCACTTTGTGCTTTATAGATTGCGACAACTTTGTTTCGGATAATTATTTACTTCGGTCTATTTCATTACCTTAATATGAAAAATAAGTGTTCATATTGTAGTGGAAGCTTATGACGACCATGAAGTGGTTTATGCTTTCAAAAAGTAGTTATTTGGATTTGGCAGGGAAGGAATGACTTGAACAGCCTCAAAAGCTAGAACGCTTCAAAGAACTGTCAACGATAGGATAGCACCTTAAAGCTATGGGTAGGATCCAAAAGCAAGGAAACTGTGACCAATTAGAATTGTCACCAAGGGACGTCGTAAGCTGCTTTAACAGAAGCAGAATGGGAGGAATGTACAATAGTTTACTATGAGGTGCTCACACCAAATGAACCATCACTGCGATTCGCTACCGACTACAATTAAATTAACTTACTTGAGTCGCAAGCCTTAAAACTGGTTAAAACACACTTGAAAACGCTTTAATTGGAAGACCCACACGCTGTAGTCTCTGGACATTGCTCCTCCTGATTATCACTTGTGTCAATGGGTAACTCCGTCCGAGCAGAGCCGTTTTTTCGGCATTAGAGATGGAAAATGATGGCTAGAACATTCAGACGCAAAAAAATACACAAGTCTGTTTGGATATCATCGGATGGAGTTAGACGCAACCACGAGCCAGATGTCACAGCATACAGAGATGCCATTCTGATCACATTCTAATCAAAAGCCGAATTTAATTTAAAATTTAGAAAGTGGAACACAGGAATTTAAAAAAAAACTCAAGTTGAAAAGTAAGTCTTAGCTACGATGAATGCATGGAAAAATTAAAAGCCCGCAATGTTCTAAGCCTTCGTGCCCCGGAAAATGCAGAGATTGCGAGTACAAGAATCAAAGGAAATTTCCCTAGTTCAACCTTAAGACAAAGAAAAACGTTTGATATGAGGAATGAACACAAGGATATGCTGTACGAAAGGTTATATTCGCAACGATAATAATGAGATCGTTTCGGATAGCGAAAGAAGTGCAGGTCAATAGAAAAGATATTTCGATGAATTGGTTAATATACATGGAGAGCAAGAAGTATTTGCTATCCACGCAACATGAATTCAGGTAAAAATCCATCAAATGGAGAATAACAAAGCCGCAGGAGTCAACAAAATATCATCAGAATTAATAAAATATGCAGGAGAGGAATTAACAGAGAAGTTACATGGGCTAATTGCAACTATATTTCCCAAAGAATAGAAAAACGTGGTCATCATTAGCAAAATATAATTCAGCTATCAAGTTGCTGCCAAATATTTTCTTAAAGAGACTGACATCATACGCTATAAAAGTAATCAGAGAGTAGCAGGCTGGGTTCAGGAGAAACTGTCCGACGATTGATCAGATTTGAGATATACGTCCGAATCTAGAGAAGAAGTTGCAATTCCACGAAACGATCCACTACTTATTTGTAGATATTAAAAAGGCATATGACTCTATAAACCAATTATATCCTCGTCAAATTGGGAATGTCGACAGAGTTTTCCCACTAAAGAGAAACGAAGGACAAGCTAAAGAACGAAACGTCTAATTTGAAACATTCGAAATACATTAAGGATTAAAACAAAGAAACGTCTTGTTGCCGCTTCTCTTTAATTTGGAGTACTGAATGAGATCCTTCACGGAAATAACCGGGATATAATTGAATCATATCAGCTCTAGCTTCAAATGACGGTCTAGACGTTTTGGGAGATTGTGGAGAAAAAGTTGAAAGAAACGCAGTAAGTCAGGAACGGAAGAAGATTGACATTCTAATCAGCAAAAATTTGTTCCCTACCCGGGTGCCTGTATCGTTAGTTCGTATGACAAGGTTCAACTTATTCTCTCAAGTAGTTAGCTTACACGAATTCTTGCAGTAGAAGCCGTGCGTGTTTTTCGTTTATGGATAAACTTGAATTTCGTGCGATCATAAAATTCTTGGTTTGGAAGAATTAACACCTAAGCAAATTCATCCGAAGTTGACAAAAGTTTACGGGCTTACTCGGCTCCTTCGATGTCAGCCGTTAAAAGGTGGGCACGTTTGAACGTGGTCCCGGATCCCTCGAAGATGACCCACGTGATGAACATTCAAAAACCGCTCAAAAAAAAAAACCATTGCAAAAGTGCATGATACCGTGTTGAACCATATGCGAGTTGAAGGTGAGTGAGAAAGCTGAGGCTATGGGGATATCGGAAAAGGGTGTGAAACATCCTGCAAAAAGATTAAGCGGTGCAAAAGCTCTGCGCAAAATGGGTTCCGTATTTGCTGATTGCCGAATAAAAGCAAGTGCACGAACGATTTTCGTAGCAGGATCCGAATGATTTTGTACGGCTATTTGTTCCCAAGAATGACACATGGGTCCACCACTACACGCTAGAGGTGAAACAATAGCCCAAGCAGTGGGTGGACTCTGGTGGTTCAGCGCCAAAACAATTGAAGTCGCTTGTATTCGCCGGAAAGCCAGCGTATTTTATGATGCGAGAAGGATTTTGATATTGAATAATTATAGGCGACTGTTACTCCAACCTTCTTGACCACCTGAATGCCAAAGTCGTTAGAAGAGGTTTAGCTTAAAGAGGAAAAAAATATTTTTCAGCGGGGCTGGGCGTGGTGCAATGGGGAAAGTGGGAAAGTCTGTGGCTCAATACTTTCTAGAGCCAAGAATAATTCCTATAGGGAAAACTGTGCAACAACAGTTGTGAATGATAGATGATAAAAAATAATGCTGACGAACACTCCCAGTATAAGACCAATTCAAAATTCATACTCTGTGTGTGCATTTCCAATATTACACCTTAATGACGTGGAAACAAAGTTACTGTGAATTACAACCAACGCGACAAATTCAGTCGAATCTGTCGAATCCTATCTAGGACAACCACCCCCGGAGAGTAATGAATATCAAAAACCATCAGCACCCCGATCAGGTTGTACCATAAGAGCGTAACTCTTGAACCTGCGCGAACACCATACACAAGAGCTTTGGAAAAAATGCCGGTTTTGGGATACGATTGTCCCGTCTCCCCCTATTCACTTGATTTGGCACCGCCAGATTCCTATCTGTTTCCAAACTTGAAGAGATTTTTTTGTGGGAACCGCTTCGTATCCAATGAATAAATTGAGAGGGTCATAGATAAATATTTTTACAGCCTTCCAGACTCTCACTTCAGAGATTAAAAATTGATGTTGGAGAAACGATGGACCAAAATTGTAGAAGTTCTTTTACCTTACAATCGTATATGGTCACTGACCGACTTGGATCGATAAATGCTTTGAGCATGCCAGTGACACTTTACGAGTTTGAGACTTGGTTTCCGAGATGTCGGGCTTTTGAAAATCAGATCTTAAAGAGGATCTATGTTTGAATGAAAACACGATGGAAGAGAACACGTGAACGGGGGAAATCAATACAATCAAGAACTCGAGGACCTTCATTCAGCGCCAGGCATTTTCCGAGTAATGAAATCGTCTAGACTAGGATTGGTAGGACGAGTAGAACGAACGAACGGTGGACGAACAGTCGAGAGAATAATAAGTGGAAAACGCGAGATTAAAAGACCGCCAAGAAGACCGCATCGTAGAAGAAAGGATAATATAAGGATGGAGCTAGAAGATATGGAACAGAACAGCGAAATATGGAAGGAGCACGCTCATGACAGCGAGGCTTGGTGAAGGGTTGTTAAAGGACTCTGAAAACCCGATTTTGGAAATCGACTGGTAATTATTATTATTTATTATTTCCGGGCGATAAAAAATCTCTGGAAAGGTAAAAGGGGTATTTGAATTTTTTCATCCGTTTGAATCTGAGGCTCTTTTTGAAATATTTTTATACGACAAAGGAAAGAAATGTTAAGGAACTCATAGATTTGTTGTGTATTCACCGTCTGAACAAGAAACTGTCAAGGTGAAATTCCTCCTCTCACAGAGCTAATAAAAGTGATTTAAAATCTTGTCAAAAATCATTGTATAATATTATACACACCAACGTCGAACAACAAAAAAGTTTAAAAATAAACAAAACACAAAGAAGCAAAAGATCAACGTGTCAGCAGGTACATAGGACTATGATTAAACTAGATTGAGCACCGGGGACGATTCATACAATAGTATACCCCACACGCAGTCCATGGTACATCCATCCACAAGCTTCGTCTCTAATGCCATTTTGTTGAGGACAAATTTGAATATAACAAAGAAATTTCGTTATTTGTAAGCATCTAACCACTGAAATTGTATCATTTGCTTAGATGATTACTTAGCGCATCTCCGTGTGACGTGCTTTAGAAAGCTTTTCCACGAAATGAAAAGTGGTTTTTGTTTTTATTATTTTTTCCAGCTTTTTACTCTGATATTGTGGGTTGGTTTATTTACGTTTTTGCTCCTTGTATATGGTTTTATTTAAACGTATTTCTCAGAGACCTTTGGTCGATACACAAGAGTGTGGTTCTAAAATTAGAGAATGTGTTTCTTCGTTGGCTTGTTGTGTTTAAAAACGAAACAAGGAAAATGGTTTTTGTTTTGTTTTTAAGAAGATAATTCTAAAAATATTGGATATTATTGGAACTTTGAGAAAAAAATGTCTTAATTTTGGTCGCGAAAGAATCATCAGGTCAACTTAAGCCTTATAGCCTTATCCTTATATTCAAAAAATATTTTTTGAGCCAAAACCTTTTTATCCCATCAAAAATGTTGCTTCACTCTACCGATTCAAAAAAGAAAATTGTTGCTATATTCACAATCTATAACTAACATAGCCCCGTCAAGCGACATAGAAGAAATAAACAGTGGAGGACCAAACACAGTCTCTTGAGGTACCCCAAAGGAAATTTGTCATTCGTTTTAATTAAGTTATCTGAACGCACTCATGTGTCACGCAATTCTTATACATATGTATGTATAAAACTGTTACATTTAGTCCCTATAATTTGACACCGATTCCCATGACTCACCCAATGTTATCCAATCAATGACTTGTTGCCTTGAGCAGTTTTCCTACTTATCCCTCAACTATTGCATCAACAAATTAGAAACATTACCACCCTCCGTCTCTGCCCACTCATAACTGCCCTAGACTGTTGTCAACATCAATAAATCTCTATCGATGTCAACGGAAACTTCATCCCGTTACCTCCCCGGCCAGCCCATACAAACCACAGCACAGCACCACTTCCCGATCTTTTATTCGTATCACCGATGAACGAGATTGAAGTTTTCTCATCCACACCATCCCCAGCTGAAATCTATTTTCAACATCCAAGGAGAAATGGAAGCATTGACCAGAAGCAAACACAATATATCGCAATTCTCAGAATAATGCGACAGATTGCGTTGTCCGATGCCGGTAATTAGACTTATTAACAAGTTTCCACCATGTGGAAGATATTAATAACACGCGCATGTCCTGCGACACTAGTGACATCCATTAATTATGCAGAGGATAGCCTGGTAATATGTAGATTGGATGAGTTGTGGATCATCGGAAAATAATTAAGTCCAGATCGGTGGATAGTGGCACTGGTTGGTCGCTCCCATTAAACTTGCTGAGTAGTTTCACCTTTCGCTATAATTGCATCGAGCAAGGACTCCTCACATCACGAGAGACTACCATACGATAGATTGGATGCTAGTTGGTGTAGGTTGTTGGATGCGGCTTTTGTCAAGGATAAATGGAATTTAGATGAAGCTGTGGAAAAGTTTTGTTCAATCGTGCTGTGGGTGGATAATAGGAACAAAGCACGAGCAATGCTATTGAGTTGAGTGGGTGCTAGCGAATAACTAGTTAGGATAATAGCGTTCAATGTGTTTTCAGGATAAAGTTTCAAGCGACGAGTAGATACAAATATGAACTCCTGTAGACGTTCGAGAGGTCCTTAAGATGCAAGAAACCGGCTTCTACTTGCTTTTAATGAGGCCCGACTTGGTTAATTTCTTTTCATGCAAATGCTACCGCTTTCCTTTCAAAACTCGATGTTGTTTTCGAATTTGGTTATTGCTCGTTTACCTTGCGTGTTTCACGCTACCTTCCGTGTGACATTTTTGCACAGGAAATAAACACTTTAAGCACCTAATTTGGAGTTTTATGATTTTGTTTCTTTATTGTAGGAAACACCGTGTGGTTACAGGGGGAGAAGCAGATATTCAAGTACACGGGCGTCATCTTCAACACCGCCGGCATCATCTTTACCATCATCATCATCATCATCATCGGCGACAGTACCGCCGGAACAGGAAAGTACAGGTAAGGAATTCCTTGAATCTGTACATTCTTATAGACTATCTATTGCTCACAAAGTTTATGTCTGCTCCGAACTTTATTCTGTTCCAAAGCAGACAAAATGTCTGACATACTTCGCAGCGCATCCGGCCATTACACGAGTATGTTTGCTGCACAACTTTTCTTCCATCGAGTCAGGAGCTTCTTAATTTAATTCCGAAAATATTTTAATTTCTTTAATTTTGGTTTTGTCACGAAGTTCGGGAAGAAGGTTTGGTCGTGTCTGTAATGCAGTTTGATTATTGTTTGCTTTTAAGAGATGTGACAGAAAAATTACGCTCAGTTTTATGGCTTGTTTTGAAAAGTTGTAAAAAGTTGTAAAAGTTTACTTTGCTGTAAATCAGTTTTAGGGCAGTTCGGGTTACTGAGTAAGTAATTGAGTTATGAGAATTATCAGTGCTTGCTCAACTCCATGAAAAATTAAGTAATTGGATTGCATGCTTTACAAATCATAGAACGTCAGTTACATGAAGTTTGAGTTCAATTAACTACAATAATCTTGAAAGTATCATAAGATTCTGCTTGACTAGTCCACTCTGTATTTCGATTAAATTTATTTAAATAAGACTTGACTTGAAAATGTCGGAAATACTTTGAATTGTGGATTTTGGAACGTTTAAAAATCATGTGAAAGACTTCTTGCAAACTCCATGAACCAACATTTAGCTGAATCATTGAATATTTCGCCAGATAACCTGACCGTGAATATAAGCATATCCATATTCTATAGAGAAGTATTTAGTGTTTTTCTTACTTTCCTTTTTCTTCCATTTACTACTTCCTTTATCAACGATATTCGACTTTAGAAATGATCTTAAGTCGTTCTTTCACTTTGTCAACTAGTGTAAGAATATTTGATTGCTATCCAACTTTCTTTTAGTTTAATGCTTCATGTTTCCCCATATAAGCCCACTAACCGCCGGGCGAAATACTTCAAGAGGCCATATCTCGGAAACCAAGGCCTTATAAGAGCTTGTTATGTTGATCGCAAATAGAGATGCTTAATATGCAATTTCTTTTCCAAAATCTCAATTGTAGAATTTGTTCGGTCACTTTTTTTTTGTTTTTATTATTGTATTTTATTTAATTTTAAAAACTAAACTAAACTCAACTAAATTAAACCTACAATTCAACCTAGCATGAATTAGCCTACATTAGCGTACCTTAACCCACCCCAAACTGCCATGACCTTTTTAAAGCTACCACTGATGCAGTCCGCTCTAGCCACCACAAGCGTCGGACGACGTCTCCCTGTTCTTGGCGCAACACCGATCTACTAATCTACTAAACCTGAGGCCCTCGGGTTCACGGAGAAGACGTAGCTCCATGGAATTACGGGCCTTGTAAAAGATTTGCGGCACCGCCAATTTATCCTGGATCAGCCAAATGGATAAATATCCCTGGGAAGACAAAGCCGCTAAGCGCACATTCTCGTGGACATACATATATTGTAGTTTTTGCAATAAGCCCCTGAGATCAGGTTATTTTTCAAGTCATTGCCCCTTACATGTGACCGAATTAATTTAATCAGAAAGTCGTCCACCCTTAAAACCTTAGCCCTATAGTATAGGACATGGTTAATCCAAGACAAGTCCTGAGACATTGCCTCTCAAATACCCGAATCATTTCCATTAACCTGGCTCTCACATTGAACCACACCTGACATCCATACACAATCATGGGCCTGATTAAAGCCAAGTAGCAGTTTATGTAAAATCTGGACTTAAGTTGAGTACTGTTCAACAGCCAGTCAACTTAGGTTTGCCAGTAGACGGCCATCCGGTCTAAAAATTGCGCCATTTTTTTTTTTTATAAAGGGTTTTCCAATGGGGACTTGACAGCTTTGAATTTAATTTGTGAACGCACACTTTCACTAATCATCGAACTGTCATTGTCAATGTATTCAGTAAACTGAACATTTTCATCATGGTAAAGTACACGAACGAGCAACGTCTGCAAATTATAAAAATTTTCTACCGAAATTCGGAGTCGGTGACCGCAACTTTAAGAGCGTTAACTCCAATTTTCGGTCGTAATTCTCGCCTGTCTACTAGAGGCAATAACAAGCTTAGTGCAAAAATGTGAGTCTACATATTCGTTGTGTGATGTTGCCGTGTCAGTGAGACAACGGGTTGGTGGAAGTGTCGAAAATATCGCTGCCGTTCAGGCGTCCGTAGCAAACGATCCAAATCAGTCAATTCCACGGTGTTCTCAAGAATTGGGCATCGCTCAGACCACATTATGGCGTGTTTTGCGTAAGGATCTTGGTTTACACCCATACAAGATCAAGCTGACTCAAGAATTGAAACCGATGGACCATTTGAAGCGACGTACGTTCTCCGATTGGGCTCTGGAGAAGATGCGCCAAGATGATGAATTTCATCGCAAAATCATCTTCAGTGACGAAGCTCATTTTTGGCTCGATGGGTTCGTCAATAAGCAAAATATGCGTTAATGGTCGGGTGAATATGTGCTGCATGAATCACCACTTCATCCATAAAAAAGAACTGTTTGGTGCGGTTTGCATGCCGGCGGCGTTATTGGGCCATCTTTTTTCGTCGACGTAACGATCGCCACGTTACTGTGAATGGTCAGCGTTATCGCGACATGATTACCGATTATTTTTGGCCCGAATTGGAAGATATGGACTTGGACGACATGTGGTTTCAACAGGATGGTGCCACAAGCCACACAGCACACGTTACAATCGATTTATTGAAGAGTAAGTTTGATGAGCGTGTTATTTCAAGAAATGGGCCAGTCGATTGGCCGCCTCGTTCGCCGATTTTACGCCTCTAGACTATTTTCTTTGAGGCTACGTTAAGTCATTGGTTTATGCCAACAAGCTGACGACGTTGGAAGAGCTCAGAGCCAACATTGAACGCGAAATAGCGGCCGTTTCGGACGAAATGTGTGGCCGAGTCATCGATAATTGGGTGTAACGAATCGACCACTGCAAACGTGCTCGCGGTGGCCATATGAACGAAGTCGAGTTCAATTCATAAATGTTTTGATTGTACTTCAAGCCGATAATAAAGTTTTTAAAATATCTCAAATGGTTTGCGTTTTATTTAAAAAAAAAGTTGTCAAGTCCTTTTTGGAAAAACCTATGGTATCTCGAGAGGCTCTAGACAAAGGCCTTCTGAATAAAATTCTGATTGCTGGAATTGATTTTCAGTTTCCAGTTATCACAATGGTGGGGTGGTCGTGGTGCAATGGTAATCATCACCGACTGTTGAGCCGAAGGTCTGTAGTTCCAGTCCGTCCATAGTCAAGAACAATCCCTATACGGAAAAACCGTGCAAATACATTAGTTGTGAATGAGAGATGATCAAATAGTGCTGACGAAGGCATAATACTCGCAGCATAAGATCACTTCAAAATTCGTACTCTGTGTGTGCATTTCCAATATAACACCTGTGAACTACAACCAACCCAAATTCAGTCGAATCTCTCAAATCCTATCTAGGACAACCATCCCCGGAGAGTAGTGAAGGAACAACTTCGACACAAACCATCTGCTTCCCAAACACCATAAGAGCGTACACTCTTGCACGAATTATAAGAAAAAAAAAATACTCCTTTAATACTGCTTCGAAGTCACGTTGCAAGAGAATGACAATGACGTCGATCATTAGGTCTGACTTTTACGCGATTAAGTCGTCCGCGTATGTATAGAGTGTCAAAGAGAAGCTAGCAGATCGCTTAAATAAATGCTAAAAATGTTTGGGCAAAAGTCACGTTGGCAATTTTCACACCGAATTTTCTATCGGTTAATATTTCAAAAATCATATATTTCAGTGGCTTCCTTAAGCCCAGTCGACTGAGCTTGTGATAAAGACCTTCTAACCATACAGTATCGAAAACTTTTTCCAGGTCAATCAGACAGGCTATCTCGCTTTGATTCTTACATTTGTTCCATTGGATGTCTGACACTGGATTCGAGATACCCCGGATTTTTGTCTCTTCAGTAACTCGAAGATTATCTAAAGATCCCCCGTCGAAATGAACACGGTGTCTACCCCTTTGGCATTATTTGCCATGAAATTGTTATTGAGCCTGATAAAACCTAGGTTGTCTGATCGCCAATGATCAATATCTTTTCGAAGGTAGAAGTGATGGCTATTTCGGGTGTTTTCCAGGTTGTAGTTTGGGCGAATGCTATCATATATCTTATACATTTCCGGAAGACAGCTCCCACTCTCGCGACCTTCTCCTGAGAATCACCGATCGTGAACAAGTCACGTGTCATCTAGGACAGCGCTTCCTGGATCGATGATGACGTTCTCGGAAGCTTCAGATCCTAAATATCATTCTGATTGTTTCTCCGAAATATCTTATTTATTTGCGAGAACATATTCCTCTTGTCGGAATTTACAGCACGACTTCTGTTGTTCCAATGCAAACTAATCAACTTGTGGAGATTTTTAATCAGTGTCCTGACCTGACCTCCGAGTTTTGTCTGTCAAGAAAGAGTACAAGAGTTTGAGTCTGCCAGGAGTCCACTTTTTTGTCTGTGCAGTGCGTTGACTCACGCGTTTCAGTACAAGTTTTTGGTATCGTGATGACGTTGGCATCCTCCATCTTCCATTTGATTTAGGTACCTGTCAATCTCGTAGTCGGACAAGTTTCTATTTAAAGGTGCAAAGGATGCGCTCTTCGAAGTGAGCGTTCTCGTCAGGAAATTGGCAAAGTGTGGCCAACGCGCCCTACAGTAGTGCCTACTGCCATCTCCGCGAACTCGTCAGTTACTGTGACCACGGCACATAGTCCGCAATGATCACTATCGTATGCAACGGTCCGTAGACAGTCAAAAGACCATTCGTTCGTGTCAGCCAGTCTCAGTCGAGAGTTTCTCAGCATTAGATCCAGATAGGAGCGACGGACTTGCGAGCAAGTTGACTCTATATTCAGTGTTGCGTAGAATCACCCAATGACTTAGTAGGTTCCCCCTTGTGCTGAGAATGTTGTCTTATAGTGAAGATCGCAACTTCTCCGCCTTGTTTGGCGTTAATTTGGTCTCTTTGAATTAATGTATAAGAGCTGTGCCGGATTTTGTGCTTTTGGATTAGGTTTGTTTCGTTAGCCAAGAGTACATCTGGGCTTTCGTCCTGCAACATGTTGAAAAGTTCGTCTTTTCGCTCAGTCCTAATCAGTCAATTGACATTCATCAACAAGATCTTCAAGGGGCCTTCTATCGGCGTACCCATTACGATAGTAGGTGCCCTAGGCTCGGCAGAAGCGTACAGATACTGTCTATTGTTCAAGCTGGCCAATCTGACCTTGGCGTAATAACTTTTGTCCCACACATACCCAAACTCACTTTCAATTAATTTTGTATGAAATTTAAGGTTTCACTGCAAACCTTTACCCTCCCCCCGACAACATGGTTTTCTCAAATAAAAGTTTACCACCAGAAACTCTTCCCAAGAATAGGAGTATGGCAAGTTAACTTTAACCGGTTTAAGTAAGAGTTTTGACAAAATTTCCCGCAAAGTAATACTTTGAACCAATTTTATTGGAGTGGATGTCTTTTTATCTGGAAAACGGCTATTACAAATATTATTGTAGATCTGGCTTGTTTAGTCCTTTCTTGGTTGCCTCTTGTATACCTCAGGGCAACCGATGGGGACCACTTTTTTTCATTTGTATAATACTATTGGCGATGTAGAAATGGTTATTAAACATTCCTGCATCTCACTGTACGCCGACAGCGTAACAACGTTTAACAACGTTTCCTCTCTCTTCCCCCATTCAATTGGGGGGACCTTAATCGACCTTTAAAAAAAAAAGTCTAAATTTTCGTTGTTTGCCTGTAGTGGTCCCTGGTCATGTTAATCCACTCTCGTTTTATGTGACACGTCAAAAAGAAGACGTACTGTACTTTCACACTTTTTACTTAAGACTGTGATAAGACTTTCAAACCTTCCCTCTTATTCTGTTCTTTGTTTTTCTGTGAATTCCGTCCACGATTTCTAAAGCCTTGAATGCAAATTGAATTTTCGCCGGAAAAACTGATTCGGCAAACAATCTCTTAAAATGGTTCTTCTGCTCCTCTATTCGGTAACAAAAGATAAACATTTCAAAAGTTTCCTCATTTTTACACAGATTTCACGAAACTTAGTAAACTCTACCCGAATTGTTACATTTGTTTAGGTTAACTATTCCGAGTATAAAGTCTGTTTTCCCTATCCTTTGAGTATCGGGTATAGTAGCATCTGTAATTAGAAGGAATACCTCTGGGCAAATGTCTTATCCAATTACTTGTTCCTCTCCGGAAAAGAAGTTTGCTCATACAACCGACTGAGTGAGTGAAGACAAATAAATTGCTCCGCAGGTGCTTTCTACAGGCACGAGTAGTTTCATGCGAGCGTTTCAGGTTGAGGGTCTTCGAACTTGCCTGATGTGTACATTTTTACCAAGGGCGAGGGGTAACCCTGCTACGAAAGCTTTTCATTCGCATGAATACAGGCATTTGTATCTACTGACTAATCTGATAGTTCTTTCAAGGTTTGGCCCTTGGCGTGTTGTGTGGGATGGTTCATTGGAATTCATGTTCAGGGTAAAATCCTGGAGAAGCAGGAGGGAAACTTGAATTAAAGGGAGGAAGATTAAATTAATTTGAACAAAATGTTCAGAAAGAGGATATAACAGGGACAAAAGGATTTTCACTTGCCTTGGGCTAATAGTTAGTAGGTTAATTGGTTTGGAGAATCAATTACGTCTGACTGAATGTTGAGTGAATAATGAAACAGGTTTTTCGTGTCTTCAAGGAAACACGATCCTTACGTAATAATCCACATTTTTTTCTGTTTAATCAGGCATAATTAGTTTTTGGATGATTCTGAAGAGATGTTCCACTTTAATATCCCACTATCTAAAGAAAAATAAAATCTAGCTATTATCTAGTAATTAGTGGTGAAAGTGAGGATTAAAACTATTGTCTTAAAACTTTATGAAGTAATAGGTAAATGTAAGGATGGCCACCATTGGGACTGGGATTTTGCATATTCGAATCACAATTTATTTATTTTTAATTATATTTAATGTTCTTGAAGACATTTTTAATAATAATAAATTGAGTATCACTTTCGTAAAATTGAAAATGTTGCCCTGCTTCATGCAGGCGATCTTGCACAACAAGTTTTCACAACACCACGAATGATGGTGAAGCACGAGCCATCACAGACAAGTGTTACTGAAAACACTGAACTCATATAGTGTGAACTCAAAATTCGTTAAGGATGACTAGGACCTAGTAGGGCACAGTGACAAAATAGCTGACCTTTTAATCAGAAAAACCTCCGCACTTATAATATACTTTTTTTGATATAGCGTTGAGCTCTTCCTCTCTTGAGTCCTTTCAGTTTCGGGAAGAGAAAAAAGTTGCAGGGTCCAAGTCTGGTGAATTCGGTGGCTGAGGCATGATTTCGATGATGAATGAACAGGTGCATTATCATGCTTTGTTTCCAATACATCCGGCCGTTCGTATTGCTCACGCAAACGGCGCATTACTTTTGACCGCACGACCGGTCATGCACTCATGAAGCAAGAACTCATGATGAACAATCAAAGCCAACAGTGAGCAATTTTTTCCCCATTTGACCCTTTTTCAAGTCTTGGCTATTCTAGTCGAATTCATTTGGATGATTAGGTTTTGGTTTTATGACATACATATATTTCGTCACCAGTGATTACCCTTTTCGGCGCATCTAGGTCGTCATTCACATCATTCAATAGCTCCTGAGCGATGCTCATGAAACGGTTTTTGCAATTTTGGAACAAACAAACATTTGCATGAGCCAATGTCCTCAGCAACTTCTCTGATAGTGATTCGATGATTCTCCATAACAATTTTCTTCACTGCTTCAACGTTTTCATTCGTTGTTGACGTGATGGGGCGTCCAGGGCGGGTATCGTCATTGACATCTTCCCCGCCTTCTGAGAAGAGCTTACACTACTTATAAACATTCTTTTTTTACTCCGACTCGCCAAATACCACAGTCAATATTTAAAATAGTTTTATACACAAAATTTAATACAGCACACCAAAACACGTCTAAACTTTTTATCTGTAAAAAATAAACCAAAAATCATAATGGCTGACACTAAAAACATTTATTAGGCATCGTATGTACTAACTTAAAAAAAAAAATTGAAAATCGAATGTACTTAGGTCGTGAAATCCAAAATGTCACCTTATTTTTTGAACAAACCTTGTTTTTTTGTTGTTAAAATACTATTTTGTTTCAAAACAAAAGGTATGAAAAGTTTGATCCAAGCTTTGTCCATGGCTGATTACTACTTTTCCTAATTTTCATGCAATTTTTTCAGTCCATTTCGAAAAAAAATGTTTCGTCTTTTATGACGTCTTTTGCAAAAATTATAACATCTTCCTTAAGGTGATTCATTTTGCGCCACCTTGTACATCCCAATATTTATATATTTCTTAATTTTGTTGTCAAATTGCATCAAGTTTTGCTAAAGGATTAAAGTACCAAAAAATTACCATGAATTTAAAATACTACAACACTGTTTGGGTGGAGTGATCCGAAAACAGCGATTTATGATTTCTACACCACGAAGGTCTGGTCTCTCTTTATCGATCGCTTGGATTTTGGCCGCTGTAGTGATAAAATATCTTTTTTATTCCGCTGGATATGGCTCGCTGTGGCTATTTTTGTGTGCCTAAAAATGAGGATAACCTTAAAAGCCAACGGTTCGCAACAATGAGATGAAAAGCGCATCGCTGGGAGAGTTAAATACTATCCCGAGACCGAGGCGTGCAAGTGTTTAGAGATTGAAAGAAGCTATCATAGGAAACTACATTTTTCAAGAAGGTAATTTGATGTAGTCGAAGAAATTTTTAATTTTTCAACAACCGGCAATTCCCATTACTTTTTGAATATACTTCCTACAACTCGTCCACGTACAATTGAGATCATCTGGGCATAATACAGCCGCTTATTCCCCGTCTGATATTTGACATTTGATTAAAGCACAATTCCTCTCTTCATTATCTACAGCAACTTTCATATATTTTTACCTTTTCTAGGGCTATTATTCGACGAAATATAAAATTGAGTTAATCACTTGCAAATGCGACGGTAAAAAATCTTGCTGATTGACATAAATTTAATAAACTGAAATAGCTCATTCGATTAATTGCCTGAGTCACTGTAGTGGCCAACATTACCTTACGCCCAATGAATACATTTCATCACAATTAACAAGCCCTCACTTCAATATCAAAATAATTTAACTGATTTTCATTAAATTATGAATGCGAAAATGTCCCCCAACACATTTTGTCCTTCTGTGGAACGTGACCAATCTGTGCTTGTGATTTAATTCACAATACATTTCCTACTGCTTGGGTGGTGTCGCAGTTGTATAAAGTAACTCATAAAGCCCTGACACAGGCTAGGCATACCAAGGTTGGTAAGCCGCGAAGCAATGTATCTCTACACTCATTTGTCGTCGTCCAATCGAGCGTCAACTCCCGATCTCTGGACTTTTTACGTAAATTACTTCCATCGTTCACGGTAAATACCACAATAAGGACAATAGAGAGCAAAAAACAAAAAATGTGGATAAGAGTTTCCCTAATGGCCAAACTTGTCGGAGACTCGAAGGGAAGACACAACAAGCAAAAAATGAATTGGAAGCCTTAATGGCTCGGATACCCGTCGATGTCGCTATACAAAGTCTCCATTTACAATTAAATACAAACGAAACGACGGTGTTTCGATGAATATTGAATGAGCCAAAGGTCCTTGATCCCCGCTCTCATCCTATTGTCTTCCTTTTTCTTTGTAAAATCAACTTAATGTCCATCGTGAATTGAATGCCAATGCGCTGCCACCTTACGTATGTCAAAGACACCCACCGGAACAGACTGCAATACCGACATTAACGACTGTTTGAATAATGATCGTTTTCCCTCACTTTTCACATTCGATTGGATACTTTGGATAAATTGCTTTATTTTTTTTGGCCATTTACAGTGCACACATGTCTCGTATAAGTACGTAGCGTTTTAAGGACATAATGAAAATACTGATTATACATATACAAACAGGAGGAGAGAAGGAAACAAAACAAAAATGAAAAAAAAAAAAAAACTTTCGCTGTTTAGATTTTATCATCTAAGCTGTCGTAGCACTCCGGATCCGGATTCGACTTGAGTTCGTTGGAAGATGAATCCGATTGTGAAGACACCGCTCGAGTCACTTCGTCGGGCGATGATTCCGCTTTGACATCAGCTGCATCCTTGATTGGATCATACACTTCGAATTCCTCGAATTCGATGTCGTCGTATTTGCGTTTCTCGAATAATCGCTTGTCATTGGTCACATAATGACGGACGAGGGAATTGTCTCCCGGGAGTGCCGGGTCGGATGATGTTGTCACCGTTACTACTGTTTGCGACGACGGTGCTGGTGGTGATGGCTTCTTGTCATTCATCACATTGCCATCGTCCTTGAGCAAGTGTCCATCGAGCGGCGTGACAGTTTTAGTCGACAAGTCCTTTCGGATGTTTGTTTTTCCTTTCTCGATTTCATTCACAACAGGGATTGTGGGCGGTTCGACTGATTTGCCATCGGAGGATTTTTTTATGGTGCCGTTTGGTCCCTTCATGGTGAATGCCAAATCGACGTTTTTATTGCGGCGAATTTTTCCATTTGTCAGATTACCGTCCGGATTATTGTTGCCACATCCTGCTCCTGTCTCTGCCGTAAGCGTTTGCCCTATCAAACGTATGTCCATGGCCGATGACGTGAAACTCGGGGAGTCAGCCTGTGGCGCCGGGACTGGAATGCTGATGTGATTATTGACAGTGACCTGCTTGAGTAGCTGTACGAAGGCCAGTTTATCCGGTATTACTTCCTCACCTCCTTCTAATGCTACCCTGTTGCCGCCAATCATTTGGTTGTTTATTGTGACGCCTTCGGACAGTCGTTTACGTGCGGCAGGCGTTTCGAATTTCTGCCGCTCGACGACGAGACTCGTGGGACGGCGCGTCTTCTCAATACATTGCGATTCGATGATACGCGGTCCGCTGTAACCACTTATCTTGCCGGTTGTCTCCAATCGATGCACGATACGACGCACAAGTGGTTCGCCGTCATCATAGTCGTCATCGTCGTTATCGTTGTCCTGGTTGTGGTGTGTTGCGCTGTCGATGGAGTCATACTCCCCGATTGTGGTCGGATGATTGGTTTCATGGTTGTTGTGCTTCTGAGTGCCAATCAGCTCAAGACGACTGCTGCAACTGTTCGACTTAATCAGCTTGAACTTGATACCTGTAAGAGGCGGAGCGGTTAAAACGAATTGATATGTGACAACGCACTTACCTAGTTGGTCGTGTAGTTGATCCTTATGCGGGCACTCATTCGGTTGACATGTACTGCATGTTAGGAATTCGATTTTCGAGCGAGGGATGCGCAACGTTGCGCCAGTTGCTGGTGGACTGTGCATCGTCACCCGGCCCCCGTAGTAGGTCACAGTCGAGCCACACTCTCGGATCTTCTCGAGAACGTCCTAGTTGTTAGGAAAAGACAGATGAGTGATGAAAGGCGGAACTCAGGCTCGGTGCAACACTTACCTCACTGACATAGTAGGATTCGCATAGCTCATCATCCACTAAATCGTCTTCATCTTCGTCCACTTCGTTGGCATCACCTGCACCTGCACCAGAATCCACATAATCACCGTATAATCCGTTTGAATCCTGCGCACCGAATGCATTATGCTTCTTTATGAAATCCTTAACGTGGATTCCGCCACGTATCTCCTCGACTTCCCCGTTCTGTTGGTGTTTTCCTTCGCTTTCATCGTCCATATCCGGATCCTGTCGACGACGCTGCGGTGATCTGTCGTCGACTGCGTTAGTGCATTCACCGGGTGACGATAAATCACCGCTCGATATCCCACTCGATAGACTGACCGAATCCCATTTCCTCAGCGTGGCACCGTTGCCAGCATGGCTATTACCGTACGATGTATCGATAGTTAGGTAGCGAAGACGATTACGTTGACTGCGTCGTCCCTCGCCGGCTCCTGTTTGTTGTGCACTACCGTTTGGCGATGGTGGTGGTGTTGTAATGGTTTTTCGATTTCCGTCTGTGGTGCCGTTTGTACGATGCTTGTTCGGGAGGACATGCTCTTCGAAGAATTTTCGTACGTTCCGGACCGTATCCGGTGTGGGTAGTTCCTCCTCGAGGAGCTCTCGATTCACCCGCACCGGCTGGTAGAAGAAGTGTCGTTTACCCAGTTTGTTATTGCTGGCATCCGGGTGAGTGGTCTCGGGCGGATTGGACGGCATAGTGTTTCCAGCTCCGTTGGTGATTTTGCAGTTTTGTCCTTTTTGGTCTTGGTATGGTTGTGCTTTCGGAGGACGTTCGACTTTGGTGCGTACGGGTTCGACAATCACAACGTTATTATTCGTGAGCAACTCCTGGAAACTGTATTCCTGGAGATACTGAATCAGACCATCGAATTGTGGTTCTTTCTTGTTGCGGTTAAGAATGTTGTTGCGGAAGAGGTTCGGTTTCATGACCTTGTAGCGGATGTGGTCGAATTCGGGAACAGGCTCGTCGGGATTTGCTTTGACTATCGTGGCTTGCTTGTCACCATCGAGTTCGACGATTTCAATAGACGGCATCAGGCTCTGCAGGTCATCGAGGTTTGCAGTGGGTCTGCACGTGCTGAGAGATTTGGTCTCGCCACCAAGGATAAAGTCCTTGCGTGGTGGATTGGAATTCGTCTTGTTTTGGTTGTTTTCATTGTTTTGTTTGTTTTTGGCGTTGTGGTCCTCTTGAGAGCCGTTGTTCGTGTCCTTGTCCTGACTGAATTTGGACCAGTAGCATCGGATTGCATCGACTTTCTGAAGGAACTCATCTTCCACTCCCTTGCCGGAGATGGGGTGTTTGCGCTCCATCGATCCACGCTTCGAATCGACGACTTGAATAACTTGTGGTCGCGACATCTTGCCGACGCACCTCAGTGAATCATTCGGTTTGAGTTTGACCAGTCGAGCTCGGTATGTGTTGCACACGCGTCGGTCCTTGGCCTTGTATACCTCCGATGGAGTCTTGGCTGTGATGGTTCCAGTGATTCGCTTCGATTTCGAGTTGTTCCGCGAGATTGTTCTCTTTAGAGTACCGCCAGTGCTGATGGGTGTGTCAACGAGTCGTTGCTGCTGGTTTTGGTTACCGGACGCGTTGTCGGCTTCGGGCGTCAGATTTAATGAGTGACCGTCGATGGAGTCCTCTTCTATGACATTATTCTGCGCGTCGGTGACGATTATTCTGATTTGTTTCGCCTCCGTGGGAGTGACCTGCTCTTTCTTTGGTTGTTCTTGTCGCTCGTCGGTATTGATTATTTCCCTTGAGAAAGTCTCGACTTGGATGGATGGTGCTTCTTTGGGTTTCTCGACTTCGTCTTCGCGGTTCGCAGTCGCTGATTCTTTGGTATCTTGTTCGCGTTGACGAATTTTTTTATGAGCACGTCCGAAGCGCTTGATAGAGTCGTGGATTACAGTCGTGGTCACGTCGTCCTCCTTGAGGTTGTAGGATGACCTTAGTTTGGCGTCGATTCTCTCGGATACTTTGAGACTCTTGCCGATGTTGACGTCGGGAAGGCTATGGTATTGGTTGTCGATAAGCTGGTGCTGAGGATGATTCTGTGTAGAGGTGTAAGTAAGATGTTCCAGGACACCGCGTCGTTGATTAGTGACCGCAGCGTAGTCAGAGAGGCGGCGTAACTTTTTCTTCTCGACGACGGCGAGTATTTTTGGTTTCGTATCGACTGTTGGGGTCACCACTGGTACCCGTAGGACCTGGGAATGAAGTGGTTTTTTGATCGGCTCTTCTGAGCGTTTTTCCAGCGGCTTTCGAGGCGGATCGTAGATATCCTCGATGGAGATATGCAAGAGGGATGTCGACTCGGGCTTCTCCTCAACAATGGTGGCCTCGGAGCTGTCTTCGGAGGAAAGGTATACCGAATCGTACGCAATGAGCGTTCCTTGGTCTTCACTACTGTCGTTGAGTTGCTGGTCGTCCTGCTGACCAATCAAACTGATAATTTCAAATTTCTCGTCGTAGACTTTGCTGAGGATTTCCTCGACCTTCTCGATATCGTATTCCTGTTCGGAGTTGGTCAGACTATCCGACTGATCGTCTGAGTTACTTGTGGTTGTCGTCTCAGGGAAGACACTACTCTGACTAAGTTCGGGGCACGATTCTTCACCGAGCTGTGCTGTGTACTTACGATGCACGGTTGACTTGCGATGACGACTCTGATATAAACGTTGCTTCTCGCCGCTCGGCTCGCTCTGATGGTGGGAGTTTCGGAAATACTCCGAATTTAAACTCTCCAAATCACTCTTCTCGTTCTGCCAGATTGCTTGCTGCTGAGCGTCGAGGCGTTTCAAATTCTCGTAGTATTCGTCGGATTCACGTGTTATTGTGGTTGTATCAGGCGGTTGAGCGACCGTATCCGGTTGTGACGGGTGTTCCGCTGCGGGTGATTGGTGCTGATGCGGGTGCGAGTGGTGATGGTGGTGGTAGTAGGTCGGCTGTTTGGAGCCGGTGAATCTGGAAAGAGATGTAATTAGTATGAAACGTTTTTGTTGTGTTGTATTGCATGTGCGGTTGTCGGCCTTCAAGTTCAAGTTTAAGAAAAATCACGCGAATTGTGCGAATGTATAGGGTGTTGCGTGTGAGTGTGCTATGCGTGTGGGCCATTGTTTCAGAGTGACATGGGTGATTTGTTGTTTTTAAGGGCATTGAGGCGGGAGGTCGACCGATGCTCCGTGATATTGATGTGAGACAACTGGACGGGGGAGGGGGGAGTAATGAGTCAATATTTTCCAGAGGAAATGCATCAGTGATAGATGGTCAGTGGCGGGGTCATGACATTGACGAACACACGTGTGCAAATGTAAATCGAGCGGGGTGTTGTGACTCGTGATTGATGTGATCTTTGGGACAGGAATAGTGTACTTTGTGGTGAATGGTCAGATGTGATGAACATCATTTTTCGAGTCTGTAGGGAGGGTTGGAACAGAATTGAAATGCGGTTTACGTCTGTAAGTTGCAAGTCAACATTGAAGTTGCATCATCAATACCTTATGGATTGCCTGCTTTTTGGTTGATGAACACGTTAATGAAGGAACAAGGAAGCCAGAAATAACCTTTTTTTTGTTGTTTCTTTGAATTTATTTCATTAAACGAGTTGTGTCCCAAAATATCTCCGAAATCGAGGAAATGACGTAGATATTTGTCTTAACTGCTGCATCCTGCTGGAAGGGTCAAAGATTTTAATTTGCGTCATCCGATCTGAAATCTTTATTTATGGCAGATATTAACTAAGACTAAGGGACTGCGGGCTTGCTTGAAGGTATGCTTCTCTGACTTAAGGCGAGATTACACTGGTATCACAGCAATCAAATTGTCTATTTGTCACTGTAACGTTACGAGACAATCTTGATTGTGCTGTAGCTTATGTCGAGCTTCCCTTGCCGCTTCTGACTGTCACTATGTTTAGGACGGAATCTATAATCTCGAAGCCATTTCTAAATATTATGTTGGTCGTGGATTATTAACCATCACCGCAGGCAATTCACTTATCAATAACGATTCATTCAATCAAAAAAATCAATATACTTTGCGGTTTTTTGTTCGTTATTAAAACCCCCATCGTTCTTGTCACGATAAAGCTTTGCTATTCAACATTTGTCTTGTCATACTGTTGGTGATTGATGGCTGCGGACGAGCTGTGCCAAACCTGTATTTACTATTTTTAGACTACTCATCTTATGACGTGCAGTGTGATGTGTCATACGATCTCGTATAATATGTTATCTAATCGAGTTGGATTAACCCGCACTTAAGTTGGTAATGCTCACGAGACCTAAACGTGGCTGTTGTTATTTATGCATTAAAGTATTTCTCTGGAAGAGTGAATTATTGGTCAGGCTGTTGTTAAGCTCAAGTTGGGAAAACTCGCTCTGCTCCTGCTTATAAGCGATATTTTACGCAACACGTTTTGGGATTCACTAACAAACAAAAACATGACCAGCCGCCACACAAACTCAAATATCATCCGATTTCAGGATCAACCAATACGTGTTTTCAAGATCAGCCACTAGGCGCTCTCAATATCAGTCGCTAGGCCTCTCAATATCAGCCAGTAGGTAATCTCAGGATCAGCCACTAGCCGCTCTCAAGATCAACCAATAGGCGCTCTCAAGATTGGCCACTAGATAATATTAGGATCAGCCGCTAGCCGCTCTCAAGATCAGACAATAGGCGCTCTCAGGATCAGCCAATAGGCGTTCTCAAGATCAGTCACTAGACCTCTTAAGATCGGCCACTAGGTAATCTCAGGATCAGCCACTAGCCGCTCTCAAGATCAGCCAATAGGCGTTCTCACGATCAGTCACTAGACCTCTTAAGATCGGCCACTAGGAAATCTCAGGATCAGCCACTAGCCGCTCTCAAGATTAGCCAATAGGCGCTCTCAAGATTGGCCACTAGATAATATTAGGATCAGCCACTAGCCGCTCTCAAGATCAGCCAATAGGCGCTCTCAGGATCAGCCAATAGGAGCTCTCAGGATCAGTCACTAGACCTCTTAAGATCGGCCACTAGGAAATCTCAGGATCAGCCACTAGCCGCTCTCAAGATTAGCCAATAGGCGCTCTCAAGATTGGCCACTAGATAATATTAGGATCAGCCACTAGCCGCTCTCAAGATCAGCCAATAGGCGCTCTCAGGATCAGCCAATAGGCGTTCTCAAGATCAGTCACTAGACCTCTTAAGATCGGCCACTAGGTAATCTCAGGATCAGCCACTAGCCGCTCTCAAGATCAGCCAATAGGCGTTCTCACGATCAGTCACTAGACCTCTTAAGATCGGCCACTAGGAAATCTCAGGATCAGCCACTAGCCGCTCTCAAGATTAGCCAATAGGCGCTCTCAAGATTGGCCACTAGATAATATTAGGATCAGCCACTAGCCGCTCTCAAGATCAGCCAATAGGCGCTCTCAGGATCAGCCAATAGGAGCTCTCAGGATCAGTCACTAGACCTCTTAAGATCGGCCACTAGGTAATCTCAGGATCAGCCACTAGCCGCTCTCAAGATCAGCCAATAGGCGCTCTCAAGATCAGTTACTAGGCGCTCTAAAGATTGGCCACTAGATAATATTAGGATCAGCCACTAGCCGCTCCCAATATCAGCCAATATGCGCTCTCAGGATCAGTCAGTAGGCCTCTCAAGATCAGTCAGTAGGCCTCTCAAGATCGGCCACTGGGTAATCTCAGGATCAGCCACTAGCCGTTCTCAAGATTAGCCAATAGGCGCTCTCAGGATCAGCCAATAGGCATTCTCAAGATCAGTCACTAGACCTCTTAAGATCGGCCACTAGGTAATCTCAGGATCAGCCACTAGCCGCTCTCAAGATCAGCCAATATGCGCTCTCAAGATCAGTTACTAGGCGCTCTCAAGATTGGTCACTAGGTAATCTCAGGATTAGCAATTATACGATCTTGGGATCAACCATTCCGCGCTCTCAAAATCAGCTACTAGGCCGATCGGTCTAGCTAAAGTCGGTCATTACGTGATCCGAGGAATCAGCCATCAGATGATTTACCGTTAGACACCAGGTGGTCTTAGGATGAGTCACCGGGCGATTTCAGCATGCAAATACAGCCACCATGCAAATACAGGATCAGCAAATATTTAATCTCAAAATCAGGTACCACCCGATCTCAAATATACGCCAACTCAGTATCACTGAACATGCGATTTGACAATTAATAATTACGCAAATTAAGGATCGGCCACCACTCAAAAATGTTCAGTACGTAGCATGCAATCTCAGGATCAGCCACTAGGCGAACCCAACCTCTACTGGCATTATACGTTTTTTAGACAACTGTATGATGTACGTGTTCAAAAATTGTCGGGATTTTTTTGGTTGATATGATGCACATCGCTTTTGGCACTTTTAATGTCAATAAAACTATGGCTTACGAGAGATGCTATTTGCTTTAAAGCGCAGTTTCGATGTCACACCACATTTGACCTGTGTGGAAAGTAATAATTCAGTCTGTGGAGTTAAGAAAGTTGATTATATTGGCTAGGCCTCGGATAAATCCTACTTGTAGATGAAGTTTGTATTCAATGCCATTCTGATGAAATCGGAAGACCCGTTTAAAAGATAAAAGTTTGCCGTGGTTAGAACGTATGTTTTGTCATGTTTCAGTAGGGGACCCATAGATCGATGTGCGTTTTGCGAGTTAGCTTAGAGCCTGGCTAACTATTGTGTCTATTCGTTCCTCAGACGAAGGTCTGATACTGATCCTGCGGCTGGTTCGTTTAATTTCATTGCTCCACCAGTCTGTATATGGTGATTGCTGAGGATAGGGCTTTGATGGCAGCGTGACAACTATTGCAAAAAGCTGTGACCGCATTTTTGGGACAGGTTTTGCTCAGTGTTTTGCACGCTTCACTGATCGCCAGTACTTCTCCTTGAAGAAGATGATCGAGTAAGCGGGAGGAAGTACAATTGTGTGGAGAAGACTCCTAGAATAGGTAATCTGAATTCAACTTTAATCGGCCTCTGCATGGGAAATACCTATGCGCCGTGCTGCTTAATTTTTTTTGGGGGTAATGTAGTCTGTGTCGACTCTCTGCTCGATGCTCTCAATGCCCCTAGAATCGATGCCCAGGCCTATGCGGATGATGTTGCCGTTCTCTTTGTCGGTTCAAGTTTAGCCACTGTCTCAAAGCACAGGCGGCGCTAAATCCGATCGATGATTGGTGCACGAGTAAAGGACTGTCGGTTAATCCTCTTAGGACTGACGTGGTTCTCTTCATGAGAAGGAGGAAAAATACTGGCATTGTTCGGCATTGTTCAGCTAGTGAGCAAAGACATTCCCATCCCGATATCCCAGGAAGCTAAATACCTAGGATTCAACTTAGTAGCGAGCTTCTTTGGTCAAAGCTGGGGTCTGGAGCTGGGGTTTTCTTTGAACGCGAAAATGATCGACTGCACTTTTCATTAGGAAAATATGCTTCTGTCTTTCAATCAGAGATAAACGCAACCCTTATGGCCATGCACTATGGTGTGAAGCACAAATGGAAGGAAAAAGCATATGCGTCTGCAGTGAAAGCCAAGTTGCACTAAAAGCTGCGTCCAACCCTCTAAGCAGCTCCAAATTAATATATGAATTAAATTTGTTTAACAAGGTCAGAAAACTAAACTCATTAAGACTTGCATGGGCCCCAGGTGACTCTAGGATTCCCCGAAATGAGATCTCTGATGAACTCGCTAAAAGGGGCTCAGAGGAGTGTTTTTCAAGTCCTGAACCCGCCTTAGGTCTACCTGCATCTACGATCAAATTCGACATCAATGATTGGGTCTTTA
The DNA here is from genome assembly GCA_958301585.1 of Merodon equestris. Taxonomy (NCBI): domain Eukaryota; kingdom Metazoa; phylum Arthropoda; class Insecta; order Diptera; family Syrphidae; genus Merodon; species Merodon equestris. The sequence goes on from OY284414.1 coordinate 107,559,911, forward strand.
ATGCACACAGTCGGAGATGGAGAGAATATCCAGGATGCACGATTACTAAGTTCGTACGTCTGCAAAGAATGATGTATCCTTATCCTTGGGGAGAAATTATTGCAGAAGACTTGCGGGCATCAGTGTGACGCCTACCTGCGCTGCGCGAGGAGGATAACTCTCCGGACAACGGGGAAAATGCAATTAGGAAAAGTGTCTGGCTAGTGGTACAATGGACTCCAACAGAATGTAGAAGGCTCCAACACCAAAAATAAAAAATGTCTGTAGAAACCAATGTAAGATTTGTGGGCATTAGATGCAGAACTCTGGTGTGGGGATATGATTTAGGTGACAAGTAACCCATTTCCTTGAGTCAGATAGCAGCATGACCTCATGGTCCCTGTGGTATCGAGTCACGTCGATTTTTAGGCTGTTTTACAATAGATTTTCTAAGTTACAAGCTTTTTTTTTAGAGTAAGCTACTAAACTACCGAGAAAGAGGTAAGGATATTGAAAACAATTTTGACTCGATTTTCTATGTTGGACTTCCAGCTAAGCTTCAGTACTAGGATGACGCCCAAGTATTTGCACTGAGTAGAGCGGGGTAATGGCAAAACCCCCCATAGTACATTGGCCTTGAAAAGTCTTCTCGGTTCTCGCCGTTCGAAATCGGCATTGAAATCGGGTGATCGTGGTGCAATGGTAATCATCACCGACTGTTGGGTGGAAGGTCTGTAGTTCAAGTCCGTTCATAGTCAAAAACAATTCCTATACGGAAAAACTGTGCAACAACATCAGTTGTGAATGAGAGATGATCAAAAAGTGCTGACGAAGGCATAACACTCGCAGCATAAGATCACCTCAAAATTCATACTCTCTGTGTGCATTTTAACTGTGAACTACACTGTTACTGTGAACTACAACCAATACGACAAATTCAGTCGAATCTCTCAACTCCTATCTAGGACAACCACCCCCGGAGAGTAGTGAACGAACATCTTCGACACAAACTATTTGCACCCCGTCCAGGTTGTGTGACAAACACCATAAGAGCGTACACTCTTGAAAAAAAAAAAAAATTTTGTAGAAAACAAATCGCACTCAACATAAATCTCTGGCTCGGGCTCTAAGCCATCTAAGCAGAAGAAGAAGAGCATGGATTAACGACTATGGTATCTAACTAAGATTTAATCTTTCCAGATGCCAAGAAAATCACGACGAAAAGGCTGCCAAATGTGAAGTTCATGTTCACTCTTAATATTTGGCCAAAAATAAATTCGTTATGATATTCAACCCGCCTTGCTCGACAAGCATAAAATAAGAAAATAAAGAGAACCTTAAGGAGCAACATCATCGCTAAAAGATGCAAATATTATCCCAGAAATCGAGCTCCAGAAGAATTTTGGAGATCTTAAGCGGCGCAGCCATAAGTGTCTAAATTCTGATGAAACTGTTCTGAAGGTGATGATGTGAATTTGGTTAAATTGTTGAAATTCTTTTCGAAAATGTAAGTTTCTCAATTTTTTTGAACCCAACTCGACCGCCAAAATTATTTGAAGTGAAGGAGAGATCTAGCCAAATCCTACAATCGTTGGTACCCAATAGTATGTTCACCAAGCCTATTGTTAGGAAATCTTTTTAGTATTTCTTTGTCCGTAGGCAGATATACGGTTGGCTCTTTTGTTGCAGCCCACTCACCCTATTCTGGGGCACTCAGGGATCTGGCCTTCTATATTTGGGGTTCCATTTAGGGATAACATTCCTATCGCAGAAAATTTCTATGTTCAGAGACAGCCAGTAGTCTTAAGTGCGAACCGACATCATGTTGATGACGCCTGCAAATGTTTAAAATGAACCGAATTTCGAGTTAAAGTTGGGGCCCGACTAACAGGAGAAATTCGTGTTTAAAGAAGACCCTAACCAAACTCTAAGAAATGCAATGGGATATACCGGATAAAAAGCTGATTGAATCACAGTCCACGTTGAGAATATGGTAAGACATCTAAAAAAACTGTCAGGCAGAACGAACTATTTATAATGGACGAAGACGAGAGGGAAGACGAGGCTAAGATAGCGAAATCAAAGTTGAAATCCAAAGTATGTACATATATATAAGTATGATATGGACGTCAGAAAAGCTGTCTGATGAGCCCGGTCCACAGGAAAATTGATTCTATAGCTTTGCCAACTAAAGGAGTACAATCTTTAAAGCATCGCTTATAAGACCTTCTCTGCCGAGTTATACGAACACCAGAAAAACCCTGGTGAGGCTGAACCCCACAATCTTTTTGTCGACTGTAAAGCCGGATATGAAGGTGTCTATAAAGGCGAGTTATGCAAAGCCATATCATTTTTGACCATCCCTGCTAAACTTGTCAGACTGTAGTATAACAACGAAGAATTCTCGCTAAATAATATGCCGGATATAAAAGCTTGTTGATTGAGGTACAGGCACACCCCGAATTGCAGCGCCATTTAAGAAAACTGGTGATCAACACATTATCCTAGTTTGAAGGCGTGAGTAGTCTTTATGTTTTTCCAATGTCAAGAAAGTTGGTTCCGAAATAGCAAAATCATATAAAGAAAGACTGAAAATTAAAATCTCATTTTGAATATTTCAAATTTGATATCTCAATCGGTTAATCTGTCTAATTACTTCCCAAGCATGTGTTTACACGCCAATTGTGAACCCTCACTGATCACAATAGGTTTCAATTACCAAATGAAAAAAAAAAAAAACAAAAGAACAACGTTACCCACAAAAATGGAATTAAACTCAATAAAAAACGTATTTATATCAAAATCAAAAACAGAAACCGTTAGCTTCCCAAAGTCCAATCAACCGTGCAGCCAATTTATTTATTCATTTTCAGCCAACAATTCAATTTTTTCATTGCTTTCACCTGCCATTCCAATTTTTCATAAGCCAAAGCGCCGAGTTGAGAAGAAATAAAACCGAAAACAAAAAAAAAACAAAAACAATAAGGTCATAATTCATTTAACGAAAATAGCAGTAAAGCAAACGTCTACGATAATTCCGGAATCGATTAACAGCTGGGAGGGCTTGATTGTTTTTTTTTTTTTTTATTCCCGAACAAAAAGGCATAAAGCTGCTGGGCATAGGGAAAAAATGAAACCAGCGATTGCCTAAGCGAATTGATTTTCACTTTTTTTCAAAAAAAAAAAAAAAAAAAAGGAAAAAGTTTATTCGGAACAAGATGTGCTGCGGAAAGTTATGGAATGTTGCCGGTTGGACATTAAGCAAACATAAAAACAGAAACGAGAAACGGAATTGGATCTTAGGTAATCAGACACAGATGCAGGATAATTACTTGAATATTCGACGGAGCATGGTATAATCATCTTCGAAAAAGCAATCAACGCCTTCCTATCGCACCGAAAAAGGATTTCGATGCTCGTTCAATTCCCAATTATGTAATTCAATGAATCTTAATGGAACGGAAAAGTCTTTAGCACTTGCTGAACGATGACTTGGATTGTATTGTGCTTGTGTTCGACAAGGAGCGAATGGAAAATAGAGGGGTCCTTGGTAAATGACGGATGAACTTGCCGTTGCCTTACGAGTTTCTCGTCAACTAGGCTAAATTCACGGGCGCCCGGGGTCGAATGAGGATTGAAAGTACGGCGAAACATAATAGGATTTTGAGTGAGACGATATTCCGGCGTTTATGGGTCTATTTCTACGGAAGACCAATAAATGCGCCCTAGTTGAGGCTGAAAGTTTGCTCGATTAAGTTTCAAATGACTTATAAAGGGAATAATTGGGAATGAACAAGTCGTGAGGCAAGTAATGAAATTTGTTTGTTGTTTGATTGGATTTTAAAGCCTTTTGTCAGGCCTTAACCGAACAACAAGATGCAGCCGAACAGTATTGACATCATCGCTTATTTGATGGGTAAACACAAGACGAGTTTGCTTTTAGCTAAACAATGGCTCAGGCTATATGAAGATTTTTATTAGCTGAGAGGTCATAATAGAGTGTGACGATAAGCAGGTTTTTCGTGGAATCAATGAGCTCATTGTGGGCATTTTCCATTGACTTGCTCAGGACTATGAAAGTAACGTATGCAGTAGAACGACTTATATATCTTGATGTGTAGAAGGGGGCTCTCATCACCGAAGACTTCTGTGGGAAACCAATTAGTTAAAGCCTGCCAGATCCACTGGCCTCCACCCAACACTCCTGAGCATGTGACGAACCCAAGAACGCATAACAGGAAACCCAATCAATGACTTCCGAAGCTATAACCGCATGAAGGCAAGCCTTGCACTCCGTCGCATACACTTTCTGAAATTGAATTTTAAAAATGCAAGTGTAACTTCGTTAAAACGGAATCGCGTGCGTGAATATGCGTGCAGAAAATCCCCGATGCATACATAAATTAATTCAATAACTAGAACGACAGTATAAGTGCCTCTCAAGCAAATGAATAGCAAGTTTACGTCACTCCTGCATTAACCTCGTTTCTGCACTACAAGCTCAATCGGAAGGGCAATGTTCTGAAGTATTCTCATCCTCCCCAAGTCCACTTGCATATTCAAGCTTATGCAACACAGTTGTAAACGCAAGCAATAAAAAAAAAAAAACAGAAAAAAAAATGACCGTCAAGTCACAAGACACTTGCCTGTAACTACAACACAAAACGCCAACTTGCAGTCAATTGCGCGATTAATAAATACACCAAGTAAACACTAAATATAACCGGAAATCACGAGATATTTCCATCACAACCCACTACGCCGGCTAAACTTCGACTGAAATTTGAAAAAAGCAACCAAGCATTCGCGTTCGTAATCACCTCCACTCGATATCCCCCAAGTCATTCTCAAGTCGTCGGTCGCCGCTCTCCGATACCGATAGCTTAATGACTTAAGTTCATAAATCTGAAACCGGGTGGAGCGGTGTGTTTCGAAAAACACTTACCTTTCTTTGAAGAAACCTCGATTCACCAGTCGGGCACGGGGTATCAGCTGTGATCGGCGATGACTGCTATTGCTACCGCCGCCGCCGCTGTTGTTTGTCGTAGATATTTGTAAATCACTAAATGTCTCTTCACGGATTACTGCTAAACTTCTAGAGCGTCGTAAGCTACACGACTCGTTTCCAATATCGAACGATTGGTTGTAGAGATTCGATGAATGATAGCCGCTGTCATCAACTGCGGGGAAAGGTTATTTCGTAATTAAAAAATGAGAAAAAGTGACTAACTTACTATAGTTGGAAGGCAGCTTCTCGTAGTCGCGATCCGGATCAATGCGCCAATAAAATTCGGCAAGCTCGAGAGCGTCGTCCTTGTGTGTGGGACGTTTGTAGTCCAACGATCGGCTGGGACGGAGTTGACGATCGTCTTCGAAGTAAGGCGCGCCCGAGTGACGATTAGTCGAAAGGTCTAAGTTGGAGATGGATTTCTGGCGCCACCCAGAACCTCGTGGCAATCGATATTGGCGTGAGCTTTGAAGCGAACTTTGGCCCAGGCGTACGCGATCCACGTAATTATAAGTGTAATCCTTGCCCTTGCTGAAAATGATAAAGGAAAACGGTGTGAGTCGTTGCTAAATGATGGTTGTTGTCCGTGAATTGGTCGTTAAATTCAAATGTACCAAATCACATTAGACTTTGAATGAACTGAAATCACGTTAAGTAAAACGAGATAATCAACTCCAGAATGGAGTTGTAAAGAACGAATGAAATCGAAGTAATTGCCCCTAAACAAGTGGGATACATGCACTGCATAGGATTGCGAACCTTGACCTTCGTCCGCTATTCCATGAGTTCCAACAATGGGATTGCTTTTTTCATTTCTTTTGCTTCTACTCGGCGTGTATTTCGAATTTGTTAATGAATTTGTAATCCGTTCGGATTTTCAGATTTCAGAAATCGTTTCGTGTTCACATGCATGCGGGGTGCGAAGCCGGCACGAATTTCTCGTATGTACAATCGATCGTGTGCAACATGAAACAATTAGTGAAATAACGATGTTTTCAATCATTTTCGATGGAGAGAAAATTGATTTGCTTTCATTAGCATGCATGCTATGGGAAGAAAACAAAAATCAAGAAGTAATAAAACAATTATGTGACGAGTAGCTCTCTCCGCGTGTCGTGATTCGTGAAATATCATTTTCTGTTTGGATGATTTTCGAACTCTTGGAAAATACCTTCCTTCAGGTAGATATACTTTGATATTCGTAACCAGAAAGCATCCATGAGCAAGAACTCAGTGAATATGAATCCGAAATTCGCTTCCATTCCTCTCCTTTCGGTTTTTTGAATGGATGGAGTTTCTATAGAAATCGTTAGAAGTCGAAACGTGTCGATGGAAGAAGCAAGACAATAAATTTTATCATAAGACGAATCGGACTGAAATCTGTTGATGAAAAATAAATGCAATTTTCGCAAATAAGATTCCATTGAATAGATGATAAATTAATACGGAGCTGATCGATACTATTTTATACTCGTATTTGTGTTTAACTTTCTGGCTTAACAATTAGTTCTAACTAACCCTATGTACGTTTCTGAGTTACACTACCTTACCGACAGTAGCTAATACATATGAGCCGTTTATTTTGAAAGTGGCATAAGTCACTTTTTCAAAAAAATCGAGTTAATGGCAACACTAAATACAATTGAACGGTATCTTCTCATTTTTAAAAAATTTGCACTCAATAAGTTGAGAACTATTGAGATTTCTTCGAGAGAAGTATTGGTAATTAAGGGTATAACAAACATGTTTATTTTGAAAGTGGCGTAAGTCGTTGTACTCAGGAAATTAATTACGGGGCTTAGTGTGAATAGAAACATGTGATAAGTATGTGTGAAGTATTGTTTTGAATTATTTTCAGTATTTTTAAATAAGTTGTGATCATTGGACTTATTTTTATAAGTGCGAAAGAATAGTGCAGTTTTGTAAATTATATTATAGTGACATCTAATATAGTACACATAATTAGCATTATTTTATTAAAATTACTTTTATAATTATGATGTTATCAGACAGCGAATCAGGTAAAACATACTTATTTTAGTTATGGAATTAGGTGGCTTTCAATGCGTATTATTATTTTATAGAAATATTTTCTAAAATGAGAAGAAGCGTTAACCCCAGAAAGAGACATATGAGAGTGATTTCATCAGATGAAGAATCGACTTCTACGGGGTCATCAGAAAAGGAAAACAACATAACGGAAGGATCAGAAACTCATCGTGTACGAAAAAGGGGATGCAGAAATGAAAAAAAATATACTCAAAACATTATTAAGATAAAAGAAATAGTGGTAAAAAATATGTAACAGCAAACTCCAAAATTATTTTTACCAAAAGAATTGCAGTTAAACCTTGTTGTTCAAAAAATTGTAAAGAAAAAATAAGTTCTTTTAATCGACAACTTATCTTTGATAAATTTTGGAAGTTAGCAAACTTTACGAAGCAAAATTTGTTTTTACATAGTACAGTTAAACGAGAAACACCCAAAAAGAGAAGACCAAGAAACTACAATTCAAAGCCAAGACAATGCCAATTTAAGTATTATTTGACACAAGTTTGTAAAACATTCTTTCTGGATACTTTCAATATCTCAGAAGGACGTCTGGCTCGTGCTCTTAAAAAGGATGTTCCTGGAGAAGATTTGCGTGGAAAATCTGAAAATTCCCGAAGAAAAACTGAAGAATCTCTCATAATTGCGGTCAAAGAGCACATTCAAAGCTTCCCTGCCTTTAGTAGCCATTACACAAGGTGTCATAATCCCCATAGAAAATATTTAAGTCCAGATCTAAATATTAGGAAAATGTACAATCTCTATCTTGAAAAGTGTAAAAATGATAAACAACATGTTAACGAGTGGATATACAGGAAATCCTTCAAAAATTACTTTAATTTGCATTTTCATCAATCTAGAAAAGACACATGTCAAAAATGCGATTTTTTAAAAATACAGATTCAAGCTTGTGAGGATGAAGGTGAAAAAGGGCAATTAAACCTTCAACACGATTTACATTTGAGATCGGCAGAAATGGCCAGAAAGTGTCTACAAGAAGATCAGAAAAAAGCAGCTGAAAATCCAGATGAATATTTTGGATTTTCATTTGACTTTCAAAAAGCATTGCCTTTTCCCAAACTTACGACTTCCATATCGTATTACAAAAGGAATATGTACGTTTTAAATTTGGGATTCCATAATTTTCATAACAATAATATTGACATGTATCTTTGGGATGAAACCATAGCATCAAGAGGTTCTCAGGAAGTTGCTTCGTGTTGTATAAAACATCTTAAGAATGTCACAACTCAAAAGCATGTTATTGCATATAGTGACTCATGTACAGGACAAAATCGTAACATAAAACTGGCCTTAACTTGGATGAAAATTGTTCAGTCTTCAGAAAACGATATTGAAATTCTGGATCACAAATTTTTAATTTCGGGCCATTCATACTTACCAAATGATCGTGACCTTGGTGTAATAGAAACGGCCTTGAAAAAAACAAATGTTTTATACATTCCAAATGATTACTATAACGTGATAGCCGCCTGCCGAAAAAAATCCTTCACAGTACACAACATGGCGGAAAAAGATTTTATTTCAACACAATCATTGGAAAAATCTGTTTCAAAAAGAATATTAAATACAGACCAAAACAAAGTGAATTGGCTAAAAATTCAATGGATACGATTTTACCATGATATTCCCTATAAAATGTTTTATAAACTAACTTTAGATGAAAAAGATGAATTTTTAACTTTGGATTTGTCACCAAAAAGAGGAAGACCTAGGCGTTATTCACAAATAGAGATGGATCCGTTTTACGTTGGATCTCGTCCTGTTTCTTCAGCAAAATACAAAGACATGATGGACTTGCTTAATTATATACCCCCAATATACCACAGTTATTTTAAAAATTTGAAACAAAACACGATTTCCGAGGACTTAATCACTCCTATTGATGACGAAAATTAAATTGAACTGATGTATTTTCATATAAACTACTTATACTTACATTATGTTTCAAAATGAACTAATTATTTTTGTTTTTTATGAATATTAAAATAAAAAATACTTAAATCAAAAACGGCTCAAATATCTCGACTTAAAAAAAGAGTGACTTATGCCACTTTCAAAATAAACGGCTCATATGTGGAAATGTGTCTATTTGCGAGTTAAAAAAAAAGGCCCAATAAAGGGCCATCCAACAAGAGGTGTCATTTTACATATTAGAACATTGAACCCAACAATGATAAGCATTCATGGCGTGTCTTAATAGTGAAAATTTACTATTAATAAAACACAGACTTTGAGCAAAATTCATATTTATTCATCAAGGGCGACTCATTCCCATGCTTCTCTAAGCATTTATTTATCTTCTTCATTAGAACCAAATCTCTTTTCTGGAGCACTATTTTTAGGTATGTAAGGAGGTAGTAGCCGATAGGAGCCAGATCCGTGGGAAAGTGGATGGGGAAGCAATCCGCGCTATTCGTGTTGTTTTGCCATTAATGCGATCGACTTGTGGCACGGTGCATTGCCTTGGTGAAAGAGCTGCTTCTGATGGTTTATCCATTCACAAAGTAATCGTGAATTTTGTGGACTTTTCTTATGTTTTCTGGAACAACTGCCGATTGATATTTATACGGCTACGTTTAAAATCAGCAAACCACTTGTTAGCATTTGCCTGGAAGAAGCAGAACTCGAATAACACTTTTCAAGCCAATGCCTTGCTTCAACTTTTTTTTTCCCATTTAAAAGCATTGCTTTATCAGCACAATATTCAGATTTTTCCTTTGATTTGAAAATTACAAAAGAGTCATCAATAAAACTATTGTAGCTTATGAACTAAACGTCAAATAGTCACACAATTTTGACACTCAACAGTTGAAGGCTGGTATTTCCTAAAAATCATATAAATTTTTCGATTGTGGCATCATCTAATGGTAATGGTTTATGTATGTGCCACCATATTTCTGACATTGAGCCTTTCACCAATTTCCAACTTGAAATCTTTGGATTATGTTCCACTAAGGTTCACAACATCTCGTCATGAGTACTGGAAGGTCTTGATCGTCCAAGTTAATATCATCATTTCCAAATCGTGCAGAAGAAAGATTCGAACAAACGCTCTGGACGTTTTCTTGTCAACACTACGGCGTCTAGCAATAATACAGCGTGCGCCATCGCATATGGGTCGATGTAAATTTCGAATTACTTCAACAATTCTCAACCGATTTTAGAAATTCAAAAACTTTTATTCAATTTAGACCTTTACAATTTATTTTGATTAATTTTTGAAAACAATACCAATTAAATGACCGCCTTTATTGCCGATGCAAAAATGGGCTCGTTTTCGCGCATTCTCCATGACATTTTCGAGCATTTCGGTCGAAATTTCTGCGATTCCCGCACGAATGTTCCTTTGGAACTGTTCTATTGTCTTCGGGCCGTTAGCATACACCTAGCTTTTCAAGTATCCCAAAGAAAAAAGTCTGGAGGAGTCAAATCCGGAGGCCAGTCAATATCGCCCTTTTTTGACACCAATCTTCCAGGGAACTTCTTACGCAAAAGGTTCATTGTTTTGTCCGCAGTATGGCATGTCGCGCCGTCTTGTTGAAACCAAAACTGAAATAAGCCTTTTTTACGCATTTCTGGAACCACATAATGGGCCATCATCGATCGCCATCCACTGTATCGCCAACTTTGAAGAAATACAGTCCAATGATGGTTTTAGCGCATACGCCGGCCCAAACAGTAGCTTTTTGATCATATAGCGGCTCTTCGTGAATAATGTGAAAATTTTCGGTGCCTAAGAAGCGACAATTTTGTTTATTAACTGAGCCAGAGAGCGGAATATGTACCTCATCGGCAATCAACATTTGCTGCCAGAACTCGGGCTCAGCGTTGCAACGATATTTTGTGCGTATTTCTTGTGGCAAAGTTCTTTGAGTGGAAATACACTTTGTATGGAAATAAGTGAAGATCATCCTTTAAAATTCTCCGCAAAGTGATCCCACTGATGCCTAACTGCTGCGAACGGCGCCGATATGACAAACTTGGGTCTTCTTGAGCACTGGCCTTCACAGACTGAATAGATGAGTTTGAACGCCGCGGATGTGGCCTAGGTTGCTCACGACGGCTTTTCACAGAATTAAATTGAAAAAAATTCGAGGTCCAACGATGAATTGTATCTTTGTTGGGTGCAACACGATCACGATATTTTGCACGGTACGCACGTTGAATTAGCACAATCGATGGTTTAAATCGTACTGAATTGACGTTTCCAAAATGCTATGATATATGAAAATCGGTTGACAATTGTTGAAGTTATTCGAAGTTTACATCGACCGATATGAGATGGCGCACTCTGTATAACATCTAATGCCGCGACCAATTCACTGTTTTTTTTTTTTCGCGTAGTTTTGTTTTGACCGCGTGTGGGAGCGGGAGTGTCCGCGGATTTTTGAAAAATGGAAAAAGAGCAATATCGGTCGGTGATTCGATTCTTATTTTTAGAAGAGAAATCGCGCAGCGAAATCAAAGAGCGTTTGGATGCTGTGTACGGTGACTCTTCTCCTTCGATGGCGATCATCAAAAATTGGTTTAACGAGTTTCGACGTGGTCGCACTTCGGTTTTTGATGAGGCACGTCCAGGTGCCCCGAAAACGGCTATCACGGAGGATAACGTGAAAAAATCCACGATCTCGTATTGGCAGACCGCCGATTGAAGGTGCGCGAGATAGCTGAAAGAGTAGGCATTTCAAAAGATCGTGTGGGTCATATCTTGCATGAAATTTTGGGCATGAGAAAGCTGTCGGCGCGATGGGTGCCGCGTTTGCTCACTCCGGACAACAAGCGCAATCCGAAGGAGTTTCTGCGTCATTTCGTGACAGTTGACGAAACATGGATCCACTGGTACACACCAGAGACCAAGGAACAGTCGAAACAGTGGACTTCACCCGGCGAACGTGCTCCGAAGAAGGCGAAGACTGTCCCGTCGGCCGGAAAGGTGATGGCCACCGTTTTCACAAGGTGTGATCCGCATCGACTACCTGGAAAAGGGCCATAGGGCTGTACTATGCCAAATTATTGGGCCGATTCGACACCGAATTGAGGAAAAACGGCCCCACTTGGCGAAGAAAAAAGTGCTCTTCCACCATGATAACGCACCGGCTCACACCTCCACCCTCGCCACGGCCAAATTGGTCGAATTGGTCTACGAATTGCTGCCCCATCCACCGTATTCTCCAGATTTGGCCCCGTGCGACTTATTTTTGTTTCCAAACTTGAAAAAGTCACTCGCCGGGCAGAAATTTCAGTCGAATGAGGAGGTCATCGCCGCCACGGAGGCCTACTTTGCAGACCTCGAGAAAACGTATTTTTCAGACGGGTTAAAGAAGTTGGAGCATCGCTGGGTCAAGTGTATCGAGCTATAAGGAGACTATATTGAAAAATAAATCGCCATTTCCCCACAATTTTTGTTTTTCTTTTGTAGGCTAAGTACTTATCGGAGCACCCTCGTATTTGCAAAGAAGCAGTCCAACCTGTGCGTCGGTAACTGAGGGCCTGTTTGGGAAACCGTTTGCATTTCAAGATCGTCGTAGCAATTGTTACACGTTTTTTTTTTAACAAAGACCCTGGCCAGTTAACGCAAAAACTGAGGTCAACGAACCATGCATCATACAATGTGCATTTTGCGTGCACAGGCTCATATCCACTGATCTGGCTCGAAAACCCAAGGACAGTAATGGAACAACTTTTCCATCGAAAACGAGTGATGGTTTGATGCGGTTTTCGGGCTGACAGTGCCTTTGGGCCATATTTTTTATTCGAAAGTGGTAGCGATCGTTTCAGTGAAACAAACTTTTCCTTGAAAATTTACCTTTTAGAGTGGAGACTTCAAGTTTCCGTCTAAAGATGAGCTAAAGGCTAAAGATAAAGACTACGCTAATGCTCTATCAACGATTTATACTCGTACATTAGTGTCAGAGTTATTTGGTGTATGCATTAGTTCTAAATGATTTATAAGAGATAGTGCTGGAACTGTGCCATATTAAAGCTATGCCATCTGACCTTAGTCATCGGTTGCTATTGGAAACTTATAGTGTCCATACTCCATCGATTTCAGCCTGCTAGTACTGAGTTCGTCGCCTTAAAAGTGGTAATTTTGACACGGAAGGAATAAAACGTCCGAGAAAGCCAAAAAAGTTGGAAGATGAAGAATTGGAAACAGTACTCGATGAAGATCCATGTCAAACGCAAGAAGAACTTGCGGAATTATTAAATGTCGACCAAGCAACAATTTCCAGACGATTGAGGGCATTGGGAATGATTCAAAAGCAAGAGAATTGGGTACAATACGAGTCAAAGCCGAGAGACGTCGAAGGGCGATCTTCCATGTCCGAATCGCCATAAAAAAAGTCGTTTTTGCATAGCATTATTACTGGCGACAAAAGGTGGATCTATTATGATAATCCCAAACGCAAAAAATCTTATGTCAAACCCGCCGCACAATTGATGCGCTTGAACCAAGCAATAAAGAAAAAACAGTCGGAATGGGAGACTAAGCACGAAAAACTGATTTTCCATCATGACAATGCTCGAACATATGTATTGCAACCCTTTAATACTTGCTTGGAAAATATCGGATAGGGAGTTTTGCCCCACCCGCCATATAGTCCAGACCTTGCGATCTTGTTGTGATCCATGCAGAATCACTTCAGTCGAGAGTATCAAAAATTGGACAGATTCATTGTGGAGCTCAAAAAGTGAGGAGTTTTTTTGGGGCAGAATCCTTGAATTGTCAGAAAGATGGGAAAATACTTACGGGTTAAGGATTAATAATTTGGCAATCGTAAACATTCCGATATCTAGGAAAACACATTTTTCTAAATTTTATACTACGGCAGCACCCAAGCTCTTTAACAGACTACCTTTCGAAATAAGGAAGCTTGTACAACCCTGTTTATTTTTGCGCAAAGTGAAGGAGTGGCTCTATAATATGGATAGTCCTACAATCAAATTATTGCTATGCTCAGCTTAAGGTCAATAAATAATCTAATATTGTGCTGGTTACTTTATTCATGTTTTTATCTTATTTATATGTTATTCTGACATACACATATATATAATTTTATTTATTTCTCTCTGTTGCTGTTGTATTTCTGTAGTTAATTATATCTGTATCTACCTCACCATGAAACTATTTGTAATATTTAATGATGGATCATTCGCCACAGCCATATGAGTGCTACTGAATGATTACCAATTCTTAAAAACTGTTAATACTAAGCTTAAATAATTTTGGTTTTTGTAAATCCTTATATACATTTGTATTATCAGTTCTGGAACTAATAAAAAAAAAAAAAAAAAAAAAAAAAAAAAAGTCATAGCTAGAGATGGACAATAATTTGAATGAAATGTTTTGTCGAAAACCTTTTTCTTCACCAAAAAATCCCTTAAAATAAATGCATTCATCCGATATTATTCGCGAAATTCAGTTGCGATTATGCAAAAATGTAATGAAAAATTTTATCGAAGAAAAAATTGTTTTTAAGTAAATCTGAGGCGGATATTCGACAGATATTGTACTACGTTACCAAGCTTAGAGCTTGTTCTTTGGAGTAGAATGAATATATCTCTACTTTTCTCTTAAAATAAGTTTTTGTTCTATTATTTAAAACGACACCTCTTGCTGGATGACCTGACATGTTTATGCATTGAACTACCCTACCGGCGTCCAACGTGCAATCACACACCCATGTGTTTGGAGGCTAACACAAGTTACTGCACTACCCACACCATATTTTTGGTCATTCCACTTACCACAATATGACAAAAACTTATTGCCCAAGACTGGAATGATTGATATATTAAAGTGCCTTAAATTTCGACAATTTTACAATTTGATATGGCAAACACGAAACCACTTACGTGAAATCGATCTCACCGGTCTACAAGCCCAATGGGCTCTACGCTAATTAAATTTTTAGTTTTGAAGGGTGTCCATATATGCAAAGGTGTTTAATTTGGAGTATGGTATAAGCAGCTTTACCTCTAATATTCATCAATAATATACCTTGGCTTGGCACCTATGCGGAGCTAATTTCTTTTCTCCGCCTCTCCTAATGCGAGTTGGGTTATTACAACATAAAGTAACACGAACTTCCGTTGCAGAAACCGCTCTAATCGAGTAAGCTACTAGTTCCCTCGCACCCTTTAAAGAACAGCAATAAAACCTGAAAGCTCTTACTTGCACCCATTCAAAGTCGTCCACTTACTTAGTTCCACACTTCGTCCGGGCAAGTTCCATGCAAATCCCCTTCTTGCGGACGCATATGCAATGGGATTACCAGCATTAGCATTATGGTTGGTGTGGTTCCTTCAAGTCATGCATAAAGTAGAAGTTACCGTTTCCCTCGGTACATAGTAGTTGCCATGGGAGCTAGGTACCTTCGATAGGTTTATAAAAGCATCCGAATCCCTTTGTGGTGCGATTATAGGAACGGAAAGTGAAAAATCGACCTAGAAAACCTACACGCGCTACCGTAGTTTAAGCCCACAGCACCACGTGGAGGAAAGCATATGAAAACAAATAAACCGACAAAGAGGCACACAGACGTAAACAGACATCCAGCGAACAAACACATTGGATGTTTGCTTTCGAATTTGCAAAACATTGCTAATTAGCGGCTTATTGAAGAAAGTGCGAATTCGAGTTCGAAACCGAATGCTAGCGCAAGCATGTGCTATTACAAATGCGAGTAAAGTAGAACGTATCGTGGTTTCACTTTTATCACTTTGCCGTGTGCTGCGCGATCTTGTTATTTGGGGCGACATGTCAGAACTTAGTTTTGCCAAGGCCGCAGGTTAAGCGGACGGGCGCGGAGATAGACATTTCCGTTATAGCGGCATTTGCCATAAGTGAATGAATGCAAAGAAATGTCACTGAGAGTTAACGAGAGTGAGCGTTCACAATAGAAAAAGAAATTTTTTTTTTAAACTAGTCCATGGAGGCTACGAAGCCTTGATTCATTATACCGTCATTTCCCATTTCTGTTTTGTGATTAAATATCCAGCCCAATTGAAGGTGATTGGAGTAGACATTTATTGATTTTTCTCTCACATGATATTTTGCTAACTCATTTTTCTTTATTTTCTTTATTTCAGGTGAGAATTCATCTCATGTTTTGTAGTGGGCGTTGCGACGAAATCCATAGTCACCCGGGACGGTATGTTATTTAGAAATGTCGGTTAAAAAAAAAAATGAAAAATGTGTGTGACGCTCTCTGAGGAAATTGTCAGATCATTTATTTTCCCTCTGTTAGGCGCCACTCATGGGATACAAATAACAGACAAACTTTGCAAAGTTTTAAGGTTAGGGTCAATCTTTCTTCCAAGAGTCAAGTCCTTTCATTCATTTTAAGAATTCATCTTGAATGAAAGGCATACGGGGGGAACGCCATTTTATCGAATTGTGTCACGATGTCAAGAAGAAAGAGCATAAATTGAGAAGGTGATCAAAGGTATTTACGAACACAGCAAGTGAGTGGCGATAATAAATGTCTTATGAGACTGGAGGATTCTTCTCTACGTCGCCTAGAATTTGTGAAAGGAACCTTGACGAATGTAAAAGAATAAACGCCTAATTTCGGTGGTTGTGATGCTGGTTTCAAATTAAGGAATGAAACCAATCCAAGATTGCTTTGCTTTGCCCCATCGGACGTACACTAGATGGCGTTAGAAAGATGAAGGTGAAAACGTGAATGGTACTGATACTGTTAAATGCGATTCTGTTCCGGCGGTACTTGAGATGTCTAAGACGTACCACGCTTTGGTAGGCCAATTGTCGAAAATGTCGAGAAATTCATGGAAGTCGTTCAGTCTGATCGTCATGTGCCAAAATCACTGTTTCGATTGCCCAGGAGCTAAACATTACACAAAAAAACAGAAAGGCTGGACACAAAAAGAAGCTCGATGTATGGATGCCATTTGCGACCATCGACCCATTTCTGGTGATGAAAAGTGGATCACTTACGACAACCTCAAGTGAAAACGATCGTGGTCAAAGAAGATTTTGCTGTGTGTTTGGTGGGATTGGAAGGGAATCATTCACTATGAGCTGCTCGTCTAAGGCAAAAATCCTAATTCGGACCTATACTGTTAACAATTGGGCAATCTGAAGGAAGCAATAATCGAGAAACGGCCAACTTATGCTAATAGGAGAGGAATACTATTCAGGCCACACACATCGATAGTTTCTCGCCAAAAGCTCCGGTAACTTGGTTTCGAGGTTCTTATCCATCCACTTTATAGTCCGTACCTGGCAACAAGTGATCACCACCTATCCCTGCCCATAGCGGACGGTTTTTCTCGTGAACAACTCGCTTCAAGCGAGGTTAGTGGCAAATGACTGTCCCAGCTTGTTGCTAATTATCGACGAGGGCTTCTATGAGAGTGGCATAATGAATCGGTTAAATAGAGCCTTCAATAAGCTACACTTAATATTGTGAGATGTGTAGGGTCGCCCAACAAGAGGTGCTATTTTAAATCAATAGAAAAAGGCAACATTTTCACTGAAAGGGGTGATGTTTCTATTTCACTCTAAAGTATAAACTCTAACGCTAGTAATGGAATACAATATCTGCTTCCACGCTGTCTACAAATGCTTGTTTATTTTATACAATTTTTATTACATTATCGCATACACTTTTACGAACCTCACTGCCTTACCGACAACCAATAAACCCTTATTCTGTCTTTTAATGCATGAGTGTTTGGTGAAACTTTATTTAACATGGTCTCACAGGAAAAAGTTTTTCTTTTTACACCTCGTAGAGGTAGGTAGGTTGGGGTCTCTACCCGACCCGGCGTTAGGCTACAAATAACGCTTAGGCGCCATTTTGATGCCAAAAACCCGTGAAACCTAAGGGAGGTGAAGAGGGATGTTCATTTAAATCCAGCCTTGGAGTTAAGACAACTGGTTATGTTGGCTACCTCCGAGAAGTCATGGAGGAAATATTTGCCAAAGACGCAAAACCCTTGACTTGCCAGTGGTGGGCATTCACAGAGAAGATAGTGCAGGGTTTCCTCTGCGTGGATGATTTGGCAACTACGGCTACGGGTGTTAGACCGGATGCCTATTCTGGCAGCCCACTGACCGCCACGATTCCAGTTATAATGGAGTGGTGTCTGTTGAGGGATTGTTTGTTTTGTTTTTGGAACAGGAGGGCCTGGTTTTTCTTCATATCCTGTGTCTATTGTAGTTGATTTAGCCCACCTACGATTGGCTATGTTGAAAAAGTGTTGCAGGATGGCCTTTGTGAAAATTCAGCGACAGGTCCACCGTCTCAGTGGTCCCGAGCCCTCTCATTTCCCTCTATGTTACTCTGTCCTGGAACCCATTGCATTGACCCAACAGTTTACAAAGGTGGTATCAGACGAAAGAGGTTTATTATCAGCTTGGCTGTCGCTACAAATGGTGGTGGACGTGTAATTGGGGCGGGTTGCACTGAGTATTTTGCACGGTTCCCGGAACGCTAGCACTTCAGCTAGAAAGATGCTCAAGTGATCGGGCAAACAGAATGAATTTGAGATTGAAGGGAAGTTAGAGTGCACCATTGAAGTCGAGGTAAAGTCTAATGTAGTCCGTAGGAGGCGAGGTTAAATTCGTTGGAAGAACTGACAGAGCACTGCCATGGTCATACGGTGGCCAGAAGCCCGCTTCCTTAAGTTTTATGGCGACGCAGGTGTATTTGGGGAGGACCAGAGCCGACGCTTTTCTCAAACACCTAGGTTGTGTGTAATTCACATATTCCCAAGGAATCTAATGTTCATTGTCGACTAAGAATGCGGATTCCGAAAAGTTTTTTCCTAAATAAGGAGAAACAGAACATTAATTTAGATAAAAAGTTTGGCTCTGTATTTCTCTTGGGTTTTCGGAGCGACAATTTTTTATTTTGTTTTCTATAATTCGTGCAGGTTCAAGAGTGTACGCTCTTGTGGGGTGCAGATGGTTTGTGTCAATGATGTTCGTTCATTACTCTCCGGGGGTGGTTGTCCTAGATAGGATTTTTTGAGAGATTCGACTGAATTTGTCGCATTGGTTGTATATATGTAGTTCTCAGTAATCTTTTCCTTTCCATGTCTTTAAGGTGTTATATTGGAAATGCAGACACAAAGTATGAATTTTGAAGTTGCCTTCGTCAGCACTTTTTTATCATCTCTCCTTCACAACTGATGTTGTTGCACAGTTTTTCCGTATAAGAATTGTTCTTGGCTATGGACGGACTTGAACTACAAACTTTCGGCTCAACAGTCAGTGATGATTACCATTGCAGCACGACCACTCCCAAATAGCAAATAGCCTTATCGCTCAGAATAATTTAATGGAAAAAGCCATGATCTTGTCCACTACTTTCCAGGCACGATCTTTGTGTCAATAGGGACTTATAAACATAAGACCTGAGATTCTTAAGCAAAATGTCGTGCAAAGTGGTTACAGACGGGCCTAATTCTAGAGTCTTCACCTCAAAAAACTATCCGAAACGTTAAAACGTTTCCACAATATTTTCACCGTTGTTGGTAGTGAATTTTCACTATCTCAACATGTTATTAATATTTAACTTAGTTTATTATAGCAAAAGCTGTTGTCAGTTCAATAATTGCACGAAATTTAATATGACACCTTTTGTTGGATAACCCTAGTGTGTCGCACAAAATAGCAACACTGAGCAATTGTTGAAAGGAAAGTGTCCACTCATTCAATGATAAAGATGCTTCTTTGTGGCACTTTCCGTTGTTTCCTAGCTCCTGTTATCCGGTTTTTTAAAACTTAGTTGAGCAGCATTTTAAAGAAAAAGTGACGCCCAATTAGTGTAGGTCTACATGCAGGTGTTAAGAGAAAGTAAAATTTTTTGAGTGACAGTAGCGATTCAGAATATTGAAGAGAAAATTAAAAGTGATAGGTGGGTACGCGTGTATGGGGCGAGGCGTATGAAGACAGTGCATGCTCATAAAAGTGGTTGTGGCCGTACGTGGTGCAATGGGCAATAATTTTGAACAATGAGTGACATGAAGCTTAATTAGAAATCTGTATTCGAGCTGCCTAGTATTCGTTAAATGTCAGTTGTCTTAGGTGCTAAACCTACATATGTTGGTCATTTGACCTGATGGCTACGGACATTTCATCTCCATTGTCTTGAGCACACATCCGAAAAGCTTGAACTATAAACTGTTGGCAGTTGCAGCTCTTATTGTATAGCTCTCACTTAACCTGATTTTCTCCGCTTTAATTCTATTTCCACAGGTTAGCGCGACACAGGAAAATCCTCTTTGTTTCTTCTAATCCGATTTTACGAACTACTACCACAACCACGCGTACCCTGCTCGGTTGTAAACAAGCAACTAGCAATAAATGTCAACGCAAAAGCACTTGTTTATATACCCATCCAGGAGCGCATAAATCTTGAGAATTGCTCTTAGAGCTTTATTCGTGTAGATGTGAACCTCATATTCATCATTCAAATCGGAGTAAGTAAGTACAAAACAGATTCGATGCACGATACATTGTAAAATCATTTTGTATTGCATCTACTGGGACAGCTAGAGGAGCGACCTGTCCAACCGGACTTTGACAGACAGTGAGAATAAACGTTGAGTCATTGCTTAGCCCGATTGATTGCTCGCAAGCTCCGATTATGTTTTGCGTCTTTCATCACTCCGATTGCGATTAGACGGGATTTATCTCTTATTTCCTTAATTTTTTCAAACCAGCTTACGCGTATACATTGAAGTGGATTTACACCTCAAGTCATACTCGAGCCGTATTGAACGGGGTACGGGTAACTGCGGTCGGCTGCAGCCATTAAGGCACTTTATGACTCGGTTACTCAGATACTGAAATTGAACTTGCAAAAAATAAGCAAGCCTTACATAAGACCAGAGAAAAAAACGACGCTCTGATGGAGTGAAGTGGACGTCGAGAGGATGTGGTAATTAGATTCTAAACGCGTCTAGGCTGGTCGCACTAATTTATGGGAATATATTCAAGTTAGTATCGTGTAGTGCTGTTGAAAATGATTTGAAGTAATTACTGCTATCGAGTCAAAGATCTCGGGCTCGTAAACCGACTAGTTATTCAGATTTCGGTTGAAGGCTTTAATTAAAATGAACTTTTAATGCGACTTAAAGGTACGAATTGGGGGATGTGCCGAGGAGTTGATTGAAGGCTTGACAGTGTGACTTTGTGGCCGAGACCAAATCGAATGGCAATCGATGTTATGTAAAGAGAAACGAGCTTATGATTCATCATTGCGAGACTTTTTTTTTTTTTTGATTGATGGAATAATGGGAGTGAATTAATGCTCCGGATAGAGAGGCTTAATTTACAAACCAATCGCCGATTGGTCTCGGTCGGGTAAGACGTTTTTTGACGCGCAATTCGTCGAAGTGAGAGGTCATTCGTAATAGTTTTCAATGGGTTTTTTTTTGATAATCTGTTCATTCTGGTAAATTAGTTGATTTCTCTATTTTATGCCCGGAAAACAAAAGAAATTCCGAGGTCAGTAGACACGAAAAGGAAAATGACAACAGTCGCAAAACTAACTTGGAATACGCTCATTCAATTCACTTTTCATTTTTATTTAACACTTGTGTAGTTGATAAGGTTCACCGACGTGTGCAGTATTCTGCTATTGCAGGAGAAGTCTGCCTACGGAAGATTCGGTTCTTAGTAGTCTTCTTTGGCTTCCCACTCTTTCTACGCTTCAAGCCCCCCTTTTGAACTATTTTTTCGCTTCTCATATCTCGAGAACAAACAATGATATCGACTCCGAACCAATTTCATTCAATCTACAGTATCATAGTGTACACCTGGTAAGGTTTTTAAAAAAAACTGAGTTGACGATTTGTTTTTATGGCCCTTTAAAATTGTTGTAGAATGTTTCTCGTCTCGCATATCTCGAGAACAAATAATGAGATCGGCCCCGAAATAATTACATTCATCGCGTATTTGCACAATGAACGTTTGATAAGGCTTATATGCGATTTGAATTAATGGTTTATTTTTTATAGCTAAAAATCCACTGCGAAATCCCGAGAACAAGAATGGAGAACAAGCTGCTAGTTTTTCGAATTGAACTAGTACACGGCTTACGTCAATAAGGACTAGAGCGATAATTGCCACCACAAGCAATAAATTAGTCGTAAATTCTTGAACGCTGCTGTATACACAACGTAATTAAATGGTGTTACGAATGAAAGTGGCACGATAGTCATCCGAGTGTTAGTATGCTTGATACACAGTTCGACGGGGTGTGTACTACATAGAACTTGCTTGGAGACAATTTTGTTATTGCAATGACTATAAAACTTTTATGGAGCTGGTAGCAATGGATGGTCATATACTGTAAGCGATAAAAATCTGGAGTACTTGGTATAGAAGTGTGTTCAAAAACTCTCGGGAATCGTATAATTTGACGAGTTCTATTAGTCTGATTCAATCGATTTTTGCTTTGTTTGAAACAGGCGTTTTGGTAAACATGTCTCAAGTATACTTTAACCTGATTGTTTAGTTTGATGTCAGCCCTCTGCTCACAAAGAAGATTCCACTCGTTATTCGAATCCGTTCCAAGAATTGTGACCCTGTTTACTCGCATTGAATTCGCTATCGCGACTGATTTTAATGAACACATTTCTTATTGGCTTCAACAGTCAGGCCAGACAACGCCGAGTACATGAGCTTTGGACTTGTTTTTCACCTCTCATCCTGACTCATTCTGGCTCGCCAGATCATTGTGGCGTATCAGCTAATTTCTCGTTCTCATCCCATTCAGTTAGAGAACAAATTCCTAAACGAACGGTATGGTTGTACGAAAAAGCTAATCGGAAAGGCTTAAACAACTTCTTTAGGAATATTAACTGGTCGCGGTACTTCCTCGACAGTGACGTAGAGGTCGCTGCTGATGTGCTCTCAAATATTATTTTACTGGGCACCAGATTCTTCATTCCTCATAGAATGAAGAGAATCAAACCCAAAGCAAATGCGAGACACGACTTGAGCTGCAAAGAAGCTATCAAGTGGAGGGTTGAGGAACCCATCTGAGGAAAATCAGAGTAAATTTAAACGAATCAGAAATGACTGCAATGTATTGATTCGACGAATCAAATTCAACATTTTAGGCAAATAAGTGCTACAACGTCCCGAGGGTAGTAAAAGTGTTGGCCGTTGGTAAAAACATATAGAATTCTGCCTCGTCTTCAATCCCCACACTAATTTGCAATCACTCCGTTGGCAAAATCACTGCCTAAGCTTTTTCATCTGTTCTGTTGCTCTGTTCTCTTCCAACATTTGACAGAGTTTGGCATGAGGCTCTTTTGTCGAAAATACTAGAAATTACCTTTTGAGCCGTTAAATCAAGCCGTTTCAAGTCTGATATTCAAAAAATAAATGCTGGTGTTCCCCAAGGCTCCATCCTGTCACCAACACTCTTTCTCATTTTTATAACTAACAAGAGGAGCGACTAGAAGTAGCGGACGGGATCAGCTTTTATATGTGCATTAGATCCAAGACTACTGCTCTTTAGCACATGTTAAGCACTTTGAATTAAAATCTCGACAGCCTAATTAAGTTGGTTATAAACAACAGAATGGAATTTAATGCTTCTAAAACCTAATGCTGTCTACTGTCACTTAAGGGAACCCTGAGTAATTAGCCAGGGTCAGGGTAACTATGAATGGCGCTTGTGTCATTAAAACCGACAAACATTTCATCTTTGGTATGTGCGCAAATAAAACATTTAGTTGGAATGTCCACATGTTCGACGTCGCCAATAACGCTAGGTTGTCTAGGTTTCCTTTAACGATGCAAGAAATATTTCATCCCATCTATTTTGGCTTCAATCTATAAAGCTTACATCCGCCCTAAGTTTGAGTACAATTCTCATATCTGGTCTGGTGCTCTCAAGACATCTTTAAAATTGCTAGATAAAACTTATAGGAGACATTGATGATGCGAGATCACTTGACTCGCTTCAACATCGATGCAATGTTTCCTCTTTATTATTGTGTTTATCGCTTTTGCAACAAACAAAGCAAAGCTTTTGCATTCCTTCTCTTTGAGAATTCAGCCGTCATATTCGTCTCATGAGTAAAGCCCATCAATTTACCCTTAAACTTCCCTTCAAAGGAAAAGTTGAATTTAGAGACCAGCTTTTCAGTCGAACCACACGAATATGGAATGCCCAATATTTCGCGCACATTACAATCCACAAGTATATAAATCCAATGTGTACCCGCAGCCCTTCCTTTTCTCCTTCTATTCCCATGGCCCGTGCTCCGTGTTGACAGCATCACTTAAGGGTATTCATAAACCCTTTTGTGCGCGTTGGTAAGATGTTTAACCCGGCAATGAGACAGTTTCTTCAAAATGCTTCATTGTGAACGAATTGCGGATTCAACTATGGAGATATGTCGGCCAAAAAAAATCACGAATTTTACTAGACGTTCGAGGTTTGTTCAAAATATAAGGTGACATTGTGGATTTCGCTGTCTTTGTACATTCGATTTCCTATGCTGACATTGTCAGCCGTTTAGGATATTAGTTTTAAAAAAATGGATCAAAGAATCTGTATTAAATGTGTGAAAAAAAATGTAGTGCTCGACTGTGACATCCAGTGAACCTACTCTCAGCAAAAACATAGTTTATAAGTGGTACAAGGTTCCATGTCAACAATGGATGAAAACGTTAACAGATATTTGGGGCATAGAAACGTCCGTTCGAATCGCCTCTTCAGACCAAGAGACTCCATTAGTCCACTGCACAGGTAGGTCTTCTAAATCCAATTCTTTGAAAAGATCCCGTTCCAAAATTGTCAAACTGGAACCGTCATCCAGGAAGGCAAAGGTATCCACGAACTTGTTATTATTCCCATAAATCCGGATTGGGGCAATCTTGTACAAAACAGGCAGATTAAGTCTAGCATGCGAGGATACGAAATTTGGTTGAGGCGTAAAGGGGACCGCTGTCGAGTTCAGTTCCTTGTCTTTGTTGGAAAATGTTGGGTGCAGGAGCTGATGGTGTTGTCCGGAGCAATCGTTTAGACCACAGGTTTTTTTTGGAACATGATCGCCAATCGTGCTGCGAAGGGTTCAAACAACTAAAGCAAATGAATTTCTCCCGAGCGAAGGCCAGCCCCTGCTCCTCACACTGCCATAAGGCGTGTTGTTTACGACCACACTTAGCAGAAAGCGTTTGATTGATGTTAGATGTGACTTGCTGATGTGTTAGCACTTGTCGTGCAAGTTTTGGGAATTGAGTTTTCCTGTTAGCTGCAATCTCTAAAGGCTTCACAAGATCAGAAGGCAAATCCATAATTTTCGCCGTCAAAAACTCATCCCTAGCCTACAAGCAAGACCTATTAGCACATACCCATTGACTTAATATCCGCTACGAAACCACTAACCCTGACAGCCCACAGATGCAGATTCGGATCACAGCGAGATTTAAGTGGCGGAAGTTTAAGCAAATCCGCGGTCAAGCCATGAACGAGTACATCCGATCGACCGAAAATAGGTCGCAATGAATCCATTATGGCGACGTCGTCAGAAGAATACCTCAGCCGATCACTTACCAGCTGATAAGCCTCGTCCTTGAGTGCTTTTCGTAAACGAGCTTTGCTGTTGTACTTGTCTTCAATTGTGGTTGACTTGAACACCTCTTCAAAATAGGGCCATTCCCTCTTATTAGCGCCAGAAAATGTTGGTAATTCTTGCACGTTTCTCCTATTCAGAATAGTCAGCAAACTGGACATCTCACCATCCTGAATGGACGAATGGGGAAAACTCTCATGTCGGTTCTCACTCCCAGTAATAGGTGTCGACTGAAGATGACCGTCAGAACTTGCACTGATCACAATAGGATGCTGTGAGCTCCTCAAAAGAGCCTGATGATTTGCTTGGATGGTACGCAACATTTCTAACTTCTCAGCAGACATTTTGACACGTGGTTGACAAGGACAACTCGAGCTTTTTTTCATTCACAAGCGGCTGCTGTGATGGAACTTTTTAATTTTTACCTCCTCCAATTCTTTACGCAAGGACTCCAGTTCGACGTCCTTTTGAGCAGCAGAAGCTTGGGCTACGACGGCAGCTTCCATCACAACATCCAACGACGATTCCAGGTCATCCTGCTCAGAGGGTGTCCGTGGAACGAGATAGTCGTGCTGATGTACATCAGCGCTTCCACCCAGGTGCTGTCGCCGCAAAACCAAGGAGTCGCAGTATCGAACTGCTTAGGATCAAAACGAGCGCACGAATAATGCCACCATCTCCTGCATCGAGCTCACCATGTAGGAGTCGTCCACCTTTCTACATTTGGCGGCACTGCAGCTACGCTTGTTTCCGCCCATCACACACACAGATAGATGGGAATTTATAACCAAACAACAACCAGTTGGATAAAATGCACCAGGATGAAATAAAATTATGTTGCTGGGCCAGCCTCGAATTCCAGATATAAAATCGCTGTCCAACTTTTGGAAATTGTTTTATTTATTCCAAGAGTTCAAATTGGACAATTGGAAGCGATATTTATATCTGGAATTCGAGGCTGGCGCAGCAACACCTCTGTCAGCGAAGTTTGTTTCGAAGTTGCTCATGCGACGCGAGCATCGCTCAGGAGCTGTTGAATGACAAGAATTACAAACCAGGTTTGCCGAAAACGGTCATCACTGGCGGCGAAACTTGGGTGTAAGGAAAGGAAGTAGAAATCAAAACCCAATCATCCCAATCTATGCGACCAAAAGAGCCAAGACCACCATTGCAAACAAGGTGGTGCAGGCGTTTGAGGCGTTTTGGTAAGGATGTCTGAGGCACACTACAACCTGGTTGCTTAGTTTGCTGTTAGCTGCTAATTCACAAAGAGGTTACATGTGGCTCAGTACGACAGTTCAAACAAGGCTGTTTAATTTCGAATAGGCGACAGGAAGTTGCTTATGAGTCGCTAAATGATTAGCTCTACAGAACTACTTAAAACAGAGCTGTCAAAGAAAGGAATCCCTTAAAGGGATTGCCTCAGGGGCTAGCATAGGTGTATGATAAAAATCTTGTCGAAAGCCAAACATTTTAGTAAGTTTTTGAACACGCCTCATATACCTATATTATACGAAATGCTACAGCTATCATACCAAGATCACTGTTACTCTCCCGTCTGAACCACAAAAACTTTGCTATTACATGAATATATTTCAAAAAGTCTTTAATTCACTTTCAGTTTATCCAAAGGCCACTCTATATCTCGTCAAGACTAACGACACATTACCGCGCAGGTTTTCAAAACCCACGACAACGATAGTAATTAAGCTTATGTCAAAACCTCGTGACACAACTCTTTGATTTCGTCAAACTCGAAGCCCCACTTACCGCAGTAGTTACCTCGAACTTGTTCACACGTCGGTATTGTATCCAAACTGCATAGGAATTCTCCTTCAATTCCGAAATCCCAATTAGTAGTAAGACCTTTTCCGCGTAAATCACTTCACCCCACCGGCTAGGCACTTGTCATTATTTCTTCACACTTGAACTTCTGGATTCGAATTGCGTTTCACTAGGGTCGAAAACTCACTAAAGCAAGTCTTGAAACTATTTATCTCGAACTTAGTTTCGCGGTGATTGAGAAACAAATTTGTTCACGCCATCCGTCGCTCGGACAGTGGCGCGTCTGTTGTCACGGCACTGCACACGTTTTGCTTATTCTCTTTCTTTCGTTACTTGCTTTAACGATGTCACACTTATGGTGTCATGATGTGGCAAATATCGCGACTCAATTTCATTGGCAATCGGCAAATGCATGAGAGACTACCGATCGCGGGAGTTTTATTTGATTTTTTTGGTAAACGCCAATTTAACATCCAACTTTGGTCGAAAGTGCGACGGCGAGTGCTCGAGATAAAACATCAACAGATACAACGACTCGTTGTTTATCTCTATCTATTTGTATGTGTTTTCGCGGTCGAGATCGGATGTTAACTGAGAGCCATGCGCATACAGCTGATGTTGTCTGGCCTGGCTTCGCATAGTTGGCCTATGCGCGGCCATCGTGTTGACTCAACTTTAGCGTAATGGAATGAATAATAATTCAAAAAGCAAAACAAAAAAGAAAACTTCAATTGTTTTGGATTGCTTTGTTGTGTTCCTCTTTGAACTCTGAAGATACAACGTATGTATACGGGCGGATTGCTGGCAAGCTACAACCTATCATGTATGGTATGCTGACAGTCAGTAGGGGGATCTTGTCAAATACCACGTCGAGGTATGTACATACTCGTACACTGACGCGGATGGTTCATCTCTGCCGGGTAATTATGTCACTTTCTGAGTGAACTTTTGACAGCTGCCATAGTGCGGAGTTCCATGCGACTACATACGGCTCTGGTTCGGTTTTTCGAGCTCGGCATCACTGTCTGTCGTGCCGCTTGATGTTGCCTAATTTGCATTGTTTAATGCTCAGGTTATGCTTGCATGCTCGGGATGGATGGATGTTGTAGTCGTGACCTTTACCTGCCGCTTGCTCGCGCAATTCTCTTTCTTTCGCGCTATTTTGATTTTGTTTTGCGTTTGCTTTTGATTTCATTTCTATGAATACGACGAGCGAAAATGGGTTTAATGATGCGATGCCTTCTTGCAGGAATCGCATTTCATTACAAGATCGTTTCGCGGTCGTGTTTCATCGTCTTGACATTGGACGCTTTTCGTAATCCAGAAACGAACAATAAAAATCAGAAAAAGAAAACTTAATTGAGCGTTAGATAGAAAATCAACTTGATTCCCTATCCAATCCGATTCCTTCGATGTCTAATGGGTTGTTGACTTCTGCTTCCTCCGCGTCGACAAGTGGTGACGAGAATTGAGTAATGTCGTCGCCGTCTCGTTCATTACCATTATTGTAAGCCACGAAATGGGCATGCAGCTATGATTGCCACTGCGTCCTGAATCCTCAATTGGCTCCTGCTTACCGTTTTAGGTTGACCGGATGCGGATAGAATCATATCCACTATCGCAACTAATTTATGCTGGTCTATAAATAATGACTGCAGTTTTTCATGCCGATGTCACGTTATTAAATATATTCCTTTGTGTCTGTTCATTTTTTAGTGCTGCAGAGTGCATTATAACGCAACGATATCGTGGGCATATCCGCTTGGATGAACACCCTTTCAATCGACTGTTGGGCGGAAACGCTTTTGTCTATTAATGCTTTCCCATTGATCCAATTATATCGGTCGTGGCAGGGCGATTGGGTTTCCATTTATCAAGTTTAATGTCAATAACAAAGCATTGGGGGTTCAATGCCTTTTATGACCTATTGAATTTGACGGTGAAAGAGTTTATCGATTTTGAGTGTGACTTAAAGTTTTTCGGGACGGTTATCAGATTTGTTTGTTTTTAACGCTTTGTCGCTTTGTCTTTAATGCTTGACTGTTTGGAATCAATTTTAATTATCTTCGTCTTTTATTAGTTTTTATTAGCCTTTTACTCATCCTAGTGTCAGCGACCCTGCTTGAAAACAATCAAAATTGGGCGCAAGTTTACGAGGTGTGTTCAAAAAATTACCAGATATTTCGGTTTTCGAAAACGATTTCATTTGTTTGCGTACATGTACTATTCAGCTCTCTACAATTCATGCAGACTGAAAATATAAAGACCACGGAAGATGGTTTCCACCATCCTCATAGGACAAGCCTATAAGTTGCGATACTTTGGATCACACTTGTCGATGTTTTTTTTTGTTTTACCCTATTCAGTATCGCCTTTGACCATCGAGGCCTTATTAATAACGCTTACATCCACTCGTGAATTATAGTTTCCAAAAAGCAAACAATAGTAAAATATATTAATATTCGATTTTTTAAGTGTTTGGTTTTTAATTGTAAGAAAAAAAAACAACATAGAGCGAAATTGCAAAAGTGTATACATTTTAGTTGATAAATCAATGCTTGCCATTTACTTTTATAAGATTATTTTATGTAAATGTTGACCACGACCAAATTTTAAGTGATCGATTGCGACGACCGTATAATGGTCCAAGTTTCATTTTCCACAGAACACGAATTTTGATAATAAAATTTACTAACTTGTCAGCGTTGTTTCCATGATGAAATGCCAGTACTAATTAAGCACGTTCGACTTTAACCCATGTCACGAACCACACGTGAGCTGTCAAAAAAAGATCACTGAAAAACCAAACAGCAAAAAAACCGGCAATTTCACTAACCCATTTTATAAATACATAAATAATAATCAATATGTTAACCAATAATGACAAATCGCGCAAATGGAATTAATAGAATCCGCGACATTACAAGATTTCTGCTGTTTTTGAACATACCTCGTACATCCTCGCTTTACTCGTTCAAGTATGACACAACACTGAGGCCAGTGAGCACTGTACTCTTCAAGATCGCAGAATACTCGCGAAAATTTTTAAAGGAAATATTTGTGGGTGATTTTGGCGCTGTCCTACTCGCAACGAATAGGTACGAGCAACATGTGATAAAAGAGACCCCGGAAGGCCTTGTAGTGTTCGTTCTGACATTATTATCGCCACTGTCGCTGAAGATTTCGTGATCGTCGTGCCACATTCGTTTCTGCAGAGCGTTTTGGTGAAAGACTTGAAGACGTCCCATTTCAAATGGCAATGAATCCATCAGTTACTGCCTGCAGACCACCAATTACATCTCAACTACGTTCTTCTGAACCTTAACGAAGATGTGGATGATATTCGGTGGCAATTTATCACGATGGACGGATGGAGATTTGCGCTTCTGAGAATCCACCTATCACTCACGAAGATCAATTACATCCATCCAAAGTCACTGCATGGTGCGCCAATTACGCAGGAACTGTTACCGGGCCTTTTGTATTCGGGTACGCCGGCCGTGGATAACACGGTTATGACATAGAACCATGATCAACCAATTTTTTTGTCGTCAATTTCTGAACTGGGACTAGAGGACCTCTGGTTCCAAAAGAACAGTGCTCACGCTACAGTAAAGAGCAAGATTGCCCGATTTGATCCCTCCAGATTTCCTTCTACTACTCGCTACTACTCTTCCCCGTCTTTCTGGCAGCATACGAATTCCCCGTTGAAAAAATTGCATGTTTTCTGAACCGATCCATCAGAATCGACTAAATTGTTGGCTCTTTCGAAAAATCGGAAGGGCTGCTCAGCTAGGCAATGAGTCATGTATCAAAGCAGGTGATAGTCAAAAGGAATGATGTCTGGAGAATACGAGGGTGGTTCGATAAGTACTTAGCCTCACCGACAGATGGCGCCAGTATCGCAAGAGCAATTTACTATTGTGTAGTACATTCTAGTAGACGGCTACTGAAATTTCAGCCAGATCGGACTCGTAGTTGGAAGCGGGAGGGTGTCCGCGGATTTTAGAAAAATGGAAAAAGAGTAATATCGGTCGGTGATTCGATTCTTGTTTTTGGAAAGGAAATCGCGTAGCGAAATCACAGAGCGTTTGGATGCTGTGTACGGTGACTCTTCTCCTTCGATGGCGACCATCAAAAATTGGTTTACCGAGTTTCAACGTGGTCGCACGTCGGTTTTTGATGAGCCACGTCCAGGTGCCCCGAAAACGGTTACCACGGAGGATAACGTGACAAAAATCACGATCTCGTATTGGCAGACCGCCGATTGAAGGTGCTCGAGATAGCTGAGACAGTAGGCAATTCAAAAGATCGCGTGGGTCATATCCTGCATGAAATTTTGGGCATGAGAAAGCTGTCGGCGCGATGGGTGCCGCGTTTGCTCACTCCGGACAACAAGCGCAACCGTGAGACCACTTCAGAGCAGTGTTTGACTCTGTTTAAGCGCAATCCGAAGGAGTTTCTGCGTCGTTTCGTGACAGTCGACGAAACATGGATCCACTGGTACACACCAAAGACCAAGGAACAGTCGAAACAGTGGACTTCACCCGGCGAACGTGCTCCGAAGAAGGCGAAGACTGTCCCATCGGCCGGAGAGATGATGGCCACCGTTTTCTGGGCTTCACAAGGTGTGATCCACATCGACTACCTGGAGAAGGGCAAAACGGTCACAGGGCTGTACTATGCCAAATTATTGCTCATTCGACACTTCGGCCGATTCGACGCCGAAATGAATAAAAAACGGCCCCACTTGGCGAAGAAAAAAATGCTCTTCCACCATGATAACGCACCGGCTCACACCTCCGCCCTCGCCACGGCCAAATTGGTCGAATTGAGTTACGAACTGCTGCCCCATCCACCGTATTATCCTGATTTGGCCTCGTGCGACTTCTTTTTGTTTACAAACTTGAAAAAGTCACTCGCCGGGCAGAAATTTCAGTCGAATGAGGAGGTCATCGCCGCCACGGAGGCCTACTTTGCAGACCTCGAGAAAACGTATTTTTCAGACGGGTTAAAGAAGTTGGAGCATCGCTGGGTCAAGTGTATCGAGCTAAAAGGAGACTATATTGAAAAATAAATCGCCATTTCCCCAAAATTTTTGTTTTTCTTTTGTAGGCTAAGTACTTATCGGACCACTCTCGTAGTGAGTGGACCTGACGGGGATGTGCGTGAGTACTGTCTTGTAGCAATTTCACCTTGTCGTATCAGAGCTCACTCCCCAATCTTTTATGCTTAAGGTTATCGCACTACAGTTTCTACTTTTCATCGCCAGCTACAGAGCGATTCTTTTTCTGCGGTTGAAGCAGAGGTTCACTCGACATCCATCGGCTTCAACTGTGGATCATTCCAAATTCTTTCGCAACTATTGTGTCGCTACTTGTAATGTTTTTGCAAGTTTAGCTAGCGTTTGACATGAGTCTTCACGAAGTAATACCTCCTATTCGTCGTCTTCAAACTTAGAAACATTAAAACCATTATTTTTGCAGCGTCGAAAACAATTGCTGCATGTCGTTTCCGAAAGAGCATGTTCGCCGTAAATGTCAGCAAGAATTCTGTATGCTTCAGATGCAGGATTTTTTTCTTGAGTAAAATCCAATATTTACCATAAGCTAGCTCAAGGCTCTCAGTTTTCTAGTCAATCCCTTTAACATGCCGTCAATAGCTTGACATAAACTCATATTTTAAGAATTGATGTTCAAGAAGAAAACCATGAAAATATGTTCCACGAAGTATCTGTACGTTCACTCTAGACCCCTCCCGTCTTTATCATTCCGACGGAGTTCAACTGAGCCTTATGAAAATCGAATCATGCGAATAAAAGTGTACGTTAAATCAAGTGATAAAATTTCAATTCAATTGAATGAATCGTTCGGCTGAAATTGTAGACGAAAAATATGATAAGCACTTTAATCACTCTGAAACTCGCTCCTATCGCACGATATTTACCTTTCCAAGAGTTGATACTATTCTGCAAAAATATTTATATCGATTTATTCTTCTCGTTGTTTAAAAAAAAAAAAACAACTGAATAAATCGAAACGAGAGCAACCCCACCATCACGGCTAGAGCCAAGAACTCACGCACTGAGGAAGAAGCGCTCCAAATCCGAATTTGTTCACAACTGACATTTATCACTTTGTTTATTTCCCATCGTTTGACATGTTTTTTACCTCGGGACGAAAAGAAACTTTCTTCGTCTTGTTTGTGTGCTCTCGATGCCATAGTCAAATCCCTAACCTGAGATAAACAAGTAATCCTCTCCGAACAAGAAGTCTTCATCCCATCGACACTTTTTTAAAGCATCACAATGCTCGCTACGTACTTAGTCTTAGGTAAGTACAAGAAAGCCTAACACGTACACAATCGAACGGTTAATGGCTGTTTCAATGGAACCTGAAGTCACGTCGCTCCTAACTTCTTCTATCCAAGCGACAAACAAAGAGCGAAGCGACAGAAAACAGTCGTAAATTCAAACTTTACACGAGCACTTGGAATCCTTTGCTTTTTATTCTTTACTCTTTTGTTTTTTGTCTCCTGTCTTGTGCTGCTGATGATAATAGACACAAGTGGCAATATCCATGTGCACTAGACTCCATTGTCCTTGCCGAGAGGCAGACGTGTCGGGCTGGAAATCATCTTTTGTTAGATCTACATTATCTCATTAAGAGTGAATCACTGACTCGGTGGGGAAGTGGTTACTTACCAACGAACAATAGGCAGGCGACAGGGACCAGGAACTTGGGTGTTACATCCTCAAAGTGATGTAAACCGCGCTCTTCAAACAGCTATAATGCATAGGCTGGATGAGGCTAAATATGATTTATGATGGTACTTGTGCCTGATTTTGCGAGTCAGGGAGTTTGGATGAGTGATTTATTGCCTAGGGATCTGGGATAATGAATACGATTTGGTCAAACGTCGACAAGTCCTTTTGGAATAACACGAACATTCGAATTGGAAATTCGGCAAGGACACTGCTTTCCGAGACGGAAATCAAGTGGAAAAGCAGAAATGAAATATGATGATGACTTTTATGGAGGCCGAAATGTTACTTGTAAATTGGATCACATCCCAATTGTCATGTAGTGGGCTTGAAATCATTTTCTATCTTCCGCCTATTATGGCATTTTTGATAGAGCTTCACATTAAGTCATGAGGTCAGCCTTGTATATTTTGCACGAACGGTGATATTTTCTTCATCTGAATTCTACATTCATTCGAAACAGGGTGAAAATGGACTGAGAAAGCCTCGGTAAAGTGGAAAATTAATGGAAATCGAATGGTGAAGTTTCAGGTAAGATTATAGGTAGTCATAATCATCACATCGCATAGAATCATCGATTTTATGAAATCAGTGCGTGGTGCGTGGGCGAAGTCTATGACTCTGACCCGTTCAAAGACATTGCGCGTCTGGAACTTAGTACCTCCAAATAAAGGTGTGATCAAGACCACAGACGTTAGACTACTTTTAGAACTCGTCCGCATGTCCGTTAAGCGTGCTGATAGGCTTGCTATAATGATTATAGTATCCTCCGCATGTGCAATCAGATTTTGGGAAACATTATTCACTATGCGGATGTGCTGTAGCCGTTTTTTGATTCAAAGATTTATGACCGCTTCCATAGACCATGACTATTTCGTCGGTTTGTTTTGGCGATTTTTTCGATTTGCCCATATTTGGACTATAGCTCTATCGGAAAAAAAAGTCTTTTTCATTGACTTTTGTTAAATCCCAAAACTTTTCGACATCAAATAAAGGATGTTTTTAAAGCCTAATTTTGATTTTGAACAAAACACATGAAAAACGCGCCACAGCCGGATTTGGTGAATATCGTCCAAGACACAAAGTTTTCGATCACTTTTAAGCATTTAAGGCTGCATGACCGAATATGACGAATAATGTTGGCTTCCAGTACTTCGATTGTTTTTGGTTTGTCAGGATGCGATAAGATTAGGTATCTCCAAAAAAAATATATCGAGGGGCGTCATGGGCCGTCGAGGACCATTATGCGAAATTAAGCGTTCATCGGATGTAACCTTTAAGCTATCCTGTTGGGACTATTTATCGTGATTTTATAATGAATACGGTTGACTGTAACACGTTGATTAACCGCTTTTTTGAAAACAAAAAATATGGTCCAATGACCCCACCAGCCCACAGACCGCACCAAACCATTTTTCGGGATGTTGTGGCAATTCGATAAATCCACGCTCTTCGCTTCAAATATGACAATTTTGCTTATTGACATACTCACAGAGCCAAGAGTGAACGTCATGGCAGCGTATCCAATGCCAGTTGATTTTGGGCCTATTCACCAAAATTTCGACGCAAACGATGGTCGTTCGACATTTTCATCTTACTTAGGACAGAACACTCTCATTTTAACAGTGAGTCAGAGTCAGAGTGGTAAAATTTTCTGTTGCATTCATGGTGGTTTAGGTCTCAGGCTGCCTGTAAAAGAGGTTTCAACCCCTCTAAAGGCTTTTTTATTATTTGTCCTATCCTCATTTGGTTTTTTTGATTTACGATGAACGAAGCTTTTCAAAGTCATAGCTCGAATGTTGGATGGTGGTCTTAAGCCGTATAAGTGGCGTTCCCACAAAGCGTCAAGCCTTTCTATTGTAATACCCTTTTCATAATGGCAGTAAACAAATTTTTAATTTAAATGGTGATTTGTTTTTTGTTTGGTTTTCCAGTGTTCTTATGTTAGAAACTCACGCATGACTCGTGACATGCGTGCTAGTCAAACATGCTCAGTTGGCATTGCCATTTCATCATGGAAAGATTTATACCCGAACAATTTTTATAAACTATTAAATTTCGTTATCGAAATTCGTTCTTTGTGAAAATAGTTTTTCGCGCAGTTCGATCATTTTCGGTCGCCATAATCGTCCTACTGAACAACCAATTGCAGCCGAAGTGACCAACATTTTGCACCATTTTCATACTATTGGACATCAAACTACCTATCCATATGCGTAGAATTCAGAGGAAAATATTGCTGCTGTATCCGCCAGTCTTCATGAAGACCACGATTTGTTCATTCACAGAAATTGAGATTATGTTACTCGACTACGTGGAAGATTTTACACGAAAGGATTTGCTCTAAATACTTAAAAAACACAGCTCGTGCAAGAACTGAGACATCGAGCCATAGCGTCGACTTTTCGGTCGACTCTTTTATCGAAAAATAGTCTTCGGCTCATTTCTGGTTGTAGGGGTACGTCAATATACAAAACTGCTACATTTGATCTGATGAGTAAGTTTAGGCAATAATAGAACTGCAAGTGCACCCGGCAAAGTGCTCTCATTGATGTGGTTTATGATTCGCCGGAATCATTGATCCGCAGATAGCAGTAATGACAATATTACCGTTAATGATGCCCGCCATCGTTCAATGATTTCCAATTTTTTTTTGGTTCAAAATACATGAGATGAACCTGGTCGACATGTAGTTCCAGCAAGCCGGATATACATGTCACATAGCACGCAAATCGATAGATCGACAAAGAAATGAGTTCGGTAAGCAATTTATCTCTCGTTTTGGACAATATGCTCGAACAAGTGACTCGAAATGGGACTCTCCTTATGGACCACTTAAAATATAATACAGCGTGCGCCATCTCATATGGGTCGATATAAATTTCGAAAATATTTAATTTATTTAATTTAGACCTTTACAATTTATTTTGATTAATTTTTGAAAACAATACCAATGAAATGACCGCCTTTATTACCGATGCAAAAATGGGCTCATTTTCGCGCATTCTCCATGACATTTTCGAGCATTTCGGTCGAAATTTCTGCGATTTCCGCACGAATGTTCCTTTGGAGCTGTTCTATTGTCTTCGGGCCGTTAGCATACACCTAGCTTTTCAAGTATACCCAAAGAAAAAAATCTGGAGGAGTCAAATCCGGCGATCTCGGAGGCCAGTCAATATCGCCCTTTTTTGCCCCCATCTTCCAAGGAACTTCTTACACAAAAGGTTCATTGTTTTGTCCGCAGTATGGCATGTCGCGCCGTCTTGTTGGAACCAAAAATAAAATTTGCCTTTTTTACGCATTTCTGGGACCTCATAATGGGCCAACATCCACCGATATCAACCGCCACCCACTTTATCGCCAACTTTGAAGAAATACGGTCCAATGATGGTTTTAGCGCATACACCGGCCCAAACAGTAACTTTTTGATCATATAGCGGCTGAATAATGTGAGGATTTTCGATGCCCTAGAAGCGACAATTTTGTTTATTAACTGAGCCAGAGAGCGTAAAATGTGCCTCATCGGTCATCAACATTTGCTGCCAGAACTCCGGCTCAGCATTAATCATTGCAACGATATTTTGTGCGTATGCCAAGCGCCATGGCTCATCTTGTGGCAAAATTCTTTGAGTTATCTGCACTTTGTATAGAAATAAGTGAAGATCATCCTTTAAAATTCTCCGCAAAGTGATCCCACTGATGCCTAACTGCTGCCAACGGCGCCGGTTTGACAAACTTGGGTCTTCTTGAACACTGGAGTTCACAGACTGAATAGATGAGTTTGAACGCCGCGGATGTGGCCTAGGTTGCTCACGAGGGCTTGCCACAGAACCAAATTAAAAAAAAATCGAGGCCCAACGACGAATTGTATCTTTTTTTGGGCGCAACACGATCACGATATTTTGCACGATACGCACATTGATTTAGCACAATCGAGCGTTCATTTCTAATGAACATTGAAACTATTTCCTTTTGATGTGAAGCGATTCATGGTTAAAATTGTACTGAATTGACGTTTCCAAAATGCTATGACATATGAAAATCGGATGACTATTGTTGAAGTTATTCGAAGTCATCAACCCGTATGAGATGGCGCACTCTGTAGAGGTCATCATTTAAACGAAAAGTAAATGGCAAGCATTGATTTGTCAATTCAAGTAAAAATTTTATATTCTTTTCTAGATGTCCTGATTTTTTTTTTCCATTTTAAAAACCAAACGTCTAAAAAATCACATATTCATTCACATAATGAAACGCAAATAATGCATGCAATTCCGCCTTCGTATTGAGATCTTATCTAGGTTTCGTCTCATCATTTGTTGCAATAAATCAGTTTTTTTTCATTCACGAGAAGTTATCCTGCGACGCTTATGGTTTAGTTGCTTAAAACAATTCACTGAACACTGTCTAAAGTAGCAATTACATCAATCAAAAACCGTCTCTTCCGAGAACTTCCATTCTTCTTTCTTCCTCTTTCTTCGCCACTGACAACCAGAACGATATCATCATTTACGTTTTATTAAAAAATCCTCGCCATTTTTTGTAATGCTTAAGGATTAAATAAGAAATGTGATGGTACCTCATCCCCCTTGAGGTACGGATTCCACGATACATAACTGTCTTCCTCCCAATAATGTACCCCGGAGATGCGCGACAAGTTGTAATCCATCTCATGAAGTTGCTGAATAAAGAATACGTACTTGGAAATAAATACCATTGAAGATTACGGAACGTAGTGCGAACGGCAAGAGATGTGATGTACGGATGTGCAGTGCATTTATCTGTACCTGCACATCGGTTTGCTTGTCCCTTGGCGCCCTCTCATCTTCGAAGATGTCTCGAAAAACATCCATCAATTTAATTATGTATTTCCAGCTTAAAATTGATTGATAAAAAGTGGATTCACGTTCCTTTACTTATACCATAGACACCCTGCGGAACTCCCACAGCTTTTAAAGACGCAACTTATGACCCTCCTTTGTCGTAGTTTAAAGAAATGTCAAGGATTATTATGGCCTCAGTGCCATATATGCTGCCGTTGGTCGAAGTATCTTCGAGAAGAAAGGCAATAAAATGACAATTAGAAGTGTAAACTTCGAGCATCGAGGTAAGCAACTGCTGTCGGGGTAGAGGAAGTGAAGATAAGTGGGAAGATTCAATTTAAATTTAAATGCTGTTTACAAGAGCCTCCCATTCCGCTTCCCACTTTGTTGCTTCAGAAATTCGGAAGAAATCAACAGAGCGTTGGAAGAGATCGCAATAAAAAAAAATTGAAATGCAAACAAAAAAGGACGATTGGGCAGAGGATGGGCGAATGAATTTAGAAGTTTCCTCGAATTCTTATGTCGTGAATTTGTGAGCACCCATGGAATGCTTACTGGTTGGAAGCATCTCCACTGAACAGAGATGTTAAGGATTTTCTCCTTGCTGTTCTCGGGAAGTTTACGTGCGGCGGGTATGGCATGTTACAAGTTCATTTGGGGTTTTGTGGAGGATGGCTTCGTTATTGAACTTCCTCCAGGTTGGCTTTATTTTGAAGAAAATTTATTGTAAGTAAGTGCTGAATAGGGGTTGTTAACAACATGCAAACAGTTCTGTTAAATGACAATTCAGGCGAATAGTCATCTTCATTGTGAACGGTGAATTAATTGATATTGACAAGATACGCGGACAATGGCTAGGCAAATAAAGTCTTGAGGCACGCGTTGAATAAACACCGAGCAGCTCGACACCCATTGTTGGACCATCACCAATCAGATACGAGGCACCGTCGACAAGGGATGCACAGCTAACAATCTAGTATTTATTTAAAATTGGCGCCCGAACAGAGACCGATAGTATTAGTACGCGAGTGTTACTGTGCGCCTCTCACCAAGAGCCAGTTACCTAAAGTAGCCTTAGTGTATTAAATAACACGAGAAGCCGCAGTAATAAAACTCTGTACGCCTATTGGTCCCAAGAACATTGGTGATAGAATCCTAGTGATAGGATCCTAGTGAAATTATACACAGCAAAGGACAAGGCCATTGAGAAGTGCTGCAAAAGGGTGTAAAAGTGAAATAAGCGGAAAAGCCGAAACGGGAAAGACATCTGCCAACCCACCAGGATGAAGAAAGCAGTTTTATTGTTTCTAGTATCCACTATCCGCGCAAAAGTTTAGATACCTATTCGAATTCGGAAACCAAAGTACAGAAGGGACAATTTAAAATTATTCGCCTAATTGATTAAGGTTCATCAGCAATTAGTCAAAAACCTAGAGGAAACACTGAATACAAACTCCAGCCACTGTCATCCCCTTTATCGTATCCTATCCCAAGCATTTGTTCAAATCAAATATCATTTAGCGCGACTAAAATTACAAGGTCAGAGACCATGCAGGGCGTGGCTGCCATCGGGCTAGTCGTTCGGCCAAGAATATCGCGGCTGTAGCTGCCGATGTTGCTGAGAACGAAACATCAAGCAAACGGCGGGCCACACAATCGGCCATCACGAATTTTAGTGAAAGATTTACACATTTTTTGTTTTTTTTTTATAATTCGTGCAGGTTCAAGAGTGTACGCTCTTATGGTGTTTGTCACACAACCTGGACGGGGTGCAGATGATTTGTGTCGAAAATGTTCGTTCTCTGCTCTCCGGGGGTGGTTGTCCTAGATATGATTTAAGAGATTCGACTGAATCTGCGTTGTAGTTGGTTGTAGTTCACAGTAACTCTTTTGTTTCCATTTTTGAAGTGATGTTGGCGTAAAAAGTGTAAGCAGTGCATCAGTTAAAGCCTGCTGACCATCAGTCGCCATGAAAGGACGATTTTGTGTCGGAAAGCATCATGAGCGACGAGACGCATTTCCACTTAAACAGTTACGTCAATAACCACAATCACCGTTTCTGGGGCACTCAAAATGTGCTGTGATGCAAGAAAAGCCATCCACTCAAAGTCACTGTGCGGTGCGGCGTTCATGTGGGAGGATTGATTGGTCCGCATTTTTTGAAGACGCCATCGCAATACGGTCACTGGTACTGTGAACGCTACAGGGCCATGATAAATGACTACTTACTGCCAGAATTGGATGAG
Source organism: Merodon equestris (assembly GCA_958301585.1). Lineage (NCBI taxonomy): Eukaryota > Metazoa > Arthropoda > Insecta > Diptera > Syrphidae > Merodon > Merodon equestris. The sequence goes on from OY284414.1 coordinate 107,601,161, forward strand.
CGGGGCTTAATGAACATGTGGTTTCAACAAGACGGTTCAACCGCACACACAGCACGAGCCACAACGGATATTGTGAAGGAAGCGTTTTCTGGTCGCGTTATCTTCCGTTTTGGCGATTTGGTATATCCAGAAAGATCACCCGATTTAATCATACCAGTCTTCTGTCTATGGAACTACTTGAAGTCGTGGTTTAATTCCAACAAGCCTCAGACAATCACAGCCCTTAAGAAGAATAATCGAACAGTTATCATCGGAAAACTTGCGGAAAGTCATAGAAAATGCAATAAAACGGGCACAAATGCGTATCAACACCGGCGGCAGCGACTTGACGGATATCATCTTTTCCTCTTAACAGAAGAAATTGTAAAGGTCCAGCTAAAGATTTCCATCACTCAAAATCTTTTTTTTTTATTTAGTGAAAAAAGTAAGTCAAAAACAAAATTAGATGATTAATTTTGCGCCACCTTGTATAGGGAAAAAGTAATGAAGATAAATGGACACTGAACTTTCAAGGCGAACAGTCCGGCATGATCATGACATCATTTTGGGAAAAATTAACAACTTCTTAAGTAGTAGCAGTTTAATAGACATATGTAAGTAGTTCCACGTACGTCCAAAACTTACTAGGAAGCAAAGTTCCAACCTGATTCATCACCAACAACCAGCACATCCCATCAATCAAAAATTCTATCCGGGTTTCTTGTTCCTAAACCTATTTAATGGGTCAGTTAACACCAAAACCGGCGCGCTAAGGTTCGAGGACACCTTCGTCATCAAACATTCTAATACTGCAATTTTGAACGGGAAGATGGTAAGAGAGGAGGAGACTTCCAAATCCAAGCCTCTGTCAGCAGTATTGCAATCATCAGTATTGGGGGAACCATCCCCGAGATGCTGAAGCAACTACAAATCAAAGGATCATATTGATATCCCTTGTCCGAAAAACGCGGCTTCGAAACAGAGCCTCTTTGTGGTCGAGGATCCTCAGGAGAAAGTCAATTCGATCGTCGCTTCGACGGTACACGAGATGGAAAATGCAGGATTTTTGAACCATACAGCACAGAAATAAAAACCTTGTGAACGGCATTGTCGCCAATGACGGGATATCTACCGGGGAAAGGTAGTTCTCCTGTGCATCCAGTTCTCACTTAAAAGTATGAAATCAACAGGAATTGATGGTACACATGCCACTTGAAACAGTAGATATCCATTTTTTAGCGCAATGGAAAACAGAGGTCCACCCCATTCCTAAACGGATAGGAATAGAACAAACCCTGCTAACCTCTGATCAATTAGTTTGCTTCGAATGTGAGCAAAGTTTTTAAAAAAAGAGCTCTGATCAATGGGGTTGAAGAAATGAAAATAATTCTGGAGAACCAGTTTGGTTTTAAGCCGGGGCATGATATTATTCTCGCTGTACCAAATATGGTTTCGGAAATTCAGTGGAATAAGGCAAAAATCCAACATAAGGTGGACTTTGAAAAGGCCTCTACAGATCAAGTCCGTAAAGGTCATCAATGCATTGTTACAGGGTGACTTCGATCATATTAAGAGAATTGTTAACTTCCAAAACTCGGAACCGATACTGTTTAGGATTTCGTTATATGAATCCTCCAGGGATACCAGCAACTACTGGAGGGAATTCGTGATCATTGGGCAACATGGACAATCATTGGACGACATGGTATCTGGCTTGATGCTTGTCTTGCTGGAACTAAGAAAGCTCTCGGTGTGACAAGGAATTTGTTTCACAGAAGTCAACTTGGCCGCAGGGGTACAATCATATGCTACGTGGCCGTAATAAGGCCCATTGTTTTTGGTTTTTCGGTGTGGTTTAATGTAATGCTATCTTATATGGAAAATATTCATGGTGTGTTCGGAAAACAGTGCCTTAGGGTCTGTCTGAGAATGTACAAAACGCCGGAGACTTAGTTCATTAAGTATTACTCTCATAAGGTTCTGCACGACGGAGCTAAACGAAACAGAGCCTTGAAGCAGATTGCGAGGGCTATGGCCGATAATGATAACCTGACTACTCCAATATCGCGATGATTTACCATTGCTACTGGGGCACCATGGACAAACAGCCCATCTGCGACGGGTACGTTGAAAGGACTCATACGTTTTTATACCACAATGGTGAATTAGAATCTCGACTTTTGGATGTTGTAGGGTGAAACGCGAGATGGTGAACCCAGTTGCTGAAAGTACAATCAGGGGGGTGACCACTCGGAATGAATCACATGAGTCCTAGTCAACCCAATTATATTTGAGTTAGAATTAAGCAGTTTAGGGTGACTTGAGCTTTAGGATCCATTCCGTTTTTATCAAATATGACTCTAGACGAGTTCTGAGGTTGTGATGAAGGTTTCATAAGCTTCCTGACAAATACGAAGTGTGTAAATAAAAGAGGAAAACGCGTCTTTGAACCCTTTGGATATTTCTTCACTTAATACGAGTAGCCCCTAAAGAAATGGATTACACTTAGAAGAGCTCTCGACAAACCTCTACCAAAGCCACTCAAATCATACTTCATTGAAATCAGACAAGGGTGACTGAGTGATTTGTTCGCCGTTCTAAAAATTGGCTGCCGATACCGGTTACCTTTAGTTAAAACGGCTAACTATAGCTCGATAAGCTCTACGCTACAGCTCAACATCTTTTACAGCTTAGTGGCAATGCGATGTATGTTTTGTAGAACAATTTGATCTAAATCCAATGCGGCAGACACAATGAACTTTCCTAGCCGGCACGCGGAAAGGTATTTTGAGGAAGTCTCTTTGGTCGAACAACAACATACTTTGATGATTAAAGCTTCAATAAGCCATTTGATACCGGTATGGCTTGCCTTTCATGCAACATTGATTTGTTGTTCGTAAAGCATACGGGGTGGTGCCGTCTTGGCAGAGAATCGCGCTCTCGCTGAATTCTCTTAAAGTCCTCGGCGCATTTCGTCAGCTCGTCAAGTGTCTGGAAGTCCCGTGGTCAGATGTACAATAAGTAATGCATCTAGCTGTTCATACAAATGCGGGCCAGTTCTTGTTCCGCAGTGTTTCCTTGCTGCCGCACTATATTCTGCATGGCCAACACGTGGTCCTAGAAGGGTATCTCTGGACGCTGTTTTCTTCGCCGGATGTTGTCTTAAAGGTATTTGCTGGGGAGAAAAAAAACTGTATAAAGTCCGTTCTGAAAGTCGACTATGCAGACAAGTTCGTGTTGTTTTTCCGGTACCACATGATTATTCGGTCTGTTAAAAATTCTGCAGTATGAGGTCCATAAGGATTCAGTACCCTTCAACGAGGTCTTCCACCATTTCTTAGAATACAATTGGCTCCTTAGCACTATTGTATTTCAATGCCCATTTGATAACTCACGTGGCTCGGGAAACCGAATCTGGATAACCCTCAAAAGTTGGCTGCTTAAGAGCTGGCAGGGAGAAGTCTCCCAATTTATCTTTGTTATTAAGCTTCGCCGGAGTCGACGGTGAGTTTGTGTGTTGTCGCTTGGCCGTAACGTGCCTTTAGCTCCGTCAGGCGTTCGTCTTGAACTGTTATAAGCTCTGTCCCTGTTATCCAAATCGATAGCCGACGCCTTAGCTCGTCGATTGTATCGTTGAGTTCTAGATTGAATTCACAAAGGTACGGGGTCTGCCTGTCTGTTCTATCATTCTGAGAATTTTTTGATGGCATCGATCTCATCTAGTTCCCGCGTTAGTGTCCCTGCTCGGGCGACCTGCAACGTTGCTAACCTTACCTAATTCGAATCCTCTTTATATCACAAGTATTTTCAAAACGTTGACGTAATTATTACTTTTCCAAATTGAATCTTTTAAATCTGATTCCTAAGCAGAGGTAAGTCGAAAGCAGACAAAAGAAAGTCGACGTCATCTAAATCCAGTTTGATCCTCAGGTGGTGCAAAAGAACAGATAAAGGGTCATCCAAAAAGAGGTGTGTCATTTTAAATATAACGCCTTTGATGTGGACAGTCAACAGTCAACTATTTTTGTCGCAGCCTTTGTTAGAAAAAAATTTTATTCACTACGAAAACGACGAAACTATGTCGACAAAGTTCCGAAAAGTTTGTATTATGTTTGGTTGGTTTGGACTTGAGCTCCTCATGTTCGTCCAACAATGTCAGCTGAAAATATCGCCGACGTGTCGAAACCATCCCGGAAATTGAGCTTTTTCGCAACCACTTGACACCGCATTTTGCATAACGATTTTGGCTGACATGTTTATAGAGATGACAGATCACGCGAAGCGTCGTATTTGGGTGCTGGGAAGAAGTGAACCATACGGCGCCACACGCTTAGTGACACAATTGCTTATTTGCGTGACAAATTTTTTAGACGTGTGATTTCCCGGAAATGAGTCTTTAACTGACTGCCGGTATCGTGCGATTTTACACCATTCGACTTTTTTTCTACGCCAATGCTTTACCAACGATTTATGTATTACAGTCGAAACTACTAATCGGGAAGTGCAGTCGCCATGGTGGGAAAACGTGATGGAAAATTTCATAACAAAAGATTCAGATGCCGATCGCTTACCTTGAATTTGGAAAAAATGTTCCCGCTTTTAAGAAAAACGTTTTATATTCTTGATTTTAAATTTTGAAGATTTTTTGCATTTTAGCTTTAAAAAGCTTTTTAATTCTACCAAATGGCGTTGATGTTTTCTGTAAGCCTTCAAGTCACTATCCTTCACCAAAACGAGATGACCTAATGCTTTCTAAATAATTCATTCATCGTGACATATCCATGTTTACATAAACTTAGAAACTACATCTCCGTAAACCACTCCAAAAGCATAAACAAAAAACCATTCGGGGAATTTCCAAAAGAATTTTAATGGCAAGTGCTTAACTTAATCCAGGCAAAGAACAACATGGCCTCATCAGCCCAAGCCTTCAACCGACTTGCTCACAAAGGCTTAATTAAAAGTGAAAGTGATTTCTTGGGTTCGTCATCAAAGTAGTCCCAGGAGCACTTGATGCCTGATGGATGTACTCATGCACGAAAAAAATTCCTTTAATTTGAATAGAAATAAATGAATTTCTTTATTGTGGTAATCTTTTGCTTTCTGTTGCTTCATTTACACATCGAGAAATATTCGAGAAACCTGTGAAGCATCTAGGCCTAAGGGAATTTCCATTTGTATTCAATCGCCCCTTTTTTTTGTGTCGGTTTAGTTGTTGGAGTATTCCTTGTTGACTTACGGCGCTTGATCCTTTCTGGTTTTATTTATTTTTATACGAAAAGCGGATTAAGTGAAGTGAACAGTTCGATGCATGTGGGAGGCGTTTTTGAGCAGACCAATAATCCGGACTGCCTTCCTGTCGGTGATATATTGAAGGGCTTATAAGGAAGCGATTTAAATGGAAATGGGATGATTTTCCAGCAATACTGTGAATGAGCCCCAAATTGATGTTTGGAAACTGTGAAAAAGAAGAAGAACTGTGTTAAGAATAGTATTGGGCCGATGTACGATTTATAGCTATGCCTTTTCGATCTTCAATTTATCAAGTTTTAACGCCGATGGCGTAGTATAAACATTTCAATTAAGCCACATAATAAATGGTGTCGACAGTGAGTTGATGGTTATTGAATTTCTTTGGTAGAAAGAGTGCAAGGGTAGCGTCTTAGCATCTGACGCCGATGTTCAGCACAATCATAGAAAATGTATTTCGCCGTCATCTTTCTTAGACAGGTATTGAAGAAGCCTTAAAATTCGTAGCATAACGTTGGCAACAAACAAAGAATATCCAAATTACATCTGATTGAAAAAGGCTTCTACTCTTGCCAGTCGAGGGCTGCAACCGCATATATAATAGAATACAACGGTTATAATCATTTCCAAAAATACCTTTTTTAAAGCTGCCTGCGACCGAACGTGATTCGTGATCCGATTAAAATTATATAAATCAGAGCTTCGGCGCAAATCATAGGCTGATTCAGACTCATTCAGGGCTTGGTCTTATAAGATAATCTGAGATTGTTATGGAGGCTTTCCAATCTCCCTGGCGAATATGAAAGGAAAATATTGCTTTGTCCGGGGAGTCTGTGCGGATTTTCAAGCAAATTCGAATGGAACATTTTTGTAGGTCTTGCTGGAACTACGAGGGTGTTCCGATAAGTACTTAGCCTCACCGCCAGATGGCGCCAGTATCGCAAGAGCAACTTACAATCGTGTAGTACATTCCAGTAGACGGCTACTGTCGAAATGTCGGAAGGACTCGTAGTTTTGTTTTGACCGCGTGTAAAAGCGGGAGTGTCCGCGGATTTTAGAAAAATGGAAAAAGAGCAATATCGGTCGGTGATTCGATTCTTGTTTTTGGAAGGGAAATCGCGCAGCGAAATCAAAGAGCGTTTGGATGCTGTGTACGGTGACTCTTCTCCTTCGATGGCGACCATCAAAAATTGGTTTAACGAGTTTCAACGTGGTCGCACGTCGGTTTTTGATGAACCACGTCCAGGTGCCCCGAAAACGGCTACCACGGAGGATAACATGACAAAAATCCACGATATCGTATTGGCAGGCCGCCGATTGAAGGTGCGCGAGATAGCTGAGACAGTAGGCATTTCAAAAGATCGCGTGGGTCATATCCTGCATGAAATTTTGGGCATGAGAAAGCTGTCGGCGCGATGGGTGCCGCGTTTACTCACTCCGGACAACAAGCGCAATCGTGTGACCACTTCAGAACAGTATTTGACGCTGTTTAAGCGCAATCCGAAGGAGTTTCTGCGTCGTTTCGTGACAGTCGACGAAACATGGATCCACTGGTACACACCAGAGATCAAGGAGCAGTCGAAAGAGTGAACTTCACCCGGCAAACGTACTCCGAAGAAGGCGAAGACTCTCCCCTCGGCCGGAAAGGTGGTAGCCACCGTTTTCTGGGTGTGATCATAAGGTGTGATCCACATCGACTACCTGGAGAAGGGCAAAACAGTCACCGGACTGTACTATGCCAAATTATTGGGCCGATTCGACGCCGAATTGAAGGAAAAACGGCCCCACTTGGCGAAGGAAAAAGTGCTCTTCCACCATGATAACGCACCGGCTCCCAGCTCCGCCCTCGCCACGGCCAAATTGGTCGAATAGGGCTACGAACTGCTGCCCCATCCACCGTATTCTCCAGATTTGGCGACTTCTTTTTGTTTCCAAACTTAAAAAAGTCACTCGTCGGGCAGAAATTTCAGGCGAATGAGGAGGCCATGGAGGCCTACTTTGCAGACCTCGAGAAAACGTATTTTTCAGACGGATTAAAGAAGTTTGGGCATCGCTGGGTCAAGTGTATCGAGCTAAAAGGAGACTATATTGAAAAATAAATCGCCATTTCTCCAAAATTTTTGTTCTTTTGTAGGCTAAGTACTTATCGGACCACCCTCGTATATGTCGACTAGGTTCAAGTTGTGAATTTTAAGCAAAAAAAAGTTAGAAATAATTGAGTTCGCTATAATGGCGTCATTGACAGGAACATTGTTTTCATCGTCATCTTTGGTAAATATGCGGACCAATGATCCCGCCGGACCATAACCATCCGAGGCAGTGGAGTTGACCGGGTGCATGGGCAGCTCTTGTATTGCCTAAGGTTCCTCACTGGACCAAATACGGCAGTTTTGTTTGTTAACATATCCATTCAAACAGAAATGGGTTTCGTCGCTGAAGACAATTTTTCGATGTAAAATGCCTCCATGGATTTGCCTCCAGCTTTTCTAAGGCCCATTCACCAAAAATTCGACGCTGTCGTAGGTCGTCCGGCTTCAGCTCTTTCACAAGCTGTATTTCATGAGGCCAAAATCCGTGCCTTGAACGCTTACGAATTGACAAATCGCGGTCTTCATTAACACCAGCGGGTACAGCTGCTGAAGGCGGCTTGATGTCCAATACCATGAAATTGGTGCAAAATTTTGTCACTATGGCTAGAATTGCTTGATGGACATGGAAACAAAAAAATACTGTGAACTACAACCAACGCGACAAATTCGGTCGAATCTGTCGAAAAAATCCTATCTAGGACAACCACCTCTGGAGAGTAGTAAATGAACATCTTCGACACAAACCATCTGCACCCCATTCAGGTTGAAAAATACCAAAAGAGCGTACACACTAGTGAAAAGTATTAAGCCAGCTGCTGCGGATGATATGCCTCGAAAACTAGTGACTGGTTGCTCAACATATTTTTCTCCCCCAAAATATATGTATAATTGAAATTTGTTCTTAGGGATAGCATTTACAGGGCATTTCAATAAGGACATAACATTTTTTTTATTCTAATAAAACACAGAACGTCTGAGATATCGTGCTGAAATCTATTCCGGGCGTAAAACACATATTGAATTTAAATATGTACATAATTCTAACTCTTTCATATGAGCAGCGGGATGAGTCCGCAGTGATCGATTCATTGGAACCAATTCCATTCTTTCACACATATCAACTGGATCGTTGATAAATTCGCCCTCGATATTGGTCCTAACCTAATCTGACGTTGTTGACTTGACAACTTAACGTACATCCATAAAAAGCATGAGGGAGATGTCCTTTCCACCAGATCGTTTCTCGAGATTACACGATTAACAAACTTCCTTTCTACTTCCTATATATCAGTTATTTGTCCAGCTGTGCGGCATATGGCACCAACTTCTTGGAACCATTTGTTACTGATGTCAAGTCCATCTAATTCTGACTAAGAATAGTCTTCCAACACAAGGTGAAAATAGACTTCATGGCCTCTAATATTGTAACCATTTTCATCCAGTTGATAAATCATTATCCTAAGCAACGGAAGTTACAAAATTCCCGTTACTTTTTGAACACTTACTATTACTCTATTTGATACATTTTAAGCATCGTAAGTGAACTCAGTAAAGTATATAGTTCGTGACGAAAATTCCGGTTCGTACATCAGTATATGCGCACACATAGGAGCGTTGTTATATCAACCATAAGAACGATGACGCCTTTCAAAAAAAAAATTCTTCCTCGGGCAGTCAATCCGCATCTTTAAAATACCTTCCCTGAAGTTACCCGTATCATAACCGGATGTGAATACCATAACAGAACCCAGCAACATGGAAATATGAACCTCAATAAACGTCAACACTACGTACAAGCTGTAGCAACCGACACCGCAACTGTCCTTTGTGTTTCAATTCGCCTCACCCCCACACAATAGAAAAAAAAAAGAAGAAAAACTACTCACCTGACAAAAAAGAAAAACAATCTAAAAAGCAATCGCAAAAATTCGCTGGTAGTCATCACCGGTAAAATTCGCGTCCATTCCACAAGTACACCACTCGCCAGCAAAGCCCTCTAACCATTCAACAGTAGTCAGTAGTCGTCCCGTGCGTCACGTCAGTCTCGTGCAGTATATATCAGAAAATAGGAGGAACAAAGAACCGTCAGTTACGCCTCTACGGTTACGCGAAATGCGTGAAAGGGCTCGACCCCTCCATCGTTTCAATTCTTCACTACATGGTTAGTCTGAGGCTTTGTTCACCCTGGAAAACATGTGTACCGCGAGTTCGGGGCATGCTACCATCATGATCGCAGAATTGAAAGAACTCTCATGTGAATTGCGAACCTCTCCACGACCGGGAATGTGCATGGGACAGATATGGGATATCAGTTGTTGGTGTTCTAGAGGCGCTGACGGATTGCACGTATGAATGAACAAACTTCCTCTGACTTCGAGGGCATATCCGGTGCTGTGACGCATGCAAGCATCGTCACTCTGGTCTGTGACAACGTACTTGCTTGAACATCGACGTTGGAGGGATCTATCGTACCAGTATCTAGACATGTTCCGGATCAATTGCTATAGATTTATCATTCGAAATCGAATCCTCGGATATTGTATGCAGATGTTACTCTCTTCGGACGTCTTATGCATCGCGATCGATACTTTTGACAGTTGAGGTCATACATAACTGAAAGTCGTACAATAACCAAGCACGAGATTAAGAGCTCCGATAACACGGTTGTCTCTATCGACAAGATCTCACCGTGTTGCGTCCGTGAAATGAAACTGAGATTGTAAAAATCGTGAAAAGCATCGAGCGGTAACGAGTGTCGGATAGCGTCGCTTATGAAAATCTTGCAAAGCCAATTGCTTTTGGTTAGGCTTAAAAAAATGTGTTTTGTTTGTCTAGCGCCGTGTCTGGCTTATACTCAACTCTCACTTTGAGCTTCGATTTTGCTTTTGTTGCTTTGGAAGCCATAAATCCAAGTTGCGTCGTTAAAAAATGGTTACAGCGGTGAATTTTATATTTTTTTTTTGTTAGAGTTAATGATGCATTTATGTGCACGGAAACGAAGTGAAATTGTTGAGAACCGATAAGGTTCGCGGTTTTTATATGATTGCAATAAACCTCTCTCAGATTTTTCTACTAATATGCAGCCTTAATCAGCTTAAAAAAGCTCCCAAGAAACTAAGGGTCATCGAAGCCTCCACCAAAAGGTGTGATTTTGATTTTCAATCCATATAAAGTTTCTTGTTTCTTCGGTGATCGCGGGAATGAGCTCTTTCCTGTGAAGAAAGCCTTAGTCAGGTAGATATCGGCTCTCGAAGTACACAGTCGCTTTCAAGAACTTAGGTTTGAACCTCTTAGACCACTCCCAACTCTTTCCTATTTCTAGACATTTCATAGATTAAGAGCAGATGCACGAAATAAATTTAGGTAGCGTTTACCAGCAACGTATGTACATATGTCGTGTGTGAAGGCTACTGAAGACAAATCTGAGCTTATGTTACGTCAATATATTTATAAATTCTTCAAATTTGGTTATTTAGCATTTTCGAGCAAATGATGATTGATGAAAATGTTCAGTACAGAAAAATTGTACATATATCTATTTCTTAATCAGTTTTTGGTCTTTAATGATCAAGGAATGTTGGCGATGACCTATGGAATGAGAACATGACCTTAAACGTTAAAGTGCGAGATCAGTTACCAAACGAAATCGGTGGTATGCCAGGTAATATAGAGAAGGAAATCGAGATTCTCTGGCATGTCTTCAAATATGTAATTTCCAGGATACCCCGGTTCCAAAGAACATTTCTTAGTATGAACTCGAAACTTCTGTCGACAGTCTAGTGGCATCATTCATTCTAAGGCTGCAAACACAGTGAATATATTCGTTTTTTTTATGTTATTTTAATGGTAAAATGTTTCGTTCAAGTAACCTGCCCGATCATCACACTCCACGACCACATGTTTTCGAGTTTTAAAACGTATTCACAATATGTGAATTCCATGTCATTCCCATCATTGCGTGCAATGCCGATATCGAGAAAAATGCAATAAAATTCCGACGACCACGTAGACATGAATATTTCAGTTCCGTTTGAAGGTTTATATCGTTCTTATTTCTGGGAAATTATGGTAACGTGTATCCTTGAATATCGAGTTTATGGTGCCTGCATGATGATTTCGACATTCATATAGCTCGGGAGAACGATTCGACTATGGAGTATGCTCGGACAGTTTATGTTAAAATTATTTAAGATAAATACTGCATGTAGCAATGCATCCAGAAAGACCTTAGTGATTATAAAACGCCAGCGATAAGTCGTCGAAAATACTGCCATTACCAGCAAATGGAACGAAATAAGTTTAATGCCTTCCAGTAACTGCAGAGTATAAATATTGCAAATGAGGCGCAGAGTGATGTATGTACACAGGGTTTTGTTATCTGAGTAAATGGTATTCCCTTTGCCTTTAGTGTAAACTACCATTTCCAATTACGAGTGATATAAAAGACAATCACTTGATGAGCTGCTGACCGACAGCTATTTCAAATTTTTATCTTCACAATTAATCGTGTTTCATCCAAGCAATTTTGATAATTGATTCCTTTTCGATAAGATACGAGTATTACGTAGAGCTAATCGACTGGAGAGTAGCTTTTAGTGGGTGTTTAATTTATTTATGTACTTTTAGTCTGATAAGCACAATCGCGATTGTGCAATTTAAACAATGAACGTTACATCTTAAATTGCCTTTATCACTGTTTTCAACTTGAATTTTTCTCTTCCACCTACCGTTATTAACAAATACCGCATACACACATTGCTTTTCGTTCTGTAACAAGTTTAGCGTGTGGTGTAAGCGAAGAATTATCCTTTTGCAGTAAAAGCGTTTGATAATTTAATTAAAAAAGTGAGTTAAAAAAATATTTTCATATTCTTTGTGTTTTAATAATATATCTGTGCATCTTCTTCTTTTCCTTTTTTCCGGCGTCGTTATGGTCAGAAGTGTAGGACTATAACCTTCCCACTTAACTGCATTCCTACTGGTCCGCTTGTGGGGTCCGCCGGTTTGACCCCAGAAAGTAGCGGCAGGCTTCCTGGTTTGGGATAACTTCATCTCTGAGGCCAATCATATGCTGGTGTTTTTGCATTTGTTTGTACCAATTGTTTTTCGGCCTGCCTGTTTTTTTTTTTTTTTTTTTGTGACACGGGCATGCTCCAGATTTTTTTGTTTGATCTTACTCTTACAACACCGGCGATCTCCAGTCGTGTCAACCCACTGATTTGCATGTACACTTGTGGGGCAGTTTAATGGTGGTATATGTGTCCCTAGGCTCACTTTGGTGTTTTCTAAATTGCCAAGATATGATTTTTGTTTACCTTTGTTTTAGTCGCCTTTTACGACAAGCGAGAGGTATCGCTGCAGGGATATTCTTAACCCATCCTGCACGAAAATAATATATCTGTGCATACTACAGTAAAAGCTGATTCGGATTGTTCCAGACTGTTCCGGACTAATTCGGACTGTTCCGAGCTGTTCCGGACGGTTCTGTACTGTTCCGAGCTCTTCTGAACTGTTCCGAGCTGTTCCAAATCGTAGTTCGGAACTGTTCTGAGCTGTTCCGATCGTGATTCCCCCGTGCTCGATCGTGATGCCTCCGTGCTCGATCGTGATGCTTGTGGTGCTCGATCGTGATGCTTGTGGGCCTCGATTGTGATGCCCCCGTGCTCGATCGTGATGCCCCCGTGCTCGATCGTGATGCCCCCGTGCTCGATCGTGATGCCTCCGTGCTCGATCGTGATGATTGTGGTGCTCGATCCTGATGCTGATGCTTGTGGTGATCGATCGTGATCGACAGTTCCGAACTGCTCCGAACTGCTCCAAACTGTTCTGAGCTGTTCCGAACTGTTCTGAGCTGTTCCGAACTGTTCTGAGCTGTTCCGAACTGTTCCGAACTGTTCTGAGCTGTTTCGAACTGTTCTGAGCTGTTCCGAACTGTTCTGAGCTGTTCCGAACTGTTCTGAGCTGTTCCGAACTGTTCTGAGCTGTTCCGAACTGTTCTGAGCTGTTCCGAACTGTTCTGAGCTGTTCCGAACTGCTCCGAACTGTTCTGAGCTGTTCCGAACTGTTCTGAGCTGTTCCGAACTGTTCTGAGCTGTTCCGAGCTGTTCCGAACTGTTCTGAGCTGTTCCGAACTGTTCTGAGCTGCTCCGAACTGTTCCGAACTGTTCTGAGCTGTTCCGAACTTCTCCGAACTGCTCCGAACTGCTCCGAACTGTTCTGAGCTGTTCCGAACTGTTCTGAGCTGTTCCGAGCTGTTCCGAACTGTTCTGAGCTGTTCCGAACTGTTCCGAACTGTTCTGAGCTGTTCCGAACTGTTCCGAACTGTTCTGAGCTGCTCCGAACTGTTCCGAACTGTTCTGAGCTGTTCCGAACTGCTCCGAACTGCTCCGAACTGTTCTGAGCTGTTCCGAACTGTTCTGAGCTGTTCCGAACTGTTCTGAACTGTTCTGAACTGTTCCGAACTGTTCTGAACTGTTCCGAACTGTTCTGAACTGTTCCGAACTGTTCTGAGCTGCTCCGAACTGTTCCGAACTGTCCTGAGCTGCTCCGAACTGTTCTGAGCTGCTCCGAACTGTTCCGAACTGTTCTGAGCTGTTCCTAACTGCTCCGAATTGCTCCGAACTGCTCCGAACTGTTCCGAACTGTTCTGAGCTGTTCTGAGCTGTTCTGAGCTGTTCCGAGCTGTTCCGAACTGTTGTGATGGCCCCGTGCTCGATCGTGATGAACGTGTGCTCGATCGTGATGCCCCATGCTCGATCGTGATGCTCGCGGTGCTCGATCGTGATGAAAGTGTGCTCGATCGTGATGCCCCCATGCTCGATCGTGATGCTCGCGGTGCTCGATCGTGATGGCCCCGTGCTCGATCGTGATGCTTTTGGTGCTCGATCGTGATGGCCCCGAGCTCGATCGTGATGAACGTGTGCTCGATCGTGATGCCCCCATGCTCGATCGTGATGCTCGCGGTGCTCGATCGTGATGCTTATGGTGCTCGATCGTGATGGCCCCGTGCTCGATCGTGATGAACGTGTGCTCGATCGTGATGCCCCCATGCTCGATCGTGATGCTCGCGGTGCTCGATCGTGATGCTTATGGTGCTCGATCGTGATGGCCCCGTGCTCGATCGTGATGCCCCTATGCTCGATCGTGATGCCTCTGGTGCTCGATCGTGATGGCCCCGTGCTCGATCGTGATGCCCCTATGCTCGATCGTGATGCCTCTGGTGCTCGATCGTGATGCTTATGGTGCTCGATCGTGATGCTTATGGTGCTCGATCGTGATGCTTATGGTGCTCGATCGTGATGCTTGTGGTGCTCGATCGTGATGCTTGTGGTGCTCGATCGTGATGCCCCCATGCTCGATCGTGATGCTCGCGGTGCTCGATCGTGATGCTTATGGTGCTCGATCGTGATGGCCCCGTGCTCGATCGTGATGCCCCTATGCTCGATCGTGATGCCTCTGGTGCTCGATCGTGATGGCCCCGTGCTCGATCGTGATGCCCCTATGCTCGATCGTGATGCCTCTGGTGCTCGATCGTGATGCCTCTGTGCTCGATCGTGATGCTTATGGTGCTCGACCGTGATGCTTGTAGTGCTCGATCGTGATGAACGTGTGCTCGATCGTGATGCCCCCATGCACGATCGTGATGCCCCCATGCTCGATCGTGATGCTCGCGGTGCTCGATCGTGATGCTTATGGTGCTCGATCGTGATGAACGTGTGCTCGATCGTGATGCCCCTATGCTCGATCGTGATGCCTCTGGTGCTCGATCGTGATGCCTCCGTGCTCGATCGTGATGCTTATGGTGCTCGATCGTGATGCTTGTGGTGCTCGATCGTGATGCTTGTGGTGCTCGATCGTGATGGCCCCGTGCTCGATCGTGATGAACGTGTGCTCGATCGTGATGCCCCCATGCTCGATCGTGATGCTCGCGGTGCTCGATCGTGATGCTCGCGGTGCTCGATCGTGATGCTTATGGTGCTCGATCGTGATGGCCCCGTGCTCAATCGTGATGAACGTGTGCTCGATCGTGATGCTTATGGTGCTCGATCGTGATGCTTATGGTGCTCGATCGTGATGCTTATGGTGCTCGATCGTGATGCTTGTGTTGCTCGATCGTGATGAACGTGTGCTCGATCGTGATGCCCCTATGCTCGATCGTGATGCCTCTGGTGCTCGATCGTGATGCCTCCGTGCTCGATCGTGATGCTTGTGGTGCTCGATCGTGATGGCCCCGTGCTCGATCGTGATGCTTATGGTGCTTGATCGTGATGCTTGTGGTGCTCGATCGTGATGCTTATGGTGCTCGATCGTGATGGCCCCGTGCTCGATCGTGATGAACGTGTGCTCGATCGTGATGCTTATGGTGCTCGATCGTGATGCTTATGATGCTCGATCGTGATGCTTGTGCTGCTCGATCGTGATGAACGTGTGCTCGATCGTGATGCCCCTATGCTCGATCGTGATGCTCGCGGTGCTCGATCGTGATGCTCGCGGTGCTCGATCGTGATGCTCGCGGTGCTCGATCGTGATGAACGTGTGCTCGACACGTTCGATCGTGATGGCCCCGTGCTCAATCGTGATGAACGTGCGCTCGATCGTGATGAACGTGTGCTCGATCGTGATGCTTATGGTGCTCGATCGTGATGCTTATGGTGCTCGATCGTGATGCTTGTGTTGCTCGATCGTGATGAACGTGTGCTCGATCGTGATGCTTATGGTGCTCGATCGTGATGCTTATGATGCTCGATCGTGATGCTTGTGCTGCTCGATCGTGATGAACGTGTGCTCGATCGTGATGCCCCTATGCTCGATCGTGATGCCCCTATGCTCGATCGTGATGCTCGCGGTGCTCGATCGTGATGCTCGCGGTGCTCGATCGTGATGAACGTGTGCTCGATCGTGATGGCCTCGTGCTCGATCGTGATGCCCCCGTGCTCGATCGTGATGCCCCTATGCTCGATCGTGATGCCTCCGTTCTCGATCGTGATGCTTGTGGTGCTCGATCGTGATGGCCCCGTGCTCGATCGTGATGCTTATGGTGCTCGATCGTGATGCTTGTGGTGCTCGATCGTGATGAACGTGTGCTCGATCGTGATGGCCCCGTGCTCGATCGTGATGCCCCCGTGCTCGATCGTGATGCCTCCGTGCTCGATCATGATGCTCGCGGTGCTCGATCGTGATGCTTATGGTGCTCGATCGTGATGAACGTGTGCTCGATCGTGATGCTTGTGGTGCTCGATCGTGATGAACGTGTGCTCGATCGTGATGGCCTCGTGCCCGATCGTGATGCCCCCGTGCTCGATCGTGATGCTTATGGTGCTCATCGAGATGGCCTTGTGCTCGATCGTGATGATCCCATGCTCGATCGTGATGCTCGCGGTGCTCGATCGTGATGCTTATGGTGCTCGATCGTGATGCTTATGGTGCTCGATCGTGATGCTTATGGTGCTCGATCGTGATGGCCCCGTGCTCGATCGAGATGAACGTGTGCTCGATCGTGATGAACGTGTGCTCGATCGTGATGGCCCCGTGCTCGATCGTGATGCTTGTGGTGCTCGATCGTGATGCTTGTGGTGCTCGATCGTGATGAACGTGTGCTCGATCGTGATGCCCCCATGCTCGATCGTGATGAACGTGTGCTCGATCGTGATGGCCTCGTGCTCGATCGTGATGCCCCCGTGCTCGATCGTGATGCCCCCGTGCTCGATCGTGATGCTTATGGTGCTCGATCGTGATGGCCCCGTGCTCGATCGTGATGAACGTGTGCTCGATCGTGATGCCCCTATGCTCGATCGTGATGCCTCCGTTCTCGATCGTGATGCTTGTGGTGCTCGATCGTGATGCCCCCGTGCTCGATCGTGATGCTTGTGGTGCTCGATCGTGATGCTCGCGATGCTCGATCGTGATGCTTATGGTGCTCGACCGTGATGAACGTGTGCTCGATCGTGATGGCCCTGTGCTCGATCGTGATGGCCCCGTGCTCGATCGTGATGGCCCCGTGCTCGATCGTGATGGCCCCGTGCTCGATCGTGATGGCCCCGTGCTCAATCGTGATGAACGTGTGCTCGATCGTGATGCCGCCATGCTCGATCGTGATGCTCGCGGTGCTCGATCGTGATGCTTATGGTGCTCGATCGTGATGGCCCCGTGCTCGATCGTGATGGCCCCGTGCTCGATCGTGATGGCCCCGTGCTCGATCGTGATGAACGTGTGCTCGATCGTGATGCCCCTATGCTCAATCGTGATGCCTCCGTTCTCGATCGTGATGCTTGTGGTGCTCGATCGTGATGATTGTGGTGCTCGATCGTGATGCTTGTGGTACTCGATTGTGATGCCCCCGTGCTCGATCGTGATGACAGTTGATGACAGTTCTGAGCTGTTCCGAACTGTTCCGAACTGTTCTGAGCTGTTTCGAACTGTTCTAAGCTGTTTCGAACTGCACCGAACTGTTCTGAGCTGTTCCGAACTGTTCTGAGCTGTTCCGAGCTGTTCCGAACTGTTCTGAGCTGTTCCGAACTGTTCTGAGCTGCTCCGAACTGTTCCGAACTGTTCTGAGCTGTTCCGAACTGCTCCGAACTGTTCCGAACTGCTCCGAACTGTTCTGAGCTGTTCCGAACTGTTCTGAGCTGTTCCGAACTGTTCTGAGCTGTTCCGAACTGTTCCGAACTGTTCTGAGCTGCTCCGAACTGTTCTGAGCTGTTCCGAACTGCTCCGAACTGCTCCAAACTGCTCCGAACTGTTCCGAACTGTTCTGAGCTGTTCCGAACTGTTCCGAACCGTTCCGAACTGTTCTGAGCTGTTCCGAACTGTTCTGAACTGCTCCGAACTGTTCCGAACTGTTCTGAGCTGTTCCGAACTGCTCCGAACAGCTCCGAACTGTTCTGAGCTGTTCCGAGCTGTTCCGAACTGTTCTGAGCTGTTCCGAACTGTTCCGAACTGTTCTGAGCTGTTCCGAACTGTTCCGAACTGTTCTGAGCTGTTGCGAACTGTTCCGAACTGTTCCGAACTGTTCCGAACTGTTCTGAACTGTTCCGGACTGTTCCGAACTGTTCTGAGCTGTTCCGAACTATTCCGGACTGTTCCGAACTGTTCCGTACTGTCCCGAACTGCTCCGAACTGTTTTGTGCTGTTCCGAAATTCTCCGAGCTGCTTCGAACTGTTCCGAAGTGTTCGGAACTGTTTTGGACTGATCCAGACTGTTCCGGTCTGTTCCGGACTGATCCGGACTGATCCGGACAGAACAGAAATCGTGTTCAGTGCGAGAATTCTGTCCGAGAGTGCTCCGGTTTGAGCCCAGTGAGGGTGTTCTGAACAGTTCAGAGCACGATTTTCTGCACCTACATACTTTTGAGTCAGAACAGGTTTGTGAAAAGTATGAAAAGCAGCTGTCACTAGAAAAGTACACAATCCTTGCTAAAACATCCATATCATCGCGGCATGAATTTTAGTTTATTATTTAATTCTAAAACATGTTTAATATTATAGAACTTATATAATATTATATATACATATGTATGTATATATTATAGAATAGATAGAAAAGTATTTATAAATTCTCGTATTGTCGTGTATTCATAAATATTTCAATATTCGGCATAATTGTTACATGGACCTTGTTGTCAGTCGATCAACAAATGTGTGCTTTCAAGTCAAAGCATCACCTAAAGCAGTATCTTCCGGTAAAGCCTCACCAATGAGGCTTTAAAGTCTTTGTTTTATGAGGAGTAGCTGGCTACGCCTATAAATTGGGATATTGTTGTAATAAGAATTACCAGGGAAGAAGCGTAAGACTGACAGCAATTTTATTCCAATTACTAAGCAATCATTTTACAACCAAAAAAGTTCCCAGATACAAATGGTAAGGAGCTTTAACCTTGCCCGCCTCATGGCAACACATATCCACAGCCACACGTTGTGGTGTTGTCATCTTGGCAAGTGATACAATTTAAGGCCAAAGTGTCAGCGCCGAGATATAAATGCTTTTTGAGAGATTACTATCTTGCCCTGTGGGCTTTAACACTTTAAATTTCATTAAACTTAGGCCGAGGGATGAAGGGTCGACACAGAGTTAGCCGGAAGGGAAACTATAAAAAGCAAAGGGGTGAGGGGTGAAAGGTATTACTCAGTAGTTTGCTTCATAACATAATCTGATTATTCCAGTCACATGTGGATATGTAGTCTGCTGACAGGGAAAACTGTTGAAACATCACTAAAGCATGATGAAGATTTAGGTTCATTGTACTTGTTCCTGAATTTAAAAGTACTTTTAAGCCTTTGGAATCCTTTACAATAAATATGCGTGGACTTGGCATCTTTAAGAAAGGGATTGGAATGCAAATTGAATGGATGGGTTGGAGCCCATGTTTTTATCTACTGAATTCGTGCGTTCCCTCTCCTCATGAAAGTGATTGGTGTCGGCTGTCTATAGGACCTACAGGACGGAGGAAGGGGTGCTTAAGGGTATGCGAAATCTGCATTAACAAGATACAGGCTTGATACGTTATGGGCTACCCAATTTACTGGGCTAAACACACTCAATTTGTATGCCATCAATCGTTTAATATATGACTTCAATATTGCTAATTGAGTTGTTCCGAAAGTTCTTCCCGGCAAGGAGGAAGGCCTACCTATGGATCAAATTTGCTAAAGGCGTCGTGGCCATAATAGAGTAATATCTCCATCTCGTTCCTGAAAAGCGATTGATGACATGAGTTGAAGTTCTTTTTCTAAGGCTATTCAGCAAGAGCTGTTAGTTTTAATCAATAGAAAACCCCAACATTTTGGTGAAAAACAGGAATATTTTTAATGAGTCGGCAATCACTGCCATTCCAAAAAACTCACATCTAGGAAATGTGTCAGGCAATAGAGCCATAAGACCCAGCAATGATTTGCGGCACTAAAAGTAAACTTCGTCTCTGTTAAAAGCAGCAATTTCAAGCCAAAAACTATCAGCAAACGTCATTCAATAACACAATGCATTCACTGAAATCTTGCATAAGCAACCCAAAACGCTGGTCCGACAGCCGGAAATCGTACCACACTGTCTCTCGCTGGGAATAAAGAGTTTGTTCCACAACTTCTCTTGGGCTTTCGGAACCATGTACTCAGACGAAAAGACGAAATTTTGGGTGGTCCAGCTAGTCTTAGTAGATGAACACGCGCTGTAGTTTTCATATCACTGTCTTTGCGAGACCTCTAACCTCCAACACCTCTCGTTGGATGAACCCATTACGATCCTTCTTTATGTTCAAAGAACCGGTTTGTGGATAGGATCGCTGTCTGGACTTTCCAGCTAGCTTGGAATTTAACTTAGAACTTGTTCCCTAAATATACACAGCTTTTATTCCTTTCACCCTCACCTATGACTCGCTATCCAAAGACAAATTCGACAAGACCCGAACTTCCGCAGGTATCCATACAATCGGATCATGCCGTTTCGAAGCACTAAAAATTCGCCTGTACATTATGTCCTTGGACTTCTAAAGCGTAACTTGTGTCGCCATTAGACTCAAGGAAGTGGTCTATTGACCCTCTAGAGCGTATGGCCACAGCATAGCTCTGCTAGTTCTTCATGTGAAATATTATTTCCTCTGACTGCACGACTCCCGCTAACTTTGATAGATAGGCTCAATGTCACTTTATATTTAGATAATCCTTATTGTGTTGTCTTGTGACGCCGATGGCACGTGATTCGAATCCCGCAAGAGCTGCGTCAGAGACTTCATATTTCGCAGTGTTTTTCATTATCTAGGTACTGATGTAACCCTCTATAGTATGCCTGTCCGTAAAAATTGTTCGGCAATGAGCTGTGCCTTTGATCTATGGGATCACACAATTTAGGTGAACGAGAGAAGCTTCGGTTCTGATTCTTCATAGGCTGTATGTTCTCTCAGAATATAACCGGGACTGATGCAATAAAAACAAAATCAATATCCGGGTTTTGAAACAAGAAAAAAGGAACTGGGTGCCATAACTTGGAGAATACGGTGTTTGCTCGATCATATTATTAGCATTTTTTTTCTTTTTTTGTTTTTGTTTTTTATGCAGTTTCTACACTCTTGAACCTTTTATGGTTTTTGTCACACAACCTGGACGGGGCGCAGATGGTTTGTGTCGAAGATGTTCGTTCACTACTCTCCGGGGGTGGTTGTCCCAGATATGATTTTTTGATAGATTCGACTGAATTTGTCGCGTTGGTTGTAGTTCACAGTAACTTTTTTGTTTCCATGTCATTAAGGTGTTATATTGAATGCACTCAGGAAGTATGTGTGATATAAGTGATCATTACTGCGAGTGTGATGCCTTCGTCAGTTTGATTCGTTTGATCATCTCTCATTCACAACTGATGTTGTTGCACAGTTGTTCCGTATAGGAATTGTTCTTGACTATGGACGGACTTGAAATACAGACTTTCGGCTCAACAGTCGGTGATGATTACGATTGCACCACGGCCACCGCTCACAAGAAGAGATTTGGGAGGTGGTGGTGCAAAGTCTAAGAACTGTCCTGCCGTCATCCTGATCTCTATTTTTTTTTATAATTGACGCGTGCACAAGGGTTTATGATTACCCTTAAATGTCTAATAATCAAAACACATTACGGGCCGAAGGTATAGAGGTCTGTAGGTAGATACTCTTTCCAAACTCTTCTTTCATAGAGCTTCTCTGAGTGAATATCAAGAAGCAGTCAGAGCAAAACTTTCACTTTTAAGAAACTTTGAGTTGGTTTTTTCCGTTTTGGTTCATTTGAGTGTTGCCACTAAGATGCCAAGTCTCATTACCTGTTATGGTACGTTCCACCAATGTGGGGTTCGAATTGAGTCCTAAAATATCCGCCCTAAAATATTCTCAATACATGAACTAAAGTATAGCGGACTGATTCGTGAAAGATAAATGAAGTTCTTGCTCTATCAAGCTGTAGTGATAATCCTCGAGCACCATTTTCCTTACTAAGCCGAGGTTTTCTTCAGTAACATACGTTACAGGCCATCTTTGATAAGGCAAGTGTTCGAGAACGTCACTGCCATCTTCGTATGCTCTGTACACTCAAATGCTCCCGTAGGCTTTCTTCAATATTTTCAACTCTTCCCAGCAAGACATTCCATTCGCAACACAAAATTTCAAATAAACCATTCGCTCAATCGTCGATAGCAGTTGAGGTTAACTAACGTCTTTTCCTACTGATAACAAACTAGTGGACAGATAACACTCAAACTCAGTGCCAAAATAAATAAGAGTTGTACCAATATAAGAAAAATGCGATCCGTTGGAATGATTGACTCAGTCCCGGTCATATTTTGAGGGAAGGTGTACGAGCTTTGTTCAAAAACTAAAGTGACTTTTTTAATTTTAATTTTTATGTGGAAAATAAGAATAAATGCTTAAACGTTCTTGAAATGTTGACAAGTATGGCATTTGGCGAGTGTACTCTGAGCAAAAAAATATGTTTATAAGTGGTACAAGCTCATCACAGAAGGCTGAGCAGATTTTATTGATGATGCCCGCCCTGGACGATTCAGCAGGTCAACAACGAATTAAAACTTTGAAGCAGTGAAGAAAATTGTTGTTGGAGTTACTTAGAATATTGGCATATCGATTGGCTCATAACATGAAATTTCTTAAGACATTTTGGCCATGAAACGTGTGTCAGCGAAGTTTGTTCCGAAATTGGTAGATTTTGACCAAAAGAGCTATCGCGTGAGAATCGCTCAGGAGCTGTTGAATGACGTGAATGACGATCCAGATTTGCTGAAATGGGTTATCATTGGCGACGGAACACTGTTATGACCTTGAAACTAAAGCCCAATCATCCCAATGGGAACGACTAGAAGAGCCAAGATCGAAAAAGGTCGCCAAGTTCGGCCAAATATGAACGTTTTGCTCACTTTGTTTTCTTCGATTACTATAACATGGTTAATCATGAGTTCATGCCGGAAGGTCATAAGGTTAATAAGGAATATTGCCTTGAAGTTATGCACCGTTTGCGTAAAGCGAAACGAAGAAACCTCCGAAGTTGTGGAAGAATAAAAATCATGACTTGTTATATCACGATAGTACACCTGTTTACTCATCGTTGCTTGTGCGTATTTTGTTGCCAAAAACAATGTCGTAATCATGCCCCACCAACCGGACTTTTTGCTCTTCCAAAAACTGAAAAGACCCATGAGACGACGGAGATTTGCCACGATTAAGGAAATAAAGACCCCATCACTGACAGAACTCAAGGCTATACCAAAAAGCGCATATCAGAAGTTCTTCGAGGATAGGAAAAAGCGCTGGCGTAAGTGTATTATATCTAAGGGGAATTTCTTTGAAGCAGATAAAAATAAAAAGTCACCTTAATTTTTGAACGAACTTCGTATACCATCTCACTGTTCACTCAAACATCTTTTGAGCTTAAATACTAGCCGTCATTAATGGTAAGGAACGTACAGAACATTTGGTATAACCTACCCCACCACCATCGTCATTGACCTCCAACCAGCTCATTCAGATTGGCTAAGCAATGCAAGAAAAGAAATGAAATCCCCAGAAGGATCAGAGTCACTCTTGGGGGAATGAAAACGCCGACGGGCTAACCGAGCTCGGGGCTACCGCTTACTGAAATCGTGGTTCTCAGGCTGAACCATCTTAAATCAATAGTTTTAAACCGCAGCCAACCATACGGGACGAAATTCAATCAGGTACACGATATGAAGGAAATCCTTGCTCACTCATATGAAAAATAGGAAACACAACCATTTTGATCACCAGAAATTCGCCAATCAGAACAGGCCACTTGCGCTCAGACCTGCCAGATTTGGCATACAGTTTAATTGTCAGAGCCTGGCATTCGAAAATCACAGATTCCGTGGCAAACACTTCGTCAATGACCGATTTTGACTGGACCTACCTACCTACCCAACAATACAGTCTTCATGGACTGCCTGCCTGCTGTCAGTCCTCCAATTATTTGGAATTGGTGACGACTATGAACCAAAGCATACTTTGGGATGACTGCTTCGGATCTTCTCCATCGCCCACATGAGGGTTAGGAAGTAGACCATTTGATGTGACAATTGCCCTATCGATTGGCAAAACCTATTTATATTCGAGAAAAAGAACCTCGGTATATCGAAAATCTCGTTTTAAAAAAAAATGCTGCAACAATAGATACCGACTACAGCTTGCATTAGAAAACTATGTGCAAAGACAGGCTTTAGTGACCCGCAGAGTGAGTGGGACATCAAAACTACTATGTCGTCTTTATTCCAAGGCTATTCATACCAGGTTATGTTTCTCCAATATTTGCCATACTGTCGAGGACCTTTTCCTGTTCACTCACTTGAACCATGAAATGCTAAATCAAACGCACAGCTCAAGACACTCGAGACACATACTCACTATTAAGGAGGGATTCACTTTCATTCGTGAAAAATATGGATATGGATATCCATATCCCGAAATGCGACAATTTTCTTCACCTACGATTCCATGTCCTTCAAGGACATATCTACTGTAAAACGGAAGCACAAAATCGTTTCACTTAATTGAACAGGTTGTTAGGTAACCACCTGACTTTGTGTTTTCTCCCAGGATGTCTCTCTAGAATCACGGAATGGTAGCCATTATTTGTGTAGCAATTTGCAGATTTGCATTCACAGCACGTTTCTATGTCGGAGATGTAAAAATGGATTTCACCTCCACATTCAACTGATTGCAAAATAAACAAAAATTGAAGAAACGTTCTCCTGCGGACCTAATCAAATATCCATCACGAAGGGTAAAATCTAGGACGATGATGAGAAGCGGATGGCATGCTCTTCCGAACAATGGAAATATATAATTAATTAGCATAGAATGGGGTAAATCGCCGTAAGGATGGATGTGAATAGGTAGAGTTGCGTGTGTAAAAGGTATAAGGGAACCGAACCCGAAGGAATCATTGAGCAAAAGTGATGCTGTCTGTTAGTAAATTAGGCATCCTAAGCGGGAATTAGGGTAGGTATTGAGGACATGACAGAGTTGGAAATTGGACGCAATCGAGCGTGTTACTTATCCAATCCCAGTTGGGATGCACCCATGCGCAACGAGTTGGAAGACGTCAGGATACGGTGTGTACGGCAATTATGTAATTGACAACTGCAAAGTAGGTTAAGGACACTTGCATTAATCCGATGTGTGGATACGTTTCCATGGCAATAACGTACGACTATCCTTTCATTTCATTTTATTGTTTCGCTGCATCCATGAAGCACCATAAATCTCACGCCACGTGAAGCACGTTCTCTTCTCGAGCGGTCATAAAAGCTTTTCTAAGCGCATGTATGCGTCATAATTCATTTAAACTGTTTCCGCTTTTTGTGTCTAGTTTTATTGTTAAATTGTGTTTCACTTACCGACGATCCTTGCGACTCGGCGAGGAACGCGAATGTCCGTTGAGCATCGTGCCGCCATAACAGAGGCTATGACTTTGTCCGGAGCCTATTTTGAATCGCACTTCGATGAGAATGCTCGCCTTAAGTTCAATTAAATCTGAAAATAAATATTGTTCTCTGATTAAGTACGGAATTACCATGAAGTGACGGAATATTGATGAACGTTAATAGCGATTCACTGAGCAGGGATGTGAGTTTTCAACTTAATAACATACATAGTTAATGAAGTGGAACTATGGATATAAGGCGACGCCGTGGGTGGTTTATAGTACCTATCAGTCATACTATGTGTCGCGGCGCCAGGGGCGGAAACCTGGAAACTAGTTTAATTGGCTCGTGATGCTTTGAAAAACAATATTTGCTCTAATTGATAGCCTGCCTTAGTTTGAAAATGCGCTATAATTACCACATCTTCCTTGAACAGGATATTCATTCATACTGCCTTATTGCGTCTTCTACTTCTACTGGAAGCATTCTACTAATTTCAAGCCTTAAATTAATTGAATTAGGCTGCGTAGAGTTGTTCCAAATTTGCTTAAGGTCAACTACACACATTTTTGATCATTCATATTGGAACTATATGTTGACAATAAGCATGAGGTAGCACAGGCCTATTTCTTCAGCCAATCCTTCACAGATCAGGTTCTTCAATCCGAGGACTGTCCCCAGACGTCTTCCGGTGAATATACTACTCCCGTCTTAGTCATCGAGAAAATACAGGGTCTATATAAAAATGATCGAACATTTTTTTTCTGACGCAATTGTACGTCGCCGCGCGATCGCCCCGAGCGAGCTCGATAGTGAGGAGTTTGATCTACTTAACGCGCAATGCATCAGTCGGCTGCAAGCATTTGTGCAGCGAACGATTGAACTATGGTTCACCATTGACTTTTGTATTTTACTTGGGAAATCGGACACGGAGACGTAGTGCATGATTCGCCGATTTTCAAGCGCGGTTGTTTTTAGTAGCACAAGCCCCGCACAGGACGGCTGTCGGCGATGGATACTCTTTATTGTAAAAGGTGGTCCAACGAAAACGCCCGATGATAATTGTAAATAAAACAAAAAGTTTTCAGGGAATTATCGTAATATTTTTTATTATGATAGAAGGATCTATGACAATTATGTGTGAAACAAAATATCGGCCAAATGTTCACCACGCCTTCGGTGGCATACCTCTATCCGATGGTCCATATTTTCAATGACTCTGAGACATAATTGAGGTTCAATATCGTTAATGTGCCGAATTATCTCCTCCTTTAGCTCTTGAATTGTTCTTGGCTTATTGACGTACACTTTTTCTTTTAAATATCCCCAAAGAAAGAAGCCCAACGGTGTCAAATCACATGATCGTGGCGGCCAATTAACATCGCCACGACGTCACGGCCATTGAATTTCTCACGCAAAAGAGCCATTGTTTCGTTGGCTGTGTGGCAAGTGGCACCATGCTGTTGGAAGCACATATCGTCCAGGTCCATATCCTCAATTTCTGGCCACAAGAAGTCCGTTATCATCTCGCGATAGCGAACCCAATTCACGGTAACTGCTTGGCCGACCGGCTTTTCAACAATCACACATTTGCCCAAATACGGCAATTCTGCTTATTAACGAAGCCACTGAGGTGAAAGTGTGCCTCGTCGCTGAAGATGATTTTCTTTGTAAAGTCACCATTCACTCTTGTCTGTTCAACCAACCATTCGGCGTATTGAAGACGCTTGAAATGGTCAGTAGGCTTCAGCTCTTGAGTCAATTGAAACTTGTAAGCGTGTAAATTCAAATCTTTATTCAATATTCGCATCACTGATGTTCGTGAGATGTTCAATTGTTGGGCACGACGACGAGTCGAGGTTGACGGCTCTTCTGCCACACTATCGCGAACAACAGCAATGTTTTCCGCAGAACGAACTGGGCGAGCATGCAAAGGTGTTTTCACATTTCCTACAGACTCGGTTCGCTGAAATTTGCGCACAATTCTACCGATTGTGGACACATTTGGTCGATTATGCTGACCAAAGAAATCACGAAGTTCACGAAATGCATTTTCATTTGAACGCCCATTTTCGTAAAAGGCTTCAACAATCTTAACGCGCTGCTCAATTGTGTACCTCTCCATGTTTGAATTTGTCAAACACTGAAACAAAGAAATGTCAAGTTAAGTTGGCCAAAAAAACTTGACGTTAAGGTGTGACTCACAATTAACATCGTGCATTATGGTTCGACCATCCTTTACCTAGAAGTGTTAAGAAGACTGAAGAGAACTGTCAACCGGGTTAGATTAGCGATTGCCGGAAACTGGAAACTTCATCGTAACAATGCACCCAGGCTCACGTACTCCAAACATAAAGTTGCGATAATTTTCCTACCTTCAGACAGTCCCGATTTGGCCCCCGCAGATTTTTATTTACTCCTGAAAGTGAAATCCTCCCTCAAAGAATACCCTCAGTACCGTCAGAAGTTCGGAATCGAATCTACCAGAGAGCCTTCGTGTCACTGAAAAGTCGATGGCAAAAGTGTGTCAACGCTCAACAGATGAACTTCGAATAATGAGGCTCGGTAGCAATATCCATAATAAATACATATTTTTTCGTAAACTTTGCCCGATTATTTTTATAAAAAACCTGTCCGTAGCTTAAAAGACAACTACTCGTCCCGACTATCTCCCCGCCATAGTTTTAAAAAAATGCGTGGACCACTTGATTTCCTCACGTCCTTATTCCCAAGTACCATTTCACAGGGACCCTCCCCAGCTTTAGAAAATTGTTTACATCAGACGAAAGAACGAAACTCTTTTACAGCTTTTCGAGGGTATGATCAATATATTTTCATTTCAAGCCTATAATTTCCTTAAACCAACATGAGTTCCTAAAACGTCGACCGACAACCCACACTCCTGGTGTGCACTCGAGGATGGCAGAGTAGTAGACATCGTTGCTACCGACCTCTTCGACGCCCTAAACAAAATTTCGCATCAACTTTTACTCGTTAAATTTACTACTTCTTCTTAGATGGAATTACAGCTCACGAAGAGCCAGAACCAAGCTTATCTCATTCATTTATGTACATATGTTGTGTACCTTTTGTTTTTCACACAAGTGAACGGGACCTACAGTTTAATGCCGATTTCGAACGGCGAGAGTCAAGAAGCTTTTTCAAGGCAAGTGTACTATGGGGGCTTAGCCAATCGCGTTGGTATTACCGTGATCCGAACTCGCTCATCGTGCCTACCCACTCCGTCAAGGTGTCTCACCGTTCAATTCACTGCTTCGGGCTTAATCTTATGGATTAAATCCTATTCAAACGATTTTTAGATCTTCTATTTCTGATCCAAATATAATCACCTACGGAATCCCTTTAGGTGGCCACCTTGGCCCACTGATATTTATTCTCTCTACGCTAATTATTTTAAAATTTCCTATATACGAGGGTGGTCCGATAAGTGCTTAGCCTACAAAAGAAAAGCAAACATTTTGGAAAAATGGCGTTTTTTTTTTAATATAGTCTCCTTTTAGCTCGATACACTTGACCCAGCGATGCTCCAACTTCTTTAACCCGAGGTCTGCAAAGTAGGCCTCCGTGGCGGCGATGACCTCCTCATTCAACTGAAATTTCTGCCCGGCGAGTGACTTTTTTAAGTTTGGAAACAAAAAGAAGTCACAAGGAGCTAAATCTGGCGAATACGATGGATGGGGCAGCAGTTCGTAGTCCAATTCGACCAATTTGGCCGTGGCGAGGGCGGAGTTGTGAGCCGGTGCGTTATCATGGTGGAAGACTTCCTTCGCCAAGTGGGGCCGTTTTTTCTTAAATTCGGCGTCGAATCGGCCCAATAATTTGGCATAGTACAGCCCTGTGACCGTTTTGCCCTTCTCCAGGTAGTCACACCTTGTGAATCCCAGAAAACGGTGGCCACCACCTTTCCGGTCGATGGGACAATCTTCGCCTTCTTCCAAAATGCCCAAAATTTCATGCAGGATATGACCCACACGATCGTTTGAAATGCCTACTGTCTCAGCTATCTCGCGTACCTTCAATCGACGGTCTGCCAATACGAGATCGTGGATTTTTGTCACGTTATCTTCCGTGGTAGCCGTTTTCGGGGCACCTGGACGTGGCTCATCAAAAACCGACGTGCGACCACGTTGAAACTCGTTAAACCAATTTTTAATGGTCGCCATCGAAGGAGAAGAGTCACCGTACACAGCATCCAAACGCTCTTTGATTTCGCTGCGCGATTTCCCTTCCAAAAACAAGAATCGAATCACCGACCGATATTGCTCTTCTTCAATTTTTCTAAAATCCGCGGACACTCCCGCTCCACACGCGGTCAAAACAAAACTACGAGTCGAATGGCCGTAGCCGTCCACTAGAATGTACTACACGATATTTAGTAAGTTGCTCTTACTATACTGGCGCCATCTGGCGGTGAGGCTAGGTACTTATCGGACCACCCACTGAAATGACAAGATATCGTCAAATATTCTTTCGAAAAGCTTCGGTGGGTAGCAGGTTTAGCAATTGATTGGTAATTGTACATTCGTTTTCGGTGCCTATTTTTATGAAAGGACCTGATTTAAGAGCTCTCCCAGGGTATGTGAAGGATTCCTTAAGACAAAGAAATGCCAACTTATAATACCCTTCTTCTCATATAAAAATCAATTTTGGGTGTCACAAGATTGACCGAAGCAATGCGAAAATAAAATTTGCTTGAGGGTCGCTCGAGAAGTTTCAAATACAGGCGTAGTTG
This sequence comes from Merodon equestris, assembly GCA_958301585.1. Lineage (NCBI taxonomy): Eukaryota > Metazoa > Arthropoda > Insecta > Diptera > Syrphidae > Merodon > Merodon equestris. The sequence goes on from OY284414.1 coordinate 107,631,636, forward strand.
ACTGACTTCTTTGTTGAATTAACAAAGTGGAAAAAATGCCTCCGGTCGGAAATTAAGCCTTGTTCGTTGCACTTCAAGTATTGAAGATAGAGAAATTCACAGAATCCAGAAAGTAGGTGGAGGGACGACAGAGTTGTAAAAGTTAAAATGAAATTGAGATGTACCAGGTCAGATTTTGTTTCTTAATCGTCTTAAGTGGGGTAGACGAGGAGTTCTTCTATAACACGAGAGTAATGGAAAGTGTGCAGCAATGAAAATTTTGTAACTCGACGTAAGAACATAGTCGATGGGAGTTTATGGATTTGGAAAGTTTGCGTTGAGTTTGGCATTACTTATCAAGTTGTCAAACTCTACGAAATCTGTGTTGGTACTTTGTCAACTATTTGTTTTCTCAGTAAAAGAGATGGATAAAGGGTCTAATTTAGTCATAAAGTGCCGAGAACCATAGTTATCATTGTCTGAGGAGAATCAAGCTGTCTGTCTAGATTTTTAGCAAACTAACTAAACTAGATTTATAAAAACCAGAGTTAAAAAGACGTCGGTAAAAATGACTTTTCTTGTTGACACAAATTAACCCACAATTAGTGGGTGGTGTTTAAAGTTTTCTATTTTCAAAAGAGCGACCAGAAGAATCACCTTAATTCTCCAGATTGTGGTCTTGAATAATAACGAAGACATTTAGGACACAAATGTTATAGAGGAGCTTTTGACAGATTTCTAAGCTGCTGATAATGAACAGATAGGCATTGAGGAGAGGTCATTGAGGCTTTTGGTTAAGATGGTTAGGGACGAAAGTATTTAGTCAAGCTTTCGCGCGTTCTCTAAAGGAGGTAACTATGCTTTGAGCTGTTGTAAGAAGCTGTACTGTCGCTGACGTACACTGGGACGAATAAATCCATGAAAGCATTCACATCTGTTGTATGCCTTTTTTGGAGATGGGGACCTTGATATGATCTTTGAGACGTAACAAAAACCGCATGACCTGAATCCGCTATTTTCCAGTGAGTTTAGCTCTGGGCCTTAGCAACGGGTCTAAAAAGGTATGTTATGTTGGAGTAGACAGTATCGGTCCAATTTGATGAAGTGGTGGCGCAGGGGTGAGAGTAATAAATTTAACCTCACTCCAATATACGAGATCTTTAGATCAGTTGTAAGCAACGGAAAAAAGCAACAGATAAGAAGCTCTTGAAGACAGTACTTCTATACAAGGCGTGTTCAAAAAGTAAAGGGAATTTCGTAGTTCTGCTGGTTGTAAAATATCTTTCAGTACCAATCTAGTACATATGACCACCGCGAGCACGTTTACAGTGATTAATTCTTTGCAGTCAACTTTTTTACTAATCTTTGAAACTAATCTTTCAACACTGAGGTGGCGAGAATGGTAATTACATGCTTGCCGTACTCCCCAGATCATTATTTGACCAGTTGTGTGGCATGCATGTAGCACCATCTTGTTGGGACCTATTACTGATGTCAAGTTCATCCAATTCCGACCAAAAATAGTCTTACAATATTGCGAGATAGCTTGATCCGCCGGACCATAACATGACGATCATTTTCTTAGGCAAATAGGTCCAACCTCATTTCCGACAAGAAATCCACACCACATGGTTATTAGTGGAGTCACTTGAAACCTTTGCAAAGTGCTTCAAATGATCCAGAGTCTTGAGTTCTTGAGCTAATTCGATCTTGTAAGGGTTTAGGGTGTAGCCCAATAACTTTACGCAGAATTCGCCCCCATATCCTGTGGGCGGCGTGGAATAGAACTATTCATATCATTTTGAAATGAAGCAATTATGGCGACCCATGGTGTCACCCGCACAGAAAAATTTAATAGTGAATACGTTAACTCCAGTTTATCCTTTGTAGCATGCATAGGTTGCCTGGCGGGACGTTTATTACGACCGAAAATTTAAGTAAGCGCTCTTAAAATTGCGGCAAACGACTCGCAAATTCGATAATAATTTCAACAACTTCCAAACGTTTCTCGTTCGTAAACTTTATCATGATAAAAATGAAAAGTCTTGACTGAGGTTTTGACGCTGACACTTCATAAGAAAAGTTCAAAAGTACGTTTGTAATAAAATACAAAATTGTTATGTCCCTATGGGAAAACCTTGTATTAATCCATTTTTCACGATTTTTTGGCTCTTGTGTTGGTAACCATTTCTCAAAAGCATTCCTATGCTATCAAAGTTTTTTATATGGATTCTAGTACTATCAGTAATTATTTAATTATTCACGAAACGAGTCAGAGAACTTGCATTAAATTTTGCTATAAAAATGGATTTTCCAAAAATCTTAGAAAATTAACTGCTCGTTTGGGTGTGTTTGATATGTGTACAACGAGGGCTTATGAATGGTACAGATGTTACCAAAAAGGTTGTGAATAAAGGTAAGGAAAGCCATTAACGCCTTCGCACATCATAGAAAAGTCGCATGACTGCCATCATATTTTTTAGACGTTTTTTGGTAAAAAAAACATGTAGGGATAAAGACTGTCGCTTTTATGTAAATATTTGCTCAAAAATAACACGGTACTGATGCCCCGCTTCCTTATTTCGCAAATCACCACTTCGGAGGCGTTTTTCGACATTAGGAATCTTAATAAATCGTCAATCACAACTGATCCACAAAAGAGCTAAATTCTATGTCAAAAACTAAGCTCTGGAAATTGTTCGGATACTCGTATTAGAAAAAGCCGTGACATAGGTGCATGGGAATGACTCGGTGTAAACGAATAAATAATTTTATTTAAAAAAGTCTAAATTCCTGTTATTTTTTGAACATGTTTAATAGACAGCAATGAACTGAATGATAAATTTGCTTAATTAAACCAAAACCAAAGGAACACGTAAACATGAAAATTCTTCGGGTATTCCATTTTTACAATCCCCGGCAATAGTGACAGACTACTTTTACCCGAATGAATGTTAGCAGAGACGATATATGCATAGTCGCCTGAGCTGCACTCCTCAAAATACTTGATAGAAGGAAACCGACTTACATACATATGAATCTAGGTCCAAGTGTTTAATCCATAAAAACAGCCTTTCTCCAAGAACGAAATCAAGTTCGACTGAGACTTATGTAACCATTCGGATCTTGACAGAACTAGGGATCTACTTGAATAGCTGCCAAATATGGATAAACGAGTTACCTTTCCCTAGACCCGTAGCTTTCGATCTTATTTCGCAAAAAAAATTAATTCCCTTGACCATCAAATGACTGTCTTTCAGTTTTTTAAGAGAAAAAGACAAAAGAGGTATAATAAAGGACATCTGCCATTTCACAGTACCAAACTGATTATATCTAGCGAAAAAAAATCACGAAATAAAAAAAAAAGTCACGAACGAATAAGGAATAAAGATAAATCCATTAAGCAAGTCCTCGCTGAGTTACTGTCAGAAATATCATCGAGCCCAACCATTCCGGTTCGCATAAACACAAAGAATGATAATCCCATTTGGACGTAAAATTAAAAACCAAAAAGGGGATTCTTCAGAATTCACCCGAGACTCAAGAAAGCCCCACAGGCCAGCGGCATCGTGCGCATCAATCCACCTTTTTTTATGAAGAGCTGAAGCAGCTGAATCCCAGATCCCACCGCCGAGGCATGGAAATATAATAATTCTATTGTGTCCTTTTCATTTCTGCTCCTTGGTATTCCTCCCTAATTAAAGCCACGTGCTTCGGGACACAATTGACAATTTACGTTAAATTCATCCGGTTGGACCGACCTCGCAAACCGACGCACTATCCTTAAACAAATGTGTGTAATTATAACAAATTGAATGGATGTGCGTGTGGGACTCCAGACCCATGGAACAGTTATTGCAGAGAGATAACCGCACGACAAAGGATTTGCGAGGAAAGATCGTCCATCGTAGGCGATAACACTGACAAAGTGTTTGCGGGATAATTGAATTTTTTCCAACTTTTCTCTTTTTGTTTTGACGTGACAACTTCGCTTTAAGGACAACTGTCAGATGGTGAGGCGGCATTTCACCAGTGCTGCCAAGCGTCACTGCTCACTATTCAATTCATGTCTCTCTGGTTATTCCCCTCTCCTTAGACTATTAAGCAGATAGTATAGCCCAAGGGATGAAAACATACTCAAGTTAAGAGCCATAAGGCGCTAACTACCTTCATTCAAGCATGTTTAGAATTCATTCAGATTTGGCTCGCTTCCAAGAGGCTACACATCACCCCGTCGAGACAGAGAAGGATCTGTCCATGAGGCTTGCCCCACAAAGGGCAGGCAATTCGTTTGAATACAATCCCCCTCGTGCACCGATAGGGTGCCTCGGTATGGTGGAATGCAACGTTGCAAAGGGGAAGACAAGCATGACGGCGCCTCTATTGAGGTCAGCTTTACATACAGTTCTTCTGGGTCGATTTCACTCTTCTTTATTTATTTCCCTCCCATTTGAATTGCATCTACAATACAAAATGAGATAGATTCTGGTGTGGTTTTCCAGTGTTTGGGTGTGGATTACCCTCGAGGACGAGACTATGCAGAAGGAAACGGATTTCTTTGAAACTAGCTCTTGACAGTGAGAAACGGCGCCAGGCAAATCCTCCATCGAGGATACCGATTTAAGCAAAATGGTTTCGTGGTAAAGTTCATTATAACAAGAATGAAAAATAGTTTTCCATCTCGAAGACGGATTAGGATTATGAGTTGGGAAATTTCAAGCCTCAACACGAACGGGCTTAGGGGATTTTGTAATTTCATTTCGGGTATGTTGGATTCGGTTGCTTGTGGTGTCATGATTTCACTCTATGTAACTAGACATTGCTATATTTGTCATAATTAGTGTACGACACGAAACGGCAGCGTGAAATTCTTTGACGTCTATGTTGACACGAATGTTTCACGCTTGTACCCAGTGGAATGGCTCATGCTTGGCAAATTGCTTAATGGCCAATCAGCATGAATTATTGAAAGGAATGTTGATGACAAAATAGCTACTAAGTCCGTCAAAACTATTTGTAATATCTTCTTCGTTAAGCAGGGCAAATACGTTGAAGGCACGATCAATCTAACCAGATTCGGGGAGTTTGAGCACTTCATTTTTAGAACGACGGCTAAATGCCAATTATAGTGAAAGTAAGCTTATCTAAGCATCGCATATGAGATTTTCACTTCCGTGTTCTGAGCTCCACATCATGGCAGATCTCGATTAAGGTTCACGCATATATGTAGGTCAACAGACATAAAATTTTGGTCGCCATTAAGCCCGTGCTTAGGAGTGTCTGTAGAGATGTTTTAACATCCCTGCTAAGCTCGCCAGGCTGTGAAGAGTAACATTAGACAATTCTCGAGGTTCGATTTAGGTCGGTTCCGGGACCTTCGATGTTAAAAATAATTCAGGCAGGATGACTCATTGCCATATGAATTCTACAACAGCGTCCTTGAAAATATCGTGTTAAACTCACTAATATTGACATGATTTGATGAACATAGCGGGAAGTCAATGAAAGCTTTGAAACACAAGTGGCTAAAGTGGGTAGAGAGTGTAAGTGTAAGGAAACTAGTGCGGCTTTAGGAGGACCGAATTTTCATTGTACGACAGCTTTTAAACAAGAAATGGAAATTTTCCGAAACGGTCCACCTACTATTCGTAGCTTTCAGAAAGGTGTATGACTATAAATCGATTGGAAATGTGTCATGTTCTTGTAAGCCTAACAGAAATAAGCCGGAAGGAAAACAAGGACAAATTAAAGTATTGTACTAAACTCCTAATTTGAAACAATTATTCGGAAAGAGGCTTTCATGAAGGATTAAATCAAGGAGACGCCTTGTCACCACTTCTTTTTAATTTGGTGCTGGAATTTGTATTGTGACTCCTTCAAGAAACTACAGAGAAATAACCTTTAATAGAATCACACTCGCTCTAGTTTCCGCCGATAATTTGGACCTTCTGGGAGAAGAAACTTTCTTGTGGGGTTTCGTAAAGTCGCATGTTTATGGGAATAAACCACAATCCATAACACAGGCCATCGCTCAAATTCAGCCGGATCTATGCGAAAGAGTCATAAAAAATTGAACCAATTGGATCCATGCAACTGGAAGAAGTCGAGGCGGGCATTTGACGATGTCACATTCCATACATAATGGCTTACATGACCCCATCAAATAAAAAAAGAATTTTGTTAATATCTCATACACATCTTGTTTTAAAAAACATCTTTCAACATCTACTCGCTCTTATTGAAAAACCCTTTAGATGGTCAGTGAGCGACTTGGATCGATTCAAATTTCACCTGACTCTATTCATAAAACGATCAGAAAATGGAAGAGTAAAAATATCCGGAAACTCTATCGACTGCCGAAGACAACATAAGGATTAAATTAAATAAAAGACTTCATATAAGCAACGCGACAGTTGACGGTTGTGAAACTTGGTAGATTTCGAGTCTTTGAAAACAACTTCGTAGGGAGAGTCTATGACGGATGAACAGGACGAAGAAACAGGTGAATGGAGACAACTTTACGTCAATCAATCTACAATCAAAATCTCGAGGAGCTTTATTCAGCCACAGGTATTGTCCAAGTAATAAAATTGCGAAGACGAAGATGGACAAGTGAAACAAATGAACAGTGGACAAAAACTCGTAAGAATAAGTAGAAAATCCGAGTGGAAAATACTGGAAGACGTGAAGATAGAAAAACGCGCCGTAGATGTGAGGATAATATGAATCAAGAAGAGATGGAACAGAAACATATGTATAAGAAGCGCTCTTATGACAGGGAGTCTTGGCAAAGGGTTGTATAAACGAGGTTTATCACCTGACCGTAATAAAAATAATAATGATAATGAAAGGATTTCGTCTTCCTTGGCTCTCTAATGACAAGCAATATCGACAGCAGCGTGGAGATCACACGCAAATTACTCTTGCCAACTGTTCCTTCTTTGGGTTCATGAGGCAGTTGCGAAGTGGGGCCCTTTCTATGAATTATAGGGGTCTTCCTCTACGACGAAGAGCCGTTGGACATTATCCTAAGTGGATGAGGTGGCCCTTGGATGATTCTCGTAAGAGAGAACAATTTTGCGTCAATTCTCCTCTCAGAGAGTGGAGAAGGAGATATAATCAATAACTATACGATCGGCATACCGACGTTGGCATATTCTATCGTCTACGAATTAAATGCTCAGCGATGTAGAGGGAATGGGCGCCACTGCTTCAATCGGAATCGGCCTTCGCCTACAACCCTTATGGACGACGCAGGGAAGACGACCTTATCTAAAGTGTGGAAAAGAAGCTAAAAACGCTATTGATTCTCCATCCGAAGTAATCGAGATATAATATATATATGTGAAAACTAGAAGACTATATATTGAAACTAGAAGGCCTTCAAGTCAGATTTCATGTTGCTAAATTTACCTAGAACTATGGACGTATGATTCCTCGAGCAAGTTGTGTGAAAGGCTTCATATTACTTTTGTCACCATTATCTTGAGTGGAGTTGCCCTAGACATATGTATATTCTTGTTTCCTTTTAAGATTTTTTTATTTATTAGGAGGCTATATGGGATAAGAACTCACCACCAATATGAAACGGAACTCCCGACAGAGCCGTTGATTTGAATTCTCCTCTAAATTATTCCGATAGAACACGACGAAATTTTTAAGGTCTACAACTCCTCCTGTCGTAACTGCGCCGTATTTGAAAAATGGTGCTAGAAAGGCAGTAATCTCCTTTTCGCTCACCTTATCAAAGAGGTACATACAAGGTATGTTCAAGAAGTAACAGGAATTTTGTAATTTCGCGAATTGTATTAGTCCCATTCGCAAGATTTATTCATTCTTGTATTGCCACCTAAACTAGTTACTTAGTCTGCTGTCATCTATAAAAGACATTAAATCTGCTCTGGTTCGTTTGGCCATTATTTATTTGTTCACAAATTGCACCAAAGAATTTCCATTAAAAGATGAAATAAAGGGCAACAAGCTCTTAGAAAGATTTAATGTTGTTTTTGGTGGATATACTATGGATAAAACCAGCCCCCTGGATGATCCTCAACAATAGATGAAAACGTGGAGTAAAAGCATGAAATGATAATGGGCGATTACCGAACCACAGTCCGATAAGTCGTTGAAGATGTTGAAATTTTCTTCGAGGAATGAATTGTGTGGCAGCAAAATTTATTCCGCAATTCTCGAATTTCGACAAGTGTGCTCGACTGTGAAGGTCATGCACTGTTCAACGGTATAACCAATGCCGTTTGCGTAAAGCGTGGCGAAACAATTTATGGTTTTGAATACTTGGCCAAACACTGTTATAATGGTTCTGCAACTTCCATCTACCCAGGCATGGCTTCCTGTAACCTTTTCCTGCCCCAAAAAAAAAGAACCGTAAAGGACCGTAGTCTTGAAAGGAGAGGTGGGATTAAACACGCATCTCTGAGAGAAGTTCAGAGGTGTTTCGGAGACTAGATAAGACAATTTACTAATTTTTTTTTTAAAAGTTTCAAATTTTTAAAGTTCCTAGGCCTTTTCTCAAATTCATTATGAGAATATACGATTTATACACCATTGGAGGTTGGTAACCAATGGTTTTAGACGCTCATTCAATTCAGCAGAAAAATGTTTGCTTTACAACCTAAATTGAGTTCCCTCTTGTAAATAGGATTTAAAAATGTTGTGCACTAGCAATTTTTAAAATCATTATAAGCCGCGAAGTTCAATTCTAATGGTCTTTGCTAGCCAAAAAAAGAGCTTTCAGCCTTTACAAATCTGCTTTTGTTCAATATCCCTTAAGATTTTGTTTTTAAAGACATTATTAATACCCCATTTAAAGGGTATTACAGTGGTCCCACAGTTGGAATCCATCGATTTTAGAGAAATGACCGTGTGCATTTATGGACGTACAATGTCGTGATGTTCATTAACTTTTCCTTCGCCTCGCACATCTCAAGAACAAATAATAATATTGACTACGTACCCATTTTATTCGAAGCATAATTGCAAATTGACCACTTGATTAGGCTTTTAAAAAGATTTGATTTGCAGATTGTTTTTTGTGACAAAAAAGAAAACTCGAAATCGGTGTAAAGTGTTTCCTGCTTGGCTAATATCAATCTGAGAAAATGGGTAGACCAGCAGCACCCGTGAACCTATTTTTACACATCAGAATCAAAAGCCAGCCTTTCAATATGTTACGTTTTAAATAACTTAGCGGTCGTTTTATATTTTCCAATTTATTTTTATAAAGACCAAATCTTATTATCGAGCGCTTCTTCCCAAACGAGAAAAAAATGTATACATCTCTCGACGTCCTATGATATCCATTCTTATGAATTCGTGCTGTCAACAAAATCAATTACCTATCCCAAGTAGTTCAATATCAGGCTCCGTAATAAGATTTTTTCCCCCATCTACGAGGTTCCTTCTAAGAGCACAGGAAGTTTCCGCACAATAAATACAGAGCCAACCTGCCTGACCTACTCACAAGCATCGCCCTATTGGTATGGTAATCATAAATTCAATCACAATAAATCGAGCACAACCACTGCATCCGCAGTCACCAGCCCGCAGCTCACCTTGCCATCGGAATGAAATTAATTTTTATCCTTAAATCCGATTACTCACTACCCACCACCCATATGAGCAAGTCAAACGACCTCCAACCTTTAATTAAATCTCTTCGCTCACCTGTTTCCGGTGAAGGACGCACGAGGAGCGCAAGAAGCAATAACAAAAAAGAGAACCCCTTGAGCTGGTGATAGTTTTCTGGACCACCGAAGCTTCAAACGTTGCAGTTTCGCATAAACAGTGTCAATTTGCTCGAGAACGCATGTACCAGGCCGTTCTACCGCGATTTTTAATTAGTACCGATTCCACAAAACGTACAACTCACACACGCACGCGAAAAGGACTAGCAACGGAAAATCACGTGTAAAAACTCAGGGAGCTCTGTGAACATATATTAATTATCCTCTTTTGACTCGGGCCTGGGGTGAAACCACCGCCGCCACACGGGAGTCCAACGCAATTTCACTACGTCTAGGTGTGGAGGATCTCATACAGCCTTCTCCTACTCACTCGTGCTACTGTTCTGGCCACAGACGACGGATACGATATTCCGTGTTCGGTACTCTTACTTCGCCGTGCACTGCGTTAAAGGATTATCTGTTCAATTGAACGTGCAACCGACATCCGTCTCGCCATTTACCATGCATCGGATGGGACAAGAAAAAATAGGACACGTTTGACCAACTTCCGCGTCCAGTTACACCGCACACTTATGCTCGTGCGTCCACCCGCGCGCAATTTTCACTCAAAATGTAATGACTGAAGGCCTCTTGCTTTTGACCTTATTATCTGCACACTTCACTTTTCTCACGTCGCCGTTAAACGTCTTCGGTGACTTATCGGTCGATTGTGTGCCAAATTCGGATTCGAAGCCGGAATTTGAATTTCTTCGCGCGTTCACATAAATGACGTCGACGAAGACAACGTAGATGCTCTGGCTCTGGCCAAGAAGCCAACCGAAATCATTAAAATCAAAAAGTTAACTGATATTGGATTGGCCGCAGCATCGAGGAAACTGGCATCGAAGCGCAGAGTAGCTGGTGGTGAGGCAGTATGCAGTGAGCGATCACAGTATGCTCCTGGTGTGGAGCGTGCCCGCCGTGTAAAGAAAATTAAAACCAACTTTTCTTTCGAATCAAGAATCTTAATTAAACGGTGGATCGTGTGCGCTATCCGCTCTGTAAGTTAATGCTCGCACCCGTGCTCATGGTTATACTCGTGGTTGCAACTCGGTGTTGGCCAGGTTGCGTGCATAATTAATAGATTGGAAGCTAAGTGAGAAGCGAAGAAGAAGGCCGCATTGAAGACACAACATGAAGAAGAGGAGATGGTAAAAATCAGAGCTAAACGAAGGAAAATTAGACAAAAACGGTTCGCGACTGCATGTGTTTAGCATAGTTTGACAGACGGCGCAGTGGGGCCGATCGAAATGAGAGAGGCAAATATTTTTAATTTAGCTTTAAAAGTAGAATGGATTGTATTACTTTACCAGTATATTATAGGACCAGTTAAGGAGTTTGTCTCCTTGTCTTAAACTTACAGTTTCTTTTAAGCAACGCTTCCAACATGTAAGAGTAGACTTGACATTAAAAACCATGCCGCCTCTTGGTCTTAAATCGAGTTAGGATCTCTTAATCAAGACCTCTAAAAAGGTAATTCACTAGAGAGGATGGTATCATATGTTCTTAAAAAAAAAATATAACAGGAATGAATTGGCATGTAAATTACTAGTCCATCAAATTGTCCCAAAATATTCATCATTAAAAAAAAAGCTAACGAACATACAAAATAATAAAAAAAGCTCTGTTTAGCGACTGATGGCACTACCAGCAACACCAAATTTTCATGCCATTATTGAACGGCAATTTTATAACGGAGGTCCTCAAGTTTATGTTTGTTTGCAACAATGGAGAAAGAGCGGCACCGATCAGTGAGTCCATTTCTTTTTTTTTGGATGGGAAGATATATAAGGAAATTAAAATGCATGCCGTTTATGAGGATCATGCACCTTTGATGTCTGCCATTCGATGTTAGTTTAATATATTAAAGCGCGGCCAAACATCCCTTTGTTGATGAAGAATTACGGAGGATATGGTTAACAACATCCATTATATCGTGTTAACAGACCGCTGTTAAGATCAGACAGATTGCCGACATTGTAGGCATCTCAATTGAACGTATACAAAATATTCTAATCAAAAAATTAAATTGGCATGAGAAATCTATCAACGAGAAGGGTGTCGCGTTTACTAACAGTGGGGCAGGAACGAATTCGCATGACAACTTTGGAACACTGTTTGGACTGTTTGAGCGCCATTTGGAAGAGTTTCTACGGCGTTTCATGATCGTTGACGGAACATGGATCAATCGTTTTTTTTGTTGGAGGCTTCTGCTATCTGTTGGAGAACTGAGATGTACTGCCAGTCAGACACTTTATTGTATTTTTCCTGTTCTCCGGAGAAAAGTGAGGAGGAGCTTCATTGAAGTAGAGCTAAGAGATTCGACACACATCATGTCGGCCCCAAAGGTGCACCACCGTGCGTTGGCGAAGGCAGGACAGTCGCAGAGAAAGTATTATGATGTGCCATCCTCCTCACAACATGCAGCACATGCAGGCTTCTCAATGATGCCAAGCACGCAGAGAAGCTTAGCAAAAGCGTAATGGCCCGTTATAACGCCCGCGAACGTACCCGCTTAGTCATCATATGTACGTCCTAGATGATGGCAGGTGTCATTGCGTCTGAAGGCATATCCATGAGACAGGGGTTGTGGGATATTTCTCGCGCTAGCACACCGTCGCTCCAATGCGAGTTGTACCAAAAAACATTACTCTTGAGGCGAGACATGGATTTCAGTGCCCATCCTCTGACAAATATGTCAAGGGATTAAAGGTTCATCATAGCACCTAGAGCAATGAACGGCGCGGGCGTGTTGGGGAAAGCCCCCATACAGCTGAGACAAACCGCTCTCTGGAATTTAGCCTTTTTCTACTCTTTCGACATGAATATGACACTTATCCTGATTCGTCAGCAAAACTGATCAAATTACGCTATGAGTTACTGCCTTATACAACTTATTCTACAGATTAGACTCCATGCGATCTCTTTTTATTTCTAAATATGAAAAATAGCTTAATACAAAGCCGCATACGTCAAACGAGTCGTCGCAAAGGCCTATTCAAATCATATTTTTTGGGTGCTTTTAAAAAATTACAATATCTCCAGTCTTGATATTTCGAGCTGTAAGGAAATGATTAGTTTCTTACCTAGGTATGGGTACTTATCACACAGACATCTCTCCGAAATTGATAGATTGGACCTTTATATGCCTCAATTGATGAAGACATTCAAACCTTTTTAATTCGAAAAATCATCAATCGTATCAGGTCACTTTTAGTCTTTGTTAGAGCTGACTTATTTACGTACTTGCTAGCAAGTTTCAGACATGTTAACCAGCATAAGAAATTGTTTTGAATAAGATTACATATGCCCACTTAAGAAGACCTAAATTTCCAATTTTAATAAAGTCCTTAAAAAAAAATTAAGTCGTACTTGTCTCTGCCTCCCCTTATGTCAACCTTTAGAGCCTAAAGCATTTTTTGCCATCTGCTCTACCCTTTCGTCTCCTGTAGGATATTTTTATTTCTGGTCTAAATTGGTCTATCCAACCCACCACCTGGATTCATTTTATTATCGAGATATGCGAGACTAGGAACATTTTACAACAACATTTTCTTCATACTAAAACAACTAACTGTCAACTCAAATTTTATGCAAACCTTGTCAAGTATCCATTGTGCAATTATGCGTGGAATGAAAATATTTCGGGATCAATGTTTCTGGCTTCCCCACTTATCTATCCAACACCTCATTCGACCTTTTCATTTTATTAATACTAGAGAGCGCATATACAATAGCTCTTTCTATCGCCCCCTGCCGACGCCACAGTACAATATCGTGAAATCAATGCTAATTTCTCTAGATCCGTCCTCCGTACCGTCAATATTTTGCATCGAAACGTTTAGTTTAAAAATAAAACCAGAACTCCATCAACTCAAGGATCACTTACAATGCGCTGTATGACCGATTTATGCGTTCTCCGTACTATCACGAAAGATCCAAATACTCCACCGCTTCCTCCACTCCAATCGCGCATTAATTGAACCTCATCATCCAAGCACATACAATGGCTCATGAAGCTCATAAACAAGCAAATAACTTGGCTGAAAAGTGTTGGCGGTGATTAATAAATATCGCAATAGCTCTCGTAATTTTTTTTTTTTTCACTTGAAGTTCTATTTTGCCAAACAGTGTTGAGTTGGTTAGTGTCTAGGCAATATGAGGCAGTATCGACCAACTTCACGGTCCGCGGCATTTCTGGAGCAATGTACAGTGCGATATTTGGTGATATGAAACGAAAATGCAGTTTTTTTTTGTTTATACTCGTATCTGTTTTCGTTTCTTTCTTGCTTTGTGGTCCGAGTATCTGTGGGTTGAGTTCCGATTTACCGTGAGATGTGAGTATTTGATGTGCGATGGATATTGTTGTGTGCACTTTTGGTCAGACATGGATGGCATAAATCAATTGGTAAAAGCTGTGCGCTGTTTAGAGGAGGTTGACTTGTAACAATGTAGCAAAAGCCTTGGTTGGAGGGGTTCTACTAGGCCGTGGTATTAATTATTTAACAGACACGATCGGGGCTGGCGGAAGAGAAAAGAAACTTTTCGGTTTGTTGGAATAGTAATGCAAGATATAAACAATAAATTGGTTTGATTGCGGTGGTAGATAAGTTTGTCGGAAGACTATTAATCACTCTTCTGTAATAAGAGTACTCTTCTTGTTAATGGAGAGCAAATTTTGACTTTATTGGAAGCACATAAAAGGTTTTGCGATAGTTTCGCATATGATAACATTGCCACAGTGGATACAATGCGAGGGAAAAGGTTAGACTCTAATAGAGCGAAGTTGTTTTTCGTAAAGACCTCTTCATTTGAGAGTGACTGTCGGCATATATATGTTCAAAAAGTAAAGGGAATTTTGTTATTTTGTGAGTTGTATTGCCCGGATTAACGAGGTTTTTTCATTGTTTTCATAGAAAACATGTCTCAAAGGTATCTGCATTGCTCTCCTCTCCGATTGTATAGTCTACTGTAAGCTGTCAAAGAAGTTACATGTTTAGAAAGAAGTCCTGAGGATGTTGATAAGCTCCCTATATGCCCAATCACATCAATAATAGTGGAAAAAGTGAACGATAGATAAAAACCAATACCCTAAAGTTATATCAATGTTGGGAAAAAATCCTTTGTTGATAGTAACAACGAAGTCGAGAAAGAACACCACGATTTGACGTCGGAAAGGTACAATTGCAACCGACCGCTAGGAACTTTGTCAACCGAGTCTCCCAAAAATTTTCTGGATGGAAGCATTGTCACTGATGCGTTGTGTCTTACGACACCACCCCGAAAAACCCCGTGGTTCGAAGACGAGTACAGGCAGGCCCACGCAGCCAAACAATAGGTCCTTATCAGTGTGGTTTCATCCCAGGGAAGTCTACAACATACCAAATCTTCACCGAGAAATGCAGAATGCACTCACCATCTATTCGTCGATTTCAAGGCCGCACATGATAGCGTGTATAGAGACCCCATGTCTCGTTTTGACATTTCTACCAAACTCGCCAGATTGTGATTGCTCCATCAAGGTCAGTAACGAACTTACCGAGACCTTCAGACGTCAAAAAAGGTTTTAGCCAAGGCAAGGCGCTGTCATGTGACTTTTTTACTTGGGAAGATCCTGCGAAACTCACAAGTCAGCATTCGATCTTCCAAAAATCCATTCATCTGCTAGCTTACGCGGATGGTATTGACTAGACTGGTCGAACACAGTGAGTCCTCAGCGAGACGTTTGCTGGTATTAAAGTGGAGGTGGTTAAAATAGATATGCTGTCATCACAGAAGAACGCACAACAACAATTTCGAGTCAGTCAAGGATTTCGTCTACTTCGGATCCTCAATAGATAGAGCGAATAACTTCAGTACCGAGATTAAACGCGGGATAACGCTTTCCAAGTGCTATTTTTTTTTGGCTCACTGAATAATAGAGCCATCTCTCGAAAAACCAAACTGGCTTCATATAATACTTGGATTATCCCAGTCCTGCTGTAAGGTTTAGAGGCATGAATGCTATTGAAAGCGGATGAGGAAGCTCTTGGTCTTTTCGAGAGTTAAGCTCTGCTTGCGTTGGTTGTACGACAGCTGATTGAGCGTCTACGGACATAACGCTTTAGATTGCAAGGCCATCTAGAGCACATGGACAATACAGCTTTAGCCCGAAGAGTGTTTGAATCCGAGCCTTTGGGACAGTGTCAGCGGAAGACGCTCGCTACTCAAATGGCGCACACAAGAGGAGAAGGATCTCAACCCAGTTGATGTGCGTAACTGGCTGGAGACGCTTGTTGGTTGGGGCCTAAGTCCAAACCAGTCTGTAGCGCCATGAAGAAGAAGAAAAAGAAGAAGTACTATCATTGAAAGTCTTTGGTAATCAGGTTTTATCGAAAAAAATATGTACAGATGGTACACAAATGATCATAAGAACGCAGAAAACTTGTTGAAAAAAATGTGATTCCCAAGCGGTGCAAAACATTGATTGATGAACAACAGGTCAAGGAGATCAAAGATGCTACTTTAACTAAGGCGGAAAAAAATCAAATTACTTGGTAGGGTGACCCTTAAAAAAAAAACGATTTAAAGTGTTTTAAGAACCTTCTCAGGTGCATGGATATTCGTTTCAAAATTGTACAACAAGGACAGATAGAACGTTATCTTCGTTTCTGAGCTTATCACTAAACTATGTTTAGCAAAGCAGAGACTCAGAAGATTGAGATCAAAATTAGCATACTCGTAAGGACCTAGGTCCAGAGTGAACTCTTGAAACTAAGAGCAAAGCGTGAAATAATAAAGTCTAGAAATAGAACTGGACCTACAACGGAGCCTTGAGGAGCACACAGGTTAAAGAATCTTACCCCTTATGACATCTATCTTTACTCTTTGACACCCATTTTCTAGGTAAGACCTGAACTAATGGAGGACGAAGCCACGAAATCTAGCAGGAACCTTTTTTAAGAAAAGGAATGACATTTAAGGTCGTCAGGAAAGCCACACAATCATTAAAATCAAATGCCAAGACATCTGTTGGAAAATATGCAATATTTTTAATTAGGTCCGCACAAAGTAGAATTGAAGGAAAGAAAAAACATTAGCAATAGTGAGTGAATCATACACTTCTGAGTTATGAACTCGTAAAACGTAGGTTTTAATGAAATTGAGAATTTATTTTGATATTGTTGGCATGTCGTATGGATCAGACTCAGACTCGTCTCATCTCTTTTGGTTCCAAAAACGTAATATTTTTTTAAAAAGCAAGTCGCGTTAAAAACTTTAAATGATTTCTGACTATAAGGCGGTCATAAAACGCATCGTAACTGGAAATGAAAAAAAAACGCATCACAATTGGGGATGGGCTATTCAATAAACTAAAACGACCACTCCGGAGACGCCATAATAAAGATTCATCGTGGATCGCTGCGTACACTGAAGACTATTTTGAGAAACGAATTTAAAGAAAACTGTTTCGAGAATTGAATTTGGTATTTTCCCGGTGGAAGGTTGCTTTGAAGGGGACGAAATAGATTTAAGAAAGTAAGTAAAGATTATAAAATTCAAAGTCGCCTTTCAATTTGGTTACTTGGATCAAACGCGCGTCAATATATTCCCGATGATTAAATTCCAAAAACGTGTCGAACATTTAAATCGTGAAATAAGTCTTTAGTATCTAGTCTTGAAGAGGATAATATTAAAGTAGAACAAAAAATAGGAACCAACAATTCCTGTTATTTTTTGAACACATCTCGAACATGATCCTTGGACTGAAGGACCGCCGTAGATTAAACCTTTATGTTGATTCGTCATTCTCTACCGAAGATTTTCTCAACTGGATCAAGTGAAACCTTGGGCTACCATTCCACCCTATGTAAGGTACGTCCAAGCTCTAACAGAACTACAAGAGCCGAAGAAACAAACGAATGCGAGAGATGCAACCATTGGCAGTTGAAATTATACAGGGTTTTACTAGAGATGTCGTAGGTAGTAAATTCCTTAACTATTACCTACGCCAAATATTAGCAAATCATTAGTGGAAGTTAACGGCGACCATTCTTTAGTTGATCAAATGTGTCGAGAACGCTTTGCACTTTTTAAAAGTGGTTATTTCGATTTGGGTTTTCTGAATCGTTGGGAGTTGACCTCTCCATGATAAACGAAAAAAGCCTTTAAGCCATGGGAATGATTCAAAAGCAATGCAAGAGGGTCCAATACGAATCGAAGACACTGGACGTCCAAAAGCCCCTTTTTCACTCATGAATATATCCCATTGTCACTGACCATAAAAAGTGGATAGATTGCAATAATCCCAAGGGCCGTATGACATAGCCTAAGCCCGGCCAACCTTAAACGTCAACGTCGATGCCAAATGACTCCAAGCTCATACTTTGTATTTGGTGGGAACAGAAATATGTGATCTACTATGCGTTGCTCGAACCGACAAATCGTACTTGGAGGCATTTAAATGGGAATTTTCCTATTCCACCCGCCGTATTCTACAGACGTTTTTCCTTCTGAAGCTCACATGTGCTTATGGAAGACTCATAAGGATCGCAAACATTTTTTTAATTCACGAATCTTAAAACAAGGCGTTCTTCCGACATGGTATTCATATTCTATCCGAAATTTGGGAAAAAAGTGGAAAAAGGCATTATTTAAAACAATCGAGATACGTGAAAGATCTAAACAAGGAGACGCCTTGTCACTACTTCTTTTTAATTTGATGTTGAAATACGTATGTACTCAGATTCCTTAAAAAAAATGAGAGGTGAATAACCCTTTATGGATAGAATAACCCTGCTCTACCTTACGCTGATGGTCTTGGCTTTCTGGGAGATGATGAGGAAAGAGTTAAAAGATACGCTGAAATATTATTGATGGCAGAAAATTAAGATGGTTAAGAAAAAAATGAAGAGCGAACCAAACATATGGTCATTGATCGACTTGGGTCGGTCCAAATCTTGTACCCGACTATATTCGAGGCACACACTCGGGACAGGCTTACCGAAGGATTGTCAAAGATGGTCCAACCTGTGAGTTCCAAATGTTTTTTTTCTTCTACGAGGGTAGGTGGAAATCTTCAAAAGGCACTATGAAGATCGTAAGCACATGCTCATAGGATCGTTTGAGATTTCTACTTACTAAAAACACCTCCCTTCGAAAGGAGTTTATACTGCTAGATCAGTCATTCCACTTATCTAGCAATGCTCTCGATGTATGCAATTTCCGCTATGTTCGTGTGATTAAAGTTTATCGCGCTAAGTCAAGACGTTTTGGCGCAATACATTTTGTCGCGTAATTGGAAAGCAGTGCTATTTACGTGATCCTCAAGTCGACGTTTAGGTTTCCCTGTGAATTTTTTTGTTTCGATATGTTTTAGTTGCGATATTCGGATCTCGGTGGATATCCTCGGAGCTAATATGGCGCGCTGCTGTGACGACAGTTCGTAGTACATTATTTTGAAATATCTGTATGACTTTAGAATTATCCCAGAGTTATATACCATAAGGCCAAAGTGGGCTTAGCATTACTTGTATAGAGGCAGCTTGTCTTCAATACTGATTTGAGAATACTAGTAACTAGTACTTTAAAGTTTAACCAGTACATATTTGTATTTACATTCTTTCTGTGTGTGCTTTCCAATATAACACCTTCATGACATGGAAACAAAAAAATAAATAAAAATACTGTGAACTATAATCAACGCGACAAGTTCAGTCGAATCTCTCGAAACCTATCTAGGGCAACCACCCCCAGAGAATAGTGAACGTACATCTTCGACACAAACCATCTGCACCCCGTCCAGGTAGTGTGGCAAACACCATAAGAGCGTAAATCTTGAACCTGCGCGAACCCTATATAAAAAATAAAAAGTATTTAACCAATTCGAAATAGAGTTCATACATTTCGACCATACCGAGCGCCGAACTTTGAAATGGCAGGCGAATCGGAACATGCTACATTCAACTACCATCTACCCTATCTTCCTACATTGCACTTAAATCTCTTTTTATCTCCTAGAAGCTTCTTAAAAGACTTCACTTACCTGTGAGGTGGCATGCCCACACATTTCGTTTATTTTCGCTAAGTACAGGTTATAAATTGCATCAATGAGTCAATTTGATGATTGATTTGACTATTTTTCAATTTGAATTAAATTACAAAAATTATTTTTTTTCGAGAGTTTTAATCAACCATCTGCTCAAGGTTGATGGCAATTAATTCTCAAGATACGAGTAGTAATCGTTTCCCTCTCATAATCGAGTGTCAGTTCCACGAATCGGATTAATGGGGACCATATTAATGAAGCAATTCAGCATACGTAGGTAAGGTAGATCGGTGTGATAAACGATTCGAATCATATTTATGGCTTCATTACCCTATATAGGTGTAAGGTCATAAAATATAATAGAATTTCCGATTTTACTGGAGGAAAAACGTTTAAGTACCGATATGACGATTCCTGTAAGGAACGTAGTCGCTCCAAGGACATAACACTTATAGATGATTTAAAGCAATCAATTAAATTAAAATGATTTGAAAAAGGAGCTCCTGCTTTTACGTTATGCTAGTCAAGCTTAATTTAATTATTTGCATATGCTGAACCAAAATATCCATTTATTTGTCCACCCATTCATCTGCAAAGCAACATCTTTCCATTCAAATGTCCAAGAGATGCATGCACTATGGATTGCAGGAGAGAGTAAAACAAGTTCAAATAGGTCCTTCAAATTAAATATAACATCAAATCCGGGTTAGCTCAACATCCAGTGCATTTGAAACAGTCTGAGCGAAAATAAAAAAACACTTGGCTCGTTTATTTTTCAAATGATAAATTAGTTTCATCTCTGTTATTGCTCTGCTATTACTCATCTATTCAAGCGTTCATGACCCCATGAAGAAGCTGGTAGACTTGGGTAAGGTCGATATTTGGGCCATTCTTGAACTCAAGGAGGTTCATTTTATGAATCGCATAAACATCTCTCACATCCTCATTAAAAGTGAAATATGATTGTTGGATTGTTTAAGATAATGTGGTACGCAGGCAGTCTTCATTCCAACGTGATCGACAACAGACATTCATCAGAGAAAGGTTACGCTGTTAGTGTATCGTAATTTTTCGGTTCCGCACACGGAATTGCATGAATGCATCATCCACTAATATCAGCTTGTGTTCCATCACAACAACACGAGACTACACCCAAAAGTTTTTGCAGTTTAGTGCAGTGTCACGCACCACACTCACCTGACCTTACGCCATCGGACTTCTACTTTTTTCGGTATCTTCAAAACGTGAAAAACGTTCAATTCAAATAAGGCTATAACTATAAATCAACCATCCCGTTCAGGAGGAAGAGGAATCATGAAAAATGGCAAAAGGTCATCATAAAAAACTGGCATTATATTTTCAAGTATGCAATTGTTTTTTTCAAAATTTTAAATTTTATTGCCCATCGCTAGTAGTCTTGGAAAAACTAAACGTCTTTAGAGGTGATCTGTGGATGTTTGCTTGGGCATCAATGTTGATACATGTCCGCTCCCAAGATTTCTTTCGAATCTAATTGTCGCAGTAAATCCACTTTTCATTTCCAATCATTCAACGCTGGAGCAGCGGTTCGCTCATGAAAAAACGTCTCTCAGCTCACATCGTCTTTGTTTTCGCAATCAACCATTCGTTATTGATCTTGCATAAATAAAACCTCATCGCAAATGTCTATAGCCATTTGACCCGGCCGAAGACTTTTTCGAATTGAAGGCGAAATGAAAAACTGTCAACGAAAGACATTTATTTGGCTCGTAAGTCGTCATTTCCATGGACAGAAAAGAAAAGGTTGATTTTTTTTTTTTTTGGTTTTTTAGTGTTCTATTTTCAATAACTCACGTGTAATTTTTGCCATGTGTTA
Source organism: Merodon equestris (assembly GCA_958301585.1). NCBI lineage: Eukaryota > Metazoa > Arthropoda > Insecta > Diptera > Syrphidae > Merodon > Merodon equestris. Next base: position 107,653,240 of record OY284414.1, read on the forward strand.
AAGTCAAACATGCTCAGTTATCGTTGCCATTTCATGGTGGAAAGACTTACACGCAAGCAATTATTACAAATAATTGAATTTTATTATCGAAATTCGTGCTCTGTGAAAAATGTTTTCACGCACTTTGATAATTTTACGGTCTTCATAATCGACCTACTAAGCAAGCAATTTAAGTGACCAAATTTCGCACCAATTGCATGTTATGGAACTTGAATCCACCCTCTATGCGAAGTGGGTACAAATAAAAATATTGTTGCTGTATTTACTAGTTGTAATCAAGACTGCGATTTGTCTATTCGTAGCCATTCGCAGCAATTTGGATTGTGTGACTCCACTATGTAAAAGATTTTAATCAAGGATCTCGGTCTAAAACCTTATGAAATAAAGCACGTGCAAGAACTGAAGACAAACCACCTGCTACAGCGTCAAATTTTCGGTGAGTGGGGCTTGGAAAACCTGAAGAAAGACCCGCTTTTTATCAACAAATTGTCGTCAACGACGAAGCTCATTTCTGATTGAATGGGTATGTTAAAAAACAAAACTGCCCTATTTGGTGCGATGCGTAAACTCAGGCAATGCAAGTGCCGTTAATGCACCCAGAAATATGAACTGTTTAGTGCGGTTTATGATCCAGAATGTGCCCGTATTTTTTCAAAAATAATCGTGAGAACAACGTTATCGTTCATCGCATCCGCTATCGTTCAATGATTTCGGCCTTTTTTTCCACCCCGAAGTAAACGAGCTGAACCTGGTCGCCATGTAGTTCCAGCAAGACAGCGCTACATGCCTCACAGCATTTGAATCGATGAGCTAAATGAGAAATGAGTACGGAGTGCAATTAATCTCTCGTTTAGAACCGGTTAGTTGGCCAGCTAGATCGTGCGCTAGATTTAGATTATTTTTAAGAGGGTACAACAGATATTTCTATATCGATAAGCCAACGTCAATTGCAAGCTAGGAAAACGACATAAAATGAAAAAGTGACTTAAAATTGCACTCTCGGGTTGGACCACTTAAAACGTAGTTGTGATCAATATTTACCCGAAATAATATTTAAAGAGTAAATGGCAAGTCAATTTTTGTCAACTCAAATGTCAAATTTTATACTTCTTCTTCTTTCAGTGGCGCTACAGCCCGGTGTGGGCTTGAGCCTCAACCAACAAGCGTCTCCAGCCAGCGCGATCTCCTGCCAGCCTTATCCAGTTACGCACACCAAGTTGGTTGAGGTCCTTTTCCACTTGTGTGCGCCATTTGAGTCGAGAACGTCCTCTGTTGCGTTGTCCCAATGGCTCGGGTTCAAAGACTCTTCGGGCCGGAGCTGTGTTGTCCATACGCTCTACATGGCCTAGCCATCTTAAGCGTTGTATCCGTAGACGCTTAACCAGGCACATGCCGCCGTCCAGCCCATATAGTTCGTAATTGAATCTTCTCCTCCAGATGCCATCAACGCAAACTGGACCAAAGATCGCACGCAGAACTTTTCTCTCGAAAAGACCAAGAGCTTCCTCATCCGCTTTCAACAGCGTCCATGCTTCTGCACCATAAAGCAGGACAGAGATGATTAAGGTATTGTATAAAGCCAACTTGGTCCTTTGAGAGAGGGCTCTATTACTCAATTGCCTCTTGAGTCCAATGAAACAGCGGTTGGCAAGAGTGATTCTGCGTTTGATCTCGGCACTGATGTTGTTGTCCCTATTTATTGCAGAGCGGAGGCAGACGAAGTCCTTGACTACCTCGAAGTTCATGCTGCCCATTGTGACGCTCTATCCGAGACGTCGATGTTGTGTGTCCTTTCTTGATGACAACATGTACTTCGTTTTGCCCTCATTAATACTAGACCCATTTTAGCCGCCTCCGCTTCAATGCCAGCAAACGCCTCATTGACGGCTCGCTGTGTTCGACCAATCACGACAATATCATCCGCGTAAGCCAGCAGTTGAACGGACTTCTGGAAGATCGTGCCTCTGGTGGTGACTTGTGAGTTTCGCACGATCTTCTCGAGTATTAACTTGCAGAAGTCACATGACAGCGCGTCGCCTTGCCTAAAACCTTTTTTGACATTAAAGGTCTCGGTAAGTTCGTTGCCGACCTTGATGGAGCAGTGAGAGTTCTCCATCGTCATTCTACACAATCTGACGAGTTTGGTAGGGATGTCAAAACTAGACATGGCTTTGTATAGCTCGTCTCTATGCACGCTGTCATATGCGGCCTTGAAGTCGACGAATAGGTGGTGAGTGTCGATCTGCATCTCTTGGGTCTTTTCCAGGTTCTGCCGCAGTGTGAAGATTTGGTCTCTTGTGGACTTCCTTGGCCTGAAACCACACTGATATGGACCTATCAGGTTGTTGACGAACGGTTTCAGGCGTTCACACAAAACGGCAGAGAAGATCTTGTTGGCGATGTTAAGGAGACTTATTCCTCTGTAGTTGGTGCAGTCAAAGGGGTCTCCTTTCTTGTGGATCGGGCAAACGACACTGAGATTCCACTCATCGGGCATGCTTTCCTCCGACCATATCTTACAGATGAGCTGGTTCATTCTCCCTACCAGATCATCCCCAGCTGCTCTAAACAGTTCCGCGGACAATCCGTCTCGATATTGCTATCTTGACTTCGTCAAAGTCGGGGGGACGGAATTCTTGTGTATCGTCGTCCAAATTGAGTGGAACATTCTGCCTGACAGCGGTATTTGGGTCCTCGTCGCCGTTTAACAGTCTGCAGGAATGATCCTTCAAGCTAATGTTACCGAATTTAGCCTTGATGCGGATTTGAAGCTCTTGACTTTTGCCTTAGTCTGCCTCGAACAACAAATCCACATCCAAATAAGCGCTGCCTTCCCCCTCTGTAGCAATCACCGTAGTAGAGGTCGCAGTTTTTCATCCTCCTTTTGCCCGGCTCATTCCACCGCACTTCCTGGATTGCGGTAATGTCTGTTTTGTAGCAGTCAAGGGCCTTCGCGAGCTCATCAGCTGCACGTGGTCTGCTAAGGGACCTCACATTCCACGTGCAGATCCGAAGTTCATAGTCCTTAATTATGCGTTTGCCGGGGTCGTCAACAATGTATCCATCATTATCCGAGGCTTGTGGTTGTTTCGGAGTGAGTAATTTGTTTACAGGTACGGCTCACTAGGCCATAGCCCAACCGACTAATCCTGTTTTCTGGTGCAGGATACTCAAATTTTATACACTTTTGCAATTTTCCTGTACTTTTTTTGAGACTTAAAACCCAAACGCCAAAAAAATCACATACATATGTATTATGCGACACCGAATAAAAATTCGAAGGTGTGATGATGAGGAGTTGGTGACAGATGCACAAGCTTACCATGTGACATTTCTGACCAGCGCGTGCTACTAGCGCCATCTACTGGAAAAGGATGGATTCCCATTCGGTACGAATCATCAACACTTTTTTTTTATTTTTTTTGAAAATATGGCCCTTAAGCCCTTTGTCGTATATCAGAAGTTGAATAGTCTACCCTTTAATGTAGTGACCAAGTGAGTTTAAGATTGAAAGACTATCGCTCATTTGGCTATGATACTACATGAGCTACTGAGATGCTAAGTGAAGTCTCAGCAGTCTGTGATGTAAGCAGTATAGAGGGAAGTTACAGGCTTCATACTTTTCTTTTAATTCAGACATCTTGAGTTCAGACAAAATTTGTTTGATATTTTCGAGGAATGTATAGTTGCCTAAACATCGATTGCGGAGATCGCCTTTGAGTTCACCTCGATTTGATTAAAGCTTTGGGCTTGATCTTTCCACGGAACTTCATCTGTCTCTTCCCTAATTGTGCATATGACCTGCTGGTTCAGGGCTTGCGCTAGGTAGACTTAAAATTGCGTCTTAGCCAAATATTTTTTGGAAAATAATTGCGAACAAGTAAGCAAATTAGATGCAAAATCTGTGAATTTTTTAACAACGATTTCGTGGCGTTTTTCATTTTACACAAGCGGCGTTGCTCTTGTAAGTGTTTTTGTCCTTCATCTAACTTTACCCATTATTCAGCGGACGTCTAGATCACTCGCCATCTTCAACGTCTTTATGTCTGTTTGGTACGATTATACTACTCGTAAACCTAGGTTTTACCCATAACAGACTAACCAAAAACAATGTCTCTAAAACCTTGCTGCACTCTACTTCATTCTTTTAGAAAAATTTTGTGCAAATTGTCTGATCCCGTTTGTAAGCATAAATCTTTCATACTCTTCTCTGACAATACTCTTTATACATGTTTACCTGTTCAACAACGAATAAAGTCGCATCAATTGGATTAATGCTAATCGCGAAATTACTAATTTCCCGCTGGTTTTTGAACATACCTTGTATAGGGTTATCCAACAAAAGGTGGCACTTTAAATCAATTGAAAAATTGAACATATTTTCATTTGAAATGAATTTCTACTGTTTAACACATTGCTCGAGTGTATATCGATCTAGAATTAATTATCTTGTAGTTTTTACCTAACAAAAGGCTGAATATAGACAGTTCAACAAGTGATACCTCTTGCTGGATAGCCTTTCAAACACAATCTCTTCAAAATTAAAAGTCTTTAGGACGTCGCATTACCTTTCACACATACTGTAACCATTTTCAAAGGAAACAGCTTGAGCCTCATTGACAACCATATCATATATCCAACCACCCGAGAAAAGAAATATTAATACCATCATTCTGGAGATCCTCGTTCCATCCAGATATGGATGGACCTATTCATAATATTGTATGACCATATGGTAAAGAAATTCCTTTGGAGTCGATAATCCATTTCCTGGGTGCTCTACCTTACTTAATCACCTCGAAGACCTAGTAAGAACATGGCTCCCTTATTCCATTCAAGCTTCCATACCGCCAATGAACTCTATTTATGGTATTCCTTGTTAACGCAACTATGCTGTATACAGTTCCTTGCTCGCCTTGACTCGTTGGAAATCGGACAAATGCTGACGCTCCAGTTGTAGAAGGTTTCATCCCTTTCACTTAATCTTCATAAAGCAGCAAATCCGCTTCATTGCCGCCCTTATCCTTCAAATGGAATTCCTTAAATTACTCACACATCGATGGTATAGTTGTAGTAGCTGTCGTTTGTTGTCCTGTACAGATATGTACGTGTGTGTCCTTACGAGAGACGGAAATATCAATTGAAATAAAGTGGAAGGAAAAGAATCGTAAAACAAAACCCCGGTGTGGCATTACGTTTACGCGACGGGGGGTCATTTTGAACTGACGGACTTCCGGTTGCTGGGGTAGAATTGTAATTGCGAGTACTAATTACGTGGCGACATCGGAAAGGAGATTACTGGAACTCGAGGTTACTTAAACAGTTTCACGGCCTCAATTAAAACACTCGAGTGAGTCGTTAAGCAGCAGTTCTCTCCTCCTGCTTCTTCCCTCTTGTTTTCAATGGGAACAATCGTGAATGGTTTAATCTTACTTTTCAATGTAAGGACCTTATCTTAATCTGGTGGATTACATATGATATTTTTAAAAGCACTTGTGTGCTGGGATAAGGGTACTTGCGGTAGCTTTGAAAAAAGGAACGAAACTATTTCTCGTGTGGAAAGCTCTTGGCATTCACCTTTTTACTAGAGGTTCTTAAGAATGCGTTCAGGAATGTATTTCGCCCCGATGAGTTCGCGTTGCTTTTTGTCAAGTGCTCATATAAGATAAACGTTGAATCTGAACTGCTGATCGTCGTCATGCCGAGTGGTTATTTGTAAACACCAACCGACCTCCTTCTAGCAGGTTAAGTGTTTCTTACATGGATTCATTTCTTAATATTTTTTTTTTTGATTTTCTTTTAGATGAAGTCACAGTTAAATATATCCAAGGCCTGCCCCACATAACAGTTCCGCTGCCAAGTCGACAAGAAAAATGTCGCTTCGCCTTAAAACCCGTCTCACACAAAGTTCATAACCTAATCGAAATGCTAAAACTGGAGGACCGTGGTATCGATAGGGCCACAGTAATAAACACGGACGGAATACGGATAGCATCGTCCTGTAGCATACAGAGTCTAATGGATGAAACTTTTTGGTAAGTTTATACAAGCTTCTGTCTAATTTCTGTACATTTTAAAGAAGGCAAACTGCCCCTTTGACTTTCATCTTCATTTTTACTGAAACGGCATTGTGCAAAAGCGTGCGAGTGTCTCCTCAGCGTTTAAGCTAACCTTCATTCTGCTTCCACTTGCAGGTTAGAAATTAATGATAAAAAATATAAAGTGGAGCCTCCGAAAAGAAGTCAAATCTCAGCGGATGATTTAGAAAGATTAGGAGATGTTAAGGCGATAGTTGGACAGGTAAACGTAAGCAATGAAGGCCGATGGAGTTTTCTAATTTCCTTATTTGCCTTTTAGTTGTATGAAGCACTGCATGTGGGTGAGTTCCACATAAAAAAGGAGGAAGAGCTGCAGGGTAAATTAGAGGATTTGAAGTATGAACTTATTCCCTACGAAGAGGTAAGATGAAACGATTTTATTATTTTTTAATATGACGTAGTTTTAAAATAAATCTATTCATTGTGTTGGTAGCTTTGCCATGTTGTTGGGCTTACTTTACTTGATTTGTGTTCGCGCTCGCTTTGAAAACAGCGAATTTTTCCGAAAATTTACGAAAATATTTTTCGAGTACTCAAAAAGTTCGTAGTAAATTTATATATTTCGTAAAAGAGAGAGTTCGCGAAAGAATAAGACATTTCTTCATGAAAAATGTCTTAAACAGATATTGAGGTTCGGAATTTTCTATGAAATCCATTATACAGGGTGTCCCACGAGCAGTGTGCCAAAAACCTAGAGCGTGTAGGTCTGGTCAAGACAAGAAAAAAATCGTATGGGAGGGGGAGTCTATTCCCCCCCCCGTTTAGCCGGGAGGGGCAATTTTCTAAAAAATTGACTTAATTTGGAAAAAAAATTATTAAAAATCAACAGTTACATCCACAATGCCGTGATATACTTTTTTGTAAAGCCAGAAACCTCTTCTTTCATCTTGTTTTTAAACGAAGCTGTTTTAAGGAATAGTTTTTGAAAAATAAATTTTCAAACTCAAAATTTTGAAAAAAAAAAATTCGAACTATTTTTTTTCGAAATTGTATGTAATTAAGTACTAATTTTTTTTTCAAAAATTCAATTCTCTTATTAGTTTTTAGTTAAAAACAGAAAACCGGATGCAATAATGTCATGTAAAAAAAACCCGAACCATTTTTTTCTAAGAAAAACCTTTTTTTTGGTTTTAATGCGGCTGGACTTGTAGGCAAATTAATGTATGTATGAAACATTGACCTCTTTTTTTTTTTTTTTTAAATTCGGAGTTTTATTATAATAAATTTTCAATATGATCCCCATTTTTTAGAAGGAAAAGATTATATCTCCTTCTAATGGCTGCACATAAGTCTATGCTTGACAAATTTTCCTGCAATTTGACTCCAGCGACTTCAATCCGTTCTTTCAGTTGTTCCAAAGATACTATTTCCACTTCGTAAACATAATTCTTCATGAATCCCCGACACATAAAAATCTAGAGGAGTTAAATCTGGTGATCTAGGTGGCCATTCCGTGGGGCCCCTTCTTCCGATCCAACGGTCACTAAAATGATCATCTAGCCAGTTTCTAACCCGTAAGCTGTAGTGTGCTGGTGCTCCATCTTGCTGGTAGATTAAATTATCTGCTATGGCCAAAGGAACGTTGTCCATCAAATAAGGCAAAAGGTCTCGCAAGAACTGCAGGTATGATTCTCCATTAATAACGGCATTCAAAAACCGTGGCCCGACTACAGTTTGTCCAACAATACCAAGCCAAACATTACAGCTAAAGCGGTGTTGTGTTTTATTTTGTTTTTTGTTGTGTGGATTGGTGCTACTGCAATGATGCAAATTGTGGAAGTTAGTAACCCCATCTCTGGTAAACTGTGCTTCATCCGTCCAGAATATCCTTGCAAAATAGTTTCGTTCAGTTTCATCTCGAAGCAGTAATGATCGACAAAATTCTGCTCTCAAAAACTTGTCGTTTGAGGTGAGTTCCTGAACTGGCCTAAAATGGTACGGGTGTAAGTTTTCGGTATGAAGCACTCTCCATACTCTAGATTTGGGCACTCCAAGCAAAATAGCTATACGCCTTGTACTAAGGGAGGGATTACGTCGGACCAAATCCAAAATTCTTTCATATAAGATTCCTGATCCATCTGTAACTGATCTTTCGCTTCTTCGATGCTCTAGCACTCCGTGCTCTCGCAGATGTCGGTGGATTCTTGAAAACATGCTACGACTGGCGTAGAGTCTTTCGGCTTCACGATCTCGACCATAAACCGTAGCAGAAGTGCATGTCCGTTAATTCTTTTCGAGAGTATGAGTTTGACATCGTAATGTGTTGATGAGTTAACATCCAATTTGGAAATGGTTTTTTATTAAAAATGCAATGCCTTTTATTTACATTTGGGTTGCAAATATTTTGTTTTTCAATAAAGAAAAATTGCGGTTTTATTGTCTGAAGGTCCTAGCGGGTAGAACCCATCGGCGGCGGGCGTTATCAATGAAAAAAAAGGATTAATCCAGGGTTATTCCAATATTGTGTCACTTTATTGTATCCTCATAAAACATCAAATTTTTTATTGTAAAAATAATAAAAAAGAGGTCAATTTTTCATACAATAATTTGCCTACAAGTCCAGCCGCGTTAAAACCAAAAAAAAAGGTTTTTCTTAGAATAAAATGGTTCGGGTTTTTTTTAATTTCTCAAAAACTACAAGACAACAAACAAATTTTGAGTTTGAAAATTAATTTCTCAAAAACTATTCCTTAAAACAGCTTCGTTTAAAAACAAGATGAAATAAGAGGTTTCTGGCTTTACAAAAAAGTATATCACGGCATTGTGGATGTAACTGTTGATTTTTAATAATTTTTTTTCCAAATTAAGCCAATTTTTTAGAAAATTGCCCCTCCCGGCTAAACGGGGGGGGGGGGGGGGGGGGGGGGGGGGGAATAGACTTCCCCTCCCATACGATTTTTTTCTTGTCTTGACCAGACCTACACGCTGTAGCTTTATGGCACACTGCTCGTGGGACACCCTGTATAGGGTCATCCAATTTGTAGTTCTGAAAATGAATTTATATAAAATACATTTACATAGTTAGATTTCGATCAAATTTTTATTTCGTTAAGTTGTTTGGATCCTACCATTGTATTTTGTAACTGAAAAACCCTGTACAGGAGTTTCTACAGGACTCAATACTAGCAAAGTAATTTTCGATGACTTTTCGACACATATCGGGCAATAACTTGGCTAGTATCCGCTTTCAAAGCATCAAAAGCTTGTGAATTGTTTACATACAATGCACATCTTTGCATAGCCCTACAAACAAAATCCAACGTTGACAAATCACACGTTCATGGTTCGCAGTTAACATCACCAAAACGCGAAATAATTCGAAGAAATTTTTCTTGCAATAAAGCCAATACGACCATGTCGTGTCGTGTAAGTCGTGCACCATGTTGTTGAAACCTCGTCTCCTTCATTTATACCTTCAATTTGAGGCCAAAAAATCGGTTAACATGTGCTGCACTCAAGGTAAAATTTATAGATTTAATTTTCTGTAACGACAGCCATATTTTGTGCGGAGCATGCATTTCGGTGATGGATAAACCTTAAGTAAATATTCTGTAACAGAGCCAGTCTAAACAATTTGGTTTATAGTAGGTCGCTGAGATGGACGATTACGTCGACCATAATCCGCTTGTAATGCGTGAAACGTATCGACTTCCTACTACTACGTACCGAATTTGAAGAAGTTTTTCACAAGTTTAACAAGTTCAACGATTGGTAATCAATCCACGTTGTCAAATTGTCAACCTTAGGTGACAGTTCGCGTAGAGGTATATGATTGAAACAGGGATGTCAAATCGGAAACGTGAATTGGATAACCATATACGATGTGAATTTCATGCCGGAGGTGTGATTGGACCATATTTTTTCGTCGATGAAAATGATCGTCGTGTTACAATCAATGCAATTCGCTATCGAGCTATATTGGAATACTATTTTTGCCAAAATTTAATGGGCTTGGCACCCATGGTTTCAATAAGATGATGCCGTATGATGCGTAAGCTGGTCAAACAGTTGATCTATTTAGGGAGAAGCTCGTTAATTGTGTAAACATGAAAAATGCTGCAAAAATCGATCGCTAACTTGCCATATTTAAATCTGGTTTGTTCAAAAAATAAGGTGACATTTTGGATTTGGCAAGCAATTTTGTGTGAAAAAGGAAATAAAGTGCTACAAACTTACAAATGTTGACTGTGGCATTTGGTGAATCTACTCTGAGCAAAAAAAATGTTTATAATTTGTGCCAGCTCTAGGCAGAAGGTCGAGAAGATGTTAATGACGATGAACGCCCTGAACGCAACACGTCAACAACGGATGAAAATGTTGAAGCAGTGAAGAAAATTGTTATGGAGAATCGTTGAATCACTATTAGAAAACTTTCTGCGGAAATTGCTATATTTTGAACATAAAACGTGTGTCAGCGAAATATGTTCCAAATTGTTAAATTTTGACCAAAAGAACCGTCGCATGAGCATCGCTCAGGAACTGTTGAATGACGTGAATGGCGATCAGTTTTACTGTAAAGGGTATTCACTGAGGCGAAACATGAGTATATGGTTATGATGTCGAAGTAAAAGCCCAATCATCCCAATGGAAGCGACCAGAACAGCCAGACCAAAAAAAGCACGTCAAGATCGGTCAAATGTGAACGTTTCGCTTACTGTTTTCTTCGATTATAACGATATGATTCATCATGAGCCAGAAGGCCGAACAATCAATGAAGAATATTACCTTGAAGTTATGCGTCGTTTGTATGCGACAATACAAAGAAAACGTCTGGATTTCTGGGAAAAAATTAATAGCTGTTGAATAACGATAATGAACCTACTTATGCGTCGTTGTTGTGTGTAATTTTTTTGCCAAAAACAATACCACCATGCCTCAGCCACCATTTTAACCGGACTTGACTTCCGGTGCCCTTTTGTCTTCCCAAAACTGAAAAGACACATGAAAGCACGAAGATTGGCCGCGATTTAGGGGATAAGGTCCGCATTGTTGGAGGAGCTCGAGGTTATACCAAAAAAAAAATTTCACAACGCGTTTGGTTGTGACTTGAAGCTGAAGTGAATTCGTTAGGTTACTTCGGAATTTCTCTCTTTTTATTTAGGGGACGAAGCAACTAATATATGTGCCTAGTCCTGCCATAAGTTCTTTTACAAAATTTCCGGCGCTTATCGTTCAAAACTTTTTCCGGGAATAGAACCGTTTATTTTTTGTTCAGAACACATGCACTGATCAGTGAAGATTACTAGTCAGTTTGCGAACTATGTATTAACATGGAGTGGGGCGTAAAAGAGAATCTAGTCGCAGTAATAGCTTTGCATAAGTGCGGAAAGAGTGCTGGCCAAATTTTCGAGTTGCTAAAACCACTCGGAATATCAAGAATATTCGTTGATCGGGCTATTGCTCGCTTCGGCGATTTGTGTGGAGTAAAGGACAGGCCAAGAAGTGGTCGCCCGCATGACGTCCGTAGAGTGTGGTAGTTAAGACAGTACGTGAACGAATTCGGAGAAATCCTCTTAGGAAGTAGAAGATCATGTCCAAGGAATTGGATATATCAACCAGATCCATATCTAGGCCGATTCGGGATGATCTGCTTATGAAAGCCTATCGTCGGTCCACGGGTCATCTTCTAACTCCTCAATTAAAAAAAATTGGGCTGGAAAGGTGCAAGCGACTTTTGCAGTGGCACGCGGACAATGGCCATGAAAACATTCTATTTACGGACGAGAAAATTTTTGGCGTGGAAGAAGTTTTCAACAAACAAAATGACAAGATTTATGCCACTTCATCCAAGGAAGCGAAAAAAATTGTTCCAATTGTTCAACGTGGCCATCATCCTATTTCCGTAATGGTTTGTTGGGCGGTCTCTCACCATGGTGTAACATCCTTCTATTTCTGTGAAAAGAGCGTAAAAACCGGTGCAAAGGCTTACCAAGAAGATGTGCTAGAGGGTGTTGTGAAGGGTTTGACCAATACCCTTTCCAGCGCACAAAGCCAAAACCACGCAGGAGTGGCTCAAGGTCAATATTTCTAGGTTTATAGCAGCAGAAGATTGGCCGTCGGAGAGTCCAGATCTGAATCCACTGAATTATGGTCTGTGGTCAGAATTGGAGAACATGGCCCACAAGACTCCCCACAGAAATTTGGAAAGTCTTAACACAGCATTAACCAGAGCACGTACGTGCCGCTATAGCCCAATGGCCACACCGTTTAAAAGCTTGTCTTTGGCGCAGTGGGTAGTCTGTCGGCCGCTGACGCAAGATAAGCGAGTTCGGATCCCGATAACACCAAACCCATCGTATGATTATTTCGCGGCTTCCCTCCTCGTCGGAGTAGCGGCAAAACCTCCCGTTCCAAACTTGCTTGAAAAAGCTTCTTGGCTTTTGCCGTTCGGAATTGGAATTAAGCTTTAAGTTCCGTTCACTTGTGTGAAAAACAAATCGCACACAACATAAGTGAATAAGAAAGAAGCTTGGCTCTGGCTCTTCATGAGCATTAACGCCACATAAGGTGTCTGTCTGGCAGTACAACGGACAACTATTTGCGTCTGAGTGCTCCAACAGATAAAATGGAATAAAATTGGAGGCACAAGAATTTGAATCTTCCGGAAGCCAAAACTGTGAATTATGACCCAAATGTAATCAAACAGCCTTAAGAATACAAATTCTACGAGCCTCCAGATAAAATTTTATCTCAGTGCCTAAGCCCCTTAAGCCGACACAATTTTTAGCCCGCTGCTTTCACTGTCACTCGAAATGTTGCTTGAGGTCCATATCATATGTATGTGCGCCACCTTATAGGTGGTCGTCCTCTGTTGTGCCGTCTCTCGGGTTTGAAATCGTAGATTTATCGGGTCGGAGCAGTAGTGTCCATGGCCCAGTTATCTTAAACGTCGAATTCAGAGGCGTATTTTCTCCGTTAACAAAAACGAGACCAAAAATTGCCTGTGAATCGGCTAATGGCCTCTTAATGCACTTTCGATAACGTTTAAGCCTCTCTGGCATAGAAGAGGATCGGGATGATTATGATTAAGGTTTTGTGAAGAGTTTCATATTTTTTTTTAGAGAGGCAGCAGTCATTCTTTGAGTTATTCTTTGTCTGCTCTCCACCCTGTCTGCTCGTTGTCGCTTTTCGCCAGTGAGCGAAGATAGACGAAATCCTTGATTGCTTCAAAATTATAGCTGCCAAAGGATGCATTCTGGCTCTTTTTGATGACTAGAGGTAGGTTTAGAAGTAAGTAGACTTAGAAGTGAATGAAAAGAAAGCCGAATATATGGACACTCACCGATTTGGATTGACCCAAGCTTAGCACCTGACTACTCGATTAATGCTTTGAGAAAGTGGACGAGTTAAAAAGTCTGGGAACTAACTGCCAAAACAACAGATCGAAATAAAAGGCTGCATATGGACAACGCGACAGTTTACAGACACGAAACTTGGGCTCTGGCTAAGAAGGAGGAAAATTTCGGGTCTTTCAAATGAAGTTCTTAAGGAGAATCTATGGTGGAAAATAGGACGAAAAAAACAGGCGAATGGAGAAAACTACACAATCAAGAACTCGAGGATCTATTCAGACCCAAGCTTTGTCCTAGTAATAAAATTTCGAAGACTATGATAGGCAGGGCACGTAGTACGAATGGTCGATCAGTCCAGAGAATAATAAGTGGAAAACCCGAAGGAAAAAGATCATAGATATGTTTGGTTTATCAAGGTGTTTCTGGCTTGAAACCACATTGAAAGAAACCTATAACCTGATAACCACGAACCGGAACAGATGTTCACACAGCAAAGCAGAGAAGTTCTAATAAGGGCCATCAACTCAACTAGACTCAGAATTGCCATTTGAACATCGTCTAAGCGGGTGGACGGAATTCTCTCTCGTCATCGTCCAGTGTGGAACATCGCCGTTATACAGTCTGCAAAAATGGTCTCTTAACATTTTCCGCACTAAGCCTGTGACACCACAAGTTGTCTGTGTTCATCTGCGAAAGCTTCCGCTCTGTCTTTATAGTCTTGGTTTGTTCATTTTCCTTTTTTGGTAAAACCTTCGAATGTCATTCCTACAATAGCATGCCCTCGATCTCGCGTTTCTCGTGCTTTCTTTTGCTCCTCCCTTCTTTTGTGTTCGTAGCACTTATGTATGACCAGTTCTCATCCATCAATGCAGCCTTTCTCTACCTCGATTTGACTACACTCGTCATCAAACCGGATTTTTTTGTAGGTGTCAGCTTGAAACCGAGCGCATCAAAGCCGGCATCTCCGATAGCGCTTCGGCAACGTCTCGTTGTTCTATGGGTTGTAAAAATCAAGTCTTGGAAGAACTTGAAAAAGATAGCTTCTATACATGAATTCTATATATTGAACATACCATGCCTGGCGATAGCATTTATTAATTTCCTTGATTGCTATTCCATCAATGACGAATCAATCTTGACCGTAAATTTTAAGATTACGGGTAAAGCAGTGCCCCGATTAATCTCTAACTATAAAGAAGTGCCAAACATTTTCTGTCCGACCGTAAAGATCCTTCTTTCATTCCACGGCGTAGAAGCGTTTTCGTTCGTTTAGGAAAACAATTCCTCAATAATCAATAGCCCTTAATAATGGAAAACTTCCCTCCCAAGTCCAAATGTATGTAGTCGCAGGCATTTCTACCACAGTTTCCTTTTAACGTTTATTTGAATGCCAACGTATTACGTCAAACCAGTAATTATGAATGAACCGAAAACAATACATTCACCACCTCGAGGCTATTACGTTTCTTGTATACCTTCCATCGGTATCCACAATCGCCATCAATCATCGTCTATCACTTTACTGGGCTCTCAACATGATTTTGCTTCGTTCAGTTCCTGGCCATTAGCAGTGTTATCCTCGAATGCAATTTGTGTTTAGTGTATTCGTTTAATCAAATTTGGAAGCAATTAACCAATTAATTGTTGTTTATTGGTTTTTGGTTGTAGAAAAAAGCAGAACTGCACGCAGAGGCTGAGCGAAAAGACACAATCCTCCAATGGGCCGCACTCGGTTACATGTCCCTGCAGTTTGGTGTCCTTGCCCGTCTCACCTGGTGGGAATACTCGTGGGATATCATGGAACCGGTAACGTATTTCGTCACATACGGTACAGCAATGTGTGCCTACGCGTATTATGTCACTACGAAGACGGTAAGCAAATTCCATCCTATCCACTGATCCATTGTTGATTTTGATTTTAATTTCAGGAATACACTATTTCCAATGTCAAGGACAGACAATACCTCATCGAAGTGCACGCTCGTGCCAAAAAGAAGAATTTCGACGTCGAAACCTACAACTCGATAAAACGCCAAATCTATGACCTCGAATACGACCTGAGACGGTTGCGTGACCCACTTAATCTCCAATTAGCGCCACACTTAGGAAAGGGATCTATTCGCCGTGGGGGCAAATTTGGCAAAACCGATGGCGAACAACTAGCTTTGAGTAGTATCTTGCCGCCAGCAGGTAGCAGTAGCATGGTCTTCAGGGATACGTCTAAATCTCGCTCGCCAATCAATGTGCTCAAGGAGCTAGTTCAATCAGTAGTTAGTTGGAAAAAGAATTCTAAACCATAGACCAATATCAGCCTAGTAGTACGGTAGTGTTGCCTCCTTTTATGTTTGTATATGATTTAAGTGCCCTTTTTCCGTTACAAGACGATAACATACCGCAAAATACAAAGTCGAAATTGAAAAAAGAATAAAAAACCGTAGAATTGTAACAATACCAGGACGCTGGTCTGGACTGGGGGATAGACAGCGACAGACGTCGTCTACGGTTGTCCTCAAGCGTTTGTCGCTCAACAGATCCCCCCACTGTCCCGGCCGTTTTAGGTTAGTCATTTTTTTTTTACTTAAGGATAAGTCAACTAAATATCAACTTGCAACTGGAATTAGATAGGAAACCAAACAGAAGATTGAACTCTTCGGAACTATTGTATATTTGTTCGGCATGCGGACAGGACGTGTGGTTGTCGTTATGTTAATTGTGTTTTAATTATTTTTGTTTTCAATCTGTAGTTAAGAAAATTGTTTATTTTTTGACAAAAACATTAAAAAAAAAATGTTTGTAATTGGCTTTTCACTGAATCTTGGGTTGTTTCCCTTCCATATTTATTTGTGATTATATTTGTATAATTTTGCATTGGTTACTTCCTGCATGAATGGAGGAACGCACAAGTCTTAAAATGAAATTCGTTGATGTAACGCACTGTAGGACGGTCTTGTGTGCTTTGATTGTTTAGTTTTTATTTAGTGTAATTAGCCGAATTGCCTTGCGTTTAGTTATTATTATTTTATTGTAATTTATTGTTGTATTTGTTATTACAAATGCATTTTGATTTGGTAGATAAATCAAATAAATGGAGGATGTGTGAAGTGTTTACTTGTTGGTTTGTTTTATTTAGGTTTTTGGTTGTACGAGTAATTGAAATTGCACTTCGTTGTTTGTCCACTTTTTGGTTTTGTTATAAAATAAATGTTTTTTTTTTTTAAGTTGATTTTCTTGCCTTTTACTTGCTCTATAATGTGTTTGAGGAGGGTACCAATACGCCCTCATCAATCCTTCCTTATTGAGCTAGAAGTAGAAGTCTATTAGATGCTTGCCACTTAATTTTAGATTACCCACCAGCATCATTGAATTACGCCGTGCTTGCCTGTCTTTCATTGGCACTAATACGAGGTGTGTTCAGAAATTAACGAGAATTGTTGGTTTTCGAATATTAAGGGTCCGCCAAATAACTTTTCTTTTTTTTTTTGAAAATGCTATAAAAAAAACTACTGAATATTTTCTCAAATTTCTTTTTTTATTTGAAAGTACAATCCTTCCGGTTAATAATGGAAAATAATTTCATTCAAATGGCTGCCTCGGCTGGCCATGCAATAGCCTACACGATCGGTCCAATTTTTAAGCACATTATCGATTGTGTGCAGCTGTATTTCACCAATGGCTTCACGAATATTGTCCTTTAAAGCGTCAATTGTCTCTGGCTTGTCGGCGTAACACTTATCTTTGAAGGCACCCCACAAATAATAGTCCAACGGTGTCAAATCGCAGCTCCGAGGTGGCCAAACGACATCAGCTCTGCGGCTGATAATGCGATCTTCAAAAACAGGGCGCAAAACATCGAGTGTAGCTTCGGCTGTGTGGCACGTAGCGCCGTCTTGTTGAAACCAAATGTTGCCAATATCCTTCTCTTCAATTTTTGTGAACAAAAATTCGTTCAACATGGCCCGATAACGATCGCCATTGACTGTAACAGCCACTCCTTGCTCATTTTCGAAGAAAAATGGCCCAATTATGCCTCTGGACCAAAATCCGCACCAAACAGTGGCTCGTTTTGGGTGCACCGGCTTTTCAATGTATGCGTGCGGGTTTTCTGTGCCCCAAATGCGACAATTTTGCTTGTTTACATACCCGCCAAGATCAAAATAAGCTTCATCTGAAAAGATGATTTTTTTGGCAAAATCGGGATCTTTTTTTCAAAGTAATGTCGCAATATTTCCCAGCGTTGTTCAAGCGTATACACAACCATATTCGTTCAGCGGAAGGATAAAACTAATTATCTGTCAAATCAGACATGAGCTAAGTGTTACCATTCACGAAATAAGCACTACTTGAAAAAAAAAACGTTAGATGGCGGACCCTTTACGTGTCAACATTATAGTCCCCATCGGATCTTATAAAATTTTGCCAGCGCTCCTCGAAAAACTATTAGAACTCGATGTGTAGGAAAATACTTAGCTCTCTCACTGATGCGGTTTTAATCTCATCTACACTTACATATGTATGTTTTCGAAACGACGACCTTTCGAAGTTTTAGTTATTTTGAGACGAATGATTTGACATATCCCTATACAAAAACCCAAGTTTTAGCCAGCCGATTCAGCGGTCCAAAACAACAGATAAAATACTCGCCGAACTCATTTCCCAATTGGTCTATTGATTCGCGTGCTGTGTGGCATATAGGGCCATCTTATTGGAACCACATATCGACCAGGTTCAGCTCATCCAATTTTGAGCAAAAGAAAAATTCGAAATCACTGAACGAGAGCGGGCGCCATTGACGACAACGTTTTTCTCTCCTAAAGATTCCGCCTCTTTCAATAAAGCGCACTTTTTCCATGCACTGCATTGATAGCTCCTGAATTGACTGAAATTGCGAATCGGACCAAATACAGCAATTTTGTTTGTTAACATACCCATTCAACCCAAAATTAGCTTCTTCCTGAAGACAAATTTTCAGACCTTCCTTCAGCTTTTCCAAGATGCACTCACCGATAATTCGACACTGTGGTGTATTGGAAAATAAAATTCAACGGTTTGTTAGCATTGCTCGGGCCTAAATCTTTCTTTAATGAAATGGCAATAATAACACATGTCACGAGTCACGCGTGAACTTTCAAAAATATAAACACTGAAAAGCCAAGCAGCAAAAAAAATCACCCTTTTATA
Source organism: Merodon equestris (assembly GCA_958301585.1). Classification (NCBI taxonomy): domain Eukaryota; kingdom Metazoa; phylum Arthropoda; class Insecta; order Diptera; family Syrphidae; genus Merodon; species Merodon equestris. Next base: position 107,671,808 of record OY284414.1, read on the forward strand.
TTGTTTTCGGCCGAATACAGTGAGTTACAGAAAAAGTGGTACACTTAAAATTTTTACAATAACTTCAAGTAAGTTTGCAATAAAAAGGTTTTTTGTAAATACAGTTTCGTTTATTGTATTATTAATATTATCATTACCGGCAATTCGAAACTCGGAAGTTCAGAGCCTTGTTGACAACCCTTCGCCAGACTTCCCTGTCATGAGTGTGTTCCTTCCATATTTCGCTTTTCTGCTCCATCCCTTCCTTGTATAATGCTCGCATCTATAGTGTGGCCTCTATGGCGATCTTTTTACCTCGGAGTAGTAATTCTGATTATTCGTCCACTGTCCATCTGTTTTACGTACCCAGATCATCTGAGTCTTCACGACAATGCTTGGGGCTGAACAGAGACCCTCCGACTCTTGATTATGTTCTTTGATTATGTAGTAATTCTGATTATTCGTCCACTGTCCATCTGTTTTACGACCCAGATCATCTGAGTCTTCACGACAATGCTTGGGGCTGAACAGAGACCCTCCGATTCTTGATTATGTAGTTCTTTCCATTCGCCTGTTTCTTCATCCTGTTTCCCACCATGGATTCTCCTTAAGAACTTGATTTCAAAGACCCGACATTTTTCTCCTTAGTCAGATACGTCACGATGCCTAAATGAATCCTTTTACCGATTTCTATTTTTATTTCGTTTTTGACAGTCGACTCAGATAGATTGGTGAGAGGGTTGGATCGAACCATGTCGGTTTGATTTTCTCTTCATTTATTTTTGAATCTTCTTCCTTTCTACATAGACTTTCTAAATTTCTTTTGACTGTTGAGCAGATGTGATTCCAGTAAGTATTATTATTCACACCAAGTTAAAGAGAAATGGTGTTGTTTCAGACTAGTCGGTTATTACTTTAACTCGTCTTTTGAGTCCCTTTGGGCATATTTGTACCAGTTTTACCAACTTTTTCGGGATGCCCCGCCTTACAAGGACGTGATACCTTTTCGATCGGTTTATAGCGACATACGGCTTTTTGAAATCTACGAATCCTTGGTGGAGCGTTTCGAGGAATTCCCTTTTTCAAAGCTAACGTATAGTGTACTCATCAAGCGGTTAGTCGAGAAGCCACAGTGATAGTCTCCAAATATTTCCTAAGCCTATTGAGAGAGACTATTTGTCAACACCTTGTCACACCTTGATAACAGCGATATTCCTCGGCATATTTTGTTGGTTGTGCTTTCAAAATACGAGAACAATAACCCAGTTTTTAAATTTTTTTGGGGATAGATTCATTCTTTCAGATAGTTGCAATAAGCCCGTTTTCCAAGGCATCTTGCTCTCCTTGTACACTAAGCAGTTTATCAAAATAACTCCTCAATTGTGCTGCAACTCTTTTTCGTTGTCCAAAATGTCGCGTATATATCCTGATCTGGTTGTTATCCTTTGCATACAGCGTTTATCCCTGCATTCGTTGTTCTTTTCCAGATTTTAGCAATTTTTACTTTTTGCTCGCATTCTTCGTCGAACCATGGCTTGCTTTTGAGAGCTTTGCTTTACATTGCTTCTTTACTGTTGACCTTTCTTGGTTCAGCATTAGCTTCCTTGCTATATAATAAGAAATATCGGTTTTTAGTTTCAACCTTGTATTCGCTCTGGATACGGGAGTCATTTATCATAATGATAGGCCAAAGAGTATAGCCATCGACGTTCATTGGTCCTTTAATTTAACTAACAATTTCGTTGCTGAAAAAGATTCCTGATCCAAGATTGTGACCATCCGTTCTGCAACAAAAGAAGTATAGCCGTTCCTACCAACTGTTTCGTTTGAAAGTCGCACTTCTTGATGTCTAATTGATATCCAATTTATTCTTGTTTGTTTCACTGAGCACATATAGCACCCGATCTGTGTAATTTTCATACGTTGCACGAGCCTATCTTTATTTTTTTTGAATCGGGTAGCTCTCACCCGTAGATCTGATCAGGGAACTTGTTTACATACAGAACATTTTATACCAAGGTACGAGGGTAAGATGAAAAGTTCTCGGCCTTTTTTGTTTTTTTTTATATGGTTTCGCGCCGAGAGATGTGAAATCTTCGATCAAGATACTGGCAGCCCGGGCTACCAGCATGCACGATTCGCGGGATATTGTTCTCCTTTTTCCACGCGCCTACGTACCACAGTTAGGCACTCATCAACCACTCTCCCCGCGGGACTGCCGATAGGTATTACTTCGCTGGTTGGTTGGTTAGCGATTTATGCTGTATTTCGGGCGGCGAGCTTTTGTGCTCTTCTCTCTGCTTCGGCCTGACGTAGCTTCGACTATATAAGCGCAATGTACGAGTATGAGCATAGCTCATTCCAGTTATCTACCGAGTCCACTAACCGCTTGCCTGTCCTGCGCGAAACGACTACAGCCAAAAACTGCGTGTTCTCCGTCCTCCACAGCATTTGGGCAGTGGAGAATAGTCATGTCCAAATTTGTACAGGTACTTTCTGTAGCCACCATGTCCAGAAACTGCGAAAGGCGAAAAGGTCCTTCTAATCTTGATGTCCAAGTTTCGACAACGGGAATGAGCCTGTGCGTTCATCTTCCTTTTGTGGAGACATCCCATCTAGCTTGCTACGTTACTATGGATGCTGCCCGTTCTTCTTCTTTTATACGCCTGGCCTGTTGTCGGTCAGACGTTAGCCTGCGATGTATCCTCATGAGCTCGCCTGCCAGGATGTCGACGGATAGCATTCCTGCTATGGCGAACGCTGCATCATCTGAGATGGTCCTGAATCCGCTGTTCTTATAGCGCAAAGTCTATAAACTGACGTCATCATCCGTTTCAGTCGTCTGCCTGCGAGTGCACCAGCCCATATCGGAGCAGCATCCAGTAGAACTGAACTGACTACCTTTGAGAGTAAGACTCTGCGCGCATATCCGGGACCATCTACATTCGGGAGCATTCATGAGAGCGCTCCTTGTGTAAGTGCTGCCTTCTCGCTGGCATACCTTATGTGTTCCCTAAAGGAGAGCCTGTTATCAAGCATAACCACTAGGTACTTCATAGATTTCTTAGACCTAAACGTCTGATCGCCGACTAAAAAGCTCGCTGTTCCGCTGGTCATGAGCACAGCCTCCGTTTTGTGGGCCGTTGGTTCCAGGCCGGCACTTACCAGCCAATCTTTCACCTTAGAGATGGCTGTGTTCGTGGCAACCTCCACTTCCTCTATATGTTTAGCCACTGTGATAATGGCAATGTCGTCAGCAAAGCCGGTGATTTGTACTCCAACGGGAAGCAATAGTCGTAGAACCCCATCATACATAATGTTCCACAGTAGGGGTCCAAGGACTGATTCCTGTAGAACTCCGGCCGTTATGCTATAGAACTTGACGCCCTCCTCGGTGTAGTATCTAAGCCTCCTAGTGTTGAAGTTAAAAGCATTTTTAACGTCCAGCGTAACTACTGCACAATATTTCTTCTCTCCCCCTCTAAACTTCTTACGAAGTGCTGCAGTTTCCACTGTATGGGAAAGACTCCCTCTTGTAGACATTTCCCCAAAGTGTGCTGGAAAGCGTCTGGCTTGGCCTTAATTGCCGCTTTGAGGGCCTTATTTGGGCAGTCATTAGGTCCGGGTGTTTTGCTGTTTTTCACCTTAGAGCTATGTATAGCTCCTCTAGAGTAATTAGAGTGATCTACACCTATTGAAAATCGTTTGCTTTTTGGCGTTCAGCAAATGCTGCAATCATGTTTCGCACCCTTTTTCCGATATCCTAACAGCCTCAGCTATCTCACTCACGTTCACTCGCCTATCGTCCAATACGATATCATTCACTTTTCGATGTTTTCCGTAGGGGTTGTGGTTTTTGGCCGTCCTTCACGTGGGTCGTCTTCGAGGGATGTGCGACCACGTTTCAATTCAACTACCCACTTTTTAACGGTTGACACCGAAGGAGCAAAGGCGCAATAAAGTTTTGTCTACTTCAAGTGGTCTACTAGGGTGCAATGGTAATCATCATCGACTGTTGAGCCGAAGGTCTGTAACTCAAATCCGTCCATAGACAAAAACAAATACTATACGGAAAAACTGTGCAACAACATCAGTTGTGAATGAAAGGTGACCAAAAAGCGCTGACGAAGGCAAAACACTCGCAGCATAAGATCACTTCAAAATTCATACTCTGTGTGTGCATTTCCAATAAAACACCTTAATGACATGGAAACAAAAGAGTTACTGTGAACTACAACCAACGCAAATTCAGTCAAATCTCTCAAATCATATCTAGGACAACCACCCCCGAAGAGTAGTGAACGAACATCTTCGACACAAACCATCTGCACCCTGTCCAGGTTGTGTGACAAACACTATAAGAGCGTACACTCTTGAACCTGCACGAATTATAAACAAAAAACAAAAAAAGTGAATTTCCTCAGGAGTTAATCTATTATGACTGCCATTCCGAGTCGCAGATATATTCTTATCTCTATCTCGCAGGAACGATTAAAGTTTCTTTTATTGACAAAAATAATTCGACTAAAAAAAAAAAAACAAAAAAAACCAAAAACTCTCATAAATCAATATTTTACAGAGACCAAGCCCTCGTTTTGTTATTAATTGGTATTTCCTCCCCGAGTATCTAAGTATGGTAATTCGTCGGAGCACATCTTGCCGTCGATTCCCATTTCTCACTAGACTTCGGTAATGCACCTGGCAACATGTTTTTTAGAGTTGACAAAACGTTGAGCAAAAAGTTACTATTTTGTTGACGGAATAGGTAGAGTTCACTAATCTTTCCACGATTCACAGCTCGGTTTTTTCGCGCATCAAAATTCCTGCCCGCACCTCCGCATACCCCCACTGAGCAACCTTTGATGGATAGTATCGCTAATCTGATCATTTCCAACAACTTCCACATCCCCTTGGGAAAAACAAACAAACCCTGCACACTTAAGTGTAAAGAACTCTACTCTAATCCAATCCTGGTATAGGCGAACAAATTAAACTTAACGTCACTTAGGATGTACCGTGAATCTTGGTAAAGGAACAGGTCTAACTGCTCTCAGGACACTTTTACACGCTTTTGACGCCTATTGCTTAGAATTCGAATCCCGCAACAGCCAAGTAATCAAAGTCTTATTTCACAGTGTTTCTCCTCAGCGAGGTATTGACAGAACCCCCTGCAGTATACCTGCCTCTAAAAACATTTGAAACACTCCGCTTGAAATCGGGAAAAAACAATAGGGGCCCCTTTCATCATGGAAAGAAATGAATCACCCACATCATGAGTGATTTTACTCTGGTTTTCCACGGACTCTAGCGCCTATAATAATAGTAAAATTATAGCAAAATTGAATTCAGTTTTTCGAACAAATTCTGTGATCCATTTGCAAATAAATAAATAATCGCCGATCGCACAGCAACACATATCACTTCTTTGACAGCAGACAGGGGACTATATGACTGATTTGACTAAAAATATACAGAAACTTTTTGGACTTGTGTACCAACACAATGACGAAAAATTCGGGCACATCGGATTTGTTAAAGTCGCGAAATTACAAAATTCCCGTTAATTTTTGAAAAAACCTCGTAAACAAACCGAATATAGATCTGTTTGGCGCCTACTTTTTGTTATTGTAGAATTTATCTTCTTTAATTTATTTTTCTATAATTCTTTAAGGCGTGGATACCATTTTTTGCATGCATTTAGCACTTTAATTACATTTGTTATGGATGCAAATGGATTTCTAGTAGTTTGCATACGCAACACTATGTCGGAAGTTGAGCTCCAATCGTTACGATGGCCAATATGGTCGCTGGCTCTTCCTACGGTTGCTGATGGTAAAGTTAATAAGATTTTTAAAAGCCTTTATTGGGTAACCGTATCGAAGAAATTGATACTATTGAAGGGAATTTAATTTAGCTTAAGACTTTTGCTTCAATATATAGCACTAACTGCTTCTTAGGTTGTAAAAAAACATGTATTCGCCCAGACAAGTGTCACTATCAAGCAAGAAGATGACATACTAAATGGGACCCATGTGAAAAACACTGCAAAAGAGGAATATTTTCTCACAACTCAAACGAAAATCATTTTACTGCACAAAACTTATGTACAAAAAAAACAAAACACAAACGTTGCCAAAGAATATATAAATTTTATGTTGACAATCAACGAATAAAATATTATTATTATTGCTTCGCCACAACAGTCTCCGTCTCTCACTCTAGTCCTTTGTTACTATATCAGAATATACTTTGTTTTATATATCAAAGAGTAAAAAAAAACAATAAAATGGAATTAATATTAACATAAAGGTAGGTAAGTTGTTAGTTAACATTAACTTAGAAACAAATATTGTACAGAAATATTAACACTTAACCGTCGGTTGTGTAATTTACAACAAATTAACTAAAAGATTAAAAAGCAAAAACCAAATGGAACAAAACTTTCTACATTATACAAAAATAAGAATTTAGCATTTAAACTCACTACAATAGTCGTAAGCTTTCAAGCAAGTTTATCTATCGCACCAATAAGAATAGGAATCGAACTCACTAAATGTTTTACTCTCTTACTAAGTAACTAAACCGTTAAATACAAACAATTAAAACAAATATTGATTTTTAGAAAAGAACTAAATTTAAAAATTAAATCAAACTCTAACTCTATTGAATATACCTATTGTGATTTAAATATAGTTATAGGCAAGTAAACTAAACCTAGCGTTACAGCTCAACAATCCTTCCTTTCGGTGATCATTTCAAATAACTCTAGTCTATATCCTAACTCTCTATCTATTGCCTCTCCTATATGTAACCTTTTTACTTTAACTCAACTAATATACATCATAGAAAACCTTCCCAATCGCCAAAGACTTAAATAGAATATTTTTAAATTCGTTTTCACGTTTTTTATAAAAATTTTTACTTGGATAAAAAGTTAATATTTACACCCTAAACTAAATATACGATTCATGCTCCTTACTTTGCATTTAAAACTTTCTTTTAATATAGACGAGAAAAATATATTTATTAAATTAAATCTATCTATTTATACAAATATTTATACTTGTAAGATAAAAGCTTTACCGTTTCGAAAGGATAACGTTCTGTTTGTTAAACTCAAAGTTGTTAGCTTTAGTACAATGTTTTTTTTTTTTTAATATTTAAATTTAGGAACATTTTTATGCTTATAGGTATGAGCTTACTGAATAAGTTTATTTATATTTTAATAAAATGGAAATTGTTATATCAAAATAAATCGACACCTTATACTAATAACGTGTAAAAAACTAAAAAAATAAATATATTTGATCGAAAGTATAATAACAAGAACGCTTTATTTTTCTTTCTATTTTTTAATATATTTTTTTGGACTACCAAGAGCTAGATAAAAAATTCTTAAGATTAATTTAAATAATTTAACTAACTTAAAATGTCAAGGGCCGTGTACGGAAACTCTTAAGTAAATAAAATGTTTTAATCCGAGACAAGTTCTGAGACATCGTCTCTCGAACAGCAAAACTCTTTCCATTAAGCTCGCTCTCATATTGAATCACGCTCGATATCCATAGGCAATCATAGGCTTGATTAAGGCCACGCAGCAAAATGCCTTCACCCTAGAATCAAATCGGCTACTATGGAACAGCCAGCTTGTCAGAGCGAAAGCGCCCCGGGCCCTTTTCAGAGCAGCATCTATATGTTTGTCAAAATTCAAATACTGGTCTAACCAGATCCCAAGATATCTAACTACCCTTTGTGTCGCTAGTGGACGCTTGTTCCCCAAGAAGACCTGTACGAGACATTCCGAATAAAATAATTTCTGATTTCTGAAAGTTAATTTTCACCTTCCAGTCATCACTAGTCATCGAAGAATGACAATGACGTGAGCGGTCAAGAGAAGCTCACTAAGGTAAATGCTAAAAAGGTACCGTGGTATTATCAAATATTTGGGCAGAAGTCACGTTGGCAATTTCGATAGCAAACTTTCTAAAGGGTTTTTGCCTACCTCGGCTTCTTACGGTGGTACGGATCCGAGTGGTCCAATTTTCAATGACACTGAAAACAGGCCTGTGTTATATTCGCCTGAACGGCATCGATCGATTGCGGTTTATTCGCACAAACCTGCGATTTCAGAACACCCCAGAAAGAAAAAGCCTAGCGGGGTCAAACCTTGGTGGCAAATTCACGTCACCTTTGCGGGAATTAACCTTATTCTCTCTTCGTTAATGCAGAATGTTAATCAAGGCATCCGCTGTTTTGAACGTAGTGCCGTCATGCTGGAACCACGTGTCGCCTAGGTTCTTTAGAAACTGGCCATCATCGTTTTGCAGCGGTCGCCACTGATGATGACCACCTCACCAAAGTCGTTTTCGAAAAAGAAAGGACCAATGATGCCGCCGCGCCGGCCCAAAATCCACACCAAACGGTAACTTGCGAATTTGCGTTGTCCTGGTGAACCTCATGTAAATTGGTGTCGTCCCATACACGGCAATTTTGCTTGTTAACACAGCCATTAAATGGGCGCAGTGGGTAGTGTGTCGGCCGCTGACGCAAGATGAGCGAGTTCGGATCCCGATAACACCGACACCGATGGCTCAAATGTTTATTTCGCGGCTTCAAATCGCACACAACATAAATGAATAAAAAGAAGCTTGGCTCTGCCTCCTCATGTAGCTCTAACGTCATCTAAGGTGTCTGCTGATTGGGGACCGCCGTGGCGCAGTGGGTAGTGTGTCGGCCGCTGACGCAAGATGAGCGAGTTCGGATCCCGAAAACACCAATGCCATCGAATGATTATTTCGCGGCGTCCCTCCTCGGCGGGGTACTGGCAAAACCCTCCGTTGTACACTTGCCTTGAAAAAGCTTCTCGGCTCTCGCCGTTCGGAATCGGCATTAAGCTTTAGGTTCCGTTCTCTTGTGTGGAGAACAAATCGTACACAACATAAGTGAATAAAAAAAAGAAGCTTGGCTAACGCCATCTAAGGTGTCTGTCTGGCAGTACAATGGACACAGTGTTTGTGTCTGAGTACTCCAACAGATAGCAGAAACCTCCAACGAAAAAAAAAAAAAACGTCTATGGTCATGAACTTTAAGCTCCTGGGCCAGTTAGATCTCGCCAAGTTGAAGCCTGCGAAAGGCGACTAATCGACTGCCTCGGTTTCTGCTGTACACTTTTACGGACCACGGCGATGTTCTCCGCCGATCTTGCCTTCTTTTGACGTGCGAATCAGTCGTCACCAAACGTTAAAGAGTCGACTGTGAAGGGCCACCACGTCTTGCATAAGATGAGCGCAACGAGCGCAACGTTTGCACTAACGAACACACATTTTGATAGTAAAATTTTATCTTTGGACGTGTTGTTCAATCGTCTAACTTACCATAGTGAGTTCGCATCAGTAACTGAAAAATAAACAACAGATTTGACAGATGACACCAAAACCACATGGCCACCATAGGCCGCCAAAATCTACCCGCGCCAATTGGAAACATTTTACTTAGGCCCAGCCGAATGAATTTGTGGTAAAGACCCTCTAACCATACGGTGTCGAAAGCTTTTTCCAAGCAGATCGGACAGGCACCCGTGCATTGGTTCTTGTATTTGTTTCTCTAGATATCGGATACGAGTTTCGAACGCGTAGTGTCATGCCCCGCTCTGAATCAAATTTGGCTATCCGGAATGATTCTATTGTCCTCAATCCATCTAGGCAATGGCCTTTGGACTACCTTCTCAAAGACTTTATCGACCGAAGATTTGTTCGGTTGGAGTTGCCTTTACACCTCTTGTGGATTGGTTGCACCACCACCTTCTTCCAGTGCAGGATGATGTACATTTCTACAGCTACCGATGGGAGGTGCTTGAGCACAGCATTGGATGTACCGCCGACTCGCTCTTTTTTCTATTTTTGCAAATTCGAATGTGACTAATATTCCGTATAAACCTTCTGGCAAGAACTCATGATGAACCCCGTGATGGTAATCGAAGAATACAGTGAGAAAAACGTTCATCTTTGAATGAACTTGGCGTGCTTTTTTCGACCTGAGCTCTTCTGGTCGCTTCCATTGGGATGATTGGGCTTTGGTTTCGACGTGTTTCGTCACCAGTGATGACCCTCTTCAGCAAGTTAGGGTCGTCATTCACATCATTCAACAGCTCCTGAGCTATGCTAATGCGACGGTTCTTTTGGTCAAAATTTAACAATTTTGGAACAAACTTCGCAAGCACACGTTTCACGGCTAAAATATCTGGAAAATAGCATTAGCCAACCGACATGCCATGCAGAAAACTGAATGAAACCCCGACTTTCATATGTCGTACCTCGCGAAACCTATTTATTTACATTGATGTTCAGGATCCTTGCGACCCAATCCGTTACAAACGAATTTCTACACGTGAGCTGACTTATGAAACTCCTGCCATCTGTTCGGGGAGTTGTAACAATGTGCGTGCTTGTTGCCATGATTTTGACATACCCTGGGCTCCCACGTGCTCGCTGCAGCTTGTAGGTAAACGTCAGCGGCCATTTTAAGTCGGAGGTTTCATTCTGGTTTCTGATCCTCAACAACTTCTCTAATAGAGACTCGACGACTCTCCAATAAAATTTGTCTCACTACTTCAACGTTTTCATCAGTTCTTGATGTGGTTAGGGGCGGCCATCCACGGCATTAACATCTTTTCGGCCTTCTGTGAAGAGCTTATGCAACTTATAAACAACTTAAAACTTTTTTTGAAAAGAAACTAAATATCCAAAACGGCTGACAACGTCAATATACCAGGGATGATCCAAAATTAATGATAATGGAAACAATAATTTTTCCACATAGTCTCTTTAGAAGTCAATACATTTAGTCCATCTTTTTTTCTTAACCCAGGATTCACTTAGAAAAAAAAATTCCTTGTCTTGACCCTCCCAAAACCTCTCATCAGTGACTATAACTTCTTATCATCTTCAAATTTTGTGCCTCGGACGTGTTCCTTGAGCCGAGGAAGAAGGTAGAAATCACTGGAAACTATATCTAGCGAATATGGCGGGTGTTCGAGCAGTTTGAATTCCGTTTCTTGAATGGCAGCCATGACAACTGCGGCTTTGTGAGCCGGTGCCTTGGTGAGCAGCACTCCAGCTCGCAGTCTGCCGCTTCTTCTTACTTGAATGACCTCCCGGAATCTTCTTATTTGGTCCCGAAATAATGGCGTCAGCGTCCCAAAATAGGGATGCCATAAACTTTCCCGCCGAACTTGACACTTTGAATTTCTTCGGCGTCGATGAGGAGGCTCGTTTCCAAGTCATCGTTTGTGTTTTATTCAGGATCAAAATGGTCACGGAAAATAAAAAAGTAACAAAAACCCTCGAAACGTAGATTCGATGTCGATTGCTCATCGGTGCATTCGATGCATAACTTTAGAAACACACTCATGACAGAGAGGCTTGGCGAAGGGTTATAAAGGAGGGTCCGAACTTCCGAGCTTCTTGGTGGCTACCAATAGGAAGAAATGTTGATTATGAAGGCCATTATTATTATAGCAGGATCGATATGAGGTGGTAAGACATTCTCAAGCCGAATTCAAACATTTTCGAACATGGGCAGTTCGTAGGGAAATTGCGAAAAGATCTACAAGAGCTGTGTATTTCCATGCCTAGACCCTCGAATATGATGTGCGTTGGCATTATTTATCTCTAGGCTGGGTTGAGCTCCAATTTTTTGGTGCGAATAAGCCACCAAATTCGACCCCACCAAAATCAAAAGTTTTTTTTTTCCTTTTTTTCGAGCTTGGAGCTTTATATCAAAAAGGAAGGAAATTTTAATTTGCTACATATTTTCCCAAAAAGAGAAAAAGCAAATAAATTTTCCAACACAATATGTTAATCGAAGGCGCCACCCTAAATAAATAAAAAATTTAAAACATTTTAAAATCTGACCAAAGGTCAATGGCAGCGAAGACGAACAACTATGGCTGGAGTTACCGTTGACAAATACCACAAGCAGGGGAAATTTCAGTGACGAGTGACAAATTACCGTTCAGCGTAGCCCTTTAAAAGGTCGAGGCATATGGCTGAGAGACATGCTCCAGACAATCTTCATTAATCAATCATCAGTGAACGCACGGACAGTAGACCAAGCCGACAACATACACAAAAAAATTACAATGACAATGACAATAACAACAAGGGTACGAGAACTATAATAATTTTAGAGTAGGACTTCACGCCATCAACAAAGCAGTTTTGAACTTAAGGTGACACCACACTGCATGGGAAAATTAAAGAAAAATAATTCCTTTTTTTAAAAACACGTCGTTTACAAGCGAAATGCGAGTGGTGTGCCTTACATTATCTGAAGTTGTCACTCCGCGAGTAAAACAGTGACTAGAGATCAGTAAGGCGGTAAGATTCACGAGATTAATCAAGTATAACCAGTTCCTACCTGAGTACCGTATGCTTAGCATTTCGATTGGGTTTTAACGCGCAAGAGTCTGGCCAAGCATTATAGCCTCACTCGAGGGCCCTAGCCAACAACAGTTAGAGCCCCGACTCGGATTTCATCCAAACCGGCTTGGCCTCACGTCACTCGCAATCATTCGCTATCAGTCAGAATCCCGATACAGGTTCTTACCAGTAAGGACGACTTAGGTTCCACTAAGAACAAATGTTCCGAACGGGTTATAGCCCAGAAGGAAAGATCAGTGTAATCGTTGCACTGACATAACTAGTGAGCCTGCGGGTGGCAGCAACAAATTTATGTGACGAACCTGGATCCAGCGAGAATACCCCGATGCGAGAGCCGAGATTCCGAGATCAGTTATCAAGAATCAATACAATTTTTGGCTTCTTCAAGCCTCTTTACAGCTTGTGAGCAAATGTCAGCGTAATTTTAAGCGAATGATCACGGTAACTGGTAGGTTTATCATAATGATGACAGAATTAATCATCTTTGTGTGATGTAAGCATAATTTCATTTGAAAGGTCTCTGTGTCAACAATATCAAAGACGGGCTAGATTCCACTCTGGGATGCCTTTTCTTTCGTACAGCAATAAATACAGCAGGAAAAAACAAATCCACAAAATGGTATTAGATAATCCCTGACTAAAGTCCGGAGAGACTGTAGTCGATAAAAAGAGGAGAAAAAGCTCTAAAAGTGAAATAAATGGGAATTTTTTGGTGCCTTTGAGTGACGATCCCAAAAAAAAAAAAAAACAAAGATGACTCTCCAACAGTGAGACGGATATGCACCTAGACAAGATCGTCTCTTGCAGCCATCAGGATTTTTTAATTAAGCCTGGGAGATAAGTTGTTCTTATCTGATTGTATCCTAAAGATTGGCGAAAGGTAGAAGCCTAAGAATTATTCCCTGTTATGCTTCGTCCCTACAACTTCTCCAAAAGGTATTGAAGATTTGGCCTAGCCTATTTTTGTATGTCAGTAATTGATATGACAGCCATGATATTGATGCCATACTTTTGAAGAGCATGATAAAGTCCAGCTGTGGTGAGAGAAGTCTCGTAGATTTGCAGTTAGCACTCTCGTTCCACCAAAGCACCAAAGGTTTATATGGTTTGGGACCAAATACGTTGTCTTGTTTTAGGTGGCACGGGGTAAGTTTAGGTTTAGATTCCGGACTATTCTGTTTCCCAGCAGAGATGAATGTTGAAACGTTAATTGAATTCGTTAAAAGGTAAGTAGTACTCAAAACTTGCTTTGGACTTTATTTCTTGGAAGGCTGTTTATCAAAACCTAATCTGCTCTGTTCAAAATTATCGAATGACCGGTTGCAGTGTGGCCTGGCCCTTATGTTGTGGCTGTGGCCGACATATGCCGTATAAGATGTCATAGAGCACATAGAAATGCTGAGGAGGTGCTACCTAGAGCCAGTGGGAGAAGCGTTTTAGTCGCTACTTCTGATGCCTTTTGACGGTCATATGTCACGTCCATTTACTGAAAAACACCTTGTCGACTAATATGACCTTAAATATCGGCGTCCAATTTCGCGTAGACAGAGTCATCTACCCATCAATATCGTCGACAAAATATTTCCTCTCCAAACGTCAGTTATGCGTCGAACTTCACCTCGCATCTGTCAAATTAATCCATTTGACCACGTTTAAGAGAAAATATCCCTCGGCCAAATCACCAATTCACCAACTCACCACAGACACCAGCCAAATCCAATTCACTTTGTTCACAATTCCCACTCACAGTAGGGTGCGTCAGCTTTGTAAAATGTGCCGTGTGCCGCCGTCTCCATCGTTGTCGCTGTCGCCGTGCTCCAAATCGTCACTCGCCGTTAACTCTCCATTCAATTTACAACTAAATTCTTAATTTCCATCGAATATCCGGTTGAAAATCGATCGAAAAAAAAAAACATCGCATCCAAATCGCCAATCGAATACTTCAATCCGAATCGGGAATCAAAGAAGTAGAAGAAGACTACCAAAGGAGAATCGAAAAAGGAAAAATAGAAGTCGAAAGAACTCCAGAGCACCGAGTCAGAATCGGCCAGCAAAGTAAAGTGGGAAGCAATAAAATCTGAAAACGAAAAAAAAAAGCACAAAGTGGAGAAAAAAAAACGCAGAGTGAAGCAATATCAGAATATCACTCGCACTCCATGAGTCCCGTGGTGTGTTTTGTCAGTTTTCAGTGAGTCGTTTGTGCTGTGTGCCGTGGTTGTACCCGTAGTCGTGTGGTGTAGAAGGAAGAAATAAAAAGAAAAAAAGTCGGGCGTGGATAAAAAAGGAAATTTTCTTTCTTCGCCGTGATAATAAATCCCTTTTTTTTTTTTTTGGTTGGAATTCTTTTCTAATTTATGCCATATTTCCTGGTTCCTCTACTACGCCCGTCATTTTAACCGGCACTTGAACTCGTTCTTCAGTCGTTCGTTTTTTTATTATTTTTTTTTTCTTAGTTTCTATTCCGTGTCTCCGGTTCTTCGTCTATAGTGTGTTGTGTGCGGAAAATAGAAATCTCCATCTCGAATCGCCGCCGACAACCACAAAAGCAATCGAAACAGAACGAAAGAGAAGTGAGAGATTGAGAGAGAGATTGAGAAAATCAGGAAAGAAACAAAGTCGAAAGGGAAAAATCTAATATTCTCCTCGGAATAGAGGAGGAAGATGAAGTGCAAAAAAATCTACCACTCCTGCTAGGCTACTGCTGCTGCTACTGCTACTGACTGTCGTGTCTAGTGGCTGTGGAGAATGTGAAAGAAAATCCGATAAAGAGGAAAAGATATTTATTTTCTTTTCGTTTAGTTAGTTTGGTATTTAGCGGTGAATACAGTGAATCACATATATTTTTATACACGTTTTACTCCTCATTTTATTATTTATCCGTGAAATAAGTGAGTGAAAAGAGGAATTGGAATTTAGGGTTTTATCCTGTACATACATATCTGGTGAAGTGGTAGAAGACCAGATCAGATCCATCATCGCCAGAAGAGGAGGGGAGTACACAGTCGAAAGGACAACAGTGGAAAAAGGGAACAAAAATAGAGAGACGAATAGCAAAGGCCGTCGAGGCTAAAGTTGTTTCGGGAACAAGAGAAGATAAGCAGGAAGAAGAATAAACAAGAAGCAGGGCAAAAAAAATAAATCAAAATGGCGCACCAACTGGCCCCATCGGTGAATTGCTCGTTAGACGATATCGATTTGAATGCTTTGAAGGTAAATTTTTTTTTCTTTATTTATTTTGTTAGTCGCTTGTTTCTGTATGCGGCTTCCTGTTATTTATTTTTTTTTTGTGCGCTCTGAAGCCGTGTGTTGCCGTGGATTCAGTGATTCCACGGTGGGGTGGAGACCGTTTGTTTGGGTTGAAAGCGCATTTCAGTATGATTCTTGTACGAAGGCGCCTCTTTAGCTCCATCTGCTATAGGTGTGGTCGACGGAAAGGCGATTATTCGTTTTTTAAGTTCAGTTTTAAACCGAGTAAGGCAGTTGTAGAATCGCTGTGGTACGAAATCGGATATGTTTGCATTATTTTTTCATATTTGTTCGCGTTTTTCGTTTTCGTCTTTTTTTTTGTCATTTCTTTACTTCATCTTCTGTGCGCTAACGACATTCTCTTTATTGCTACTCTCATTGAATTCACCAAAACAAGAACACCGTTGTGGTGAATAGGCTGTTCCGGTTGGAGCAGGTGTGGTGGATGTGACTGACTTGCAAGTGGGTGATGTGATTAATGCTTTTTTGAGGAATTTCAGGCATTTGTCGATTAAACAGTTACTGGAACTGAATTAATATTTTATTGGTGATTCACGTAGGTTTTTCTTTTCTTCCGGATGTCGTTCCAAGTGAGTCGTGTTTTCATTAGAAAACCCTTGTTGACCGCGACAGGTTTCGGAAATTTGAAATATATTTCCGAATAAAATATGGGATTTATGAATGCACCTGGGCCTTGTTAATTTAAGATTTGTGGAACTTATCAGCATTGTTACCGCTTAGGGATGTACATAAAAGCCTTATGGGGCTACGCCCATATTAGTTGTTGCTTTGTTGTCATTTCACGGTTAAACAGGATCCGCGCGTATACACTTTTGACACTTTTGTTTGCTTGTTGTTGTAGCCTAATTTGAGCAGGGATCTGTGGTTAGCAATGTATTTGGTCTAAAAAGAGTCTTTTGCTATCGGCCGCACTATTAAGACACAGGCACTAGTCCATCATTCTGCCGAAAGACATTAGAAGCTCCAAGCTTTTCCCTTATAAAGCTGTTTACTTGGTTTTACCTTGAAAGTCTATTGGTTAGTTATCCTCAAATGTACCTTTGTTTTATGCCCTGTTACCAGTGTTGCTTGTAATTTCATAACGCGGAGCCCTGGGTTGCATTAAAAAAAAAAAAAAAAAAACATTGAGACCAGCGAGCCCTAGATGCCTTAAAATATCCTAAAGCGATCTGCTAAAATGTTCTCGTGTTTATTGAAAGCGAATTCCATAGCCTTACGGCGTAAATGAAAAACTATTTTTCTGCCACCCTGTTTTAAGTGTGGGGATTCATGAAAAATTATGTTTACGAAGTGGAAATAGTATCTTTGGAACAACGGATTGAAGTCGCTGGAGTCAAATTGCAGGAAAATTTGTCAAACATAGACTAATGTGCAGCCATTAGAAGAAGATATAATCTTTGCCTTCTAAAAAATGGGGATCATATTGAAAATTTATTATAATAAAACTCCGAATTTAAAAATGTTTCATACATTAATTTGCCTACAAGTCCAGCCGCGTTAAAACCAAAAAAAAAAAGGTTTTTCTTAGAAAAAAATGGTTCGGGTTTTTTTTTAATTTCTCAAAAACTACAAGACGTTTTTCCATCCGCTATTCTTTTTTTAACTAAAAACTAATGAGATCATTGAATTTTTGAAAAAAAATTACTACTTAATTACATACAATTTTGAAAAAAAATAGTTCGAAATTTTTTTTTTTCAATTTTTTTTCAAAATTTTGAGTTTGTAAATTAATTTCTCAAAAACTACTCCTTAAAACAGCTTCATTTAAAATCAATATGAAAGAAGAGGTTTCTGACTTTACAAAAAGGTATATCGTGGCATTGTGGATGTAACTGTTGATTTTTAATAATTATTTTTCGAAAATAAGTCAATTTTTTAGAAAATTGCCCCTCCCGGCTCAACGGGGGGAAATAGACCCCCCCCCCCTCCCATACGATTTTTTTCTTGTCTTGACTAGACTTATACGCTGTAGCTTTTTGGCACACTGCTCGTGGGACACCCTGTATATTCGTAATTGGACGGCGTCTGCGTACGTATGATGGTGGTCCGATAAGTACTTAGCCTACAAAAGAAAAACAAAAATTTTGGAGAAATGGCGATTTATTTTTCAATATAGCCTCCTTTTAGCTCGATACACTTGACCCAGCGATACCCCAACTTCTTTAACCCGTCTGAAAAATACGTTTTCTCGAGGTCTGCAAAGTAGGCCACAGTGGCGGCGATGACCTCCTCATTCGAACTGAAATTTCTGCCCGGCGAGTGACTTTCAAGTTTGGAAACAAAAATAAGCCGCACGGGACTAAATCTGGAGAATACGGTGGATGGGGCAGCAGTTCGTAGCCCAATTCGACCAATTTGGCCGTGACGAGGGCGGAGGTGTGAGCCGGTGCGTTATCATAGTGGAAGAGCACTTTTTTTCTTCGCCAAGTGGGGCCGTTTTTTCTTCAATTCGCGGTCGAATCGGCCCAATAATTTAGCATACTACAGCCCTGTAACCGTTTTGCCCTTCTCCAAGTAGTCGATGTGGATCACACCTTGTGAATCCCAGAAAACGATGGCCATCACCTTTCCGGCGGAAAGGTTTTCGCCTTTTTCGGAGCACGTTCGCCGGGTGAAGCCCATTGTTTCGACTGTTCCTTGGTCTCTGGTGCGTACCAGTGGATCTATGTTTCGTCGACTGTCACGAAACGACGCAGAAAATCCTTCGGATTGCGCTTAAACAGCGTCAAACACTGCTCTGAAGTGGTCTCACGGTTGCGCTTGTTGTCCGGAGTGAGCAAACGCGGCACCCATCGCGTTGATACTCGTAGCTTTCTCAGGCCAAAAATTTTATGCAGGATATGACCCACGCGATCTTTTGAAATGCCTACTGTCAGCTATCTCGCGCGCCTTCAATCGGCGGTCTGCCAATACGTTATCCTCCGTGGTAGCAGTTTTCGGGGCACCTGGACGTGGCTCATCAAAAACCGACGTGCGACCACGTTGAAACTCGTTAAACCAATTTTTGATGGTCGCCATCGAAGGAGAAGAGTCACCGTACACAACATCCAAACGCTCTTTAATTTCGCTGCGCGATTTCCCTTCCAAAAACAAGAATCGAATCACCGACCGATATTGCTCTTTTTCCATTTTTCTAAAATCCGCGGACACTCCCGCTTCTACACGCGGTCAAAACAAAACTACGAGTCCGATCCGGCTGAAACACAGCAGACAGTAGCCGTCTGCTCTTGCGATACTGGCGCCATCTAACGGTGAGGCTAAGTACTTAACGGACCACCCTCGTAGAGGTCGGACGTTATTCCTTATCATTATTACATATTTCCATGTTAAGAGACGGGTATATTTTTAGAAGCTTTCAAGGATCTAGTGTAGGCGAATATGGTAAAGGGGAGGTACGGTGTTGATAGTTAGTTGTAACATTTTGGGGTTCTATAAAATCCCAATCAATGGGATTAGGTTCAATTGCAAAGATCGATTTAAGTTCATCCTCTTCGTAGACTCTAGAAAGGTCAAAGCTATCAGTCAAGGTGGGTGCATTACTGGGATCTATAAATCCCTTACGCCCTTTAGATTTACTCGTAGATCTTCTATTGTTTGTCAGCAGTTTTTAAGTAAAAATTAGAAGATCATCGCTAAAATCATCCTCTGCTGGGGGTAAAACAGCTTATATAACACATCCTTTTAGTTTTCAATAAGGACATAACAATTCTGAATTTTCATACAAAGGCAATCCTTAAACTTTTTGCATGATCTATCAATGTCAAAACGTCAGTCGTGGTTTACATTTTTTTCATATTGAATTTCACGCAACGTTTAGAAATCATTAAAAATTAACAACGAAATTCTGAGTCTATGGCCGCTAGCGCTTACGACAAATGTCGGTCTTAGGGGTGGTCGTGGTGCAATGGTAATCATCATCGACTGTTGAGCCGAAGGTCTGTAGTTCAAGTCCGTCCATAGACAAAAACAATTCTTATACTGAAAAACTGTGCAACATCAGTTGTGAATGAGAGATGATCAGAAAGTGCTGACGAAGGCATGACACTCGCAGCATAAGATCAGTTCAAAATTCATACTCTGTGTGTGCATTTCCAATATAACACCTTAATAACATGGAAACAAAAAGAGTTACTATGAACTACAACCAACGCAAATTCAGTCGAATTTCTCAAATCCTATCTAGGACAACCACCCCCGGAGAGTAGTGAACGAACATCTTTGACACAAACCATCTACACCCCGGCCAGGTTGTCTACACCATAAGAGTCTACACCTGCACGAATTATAAAAAAAAATAATAATAATCGTTCCACCAGACATGCTCTACATGCTGTAGTGGATAGATTTGAGCCGAAGAACCCACTATTTAATGTTTCTGTGTCAGTGAGACAATCTATCGGTCGAATTACCGAAAATATCGCAGCCATAAGTGCTTCGGCAGAAAATGAGCCAAAGTACTCGATCGGTCTTGAACAACGTCCTCAATATCAAATGAACTGAAGCGTTTTGATAATTTGAAGCTCCAAAAAGGTTTGAAGAAAATCCTGAATTTCATCGAAAAATCGCCTTCAGCAACTCTATTCTGGCTTAGCAGCTTAGTCACTAAGAAAAGTGTGCCTTAATGGACAGAAACAAAACCACGAGCTTGTAGTGTCACGTGCCGGAGGTGTGATTGGTCCGTATTTTTTCGTACATGCAAATGAACGTCACGTTAGGTCAGTGGAGTTCGCTATTGTGCTATGTCGGAAGGCTATTTTTGTCCAGAATTGGTTGGACTCGACATTAGTGATAAGTGGACAAAATGGTGCCACATGCCGCATAACTAGCCAAACCATCGGTCTATCGAAGGGGAAGTTCGGTATCGTCGGATCGGTCGGATGGAAGAGTAGTTGAAAATTGACTTTAAAGAATCGACGGTTGCGATGATCATATGAACATAATTGAGCTCCATAATTAAATTTAGCATGTGTACTACGCCAGGGCTAAATTATAGCCCGATGTCTGATTTTTTCCTGTTTTTTTTTAACACAAAGTTGTTATGCTCTTATTGAAAAACCTACTACTAGTGTACTGCAATGAAATCAGCCATCCATTTGCAGTACAATTACTCAGGCAGATATCCGTAGCGTCAATATTTACTTTGGCCCTGATGCTGAGGACTTCGTAGAGGACGACGAGGTCTACGTCTGTCCTTCAAGCAGATATTGTTGCCTTACCTTATTGGCCCTGCACTATATGATGAAATAAAGAGCCTAGACAGGCCGGACCCGAATCGGTGCTTAACCTCACTGCCACTTCCTAAATAGATCTCACGTTCTCTCTGAACAGAGTCTTGTTTGGGTTCCAGCTCTCTGAGTTATGAGTTAAGAAGATCGAGCTCAGAGGACTGTCCTGGGTGTAGGTAACTGAAACGTCTACGTCCCAATGTCTTCAAGAAGTCTGTGGCTTTTCCCTTGTTAAAATTGACTGCAGAAGGCACGGGAACGTCACTCTCTTAAAGAGACTGACATCATACGCTAAGGAAATAATCCCAAATGGGCGATAATAATAATAAAAAGTTTTACAAGGATCATCACAGGTCGCTACATTCTATCCAAGCTCCTCAAACTGTTTGTCATAAGTGGAACAACCACCGTGGTGGGGACGACGACATGGCGGAACATTTTCTCTGTTAATGTCTCGCCTTTGCTCGCAGCAGGTGGTGTCTTTTTGGAACCGACCTAGTGTGTGCTGAGTCCATGAATAATGAATCATTATTTGTGTCTGAGAGCTCCAGTAACGCGACTCCAACGGCGAATACTTTTCGTTAATGGTTTCGATAAGCCAAATGGATTTCTCAGTTTTTTTTTACGACTGTCTTCAGACGTCCTTGCAAGAGAAAGTCATGCGAAATTGCGAAGTCCCATAGCTGCGGTCGAGGGTATTGCTTTCCTCGCGAATGCGCTAATGATGATAAAGCTCAATTTTAATGAACTTTTTTTACGATTGTACTTAATGTAGTTTTCATGCTATTTGGCAGCACTTTCCACGCATATTAATAGACCCTTTAGTGCGACTTAATGGTTCTCTTAATGACCGCATCCCAGGTTAGTTTGAAATGTTTTAACTGATACTTGATTATGTTGAAAAAGCTTTCAGAATACTTAGAGGTTCGCCTTAAACCGTCTTGTGGAAGGTAAAGGGTGGCTAACTGAATAATGGCTGACTCTAGGTACTATAAACGGTGAATTACCGCTTTAATTTCACACTATTAGAGACGTATTAAAGACGAAAACAAGAAGTCGTGTGCAGCAAATTTTTATTCTATCCTGACTATATTTTCCCCTTCTGGAATCATTTCATCATGATGATGTGGCAATGCCCATAATCTATTCCTCTATGTCGCCGCTAATTGTATACCCCGTACGATCGATTTCAATACCCAGTTCCCTAGATAGTACATCTCCAATCGTACCTCTGGCAATATCCATTCATATTACAACACAGCAGCCGAGTAAACAGCTCTCGAGCTCACTCAAGCACCATGTACTCCACTAATATTTGCTCTTTCGTTATGGGATTTTCTCGTAAACAAATGTTTGCTTTAAGACCGAGTCTTTTAATTAAGCGCCGCACACGCTAGCTGCCTTCGATTCGCATTTCGGCCCCGATTGGTACCCGCCCCAGTCATGCAGATTCCCTTTTCATCAGAAATACTTGAACTGCAGCCCTCGGCCACTTAATCCTTCCTCATTTCTCAATTTCCTATTGTCACCGCGGGTCGTAAATACCACTCATGTACTATGGTACATAGCTACTTGAAACGGTTTGTTCCTTGTTCTATGACCATGAATTACATGTTTGGGATAAAATTCTTACAATGACGTAATCGATCATGAGTCGACGTGGAAATACTGGTCTTTATTGCAGTAAATTGGTTGACTGTTGATGGTATATAAAGAACTGGCTCTGCCAACTGGTTGCTGGTACTCGCGCATATTGGACTTGTCACTTGTGTGCGTGGCTGCTTTATCAATTTCTGTTTGGAGTTGTTCTCCTCTATGCACCACGTTCGTTGTGCGTAATTTGAACAATTAATTGAATGGAACAAAGTCAATGTACTTTTAACCCTTAAGCGCTAAAGTTGCTAACGATGGTGTGATGATGGTGCAATGGCTTGACGATAGCCTGATATATTCATCCTAGTCTCTTGGTTTCGGTGGGGTTAAATGTGTCTGGTGCTTCCTTGTACTGGTAACTATTTCAGTAACCGGTTTGGTTGGATTTCGTACGGCATCAATGGAATGACGGACAATAATCGTGAGAAACCGTAAATGTTTGTTCTTGTTTTTAATTTTTTTTTTGTAGATAAACTTCCGTCGCTGATTAAACTGGTCAACAGTGAGTTGTCTGAGGAACGATCATGATTTGCCGACAGTCGTTCGAATAACGTCATCGGGAACTAATCAATACGTTCTCTAGACCCCGAGCACTTAAGAGTAGCTGTTGGCAGGCAGATAGCGTGTGTTGCCATTTCTTAATTGATGAATCAATACGAGATGCGAATTGGAGTGCAATTGTTTTGGGGCATTTGTCAGTTTTGCCGAGGTGAACAATAGCAAGCTCGAAAGGGAACGAAAAAGATTTGAGTCTTAAGTCGGCCCATGTTGTCCTCTAAAAATATTTTCTACTAAGTTGAGGAATCTTCAGGTATTATTCCTTCTTTAAAGTCGACAACTGGTCTGCCTACGTCTCTTTCCGACTTTCTTATTTTTGGCAGTGTCATTTGCGTTGGCTCTTGTAAACAAATTCTTCGCACCTCATGCTATCGACATGAAGAAATGAACCAAACCAACCAGAAAATATCCTTTCATCCCATCGATTAGAATCGAACTACCGCAAACTATGGTTTTGACAAAATAGATGAATGAGCAGCTTGCCTCTTAACACGCGAGGGCGGAAGCACCCTCCTCATTACAGTAATGCCACTATCACCAAAAGGTCAAATATCTATTTTTGTTGGTGAACCTTAGCATTCTATTTCCGTTCATCCATGGATGCGTTAATTATGAAAATGTCATTTGTACTTAAACTAGTGTGACTGTTCCTGTTTAGCAACGCCTCCGCGTGTTGCATGGTTACACACGCTAACTTCGAAGGCGCATTAGCTTATGAGGATCTATAAATAACAGAAGCATTAGCTGAAGGTGTGGGATTGACAATTAACATCCCCTAGGTAAGGCTCAGTTGCCAGTCATTTTAGCTAAGAAATCTATTCTGTTCTAGAAAGCATTGGTTATTTGGAATATACACGATGTGTTTGGGCCCAATGGCTCAGAGACAACTCCCAAGATATCGAAATGTATTTTGCGTTGTGTCTCCTTACAGAGGTACTGATTGAACCTTTGAAATAAAATCTCTCGAAATTGTGAAGGCCTTTCTCACCCATGGGAAGATATCTGTTGTTTATTATTCAGTTACTGATGACAAATCAATTTAGCAACGTACACGAACGTCCTAATGATAAAATTGCATTATTAAATGCCCGTTAGTGCAAACGTTGCGCGCGTTTAGCCCATTTTACGGTGGACGTGGTGGCCCATCACAGTCGACTCTTCAACGTTTGGTGGCCAAATTTTAGACGACCGGTTCAATAATCAATCAGCCAACATTCGTCAAACGAAAG
Source organism: Merodon equestris (assembly GCA_958301585.1). NCBI lineage: Eukaryota > Metazoa > Arthropoda > Insecta > Diptera > Syrphidae > Merodon > Merodon equestris. The sequence goes on from OY284414.1 coordinate 107,696,159, forward strand.
TAAAATCGGCCGAGAACATCGCCGCGATCCATGAAAGTGTACAGCCGAACGCGAGGCAGTCAATTCCATGCTGTGCACAAGAACTCGGCCTTTCGCAAACTTCAACTTGGCGAATTAGGCGTCGCGACTTGAACCTACACCCGTACAAGATCCAACTTACCCAAGAGCTCAAAGCTCATGACCATAGACAACGCCATTTGTTCGCTGATTGAGTTTTAGAAGAGGAATCTAATTTTGGCCGAAAAATCATCGTTTGTGACTAGGCGCAGTTTTTCCATGATAGCTGTGTTAACAAGCAAAATTACCGTATATGGGACGACACCAACCCACCCAAGGTTCAACAGGTGACAACGCATCCTCAAATAGTTGCCGTTTGGGGTGGCTTTGGCCGGGGGCGTCATTGGTCCGCACTTTTTCGGAAACGACGTCGGCGAGGCACTGTCAATGGCGAGAGCTACAGTACGATGATAAACAATTTCTTATGGCCTAAATTGAACTAAAGGGTCCGCCAAATAATTTTTTATTTTTTTTGAAAATGCTATAAAAAAACTACTGAATATTTTCTCAAATTTCTTTTTTTATTTGAAAGTACAATCCTTCCGGTTAATAATGGAAAATAATTTCATTCAAATGGCTGCCTCGGCTGGCCATGCAGTAGCCTACACGATAGGTCCAATTTTTAAGCACATAATCGATTGTGTGCAGCTGTATTTCACCAATGGCTTCACGAATATTGTCCTTTAAAGCGTCAATTGTCTCTGGCTTGTCGGCGTAACACTTATCTTTGACGGCACCCCACAAATAATAGTCCAACGGTGTCAAATCGCAGCTCCGAGGTGGCCAAACGACATCAGCTCTGCGGCTGATAATGCGATCTTCAAAAACAGGGCGCAAAACATCGAGTGTAGCTTCGGCCGTGTGGCACGTAGCGCCGTCCTGTTGAAACCAAATGTTGCCAATATCCTCCTCTTCAATTTTTGTGAATAAAAATTCGTTCAACATGGCCCGATAACGATCGCCATTGACTGTAACGGCCACTCCTTGCTCATTTTCGAAGAAAAATGGCCCAATTATGCCTCTGGACCAAAATCCGCACCAAACAGTGGCTCGTTTTTCTGTGCCCCAAATGCGACAATTTTGCTTGTTTACATACCCGCCAAGGTCAAAATGAGTTTCATCTGAAAAGACGATTTTTTTGGCAAAATCGGCATCTTCTGTAAGTCGATCGCAGGCCCACTTAGCGAAGCGAAAACGCATTGGATGGTCAGTTGGCTTCAACTCCTGAACCAATTGGACTTTGTATGGCGTCATACCAAGGTCTTTATGCAAAATTCGTCTCAATGAAATCTCCGAAATGTTCAATTGTTGAGAACAACGGTGAATTGATGTTGATGGCGCTTCACGCACACTTTCTGCCGCAGCAGCAATATTCTCGGGTGTACGCACTGTTTTTGGCTTTTCACGCTTTGGTTTATCGATGAGGATGCCAGTTTCTTTCACTTTTTTCACAAGATAACGAACATACGGAGCTGACGGTGCTTCTCTTCTTCCAAAATCCGTACGCAATTTTCGCACACATTCTGCAACATTACCATGATTTTCAAAGTAATGTCGCAATATTTCCCAGCGTTGTTCAAGCGTATACACAACCATATTCGTTCAGCGGAAGGATAAAACTAATTATCTGTCAAATCAGACATGAGCTAAGTGTTACCATTCACGAAATAAGCACTACTTGAAAAAAAAACGTTAGATGGCGGACCCTGTACATATGTATATGGACGTAGACGACATGTGGTTCCAGCAGGAAGGCATAGCGGACGCCAAGATTGACATTATGCATAAACAGTTTGAGGGTAAGGTTATCTCCCGCAGAGGTGATGTGAATTGGTCACCAAGGTCATGCGATTTGACTCCGCTGGATTTTTTGTAGCCGGGTTTCCTAAGATCGCTCTTTTATGCGAATAAACCACAACAACTAACGCCTTAAAGATGAACATTACACATGCCACCGCTTAAATTCAGCCGGATATACGAGGGTGATCCGATAAGTACTTAGCCTACAAAAGAAAAACAAAAATTTTGGAGAAATTGCGATTTATTTTTCAATATAGTCTGCTTTTAGCTCGATACACTTGACCCAGCGATGCTCCAACTTCTTTAACCCGTCTGAAAAATAGGTTTTCTCGAGGTGTGCAAAGTAGACCTCCGTGGCGGCGATGACCTCCTCATTCGACTGAAATTTCTGCCCGGCGAGTGACTTTTTCAAGTTTGGAAACAAAAAGAAGTCGCACGGGGCCAAATCTGGAGAGTACGGTGGATGGGGCAGCAGTTCGTAGCCCAATTCGACCAATTTGGCCGTGGCGAGGACGGAGGTGTGAGCCGGTGCGTTATCATGGTGGAAGAGCACTTTTTTCTTCGCCAAGTGGATCCGTTTTTTCTAGTCGAATCGGCTAAATAATTTGGCATAGTACAGCCCTGTGAGCGTTTTGCCCTTGTCCAGGTAGTCGATGTGGATCACACCTTGTGAATCCCAGAAAACGGTGGCCATCACCTTTCCGGCCGATGGGACAGTCTTCGCCTTCTTCGGAGCACGATCGCCGGGTGAAGTCCACTGTTTCGACTGTTCCTTGGTCTCTGGTGTGTACCAGTGGATCCATGTTTCGTCGAATGTCACGAAACGACGCAGAAACTCCTTCTGATTGCGCTTAAACAGCGTCAAACACTGCTCTGAAGTGGTCTCACGGTTGCGCTTGTTGTCCGGAGTGAGCAAACGCGGCACCCATCGCGCCGACAGCTTTCTCATGTCCAAAATTTTATGCAGGATATGACCCACGCGATCTTTTGAAATGCCTACTGTCTCAGCTATCTCGCGCACCTTCAATCGGCGGTCTGCCAATACGAGATCGTGGATTTTTGTCACGTTATCCTCCGTTGTAGCCGTTTTCGGGGCACCTGGACGTGGCTCATCAAAAACCGACGTGCGACCACGTTGAAACTCGTTAAACCAATTTTTGATGGTCGCCATCGAAGGAGAAGAGTCACCGTACACAGCATCCAAACGCTCTCTGATTTCGCTGCGCGATTTCCCTTCCAAAAACAAGAATCGAATCACCGACCGATATTGCTCTTTTTCCATTTTTCTAAAATCCGCGGACACTCCCGCTTCCACACGCGGTCAAAACAAAACTACGATTCCGATCCGGCTGAAATTTCGACAGTAGCCGTCTACTAGAATGTACTTCTTCTTTTCCTTTTTCCGGCGTTGTTATGGTCAGAAGTGTAGGACCATAACCTTCCCACTTAACTGCATTCCTACTGGTCCGCTTGTGGGGTCCGCCGGTTTGACCTCAGAAAGTAGCGGCAGGCTTCCCGATTTGGGATTACTTCATCGCTGAGGCCAATCAAATGCAGGTGTTTTTGCATTTGTTTTTCGGCCTGCCTTTTTTTTTGTGACACGGGCATGCTCCAGATTTTTTTGTTTGATCTTACTTTTACAACACCGGTGATCTCCAGTCGTGTCAACCCACTGATTTGCATTCACACTTGTGGGGCAGTTTAATGGTGGTATATGTGTCCCTAGGCTCACTTTGGTGTTTTCTAAATTGCCTAGATGTGATTTTTGTTTACCTTTGTTTTAGTCGCCTTTTACGACAAGCGAGAGGTATCGCTGCAGGGATATTCTTAACCCGTCCCTGCACGGTCAGTCTACTAGAATGTACTACACGATAGTAAGTTGCTCTTGCGATACTGGCGGTGAGGCTAAGTACTTATCGGACCACCCTCTTAAATGCGTTTAATAATAATTATAGTTACCTCCCCCCTCCTTCATTTTCGGTGTATATAAGTGTGTTATAACTATAGTATATATATATACTCAAAATTACTGCTTTTGGGCAATATACATAAGTATATACTAATTTCGGTCTTTCTAGGGTTAAATGGCATACAATTATCTATTAAATAAAGCTAATATCACTGACATTACCATTAACTTCAAATATTTTATTTTATATTGAATTTGTACACCTCTAAAAAAACCACCCTTTATCTAAAAACAGAAAAAATTAGAGACATGTCGGGCTAGGACACCATTATAGTTTTCTGTTTGCCTGCTGGTTTTGTTTGAAATTCTAAAGTTTAGGAACAACATTTATGTCCCACACATTTCGCCTGAAAAATTTTGATGGCGCGAGGCAATTCTTGTGATTCAATTATTGTTTATCATCAATTCGTTAATTTTTTTTTTTTGCGTATTTTCACTTATGGCTGACGACAGCTAACTACACAACCTGTTAGGACATGTACAAAATCGTTCGAACATGATTGCCAACAGAGCGGTAAAAACAAAACAATCGCGCAATTCGGTTTAATAGAACCAGCAAAACTACTATTGTGGATTCCCGCAACTTTTTGAACGACCTCCCATATCCTTGTTTAAAGGAATTTATGAATTTTCATCGGCGTCATATACTTTTTTGTCAAAATGTTGACTTTCGAGCCAAATTAGCATCATCTGCGGGTTTTGTGCGGCTGTGAACATGTCGTCAATGGTTTCAACGCTACAAAAATAGTAATTTCGAGATGGAACTAAGAAGCGGCGCGGAATAAGTCTAAAGACAACCAATACTTGCAGATTCGCTGACCGCAACTCAACCAGCCACTTGAAAGTTCTGGGAACAGTCAAAAACAGGGAAATTAGGTGCACCCTATGAGTTGAAGCGAGAAACGATGAAGGGCATATTTCACGAGTAGTCTGCTACTCCAGTGTCAAGAGAGGAAGAGTTTCCTGTATGATATTGTAATCGGCGAAGGTAGATAGGCCCATTATGAAAATCAGAAATGGAGGGCTGTGGGCACGTATCACATCTACAGCCAAGGCTGCAAGACTCTATGGATCGAAGCTTATACTGTGTATTTGGTGAGGACAACTCGGCATTGATGCAAGCGCGTGGAACTATCACAGTAGCTCGTTATCAAACGTAATTAAGCTTTTGAATCGGGCATTCATGGAAAAACAGCCGCAACACTAGAAAAGACGCGGCAAAGTGATTTGAGAGGGTAAGGCTCAGTCATTTACCCCAAAAAGACTGACCGCCACCTGTTCTCATCGATAAAGAATAAAGCTCTAACCACTTTTCCAAGCTCTAAGTTTTAAACCACGGATTTCCATTTGTCTAAATGATCTATGATCTTCAAATCACGTTACGCGCATTAGAAAAAAAAGTGCTTTGAAGGTCCTTATGCAGCTTTAAAACTTTAAAAAGGTCACAGACGAGACTGTAAAAGAACGCTTAAGAAATTTTGCGTTTAAAATAGTCAGGATTTTTATATGCTAATTAGCTATGTATGCCAAGTCCCTATAGTAGTCCTACAACATTTCCATGGAACTGTTTTCGATTAAGTTCTTTTTCTGTAATGTACGCTCCGGTTATGTTGGCGGTTAATGCGCTTTTCTCGTGCGAGCCTGCGTACGTTCGAGCTTCTGAACCGATTAGTCAAAAACTTTCGTTGTTCATTTGCCTGTACCCTCTTAGACATGTTTTCATATTTTACTACATAAGGGTGAGCGAGTTTTGTTCCGCGATGTGATTTGGCTACTACACTTTTTATAATAATATATTCCATACTTCCATGAAGGAGCTTAAGGTTTCAACAAAAGTTTTTCAAATCTTTTTGGGACACATGTCATTTCGAAAAACAATTTCCCAGTTTCTTTGCGTATGGTCCTTTTGCCAAGTCGTTCATGGTCTTCCTCTCCTTCTCCCACATCTTATAACATGCGATTTTTTAAGCGTTTGGTTTTTAATTGTCAGAAAATCACAGTAAAATTGTAAAAGTGTATACAATTTTTATTTGATTTAACAAATCAATGTTTGCCATTTACTTTCTAAAAACTATTTTGTGAAAATATTTATGTGATTATGTTTTAAGTGGTCTATACGACAAGTCCACTTTTGAGCCACTTTCTTGAGCATATTGACTGGTATTTCGCTAACACCTCTTACAATGTTGTCTTCCAAATCTGCTTATCAGCATAGACGTATGCTTGAACTTATCTCCATAAAATCTTCAACGTATCCGAGAAACACAGTCACGGTTGCTGCGAACGGCGACGAATGGACAAATCACGGTCTTTACTAACACTGTCGTATACAGCAGCAATATTTTCCTCTTTACGCAATCTATGCACACTGGCATATGGCTTGATCTCGAAATTTTCTCAGTAGGTCGATTATGACGACCGTAAAATGGTCGAAGTGCGCAAAAAATTGTTTTTACAGAGCACGAATTTGGATAACAAATTCAATAATTTGTAAGCGTTGTTCGGTAGTAAGTCTTTCCATGATAAAATGGCAATGCTAGCTAAACATGTTTGACTTTGACACATATTACGAGTTAGCTGTCAAAATTATAGTAGAACACTTGAAAACCAAACGGTGATTTTACCCTTTATTTCGATTATGACATGTGTCATATGGCAATGCCAGTTTGCCATTCAGGACGTTTTCGAATTCAAGATTGTGAATGCGCAATACACAAGCTTTGCGTTAGTCTGTATAAAAGGCTGTAACTTAATTTTTATAAATTCTGTTGGGAGCTTGAATAAGACATTGTTGTCATCTACAAGCAAGGCGTCCATTTATTTGACAATTAATTCAGATTTTATTTCTGCTCAAACATCTACAATAGTTCTTGGCAACCACTCTTGTCAAGTCTTGACTTCCTAATACCAGGTTAACCAGGTTTGACACAGGAGATTGGTTTAAGTTAATAGCCAATTGCACGCCATCTCTGATTCATCTATTGAGCTTTGTTGACACATCTTTCATCTGTATTCACACCGAGTTTCGTTACGTTCCCATTAATCTGTTAACAGTTATGACATAAGCGTCCAATGTGTCAGTTTATCGAAAAATCGATATGGAGCAACGTGCGACTATCGACGTTTGGTTGTTGGTCAAAACTGCTTAAAAAAATTCGGATCGATGAAAATCGTTCACAGTGACCCGCGTCTATTCCGTTGATTTGCTACACTTTGTGATGGTCGTGAAGACCTTGAAGACGTCGAAGCCGAGAACCCAGAGGAATGAAAAACCATTGAGAAAGTCAAAAAAATTCTGTGCTCTGACCTTGTGTGAGATGACAGGCATTCCCAAGACTGTGGTCCATCGCATTCGTATCCAGGGTTTGGGAAATTTAGGATTTGTTTTGCAGTCTCTAACGGAGGAGTAAAAAGACAAGAGAGATTGAGTCATTGCAAAGACGTAAATCTATCATAAAAAATCCTGAATTCAGGTCATCTTACGGAAATGACGGTAAAACGTGGTGAGTCACTCACCACAATGCAGAGTGCGACATGAAAGTTACCAGATGAGCCGAAAGAAAAAAAAGTTCGGGTGCAGGAGGGTCGAATCTAGACGATGCTCATCGCTTTCTTTCTTCCAGACTATGAATGCTCAATTTTATTTGGGTGTTCTGGAGACGTTATGGGATAGAATTCATAGTGACATCATGACAATGCGTCGTCGCATAGGACCCTAATGTACGCGAGTTTTTAGCCAAAAAAGCATCACAACATTCGATCACGACTTCGAAACTCAAATTCGCGATAAAGGGCACCACCTACAGTACGATTCCTACCATCCAGAGGGCTGTGACAGGCATCCTGATCTCTATTCTAGCTCTCGAGTATCAGACAGTCTTCGATAAGTTTCTTGATCGCCTACAACGCTGCTGTGGTCTCATCGGGAATGGAGACAGAGTGTATACGTATATCGAGCTTTTTGTTTTATGTCGTTTAGCCATAACCTGAATTGGAAACACGTTATACACAAATCACCGCGTTTGTGAAGAGGTCAAAATTCCTCGAAATCATTGTTCTACCTTAACAACATTATTTTTATCGACCCACTGATTTTTAGGGATCGTTATCTGTGTCTCCAGTCGAAGCCTCTATTCTGAAACAAAGTTCCGATAACAATGGTCGGGGAAAACCCCGTCCCTAAATGATAGCGAATCACTAGATTGTGACACATGACTTTACAGCTCCGTTCCTTATGTTTTCCTTCCCTTTTAAGAGTGATGTCAAAAAATGTAAACTATCAGATTGGCCCCCCCACAAAGCTCCTCTCACCGGTATTTTTCCTACAGGAAATATCCAACCCACACGTCAATCTAATTTCTGCTGTTTCACTCTGACAGATGACAGAACACACCATTGCCATCATTATCAGCTGTGGTGAAATTCTATGATATTCCACCAGCTCCGCACTCCAATCGAACTCCCATCTACCAAACCCCATATATGGCATATCGTACACCAAACTAACGAAAGAGAGAAATAAGAAAAAAACTGAAATTATTCCAAAGTTCTCTATGAACTCGGAAACACAAAGCACAAAGTGGGGGAACAAAAAAAAAATGGCGATTCTAGTCTTCTACACCAGACAACCACAATCCATTCGGCGATTTGTGTACAACTTGTTCAGTTGTTTTGGATATTTGGCAACAATGGCGTGTGCGAGAATGACATGTCTCAAGCGGAGATTCCTCTCGTTGCGAAATATAGACGGAAAGAAGACATTTTTGTTTTTTTCAGTTGTTTTTGAGGAAATTTGCAAATTTTGACAGAGAACACCACTGTGGGGGCGATGATGACTGTTTTCCGAGCAATTGGCAATTCATTGATAAAAAAATGCTGAAAAACAAGAAACGAAACGAAGGAGGGAAGGAATGGAAGATTTTGTAGGTGATTTACCGTTGGAATGTGTATTCACTTCACCTCCGAAAAAAATGTTTGTCTCGCTAGAACGGTGGAGAACGAGTGGCAAGGCGGCGGGAGGGCATTTTCACATGTTTATGACCTGAAGAGACATTCACATACATACACGTATGCTCCTCCAGCGATCGACCGGCCGGTGGAGGACAGATGGCTGATGGACGGACCGACGGAATAGGGGGCGCAGTACACAACGACAATGACGATGGGACAGAAATGTTGTTGCTTCTCTGGTCGTGATAATGATGACGGTGGGATGGTAGTGCTGGCGATGGTGATGATGAAAATACGGAAAGCAAGTAAGGAAAATGGAGAAGAGTCGACAAGGGGAGTAGTGGACGTGGACGAGGAGAAATGTAGTGCGATGATAATCGAGCGCGGGAGGGGGGAAGCGTTGAGGTGGGGCACAGTCGAGGAATTGTCGACTGAAGAGACCAAGAGACTCTGGTGCTCGGTGCTGCCACTATGCATGCACTCGCTGTCTCTGTGTGTAAATCGTAATCGGTCGTTCGTTCATTCGTTTGTTCGGTTGGTCGGCCGTTGGTTCGTTCGTTAGTTTCATAGACACGAATGATGAACCTGTATGGGTATGAATGGAAATTCTGTGCATGATGCGTGTGTATTGTCAGTGTTGCATGCATTCTGGCTTTCTTCTTCTTCTTCATCATTGCCCTCGGCCATTGACCCCTCGAAGTGGCAATAATGAAATTAATTATTCAATAGAACAAGTCTGATAAGATTTTTGTTGTTTTTTTCGCTAGTTCGCTGGCTTCACTGTAGCCAGATAGCATTTTCCATTATCTCGATCTCCGTAGCAGCATGTGACAGTAGCGCGTATGGGCGTCGATGCCACTCTGATTGAGGTTCTCTCTCTTTTGCTCCTTGTTAACCCACATCAGATGGCACAAGAGTCGTGAATCCGTATTCATAGCCTTTAAGTACTCTTGAACTTGTTAATCGTACATAGTCTCTGTTATTATTCTGTCTCCTCCGACGATGATTCTCATGATGATTTCCTTGTTTTCTATTTACAGGATCCAGCTGGAATATTCGAGCTTATCGAGGTCGTTGGCAATGGAACCTATGGTCAAGTCTACAAGGTGAGTGTTATTGATTAAGGGCTCTCAATCTCAATCAGAAGCAGTGGACCGAACAACAAAGTATTCTTTGTCATGCCTCCGCCGGGTCGTCCTTTTCCATATGAACGAGCACAAAACCGCTCGAATCGATGTGTTGTTCATTGTCAGCGCGTTAGGGTGGAGGAGAGATTACTAGCATTCTCGTCGTTGTGTATTGGCCAAACAAAAGCAACCCGGAGCCAAGCCTTGAAAAGTTTAAGTCACCATACAACTAAGTTGGCAAGTGTGCCAAAAAGGTTTTTTCTCTTTTCTGGTTTTTTTTTCCGTAATTTATTGCATTTGGAGTGCTCGGACACACCACTGTAATGGCGAAGCCAAAACTATTTTCATATTCCGATCCAAGAACGAATAGTTCTTAGATTTTTTTCGTTGTTTTTGGAAGACAAAAGCGCGCACACATACCCGCTGTACGGGTATGGGACGACAGTTGATTTAGGTTAAAGCTCTTACTCAACCTTATACTCTTGCTCAGGTTTTCGTTTTTGCCCTGAAACAAAGGCAGTTTTCGGGCGGAGGGCGAAAGGCGGAGAAGGCACATATAATTAATTGGAATAATTTATGAAGGAATGAAAGGCTTTCGTCGTTGGAGCGAGTGAGCTCGTTCGTTTGGTGATTTATTTTTATTTAATCATTAATTTGTTTTATATTTCTGGGTGATGAGTGCGCGAGCAAATCGGGCTTCGTCATCTCTTCGTGAATATTCATTGAGTGTGAGAGGTAAATAACGGCTAGTAACCGTGTACGGAGAGAAGGGGACGCTAGTTTGAGTGCCAGTCAGTCTAGTCGGGCAGTTTTAAGCAACTTCGAATGGAAATACTTCATGGCAGCAATGTTGTCCAATAAATCGTAGACTATTTACGCCATTTTTACTGCACCTGTCGGTGGTCGGGCGAATCATTAACGAGCGTTGATGGCTATTATTGAAGTGATAAAGCTGTCGTTCCGTGGCATTTGTGTTGGGCTGTAATTGGCGCTTTATCTTTAAGAGCTGTGATGAAAATTCCACATTGTTCTGGACTCTATTTAGGATTCCTAGCTAGGCACCTGCGTGTTGAGAAACGATTGGAATTTTATTTATTCGTCTACACCAAAGGCGTCCTTTTAAAATCGGACTTATGACAATGCTCCCTTCAAACACCAAAAGATGTATGAAGCTGAAACAGCTTTGCGGTAGCCTTTAGCCTTTCAGCGATACGGTTTTACTCCCATTTGTGCTGGCAACACTAAGGCCCTTGAAGGTCACTCGGAGCCATGTTTGGCGAATATATTTGCCAAAAACTTGCATTGAAAGGTGAGCGTAAAAGCCGCAGCTTCTTTTTTTTTTGGTATTGTTTTCCACGAAGGACGTACATAGGTAGCTCTTCTTATTGATCGTTTGACCTTATGGAGTGACTTATGGTGCATAAAATCGAAATGCACAGTGAAAGTGACCTTCACATTTAGCGAAACTTACAGGCTTAGCTGTCTTAAATGTCTTCACTGGTGTAAGAAGTTACAAAACTACTTTATCAGCATTGAGGTAATTTAATGCCTCCTGAGCAATTTCCATTCGCCGCCTTATTTGCTTAAAGTTCATTGGTTTTGGAACAAATTTCTCTGCAACCTGAGCCCTTGAATATGTATACATTTTTAGCTAGTTTTCTGTTTGTAACTCGGCATAACATAAGGTGTAGCAAAGAAAATTCGATTATTTTTGCATAAAATTGAAGGCTTTAAGCTTAGTTAGAATGATCCGATTTGAGTTAAATATGCGCTGTTCTGTTCGATAACTTGTTGCCATTTCGAAGGTAATTCCACCATGTCTCATAGAGGCCCTCGCCCCTGGGTCAAACTGGGACAGTCGTTTTTCACAAGCCTCTCTTAAGGGAATTAACTTGGGGCCAGGTCCGAATTATAAGGTGGAAGAGCGTCAAACCCAGGCTTCCGGAACTTCAGGCAAGTCGCTATCGATGTTTGTGGCCTCGCGTTATCTTGATGGCTGGCCGCTTCTGGGCGATTGCATCTTTCGGACCCTTCCTCCAATTATTGACAATACAGATCCGATTAAAGAATATTACGGTAGGGGACCAGTAGATGATTCCCTGCCAATCCCATCAAGCTCACAGCAAAACTTTCCTGGCTTGACCACCATTTGCGCCGGCTTGAAGCGATTCGCCCGCGACCGTTTTCGCTTAAAGTGGTCGTAAGTGATCAACTTTTCATCGCCGGTCACCATCCGCTTTAGAAATGTGTTGATTTGTCGATCAAACTCGACAATTTTTATGATTTTATCGACATTTTCAAGAATTGGCCTTCCAGAGCGTTTGTTTCTTCTCGCAACAGCCCTCTTCGCGCTGGATTTCACCTTTCGGATAGATGTGATCGATCTCTTTGGCGATGTACCATTAATTACAGCCACTGGTGGATTGCTCTTTCATTTCTGGCATGAAGGGGTGGGTCCATGTCTCATTCATCACGACAAATCGCCTCACAAAATCGGTCGGATCCCTATTCAAAATCATTTGCTTTAGATCGGCAATCCACAAATGCAATATCCACCTTACGAAGAGCCTTAGCATCCCTAATTCTTTGTTTCGCGCCCTTTCTTCCGATATCCCCAAAGCCACATCTCACTCACCTTCACTCGCCTTCACTCGCCTATCGTTGATTGTGGTTTTTGGCTGTCCTTCACGTGAATGATCTTCGAGGGATGTGCGACCACGTTTCAATTCAGCTGCCCACTTTCTAATGGTTGACCTCGAAGGAGCAGAGTCCCGGCAAACCTTTGTCAATTTCGGATAAATTTCCTTAGGTTCAATCCATCCAAAACGAAGAATGCGAAATCACGCAAGACGTTCAGTGCAAAAATTCGTGAAAACAAACTGCTTGAGAGAACAAGTTGAAACTTTTATACCAACTAATGACACGCGCACCCGGGCAGGAAAAAAAAAAATTTGCTGACGCCATATCCGTGTCAGGCCGAAAACTTTCCGCCATACCAAGGTATCTTGATATTTTTCAATAGGGGCATAACAATTTTATAATTTAAAATAAACGCATCCTTAAACTTTTTTTATGATCTGTCAATGTCAAATCGTCAGTCAAGGCTGACATTTTTTTCCCGATGAAGTTTATTAAAAATCACTACTGAAATTATGGTGCCAATTTTAAGAGCTCGAACTCCAATTTTCGGTTGTAATAAGCGTTCCACAAGCCAGGTTGTGCATGCTATAGTGGAAAAATTCGATTCAAGACAATCATTATTGAATGAGATAATGCACGAGTCGAAGTACCAAAACCTTCGCACCCTTTGATCTGAAGCACAGATCAAAATGAGCTAAATCAGTCGCCTGCACGCACGCCGTTCACATGAATTGGGGACCTCTCAGTTCTCATTGTGACGAATTCTGTACATACATATCGGCCTAATCCTTTACAATGTCAAATTAATTCAAGAACTAAAGATTATTGATCATTTGAAGCCGCGAAACTTTTCCAATTTTTCTCTGAAAAAGTTTGAGGAAAATCCTGAATTTCATGGGAAAATCATCTTCAGAGATGAAGTCCATTTTTCGCTGACTGGTTTTGTCAATAACCAGAATATACATATGTTACTGGTCAGCAAGAAACCCACACGTATTTCAAAAGGGTCTTTACAGCAATTAAATCTGACCGTTTGGTGTGGATTTCATGTCGGAGGCGTAATTGGACCGTATTTTTTCGCCGATCACCATGTTATGGTCATTAGAGTTCGCTACCTTGCCATATTGAAAGATTATTTTTGGCCAGAGTTGGATGGGCTGGACATCAGAGATATATGGTTCCAATAAGACGGTGCTACTTGCCATACAGCTTGTCAAACCAATGATCTTTTAAAGAGAAAGTTCGGTACATAATAGCATAATCTCAAAAAATTATCCACTCGAATGGCCACCTCGCTCATTGGATTTAAGTCGTTGGTTTATGCCAATAAGCCAACAATGTTAGAGGAGCAATATCAATTCCGAAATTGCCAATGTTCCAACCGATATGTGTGGAAGAGTGGCGGAAAATTGACTCGACAGAATCAATCGCTGCAGACGTGCTCGCGATAGTCATATGAACGAGATCAAATTCCATACTTAAATTTAGCACGTCTACTGTGCCTAGGATAAATATCAGCCCGATACCTCAATTTTTCTATGTTTTATTTAAATTTAAATATGTTATGTCCTTATTGGAAAACCCTGTAGTTCTCCCCACTCGAACCGTGGACGACACCGTTGACTCCACTTTGGGAAATATTCCCCGCTGTTCTAAAGAAAACAAGCTTTGGTGGCAGCTCGGACTCCAACCCAATTTCGGTTACTGCTGTCGTTCTACAGTTGGGGTACTAGGCACCCAGGAACCATCTTGTGGGGGTGAGAGTAGGAGTTGGGAAACAGAGTCTTAGGTGTCTACCTCTTTAGCCAGAAAACGATATACAATAAAGAAAGCAATACAAAGAGCAAATAAAGAATAGACAGCCCCATACGACGCTATTTACCGTCGATTGGCGCGATAAATAAGCCTTTAAGTCCGTTTTAGCTTGTAGCCACAGAAGTTTAGAGCATTACGTTTCAACCTGGACAATCTTTCGAGTTTTTGAATACTTGTGTAAACCAAGACCAATATATATTGAATCATTCGTCACTCGACACACGTGCTCGCGTAGGAGGGTATTTATATTCCACCAATGTCACTTGTGCGGCTTATGTTCGAACTTCAACATCATTCCGTTCACACAGACCCATCCTATTACGATGACGTATTATTCAAAAGAATACATTAAGCACGATACGATCGAAATGCTAATGGTCTGCATACACCTGCATATCAATTTGACAACTGCCTCCGAACAGAGGCATCGTCGTACCACCATTAGTGGCACCGAGTCCAACCATCCGCGTAGTAGAGTCTCAGTTTTTTAAGCCTTTTGTTCACTAATTGATTCGCTACTGAGCAAGTATGGATTCGAAGAAGGGAACAAACGAAATTAAACAAAAACATCCGAGAGACTAATTAAAAATTAATTCTTGAACTCCCTACTCCGCACGCAGGGAAACGGCCATACGCCTTGAAATGGCTGCCTAAAATCAGTAGTGTAGCACAGAACTTTCCCAGGCCCTTCTCTGCCCCGGATCATGTCCCCATCCATTCCCCCTAATCATCCCAGACTATGTAAATGACGGAAGTTCATAATTAATTTGTTAATTAATTATATCGTAAGCCTTACCAAGGGAGTAGCGAGCGTATGATAGGTAGACGCGACTCCCCGTCGCTATCTGATTGGAATTAAGTTACCAAACCTGTTTCCCCTTGCGGCTTTCATCGAAATCAAAATAAACTCGAGCAACGCCAACCCAGTACGCCGATGGCGGTGACTTCCTTTCGCGAGAGATACGAGTAATAATAATGCACAGTTCGTAATCGCAATATCGTATAAATGCCGGTTGCGCGATGGAGCGTTTTTGTTCCGATGATGATGATTGTTATTTCGAGTAATCGTCGGGTGCAGAGCATTAGCACATCCTGCCATGTCTGTGGGAAGGATTGTGCTGGACAGTGGTCGGCACCCGACTTGCATAAGCCGATATCGATTGCTCGCATATAAACTTGTGGCTTTCTTATCTAAAGACTGACTCAGCGGGCGATTTGAGAGGCGAAATATGAATGTAATTTCATCATCATCCTTATCAAATATTGGATCACTAATGGCGTCCCGTTTCGTCTTCGGTGTTTGTTCAGCTTTGTGTGCCTATGTAGTTTGAAGGCGATATCCATGCGTGTTCCGATTTAATTGCATTTCGAAGTCGAGATGCTTTGCCCGTAAAAGGTGATAGCCAATAATGTGCGGCGGAATGTGTGCGATGATGCAATTACCACTTCGAATCTAAGCAAGTGTCACGGTTAACATGATGAACTCGCACTCAAACAGCCTTGAGGTGTTGGGACCGCCTTGGGCACGTTTTAGTTGACACTATTATCAGAGGCAGCTAATGTTTACAGTGTTTACTGTCGTGCCATCACCTTGGGCATATTATTGTCTTTAGACTAATCCGCAAAGAGCTTGATCGAATGCTTTGGTTTAGATGGAAGCGCGTGATTAATGATGTACGCTTGAATGCTGATGACGAAAGGGATGTGATGATTGAGTCGGAGATATTCAGAGTCAGAGAATTCAGAGTCGAATGGCATTGACAGTGGCTAAGCAATTGCGTCCAACGTCTACAATGAGATTTAAATGCACAATTACAAACCACTGGTAGTTCAAGAGACTGGATCGCTTAAGTATTAAACAAAGCTTCAGGGGCGGTTAAGGACTACAACAATTTCATTTACTTGGTCCTTGGAATCAGTAGAAATTGCTGTAATTCAACATCCATAAGGAGATCTGTCACTAAATTCATAACAACGCGATAGAAGACATCCTAGGTGTCACAACCTTCCGGGGAGTCCACATCAACTTGGATCATTATCTTGATGCGGTGAAAGTTCATATACATGTATCACGTGTACCCAACGGAGCAAGGTCACCAAAACTGGCATCGGGAAGCTACAATCGCGAAAAACGGCTGGGGGTGGTCGTGATGCAATG
Organism: Merodon equestris; assembly: GCA_958301585.1. Classification (NCBI taxonomy): domain Eukaryota; kingdom Metazoa; phylum Arthropoda; class Insecta; order Diptera; family Syrphidae; genus Merodon; species Merodon equestris. The sequence goes on from OY284414.1 coordinate 107,712,675, forward strand.
ATAATCATCACCGCCTGTTAAGCGGAAGGTTTGTAGTTCAAGTCTCTCCATAGCCAAGAACAATTCTTATACGGAAAAACTGTGCAACAACATCTGTTGTGAATGAGAGATGACCAAAAAATGCTGTCGAAGGCATAACATCCCCAGAATATAAGATCACTTCATAATTCATAATCTGTGTGTGCATTTCCAATACAACACCTTAATAATATGGTAACAAAATAAATTACTGTGAACTACAACCAACGCGACAAATTCAGCCGAATCTCTCGAATCTTATCTAGGACAACCACCCAGGAGAGTGAACGAACATCTTCGACACAAACCATCTGCACCCCGTCCAGGTTGTATGGCAAACACCATAAGAACGTAACTCTAGAACCTGTGTGGACCCTATAAAAAAAACTTTCAAAGCTGTACAACAGAGTGACTATAAAAACGGGAACCAGCAGGATGATAATGGAGAATTCTCGCTGATACGTAAGGTCAATAACGAGCTAACCGAGACCTAAGATGTTAAGGATTTAAGCAAGATCCCTTCAAAGAGGCCAGTACAAGACGCACGCTCTATCTCAAAACTGCTTGCTTACGCAGATGATATTGACGAACAAAGTGGAACATCAAAAAAGTGTTCAGGAACACTAAAGCGAGTTTAAGGACAAAAGTGAATAAATGCTTTTACTATACAAAAGTGCGCAGCACCAAAATCTTCACAAGCGGCAACCATACCAACGTTCAGATCGGACCCAGAATAACTCTTGTGAACCGTTGCTTATTTGGGCTTAAGACGCTGTCGAGAAGCAGAACCCTCTCTCGTAAAATCAAGGCCTTTACAAAGCCTTGATCATTCCGCTCCTGGTGTCCGGCGCAGAGGCTCGGACTTTATTAAAGGATGAGAAGGTTCTCGACCCTTGTTGACGGAGAGTGAAGAGAAAATACAACCAAGAGCTGTGACAATGGCTTGGTCAAACATCTACTGATCCAGATGTGTGCATTTACGTTGTATGGGCTTTGTAGCGCGAATGGGCACGATTGTTTCAGTCCAAAGAGTTTTCAACTCTGGCCGCAACTGGAAGGGTAAAGATCGTGTGAACTTAAGTGGCTTGTTTATAGAGGCTCAAATTCATCCCGGAATATAACACCAACTAAGTAAGTAAGTCGGTGACGAGAACGAATGATACGAGTAATCATACTCGATTCTGTCGGGATCAGGTACACAAGCGTGTGAAAAGGCATTATGCTGACATCGTCATGTGTAGTCAGGTAGGTAGGTAGAAGTAGTGAATTGAAGTTCCAATTTGCATTATGGTGTTTTACCAAAGCTCGTGTACCAATTGCCTAACTAAGTATGCCAGGGCTACTTGATAGGGGTGACAACTAGTCAAGAGACTCTCTCCTTATTGTTCTTGTGGGTACAACACAACATGTTACAAGGGATGACTTCTCGAGATCTGCCAAATAGACTTATCGTTTCGGATTTGTTTTCTGGCCCAAATCTTTCTAAATAGGACGCCAGTTCGCCAGCCTTTGCCATCCGAGATTGGCAAGGTGTAGGAAGTATTGGTGAATATTACCCTTACCCAACTTTTCTCGGAGGGATACGGTTTCAACTTGTCCTCTCCCTTTCTGTCATTATGTTCAATGTCGCCATACCCCTGCATCCAGACAATTATCAAGTTGGATTGAGACCTAAGTTGCTCCAGAAGTGAAAAGTTTATTCCACCAATAAGGATAATACAATGAGCAGCTCGATGATCTGAATAGCCACTTGAGTGCTGGTAGGTAGGTGTTTTACGAGGCAAGCTTCTCGTATCGCCGGAAAACTCTAGTATGATAGAAAGCCTGTGCCAACTCTGTAGTCCACCTTTGGACCCAATGTTGTTTTGGAATCTTTAAGCTTTTGGAGTTGCTATTGGTCAGGTCAACTGGGCGCTGCCATAGTGACCGTTTGGGCTCGTTTTTAGTTGATACTCTCCGTAAAACTTTCCCGCAGTCTATGGCTTGAAAGGAGTCTACAGCGAACAAATTGGGCAGTTTTATCGACCAGTGCAAATCAACAAAGCGAGACATTAGATGATCCGGAAACAAATCCTACAAAATGCCTGTTGTCGCGCAAGCTGTGTGTGCGGCTCTACCGTTCTGTTCGAACAACATATACCCCAGTCCCAATTCGTTAATTTGTGGCAATAAAAACTCGCTTATCATGGCTCTGTATCGCTCACCAATCACAACAATTGTGCTACCTATGGCGTTGTCGAGAAACAGGGACCCGATGACACCTCAAGCGTAAGCGGGGCGTCATGCAAGGACCGAGTAAAAATGACACGTGGATCCTTGCCCCAGGAACCCAAATTTTGTTTGTTTTCATACTCCTTCAGATGAAAAATGGACCTCGTTGCTCTTGATTCGGTCCGGAAAATCTGTCATTCCGTCGTTAAGGTTCTAGAGAACGTAAGCGTAGTTTTGACGCTATTGACGGTCAGCGAGCAGTAGCTGATGTACCGTGTGCACTTAGAAAGGGAACACCTTAAAGTCGTGCACCAAAATGCGTTGCAAAGACGAACGTGGCCAAATGCGTGGCACCTCGTCTGGTCGGGTTTAACAGCTCAACCGTGATGTCTTCACCCATAGGGTCGATACTCTCGTCGAAAGGAATACTACGAGACCTTCCAGGGCCTTTGGCATCACGTGTTGTTGTAGTCTCGGAAGCCTGAGTGCTTGACTAGTTGGCCTAGGTCGATCGGGAAATCTGCTCCCAAATCCATTGAAGAATAACAAGGTTATCCAATTTGTAGTTCCGAAAATAAATTTAAACTAAAACACATTTATGATTCAGATTTCGATCAAATTTTTATTTGAGTATATTGGTTAGATCTTGCCATTTAATATAATATAATTCCATGCCAATAGAATATAATATAATTGAAATGTCCTCCACGGGAATTCTTAGAGGACTAGATTCTGACTGTTGGGCAACGGCCAAAACTTGACGTGCATAAACACGATCTATTCCATAGACCGGCAAATAAAAAAAATCCAACGGCGACAAATCACACCACTTTGTGGCCAGTTCACATCACCAAAACGCAAAATAACTCGCCCAGAAAATTTTTCTTGCAATAGTCAAAACGGTATCGCCTTGCTGGAACAAAATGTCTCCTTCAACTATATCTTCGATTTGAGACCAAACAAATCGGTTAATATTTGGCCAAATGTTCGCCGTGAAATCGATGAATTTGGATCTTCTTCAACACTTTCACTAACATCAGCCTTACTGTCTGCAGAGCATGCGTTTCGATAAGGATTTAAGAATTCTGTAACAGAGCCAAAAATTCACGGTTTTCTCACAGTTTTGGCCATAGCACGCCCATATGGACGATTATGTCAACCATAATCTGCTCATAATGCTTAGTGCATAGTAAGTAATGCATAGTAAGTTTTTACAATTTTGACACGTTCATCAATTTTCAAGCCATACATATTGTTAAATGGCAAACCGTCAACTAATCATATACAATATCGAATGACAATGCGGTTGGACATAATTGGTTAAAACTGGGATGCCAAATTCGGACCACAAACTGGATCATATCATCAAAAGTAGTTACGAATATTCCTCGATCTTGAAGAGTATAGCGTAACTTTTCGACGTGTACTCTGCATATAATTACTCCACAAATATCAAAACAAAACTGACAGTTGCCACTATTTTCAAAAGTTATAGCATCTCCTTAAGGAAGAGTGCCCTAGCCTCTAGTCACCTCCTCCATTCTCATGTCAAAAATTTAACCGAAAAGCGGTTTTCGAGGTTAAAAATTAGGTACAGTTTGATACTCAATCAAGTTCCTTGACCGTAGTGATGAATCTCTTTCTATAGGCTCACCGCAGATGTACTCATGAATAAATCGAGAGAAAAAAGGTTCAAAATGAGTGTTATTGAGTCAGTTGAATATAAAGCCTCTGTAGTCCCTATTCATTGCGATCTTCTCCATTACATCGTCAAGGGACATCAAATATTTAGAGTCAGTTACAGGCCAACAGAGTACAAACAACTTCACTTGTAATGTACTGTATTTAGTTGTAAAGGTTGTATATTGAATGCTTATTCCCGCGCCTTTTGATTACATTATAAGTAGACGACGATCGGCAAATGCCTCATTTCCAATCACGTGAAAAGTAATTCTGGCCATTCATTGGCTATTGCACGGTCTGTCGTCGACATCTTCATACAAAGTTAGCCATTGAACGTATGTATGCAGAAACACTTCTGCTTACGAGTAGAAGGTACTAAGGCAACGAATACCAAGAGCTCACTAATCTAATAAGGAAACTACGAGTACTTGTTACTTAATAGCCAGCACGCGTTCCATTTGTAATGTGCCACCGCTGACGTGTTCCTCCATCGCAAATTGACTTTGCTGATTTAATAGCAGAACATTTGATTCTAAATGAGAAAACTTACGAACAGGTGTCCCATTACCGTAAATTCCTAGAAGAACAAGTGGTTTCGCTCGCACCGAAACGTTAGTGAATATCAGCGAAAAAGGAAGGAACAGATGTGCGACTGATGGACATAAATCTGTTGTTCTCCGACACCCCTACGTACGAGTTCGTGTGGGCGGTATGGCGCAAGCATTCCAATAAACACTGACAACATTGCCACACTTCTGAATTTAGATTAATATTTTCAAACCCAGCGCTCACCTCGTCCGACAGTAACCGATAAGCAAATCAACCATATGGCATCATTCTTGCAATATCGAATCAGATTACGTCGCATTGCCGCGGGCCTTCGAGTAAGACAACGTTATCAAGTCGCGATGTACTCGTACGTGTGTTGCGAGTATTCTTATTCGCAAAATAGACGTGAGTTCGAAATCAAACTTTGTTGGCACATACTGAAAGGCGACGCTAACTATATTAGTCTCGTACGCACGCAAGCACGTTAGCCCAATTTTCGTTGAAAAGGATTTAGTTATAATTGATGAACACGACCACCTAGCCGTCGTGTTGGTTGTTTGCTTTTGTATCCATTGAGTTATCGATATCGATCCGTCGCTCTAGTGGTTCGCGGCTGCAAGATTCGTGCATGTGTTTCTAATTGGATTTTAGGATGCAGATTGCCTTCATTCAAATTATTTTATTAAAAACTTTATCGCACAAGAGGGGAGAGCCTTTGTTGAAATCGAGTGCTGAACAAAAGGCACCGACATGAGATAACAATCGGGTAATTGAATGCACACAGGGCACGTCAAGAGCGGATTGAAGTACTTAAGCTCTATCGGAAAATAATAGGCATCATTTCGGATTATGGCTTATGCGGTTATGACTGACTTGTCTAAAAGGTCACACGATAGAGGGTATAATGAGCGATAATTTTGAAATTTTTAAATCATGTTTTGGATTAAAGGTCGCGGTGGCCATAAATTGACTCGCCTCTAGGCCGGCGATTGTAATTAGATCGAGGAAACTTGTGTTATCTTTTCGCGTAAGCTTTACCTGAATATTTGGGTATTTTAGACAAAGCGCTCTTTGTAAGCATATGGGCCATGGTATATGTTGGGGACGATCAATCAGTAATAAAGTGAAATATGGACTGGCAATATCGAGAAGAATGAGAGTTTGTGATTAGCCCAGTAAGGTCGGCCTTGTGGCCACTACATTCAAGCCATAAGGAAATCGAAATCCAAGTGATACCGCTATTGATGGCATTCAACATCGAAAACCAGAAAACCAGAACCTACTAAGGTCAGACACAGCATTACCATTTATAGCAGATGACCGTGAACTTGCTAAGAGGTTGACAAATAACAGCTCAACGTGTTTGGTTTGTTATAAGCAAAGTAATGGCCTTCTTTACTACAAACATTCTAGGTGGGTAGAAGCTTGCCTTTTTAGGATAAGTGGCGTTGTTCACGGTCGCAAGCTATCAGATAAAATGCTGAAATGCATGCCATCGGAAAATTTGACTGAAATTAAGTCTATCTTTCGATTATAGTGAATAGTAAAATATGTATAGGAAATTCTAGGAGAGGGCGGGAAATATTGGATCATTTTAAGGTTCGTTTTTGATCTTTCAATAAGGACATAACAGTTTTGTCTGCGAGTAAAACGTAGTATGATTGAGCTATCGGACGCAAAGTGGCCCCAGACGTAGTTTACATGTTGAGTTTAATTAAGGGATTCGATCTCGTTCATAGGACCACCGCGAGAATGTTTGCAGTGATCGATTCTGTGGAGCCATTTCTCATTACACTTCTCATCATATTTCGCGCTCGATATTGTTTCTGAGCTCTTCTAATGTTGTTGGCTTCTTGCATACACCAATGATTTAGCGCATGGCCTAAAAATAGATCCAACGACGTTAAATCGCATGAGCGGGGTAGCCTTTTAATCGGATTATTTTTCTTAAAATCACCGAATTTTCCCTTCAATAGATCGATTCTTTGGTTAGCTCGGCATGGCTTGTGGCATGCGGCACTATCTTATGGGACCTTATATCACTCGTGTCAAGTCCATATATGTAATTCTGGCCAAAAATTATCTTCTAACAAGTAACGACAGCGATATCCGTTTTTTCATTGAAGAAAAAACATGGTCCAATCGCACCTCCGGCTGGGACTCCATTGCATCCACAACAAGTAACCGTGTGGTCATTCTTGAGCCACACATAATCCTGTTGCTAATAAGTAACGCATATTTAACGTATTGGCAGAGTCATTAAGCCAAAAATGAGCTTCAATGCAGAAGAAGACTTTTCGATGAATTTAAGGATTTTCTTCAAACTTTTGTAGAGCTCAGTCGAAGAAATTTCGACCCTTGAATGGTCAAGAGTTTTGAGTTTTTGAGTTAATTTGATCTTGTAAGGGCATGGGCCTTTACGCAAAATTCACTACAATGTGAATTGAGAGGTTCCCAATTCCTGTGAACCGACTTATGGCTTATTTTAAACAGAAGCACTTACAGTAGTACTTACAACTAGTACTGGAACATCCTATAGTGAATGCCCTGACTCAAATTTGTCCACTGCAGCACGCACAGCTCGTCTGAAAGGACGTACATATAATATAATACGACCGAATATTGAAGTTAGCATTCTTAAAGTCGCGACCGGAATTTCGGTGATAATTTTTAATGATTTCTAAGTGTTGCTCGTTCACGAGCTTCACCGAGATAAAAGTGTAAACGTTGACTGACGTTTTGACATTGGCAAATCATAAAAAAAAATTAAGCATGCGTTTGTATTAAAATATAAAACTGTTATGTCTCTATTGAAAACCACTGTACCTGGTGAACACCTTATTTGGTCTACGAAAGAGACAGGAGTTTCGGTTCTGTGTCTAAAATGTTAGGTCCTCAGGAGACCGGGTGCGGGTTAACAGTTGGACAAAGCTATAAGCTACCATGAAGTAGGCGTTAACGCCACTCCAAGAAGGGCGATGGAATAGACCGGGCAAGATCGGATAGAAAGTTGCGTCACAACGACCTGCTACAAAGAGAACAAAAAATCCTATTTAGATGTGGATTTGTTATTTAAGCTAGACAGGGAAAAAATATTAAGCATTAAGGGAGAAATGCCTCCTTATGATCTGTATCAGAGTGTTTGTTCAAAAAATAAGGTGACTTTTTTGAATTTCACGAGCAAAGTACTTTTGATTTTCGAATTTTTCCTTTATTAGGATGGTACACATGTCTCCTATAACATATTGACGTTGTCAGCCATTATGGATATTTACTTTGTTTTTCACAGATATAAAAGTTAGACTGGTTTTGGTCTGCTTTACAACTGTTTTGGTATTGAAAAAAATGGATCAAAAAATCAACGTAAAATATTGACTATGGCATTTGGCAAGTCTACACTGAGTAAAAATAAATATTTATAAGCTCTTCATAAAAGACTGAGAAGATGTTAATGACGATGGCCGCCCTGGACGCGCCAGCACGTCAACAACGGATGAAAGCGTTGAAGCAGTGAGAAAAGTTGTTGTGAACAATCGTCGAATCACTATCAGAGGGGTTGCTGGGAATATTTATGCCATGAAATAAGGTGTTGTGAGCATGAAACTTTAGTCAGCGAAGGTTGTTCCGAAATCGCTAAATTTTGATCAAAACAACCGTTGCATGAGCATCCCTCAGAAATTGTTAAATTACGTCAATGACGATGCGTATTTGCTGGAAAGGGTCACCACCTTAATGGAAGCCACCTGAATTGTCAAAACCGAAAAAAGCATGAAAGATTAAATTTAAAAGCTTTGCTTACCGTTTTCCTCGATTACAATGCCGTTGTTCATTATGAGTTTTTGCCGGAAGGTCATACGGTCACTGAGGAATATTACTTTGAAGTTATGCGTCGCTGGGGTGAATGCAATACGAAGAAAACGTCCAGAAAAACCTGGTCACTCATCGTGGATTGCTTGTAATTTTTGGTCCAGAACAATAGTGTAATCATTGACTTGGCATCCTGCTACTTTTTCTCTTCCCAAAACTAAAAAGACCCATAAAAGGGCGGAGTGATTGGGGAGATAAAGACCGCATCGCTGGAAGAGCCCTAAGGCTATGCCCGAAAACGCATATAAGTACTTCAAAGCTTGGAAAAAGTGCGGGCGCAAATGTTTTTTTATCCGAGGGAGTCGTAAGGATCTTTGCCGATCATGTCTCCCTGAAGCTCACCTCAAAGTGTGTAGACCACAGAAGAGCATTAGACACCTTGTCAGAATATCATCAACGATGCCACCTCTGATACCATTGATCTCAGTCAGCCATATAAGAAACCCCTGGTTTGATGATGAAAGCAGGCTACGCTGCATCCATAGGCGAGACGTGCTTGAGCGCACGAACAAGAAATAGCGTAAAAAGCGCAAGATCGAGGAGATGGAGAAATTATTGCAGAAATCGCACTCGAAAGTAAAATGAAAATGCCAAGACTATAAAGCCAAAGTCTGCAGGGATGAACACGGACACCTTCTAGTTGTGCCACAGTCGATACTGATTATGTGGAATGCGCATTTCCGCAGAACTTATAGCATGATGAAAAATTGCTATCACGCAGGGCGAACCATTCATACTGGATGAAGACGGGAAAGAATTCTGTTCACTCGGCTTAGACGACGTTAAAATATCGGTTTCGAAGTCCAATAAAGCTGCAGACGCAGCCGGACTGCCAATTGAATTGTTGATGAGTTGATAGGGAACCTTTAGGCGCAGAAAAACTCTTGCCAACTATTACCTCTTTGGACATAATAGGCAACTAAGAGTTAATCCACCTAGTATGGACTGACGCCCGCGAAATTTCAAAATTCCTGTTATTTTTTGAACACACTTACCATGGATTTTATCTGTGAATTCGAATCGGAAATTCGAAAACACAATCCATATGCTCTATGAAGTCAGCTTATCTTGTTGACGTTAGGCATTTGAATATGTTGCAAGAACTGATATGACCTCCGGTTGCACTCTGCAGATCGGCACATAAATCAAACCAAACTACGTTGCCATAATCAACTAAAAATAATCGCTTGACTCCCGTCACTCAACACTCTTGCCTTTTTATGTTTGTTTCCATTTGAATACCCCGCGATAACCACCAGTGACTCATGTCCTTCTACCCAACCGAGAACACATGCCAATAAAATGAGGCAAAACAAGAAGCGCAATTTCAATTTCTAAGAACTGCCTCCTTCGAGTGTTTGCATATTTGACAAAGATACGCAATCAAATTATCATTCGCCCAAGATAAGAGCAATTAAAATGTCGTACAGTCGTACATGCGTGCAATAAGCAAACACCACATCGACGTGACCGGACCGCAATGATTCATCTCCGGACACACGAGTGGTCATTGAACGCGCGGAGGTGTGATTCGAGTCGCCATCGCCCATAAAGAAACTACGCCAGAGCATACGAAATGACTTTTATTCTCGAAACCACTTGGCCCAATTTGTTAGTAGCAACAAGTGCGAAAACCGATTCGGATCATTTGTTTCAAATTCAGAAATAGAGTTGAATAAGACCAGATTGGCTCGGCGAACAAAGGAACCGTCCAACCAACGCACCGATCTATACATGTATCCGAGGCGATTATAGGTTCAATGTCTTGAAAATTTACATTACGACTGGCAGAGTGGTGTTGCGCGACGACCGATGACTACTACTCCTCGCTTGACCACGAGCTGACAAGAGCCAAGCTTGTTCGACAAGCGTCAACTACGTGTGTAATACCCGGTGGTGGTGGTACGTGTAGCGAATATCTAACACGGATTGAATCTCTTTTTTGTTTTTGCTTGTTTCAAGGTGATTAGCAACGGTTTAAAAGTTGCTGTTCATACGCTCGAACGTTAAATGCTGATGCAAAATGCAAAAGCGAAAAAATATGGAGCTCCCTCCTCGAGCCAGTGAGTTTGTGGCTCGAAACGAGTTTATGCCTTCACGCTAAATATAATATAAATTATGAATAAGCGCATAAAAATTTCCTGATAAGCTCGTGGCCAAACCGGTTACAGTGTGTGTGTGCGACATATGTACATATGTAAAAACACACGACGCAGTTGAGGAGAATTTTTATTGCTCACTGCACTGATGTCCGATGCTGTGCTTTCTGTTGCATCCTCCAGGTACATGCCAGTGGATACCAGTTTCGTTTCCCCAAAAGTCATCTCATCGTCCTGTTAAGATGTCCCATTTGTCATGCTGCTCGAACTTGAACCGAAGAGTTATTGGATTCATTTAATTTGTGGGACAAATTACTTCCCGAAATGGTGATGAAAGTCTCACATGCGAACGGGATAGGAGGCTGTCGTTAATGATGAATGGTGTTGGAGCCGGGTGGCTTTGGTGACGCATGTGTTGGCTTTGATTAAGTGAAACGGTTTTAAAAATTGAATAAGTTTGTTTACTTGGAAGTTGAATGTGGCATGTTTAACCGGTGTTCGCGTCGCTTGATGCTTGCATTTGGTTCGTCTGTGAGGAAGTGGGTTAGTAACGAAGCAGCCATGCGTGATTGAAGTGCATTTAACCTAGTTCTGTAAATGCTTTTAAGAGACACATGGTTTCAGTATAAGCGACACCTTTGAAAAGACTTGCTTTACGGTCTACGGCTGATGCGTATTGGTAGGAAAAGGCAGGAGGAGCTCTAAACTATTCTTAGTAAAGGATATTTCAATAAGGGCGGGTAGATGTTGAAGAGGCATAAAACAAACTGTGTGTAAGGTATTAACAAAATTGCTTTTTTATTTTAAATGCCCATAAATGCCATTATGTATGAAATATGAGACGGTGCAAATGCCCGGCTTGCCTTCTCACGGTGGCACAGATCCGAGTGGTTCAATTTTCAATGCGTCTTCCTATGTTATGTTCTCCTTAAGGGCATCGGTCGTTTGTTTTTTATTCACAAGAGGTTATCCACAAGAAGAAGTCTTGCGGAGTCAAATCACATGACCTTGGTGACCAATTCACTCCACCTCTTCTTACCCTCAAATTCATGCAGAATGCCAATCGTGGCGTCCGCTCTGAGGCACGTAGCACCGTCCTGCCGGAACCACATGTCGTCTACGTTCAAATGGTTCAATTTAGGCCATAAGAAACTGGTTATCATCATTCTGTAGCGCTCACCATTGACGGTGACCGCCTCACCATTGACGGTGACCGCCTCACCATTGACGGTGACCGCCTCACCATTGACGGTGACCGCCTCACCATTGACGGTGACCGCCTCACCATTGACGGTGACCGCCTCACCAACGTCGTTTTCGAAAAAGTACGGACCAATGATGGCTCAAAATCCGCACCAACCGGTAACTTTTTGAGAATCCCTTGTCATCTGGTCAACCTCGTATGGGCTGGTGCCGTTCCATATACGGAAATGATGCTTGTCAACACAGCCATTCATCCAAAAATGCGTCTGGTCGCTACAGTTGATTTTTCAGCCAAATTCGGAGTCCTCTTCCAAACACTCCGAGCCCAGTAATCGAACAAACGGGGTTGTCTATGGTCATGAACTTTGAGCGTCTGGGTCAGTTAGATCTCGCACGGGTATATGCCCAAGTCCCAACTCAAAATTCGCCAAGTTGAAGTCTGCTAAAGGCCGAGTTCTTGTTTATAGTGAGAAATCAACTGCCTCAGGTTCTGCTGTATGCTCTCACGGATCGCGGCGATGTTCTCGGCCGATCCTGCTACGAATGTTGCTTACTGAACCTATCGTCTCAAACTTGGTCACCAAACGTTGAAAAGTGGACTGTGAAAGACCACCACGTCCACCGTAAAATGGGCGCAACGAACACTCATTTTGATAGCAAAATTGACAAATATGACCAAAACAACATGACCGCCACAGGCCGCCAAAATCGACCCAAGCAAATTTAAAACCCCTTTATCAGGAAGAAGTCAGGAAAGTTCCTCGGCATTAAGGGAAAGTGCTGTCCTCCGTCCTTTGATATCACCTAAAATACCTAATCTATACATCATCCATCGAACCATGTGACTAAACTCATTCTAACCGAACAAATGCACCAGATTCGTCTGAGTTAACTGAGCTTGGTGGCACCTTTAAATGAAGTGAAATTAATGAAAGTGATTTCGAATACACAGAATTGCTCACACACAAGTGCTAGCGCATTTTCCGAAAAAAATTGTGCACACGAAGTGCATATTAATGCGTCATTCATTGCATATAAGCACCTATTCAGTTGACTAAGCTGTAGGGAACAAGCAGTTGCACATCGACAGTGACGCAAGAGGACAGCAATTCTTCCAAATTCTGACAGAGAAGCAGCATGGAGTGTCTCTTGAAATCGTCTGGTGATGGATTTCCAAGCTATGCTCCTTTGCAACGAAGAGACACTGCAGATAATTAGAATTAAATTTTCGTCTCGGAATATACGATAAGGCAGATGGTATAGCTTTAATCAAATTGGGTGACCTTTCAACCTATGACTATCTTTGATGCTCGTTGGTTTCGTCCATTAATGTCATTTCCTTGCAAACCACCTAAGTTGCTCTTTACTATGACGACCACATCTCCCCCTGCCGGCCTTAAATGCTTTTCCATTAAACGGCAAATTACCGTCATTTAGGAAATTGAAAAATAAATTCATTTCAATTGGAAGCGGAAAAAAATTGGTTCGCTCTCCCCTCTCGAAATCACCAAAATACTTCCGAATTCACTTTGCCGTCCCCCAAAATCACCATCGAAATCAATGGCCAGTGTTGTGCATCGAACACGATCGTCAGTCACAGCGAAGAGAGAGCCGGCAGTACAGCGGATAATGGTCATGAAAAAATTCATTCGCAGAATAGCAATTGGCGATATTCACGCCACACAACAGAGGTGACCTGCCTTAACCACTCGAAGTGAAGCGCCACGATCGGCGTTGTACTATATATGCATTCGACTACAGTCATTTGCCGGGGATTATCGTGGTCGCCACATCGTAAATGAGCACCACCACCATCACGATCAGGCGGAAAGCGCCGGTTGTTTGACAATGGCACAGTTCACGATTTGTTTCTGCTGGGTGACGCTGACGTTTGTTTTATTGTCGATCTATCATGACACTTAAGGCAGTGACTCAACACAATGTCATTTCGTCCGAGTCATATTGATGCAGTTACGAGCGGATCATTCCATTCCTTTATGTCGAATTTGAGATTGTGTTTTCGCGTCAGGTTGCAGCGTGATTAAGGGATTCCTGAACTTCTTTTTTTTTTCAGCGGGTACTCGTGGCTCACACGTTCTATTCGACGCCATTATTTTAATTACTTCCTAGCACGTTTAATGGTCGGCTTAACGTCTTCCGCTTCGAATAGTCGAATTGAATCGAGTCGATTAGCCTAGGTTTGAATATGGCGCTTGGGTGGCGGTCATATCTCCAGAGGCGATAGCTTGATGCACATTACTCATTGCGGTTTGAATAATTCATTTAAGTATTTTCGGTAATTCGTTTTCTTTACTCGTCTTTACTTGCGTTTCCTCTTAGCACAGAATTAGTATTCAAGGGCGTAGCTCGAGTTGTTGATTTGGGAATTTATTGGAATGTTTGTATGATTTATGCCGTTTACAAGATGATCAATTTAAGTCTTTTTTACGCTCATATGGCTTGGCCTTGCAGGCGGTTCCGCGTTTCTTGAAATAACCATTTTTGGTTCTTAGTTATTTACATCCGCGCCACACCCTGCATTAAAGCTGGACGCAAGTTAATTTCATTTGGAGTCTGAGTTTTGTGACTTTTTTGTTTTAACACATCCAGGATGTTTCTATGTTTCTTTCCCTCGGCTTACATCATAACATAATTAATGGGTCGTAAGACTAATGTAATAGAAAAAATCGCTTCCTTGTCACGACTGCTTACTTACTATATAACGGAGAAGCCAATATTGGCCATTATTTAAATGGAATGACCCAGTGCTTCAAGCGTTATTTGTAATGAAGTATTCTGCAACCATTCTTAGGTCATTAGGTAATTTTAACTCAAGCCGTTAACTATGGCAGATGCAGTTCCCATATTGACTGGCAATTATGTTTGATGATTGCACAAGTATGCAAAACGTTTACCGATTTCATCACATAAATTGGTTTGGGTTAAAAAAATGGTTGTAAAGTAATTTTCGATGGCTTCGACGGAACCACACTTCTTAGCTTTCATATCGTTTTGAAAAATACTTAATGACTTCCAGCGTCTGTAGGGCGACATGTAGCCTATATGTTATATTGGCGAAAAGTAAAATCTCCATTGACCAAAATTTAACGTTTTTCTTAAATATTCCCATTGCTCTTTTTATTTTATTTTTTTAGGGTTCGCGCAGGTTCAAGAGTTACGCTCTTATGATGTTTGTCCAACAACCTGGACAGATGGTTTGTGTCGAAGATGTTCGTTCACTACTCTCCGGGGGTGGTTGTCCTAGATATGATACGAGAGATTCGACTGAATTTTTCGCGTTGGTTTTGGTTCACAGTAACTTTTTTTATTGCATATCATTAAGGTGCTATATTGGAAATGCACACACAGAATACTGCGAGTGTTATGTCTTCGTCGGAATCTTTGATCATTTCTCATTCACAACTGATGTTGTTGCACAGATTTTCCGTATAGGAATTGTTCTTGACAATGGACAAATAAGTACTTAGCCTACAAAAGAAAAACAACAATTTTGGAGAAATGAGAATATTTTTCAATATAGTCTCCTTTTAGCTCGATACGCTTGGCCCAGCGATGCTCCAACTTCTTTAACCCGTCTGAAAAATACGTTTTCTCAATGTCTGCAAAGTAGGCCTCCGTTTTTTTTTTTGGGCCGTTTTTTCTTCAATTCGGCGTTGAATCGGCCCAATAATTTTGCATAGTACAGCCCTGTGACCGTTTTGTTCTTCTCCAGGTAGTCGATGTGGATCACACCTTGTGAATCCCAGAAAACGGTGGCCATCACCATTCCGGTCGATGGGACAGTCTTCGCCTTCTTCGGAGCACGTTCGCCGGGTGAAGTCCACTGTTTCGACTGTTCCTTGGTCTCTGGTGTGTACCAGTGGATCCATGTTTCGTCGACTGTCCCGAAACGACGCAGAAACTCCTTCGGTTGCGCTTAAACAGCGTCAAATACTGCTCTGGTTGCGCTTGTTGCCCGGAGTGAGCAAACGCGGCACCCATCGCGCCGACAGGTTTCTCATGCCCAACATTTCATGCAGGATATGACCCACGCCATCTTTTGAAAGTACGAGTTCGATCCTGCTGAAATTTCGACAGTAGCCGTCTACTAGAATGAACTACACGATAGTAAGTAAGCTCTTGCGATACTGGCGCCATCTGGCGGTGAGGCTAAGTACTTGTTGTCATTAGCCAAAGCCAAATTCAAGTGCAGCGAAAAAAATATTGAGCAAAGAGTTTGCTTACAATTGAAATGGATAGAAAACGAGAGGTTTTGAGTGATACAGAGCGTTCAAAGAGGGCCGCGAAGTTATTCAAACTTACCTATTTCGCGACGGTAGGCAACAGCAGTTGTTTAAGAAAATTTTGATTCAGTGATGAAAATGGTGCTCGAAAATCATCACTGTAGTCTGAGCGACTAAAGAATCATTGCAAAAGTGCCGCAAACCTATCAAAAAGAGTCAGCTCGAACCCCACATTCATCAAAGTTTGACCTGCAGACAAGCCAACAGTAGGCTAGGCTAGATCCATTGAACTAACTACCACACTCCCTCTACAGATTCAAATATTGGACCTTGGACTTTAGTTTATCGAAGAGATCCAAAGTCATCCAAAATCTCCTCAAAGAAGAAATTTTTTCGTTAAGTTCAGTTCTAATATGGAACTCACGGTACAATGACGCATTCGCGCTGTACCCATTCATCTTGTAGACATTGTCGTTTATCACCTTCAGTTGTGGATTTTATCTGTTATGCCTATAGATTCGTCATTCGTCACTATATATAGCGACACAACGTACCCTCGGCCTTAGTCATCTAATTCCTCACCCTTCGTCTGATCTAAATTGGTCTTAATTCCTCAAACTATTTTCCTTCTTAAACGACTTGTGGATCGAGGCAGAAACAATCCATCCATCTATCCTCCAGATACGCTATGAGTAATCCACCAGAAATGTTGACTTTATGTTAACGATCGACACGAACAATAAACCTTTTGTTTGCCCACAAAGCAATCGCACGTTCCCCGATAAATATTCATTCCGAGACTGTCTGAAGACTTGTCGTCTGAAGGCTTGGCTATATCTTGATTTATTGCGTTATTTATAGAACGTCACTCTAGAGCTGGTAAATGCAAATTTGCTATAAAAGAGCCCTATCGTGATCCACCTTTTAACATGATTTCTAGGTCAGTAGATATTATCCACAAGGTGTCAATTCATTGCGCCTCGCATATGGGGCAATAAATAATTAATTTTCACGCAACTAACGTTTTCGTTGTCCTATTTAAATTCGGTCTAACACTGACCTGAATCCTAAGTGCCACGCCTGTAGTACAACGCGTATTTTCTTCAACCAACATACGTTGGTCTATATTAGTTTAGGGGGAACGAGGGAATCTGGAAAATTATTCCCAACCACGCCATTACAACGATTCCGTGACATGAAACCTGATTTTATTGTGTGGTTTCGTGAAAATGGAGCAAGTGTCGGTACCGGCATTCCATCTGGTGATTTCGTGCAAGTGTTCTTTGCTCCTACGCTAATAAAGACTAACGCCGCACACCACCCTGTTCTTGCAGTGGCAATAACAATAGACTCTTGCCCTTTCTGACTCCATTGTCGGCGGTCGCGTATCACGGAACACTGTACATACCCATGGGCCATTGTTATCTGCTGGAGCTATGCAACGACTGCATGGTAGGAGTAGAGGCATTTTGCTGATCGCTTTTGAAGTCCAGTAGCAATAAGATAACGGCCACTGACCTAGGCAATAGAGTTGAGAAGAGAAGACTAGATAACTCGGGAAACGCTCCCTACTAGGATAGCTTGCTTCATGCGGACGTACACTGTTTACCAACGAAACGAATGGGTTCTCGCCTAGGCGAATTAATTTTTTCTATCTTCGAAATGAATAGGATTAAAGCGATTAAAATCTAAAATTAGAAATGCACTAATTCGAGCTAATTTCTCGCTTTAATAACTGTCGATCTCTCAAAAACAGAAAAAATGCAACTCATTAGAACGCGGCTCGCTCACGTAAACAGAACACGCCAAAGACCAATCGAGGGGGGGGAGTGGGTATCGAAAACCCCCCGCTGAGGAGCAACAAATTGAATTAACATCACTTGGCACAGAAACACAATACTGGCCACCAAGCTACAGACATCGTAAAAATGAAAGACGCAAAGGAGCACGACAAAAGAAATAGCTTAACGTCTTGTTTGACTTGTTGTCTATCATAATCTCATTAATTGATTGAGATTAAGATGAGATTGAGAACAACGTTGTTGTTGCATGTTGCCACACTGAATAACTTCCGCATTTTCTTCGTTGGAATAAACGCATTTTCAAGTCATTCATCTTCTCTAACGACGCCCAATGAGTTTTTTTATGCCCGCTAGTTTGTCCTATATCTCTCACCCCTCGCCCCTAACTCCGTGGGACGTGGCGGCATTCTGTACCATGGTCTTCTGGATTTTATAGTAATTGGGGGCATTATACCAGATACCTGGAAACCGAGACACATGCTTTTATGGAGGTAGGGAACTATAATTTCCTGGAATTGAATTCTGGACGACACGAAACCGTCCTTGTTTATGGAATAGTCGCTTCACACTATCAAACGAGAGGTGATAACAAAAGGGCAATAAACGAAGAAGGAACGCATTGCCTTTGTGATGGGAGAGGTCATTTACAGTTATACTGAAGTAATCCAAATATCCATTAAGTTGGAAACTATAAAAATGTTTATTTATTTTTGATTCCATATTATGGCTGCCTTAACGACGCGGACTCTTCGCGGTAATAAAAACGTATCAGAGAGGCTGTCTGCCTTCGAAAAAATATGGTCATTGTCCATGTCATGATGGTCATTAGGCTTAAAATAATAATATTTTTGTCTTCGAATTATCCCAGTTGTATACGTTAAGTGCTAGCATAAGCACTGAGCATATGGACCACAGAGTTACTTTATGCAGTCATCACAGCAGGTGCTAATGTCACTCGCAAGGTTTATTACTCTATGAAAGGTCAAATTATAGGCTTCAGAATAAGTTTTAATGGGAACAGTTAAAACAAAGCGAACAAATTGTTTTCAAGTTTGCCCAGCATGATCAGTTCTTCAAGTTCACTTCCGTGTTCTCCTATCGCTCATGAATATAAATAACCTCGACGTACATATGTATGTCGATCCCCTGTGTCTTAATAAGTATAAGCCAATGTGGATATTTCATGTAACAGCTGTTCATCTTGAGACCTTCGTTCATAAGCGCAGCCCTGGAATTCACAAATGCCGCTCTTTTAAAGCAGCCTTGACAGACGAATGCTTCTCCCTTATTAAAAAAATGTCTAATCATTAATATGGTAGCCATTGAACTCCCTGGTAACGTGGACGCTTCCGTCCCAATTTTTCTATTGCAGGAGTCTTTAGAATTGCCTCCGAGGTACTCGACAACATAAACCACAAATCTGTGGTCATTACTATTTGTGCCACCAAAGTTCTACAATTTCTTTCGTTCTAATTGGATGGTGCTATCCAAAGACTTTTTTTTGCAGGAAAAGGTAATCGCACAATAAGCTTATGCGCTATGAAACGTTAGTGCATCTGGAAGGGCTTTATTATCCAGAGATTTCTTAATGTTGGCAAGTGCTCTACCTAGGTATGAAATAGGGAAAATCTACAGATTGTGTGCGGTTTGCGGAGACCATTGGTCTTCAGAGACGAGATGTGGAGTATCAAAACCAATTTACGAGGGTGGTCCGATAAGTACTTAGCCTCACCGCCAGATGGCGCCAGTATCGCAAGAGCTTACTTACTACTTACTATCGTGTAGTACATTCTAGTAGACGGCTACTGTCGAGATTTCAGACGGATCGGACTCGTAGTTTTGTTTTGACCGCGTGTGGAAACAGGAGTGTCCGCGGATTTTCGAAAAATGGAAAAAGAGCAATATCGGTCGGTGATTCGATTCTTGTTTTTGGAAGGGAAATCGCGCAGCGAAATCAAAGAGCGTTTGGATGCTGTGTACGGTGATTTCTCCTTCGATGGCGACCATCAAAAATTGGTTCAACGAGTTTCAACGTGGATAACGTGACAAAAATCCACAATCTCGTATTGGCAGACCGCCGATTGAAGGTGCGCAAGATAGCTGAGACAGTAGACATTTTAAAAGATCGCGTGGGTCATATCCTACATGAAATTTTGGACATGAGAAAGCTTTCGGCGCGATGAGTGCCGCGTTTGCTCACTCCGGACAACGAGCGCAACCGTGAGACCACTTCAGAGTTTCTGCGTCGTTTCGCGACAGTCGACGAAACATGGATCCACTGGTACACACCAGAGATCAAGGAACAGTCGAAACAGTGGACTTCACCCGGCGAACGTGCTCCGAAGAACGCGAAAAATGTCCCATCGGCCGGAAAGGTGATGGCCACCGTTTTCTGGGATTCACAAGGTGTGATCCACATCGACTACCTGGAGAAGGGCAAAACGCTCACAGGGCTGTACTATGCCAAATTATTTAGCCGATTCGACTAGAAAAAACGGATCCACTTGGCGAAGAAAAAAGTGCTCTTCCACCATGATAACGCACCGGCTCACACCTCCGTCCTCGCCACGGCCAAATTGGTCGAATTGGGCTACGAACTGCTGCCCCATCCACCGTATTCTCCAGATTTGGCCCCGTGCGACTTCTTTTTGTTTCCAAACTTGAAAAAGTCACTCGCAAACTTGAAAAAAGTCACTCACTTTTTCAGACGGGTTAAAGAAGTTGGAGCATCGCTGGTTCAAGTGTGAAGCCCTTGTTGAAGGAATCGTAGGAAAGCACAACCTACATAACATCATGTCAAAAAACGAACTAAGGCTAGTGGACTTTATGGCGTAATCTCTTAGTGGCAAGCACACGATTCCCACACCTCAACATCCATAAGGGGACCTGGCGGCCTCCCGATAAATCGACAACCAATCAAATTGATCACATTGCGATCGACGGCAGACACTCCTCCAGGATCCTAGATGTCCGAACCTTTCGAGGAGCCAACATTGACTCGGATAATTGCCTTGTTGCAGTCAAGGTACGGATGCGAATTTCTCGGAGTCGAGTAAGAACACCAAAATTTAACGTCGGAAAACTGCAATCGCAAGAGACCGCCAGGACCTTCGTCGATCAAGTCTCCCTCAAGCTCTCAAGACCCGATGCAATCTGCACAAACCATAGAGCAGCGATGGAGACGGTGTCAGAACACCACCAGAGAGGCCGCCTCAGATGTACTTCAAGAAACCCCTGATTTGATGACGAGTGCAGACAGGTCCATGTAGGGAAACAGAATGCATACATGGCTACAGTGCATTGACGGACGAGGGCTGTCCGCGAGCTCTATGAACAGAAAAGGTGGGAGAAGAAAAAAAAGGAGCATGAGAAGCGCGAGATAGAGGAGATGCTATGCAGGAACGACGTTCGAAAATTTTACCAAAAAGTAAAACGAACATTTTTTTTATTTTTATAATTCGTGCAGGTTCAAGAGTGTACGCTCTTATGGTGTTTTGATGTTTGTAACACAACCTGGACGGAGTGCAGATGGTTTGTGTCGAAGATGTTCGTTCTATACTCTCCGGGGTGGTTGTCCTAGATAGGGTGCGAGAGATTCGACTGAATTTGTCGCGTTGGTTTTAGTTCCCAGTAACTTTTTTTATTGCATATCATTAAGGTGCTATATTGGAAATGCACACACAGAATACTGCGAGTGTTATGTCTTCGTCGGAATTTTTGATCATTTCTCATTCACAACTGAATGTTGTTGCACAGCTTTTCCGTATAGGAATTGTTCTTGACTATGGACAGACTTGAACTACCGACCTTCCGCTCAACAGTCGGTGATGATTACCATTGCACCACGACCACCCCTAACACCCACCCTAACATGCCAAGGCTATAAAGCCAGAGCGGAAGCCTGCAGAGATGAACACGGACAACTAATAAAAGAGTCACAGTCGATTGTGAAAAAACCGAGACTGTGGAAAAACCACTTCTGCAGACTGTATAACGGCGATGATAGTCAAAATGCCAACATCAGGCAGAACGAACCATTCACAATGGACGAAGACGAAAGAGAATCCCGTCCACCTGACTTAGACGATGTTAAGATAGCGATATCGAAACTTTAAGTCTTATAAAGCTGCTGGAGCAGACGGACTCCCCGGCGATGAGCTGGTCCGGAACATGTACCAACTCATCTGCAAGATATGGTCGGAAGAAAGCATGCCCGATGAATGGAATCTCAGCATCGTTTGCCCGTTCCATAAGAAAGGAGATCCGTATGAATTACAGAGGGATAAGTCTGTTGAACATTGCGTATATCTTCCCCTCTGCCGTACTGTGTAAGCGCCTGAAACCGTTCGTGGACAATCTGGCAGGTTCCCACCAGGGTGGTTTCAGTCCAGGAAAATCCACGATAGACCAAATATTTATACTACGGCAGATCTTGGAAAAGACCCATGAATTTCAGGTCGACAAGCACCACACCCATTTGTCGACTTTAAAGCCGCATATGACAGTGTTTATAGAGACGAGCTATACAGAGCCATGTTATGTTTTAACATCCCTGCCAAACTCGTCAGACTGTGCAGGATGACTATGGAGAATTCTCGCTGCTCCGATGTCGGATGTGAACTAACCGAGATGTTCGATGTTAAACAAGGATTTAGACAGGGTGACGCATTGTCATGTGATTTTTTTAACATCATACTTGAAAAAATCGTGCGGGACTCTGCGGCCAATACAAGAGGTACGATCTACCTCAAGTCTATACAATTGCTTGCCGACGCAGATAACAGTGACGTTAATGGACGGGCAAAACGAGACGTCAATGAGGCGTTTGGAAGCATTGAATCAGAAGCGGCTACAGTGGGCCTAAGGGTAAATGGGGACAAGACCAAATATATGCTGTCATCAAAGAAAGACGCACAACACCGACGTCTTGTCAGACCGTCACCTTCGGCAGGTTTATTTTTGAATAAGTCAAGGACTTCGTCTACCTTGACTCGATAGTGACGAGTAGCAGCGACACCAGCGCTGAGATAAAACGCAGAATAACTCTTGCCAACCGCTGCTTTTTTGGGCTCAAGAGGCAATTGAGTAGTAGAGCCCTCTCTTGAAAAACTAAGGTATCCCTTTAAAAATCCTTAGTCACGCCGGTCCTCCTCTATGGTGCTGAGGCTTGGACGTTATCAAAAGTGGATGAAGAGGCTCTTGGGCGTTTCGAAAAGAAAATTCTGCGTACAATCTTTGGTCCCGTTTGTGTAAACGGAGATCGGGCTGTACAGCGACATCGGCCTAGTTAGATGTCTACGGATCCAACGTCTAAGATAGCTAGTTATGTAGAGTGATTGGTCATCACAGCTCCGGCCCGAAGAGCCTTCGACTCCAAACCCGAGGGACGACGCAGTAGAGGACGGCCACATCTAAGGTGGCGCACACAGGTGGAAGGGGACCTCAACCAACGTGCGTGCGTGCGGCACTGGAAGCAGCTGGCCAAAGATCGTGCCGGCTGGAGAGGCTTGTTGGTTGAGGCCTTGGTTCACCCCGAACTGTAGCTCCATCTAAGTAAGTAAGTGCAAATGTCTTCTAACATATATTGGTGAATAAATAAATATTTTTCGATAAAAAATAAAAATTCACCTTACTTTTTGAACAAACCTTACACTAGTAATGATGAACACACCACGTACAACGCCGTACTTTCGCTGATTGGTTCTAGAAGTGAAGTGACTTTTTGCATAATATCATTCTTCTGTAGCTCCGAAAACCCAATAGAAATTGAAAAATTACCTCTCTACTCGCAACGAGATATAGTTTGGTGCGGTTTTTTAGAGTCACTGGATCAATTTGTTCTAAAAGTTTTGTTGGGGCGATTGTTTCAGTGATTGAATTGCGTTACCGAAAAATGTCAACTTCTTGCCGTTTGTTTTCCACAAGAGGGCACCATTAGTTAGTATTGGGTAGGACACGCATTTTTATTGAGTTTGTATGAGGTACTCATTTGGAGAGTGAAGTGGTACATTGTCCCACCACATTTGAGGTACATCTTGTCACATGTCCCATTGATAGCTTGCAATACTAATGCAAAAGCCGTGAGGTGCCTCTGAGTATGAGAAGAATCAAGGTGGGAAAAATATTTTTTTGAGGTGTTGGGATATTTTTGTACTGGTGTATGGGACATGAGGACTTGAGGTGCCTCTGACTATGACAAGAATCAAAGTGGGAAAAATATTTTTTTGAGGTGTTGGGATATTTTTGTACTGGTGTATGGGACATGAGGACTTGAGGTGCCTTTGACTATGACAAGAATCAAAGTGGGAAAAATATTTTTTTGAGGTGTTGGGATATTTTTGTACTGGTGTATGGGACATGAACACTTGAGGTGCCTCTGACTATGACAAGAATCAAAGTGTAAAAAATATTTTTGTTGAGGTGTTGGGATATTTTTGTACTGGTGTATGGGACATGGGGACTTGAGGTGCCTCTGACTATGGCAAGAATCAAAGTGGAAAAAATATTTTTGTTGAGGTGTTGGGATATTTGTACTGGTGTATGGGACATGAGGACTTGAGGTGTTTCTGACTATGGCAAGAATCAAAGTGTAAAAAATATTTTTGTTGAGGTGTTGGGATATTTTTGTACTGGTGTATGGGACATGAGGACTTGAGGTGCCTCTGACTATGGCAAGAATCAAAGTGGAAAAAATATTTTTGTTGAGGTGTTGGGATATTTTTGTACTGGTGTATGGGACATGGGGACTTGAGGTGCCTCTGACTATGGCAAGAATCAAAGTGTAAAAAATATTTTTGTTGAGGTGTTGGGATATTTTTGTACTGGTGTATGGGACATGAGGACTTGAGGTGTTTCTGACTATGGCAAGAATCAAAGTGTAAAAAATATTTTTGTTGAGGTGTTGGGATATTTTTGTACTGGTGTATGGGACATGAGGATTTGAGGTGCCTCTGACTATGGCAAGAATCAAAGTGTAAAAATTATTTTTGTTGGGGTGTTGGGATATTTTTGTACTGGTGTATGGGACATGAGGACTTGAGGTGCCTCTGACTATGGCAAGAATCAAAGTGTAAAAAATATTTTTGTTGAGGTGTTGGGATATTTTTGTACTAGTGTATGGGACATGAGGACTTGAGGTGCCTCTGACTATGACAAGAATCAAAGTGGGAAAAATATTTTTTTGAGGTGTTGGGACATTTTTGTAGTGATATATGGGACGTTTGTAGTGCATCTTGTATGAGTAACGCAACACTACCATGTCAGTATGTATGTCACGTCGGTGGTGGAACATTGGCTTTATAACGAGGCAACGATTTCTCGAAATGGAGACTTCAATCCACCGCCGAGGTCGTGCATGATAGTCTGGATTAAAGCTAAAATCCGATATTCCGCTATCAATGCGTCTGCATTTACGCGTAAAAATGGTAGTAGAAAGCCGTCAAAAGATGATTTTGTGTTGGCATGTTTCCCTATACTTTCCGCATATTAAAATAGCTTGAGAACTGCATGTATGTAGTAGGATAATAGTTCGGGAACCACTTAATTGAATGCTTGAAAAACGATTCATGCACTCTCTATAGACTCAGTTCCCACCGTGATTAAGCTGATTTCTTTTACTGTGTCACTCCGAGTATGATGTCTTCATTTCGCCTCGCACGGAACTGGCAGTAAAAAGTAGGTTTCCCAGACTTGTGAGAAAAATGTGACACGCATTCCACGCTTCAGCAACTGCCAGAGTACTAGATTCAGTTAACGTCTCACATCGACAGGTTTTTTTTCATTTTAAAGACCGTTAGAATACCGAAAATTCCAAACCAATATCAGTGATTCAATTATAACAAAGACCTGAATCACAGACAAGGCAACGAATCGCCTTCGATGCCTAAGTGCTTTCTTTGTACTCCGAGTCGAGCGATTTATCGGAAAGATACACTAATTACGGTTTACAAATGCGGCAATTAACTAAAAAAAAACGTTATCGCGTTTCCTTGAAATACAGCAGTCGCGTTCGATGCTCACGAAGGCAATTTCGGTCATGTGTGCTGAGCGTTGTTGTTGATTGCAAAACGTGAATCAACTGTGTTTGCCAAATGACATAATAACGAGACCCGGCAGGCGGGGAATTAATTCAATAAAGGCGCATAAAAAAGGCAAAACTACGCGAACTGCGGCTTATTCATAGAAGAAAAAATAAGCTATTTTAGGCCATGATGCCATTGCGGTCGTGTTCATACGCTCTCGTACACTGGGTCAATGTCCGCTCATTAAACGACTAAAAGCGCTGAGAGCAAAAGAAAGCAATTTTATAGCAAGAGGCCTGGTTTCAAAGGTTTTTCTGATCTTAACCTTCACATGCACAAGCAACTCGGATTGTTAGAATTCAACTAGCAAAGCAATTATCCATAGTTACAAGCAAATAGGCTCCTCGTGCAGGGACGGGTTAAGAATATCCCTGCAGCGATACCTATCGCTTGTCGTAAAAGGCGACTAAACAAAGGTAAACAAAACTCACATCTAGGCAATTTAGAAAACACCAAGGTGAGCCTAGGGACACATATACCACCATTAAACTGCCCCACAAGTGTGCATGCAAATCAGTGGGTTGACACGACTGGAGATCACCGGTGTTGTAAGAGTAAGATCAATCAAAAAAAAAATAAAAAATCTGGAGCATGCCCGTGTCAAAAAGGAAGGGAAGAATGAAAACGGGGCGGACCCCACAAGCGGACCAGTAGGAATGCAGTTAAGTGGGAAGGTTATGGTCCTACACTTCTGACCATAACGACGCCGGGATAAAAAGGAAAAGAAGAAGAAGACAAGCAAATAGGCAATGGAAGCCTTCCGATCTTCCGAAAATAAACTATTTACCCTTCAAAAAACAAAATCTCCAAATGTTCCGGGCGCGGAAAAAGAAAATAAATAAACACCTAGCACCGCCCCAAATCCCGGCCCCTATCGTACGTCTTCCTAGTGTTGTTGAATACTTACATTAACGTGCACTCTTCCCGTTTAATATATGTAAGAAGAAACTAAACGAATCAGAATGTAAACAAACTTGGAAAAGACACAAGTTGGAACGTTTCACTGCGTTCTTACCACCACTATGTACATAGCTTTCATTTGAAAATAGATTCACCTCATATCGGAGCCGTCGCAACCGTCTGTCGTCAGTCGCCACCCTCACATCTGTGCATGGCATACTACAACGCTACATTGGCAACAAGTTCGACATCATTTTCGTCATCTCATTGTTTATAAAGGAATTTTCCTCCATGGCGAGAAAATTCCATTTCTGTCGTGGATATGTTAATTAACGCCTACCCTTGCATCGATCCTCTCTCTCTCTCATTCTCGTTTCCATCTCCTGTGCAGTAGCACCCTCCAAATACAATGCACACCATCTCGGTACTGAAATAAATACTCGATGTAAAGTAAACTGCTGTAGCTCTATAGGTACTTGCACTTGTATTTTAGTTTCTATGTTGAAATTGCCATTTGTGTAACTAAAACCGGGAGGGGAGCGGGTGAGGTTTTGCGCGTGTAAGGCTGCAAGGCGAATGAGTGCATAGTGCAAGTGCACTGGTTTCAGTTAATTGACTGAAATTAAAGCCAGAAATTGAGAAATTCATCCTTGAAATGAACAAACAACAGTCGTTTACTCACTGCCTATACATGTGTCCAGCTGTTCGGCTTGACATTGCCCACAAAAAGAGCTTGTTTCCACCTTATACTCATGTCCACTTGTATTTCTCTTTTTTTCATAGGGACGACACACAAAAACTGGTCAGCTAGCTGCCATCAAAGTGATGGATGTCACCGAAGACGAGGAGGAAGAGATCAAATTAGAAATCAACGTATTAAAGAAATACTCAAATCATCGCAACATCGCCACATACTATGGGGCATTCATAAAGAAATCACCAGCCGGTAAGGACGATCAACTATGGCTCGTCATGGAGTATTGCGGCGCTGGCTCTGTCACCGATTTGGTAAAATCGACAAAAGGACAGAGCCTCAAAGAGGAATGGATAGCGTATATTTGCCGTGAGATCTTGCGCGGTCTCAGTTACTTGCATTCGAATAAAGTTATCCATCGCGATATCAAAGGACAGAATGTGCTTCTAACCGATAATGCCGAAGTGAAACTGGTCGATTTCGGTGTATCAGCACAGCTTGATCGAACGATAGGAAGAAGAAACACATTCATTGGTAAGCCTAGACACTAGACTCTTTTTATCGTTTTGACCAATTGTCTTTTCGTAGGAACACCCTATTGGATGGCACCCGAGGTGATTGCATGCGATGAGAATCCAGAAGCAACATATGACAATCGATCAGATCTATGGTCGTTAGGTATTACAGCATTGGAGATGGCCGAATCACAACCGCCACTATGTGACTTGCATCCGATGAGAGCACTGTTCTTGATTCCACGCAATTCGCCACCAAGACTCAAATCGAAGAAATGGACTAAGAAATTCCACGGATTCATTGACACGGTTCTTGGTTTGTCATTGCAAATTAGATGCCCTCTCAATACCACATTTTACTTTTCATTTTTCCAGTGAAAGACTATCATCAGAGGCCTTACACAGATCAGCTATTAAAGCATGCATTCATCAAAGATCAACCGACCGATCGACAGGTTAGAATACAACTGAAAGATCACATTGATCGTTGTAAGAAACGAAAGCAAGAAAAGGAACGCGAAGACTATCGGTATTCCGGCTCGGATAACGATGACGAAGAACCGCAGATTGCCGGCGAGCCTAGTTCCATCATACAAGCGCCCGGTGGCGATACATTACGTCGCAACTTCCAGCAAATCCAAGAAGGACGAGTGGGTGGCAACGAGTCACAACCCCAGCCGCAGGCAAATCGAAATCAAAAACCACAATCTGTAAGGCAAACTCATCCACTTTACATTCCCCATGATATTCACCTATTCCAGCGTGATCAACAGATCGAGGAGCCCGGTCCGCCTTCACGACCAGCATTGCCGCAACGTCTGATAGTCGTCCCGGATCCCCCACAGCATGCCAATCGTCCCCTGCCGCCAACTCCAAAAGGATCTGGCTCATCGCCGCAATCGCAACAGCAAACTCCACAACAACAGCAACGCAACTCACAGAATATCTTCAAACCAATGGTATGTTTCGCTACCAAACATCCTCTTCTCGCCTACAAGCGAGTACGTATGAGTACGCTATGTAATCTCCCTGCTATTATCACACATTACTCAATGCTCCCTCTTTCTTCTGTTGTTGATTTTCAGTTGTTGTTTAAAATGAATTTTCTTTTTTATTTATTTTCATGTTAAATTGTTTGTTGCTGTTTACAAAAAAAAAAAAAAAAAAAACCGAAAAACAAATTGTTCTACTCTCCTACTATCTGCTCTATACCTGCCTACCTACCTATACACCTATGAACCTGCCTACCAACCTCTCCATCATCTGTTATATGCTATCGTTGTTATTTAACTGTTGTTGTTTGTACGGTGCCGAATGAAACAAAACATTTTCTGTCTCATTTCGATTGCCTATTTTGTTAACTGAATAACTACATACCACTTCAACTCAACACACACACACTGACTAAATCAATTTGGACGGATGGAATTGAAACACACAAAACTAAAAATAAAAAATAACTTAACAAAAACGCTAAAATTATGTAAACAAATTCAATGAATTTTGAAAATGCAAATGAAACAAACAAACATAAATAAACTAATCCAGCTTCCACCAAGGAGACCTGAGGTATGTTGTTATTGAGAGTGATTCTTTCTCTTTTCTCTCTTTCTCTCTGTCTTTTGTTCTATGTATTTTTATGTATTTGTTCTCTGCCTGCTTTTTTGCTTTGAAGCTTCTGTTTTTTTAGTTTATTTTCTGTAACATGTCCTTTATTGAAACACACGCATTTCTTCCCTTTCCTGCTTCATCAGTTGTTCCCACACATGTAGGCAAATCACTATCCTTTCTCTCGTATAGCGCTCCCCCATTCAGATTGTCTCTTCTATAACTCATCACTGACACTAAGCCTGATAGAAATAAGGCTGACCAAGCCCTATAACATGTTGGGTGCCTGACACCGTGTAGTGCGAAAACAGACCACACTGGTCACAATGCTGTAACATCACTTTGGGTTCGAATTCTTGACCTGTCGCACATCCCTCAAGGTGTTAAGATCGCAAGGCGTTCGTTGTGTTGCCACTTCATATGCATCCCAAATTCTGCCATAGAATGAAGAGCTGATCCCTTACGGCGTAAGGCTTTCTATGGTCAAATGTTTCGGGATTTTCCTTGTATTTGCCTGTAGAACCACGGCCTTCTGACATGGTATGACTAACTCATTAACACGTTAGGCAGTAAGAGACTGGTTTAAATGCGTTGAACCCTAAACTTCAGCTCTTACCCTTGAATTGCCTTCATTTTCTGTTCCTATCTGGTTTATCTGGTTCTGCAGATAAACTGAGGAACCATATATCCGTTTAAACGCGGAGGGAACAATTCCCATATATTTTCGGGCCTCTGTCCAGATCACTGGTTGACAAGTGACCACATTCGACAGCCAGCTACGAGTTTGATTTAAGTTCAGTTTTTTTTTGTATCATGAAAATGATCAAAACCTAACCGTTACGCGAACTATAGGAAAAACAATCCTACAAACCAACGGCGAGCCGGTAGCTGCTTTCACCTACTTCAACGGCCAATTAAACTGTGAGTTACAATTCCAATACCGGGGTTTTTTTTTCCAATAAGGACATAACAATTTTGTACTTAAATAAAACAGAGAATAATTGAGATAATTGAAACTTGTTCCAAGCGTCGTACACATGCTAAATTTAATTATGGAAATATGGATCTAGTTCAGATAACCACCAGGAGCACATTCAGAGCGATCGAACCTTCGGAGGCAATTTCCCACCGCTCTTCCACACATATCGATCGGAGCATTGGCAATTTCACGTTCGGTATTGTTCCTGCGCTTTTCTAAGATTGTTACCTGATTGGCATAAACCAACCACTTAACGCCTTAGTTAGAAATCCAAAGTTGTTACTCTCATGAGCAAAGTGGCCATCCGACTAAATTGTTTCTCGGGATAACAAGATTACCGAACTTCCCCTTCAATAAATCAATTGTTAGACTACGGCATATGTGGTATGTGGCACCATCTTGTTGGAACCACATATCTCTGATGTCAAGTCCTTCCATTCAGGCCGTAAATAATGTTCCAACATGGCACGGCAGCGATCTCCATTGACCAAACGAGAACAAAGTGTATGAAAGACTGCGATTTTCAGTTGAAAATTGATTCTATTTTTCTACGAGTACATAGTCTCCCTTGACTTCAACACACTTTGTCCAGCGTTTCTCCAACATCAGTATTCCTAGTCGGAACTCAGGGTCCGGAAGATTGTGAAAATATTCATCTACGGCACTATCAGCTTGAATGCGAAGTGCTTCCCGGAAACAGATAGGAGTGTCAAGTCAGGACAATAGGAGGGATGGCCAAGCAATCGTGCCCCAAAACCCACAGTTTTCGGATCGCCAATGCACTCTTGTGCACAGGCGCGTTGTCCTGGTGAAAGATGATTTTTTTCTTCTTCAAGTCAGGCCCCTTCTCGCTATCTTTGGCATCCAACTGATGAAGAAGGTTGGAAATTATATTCGCCTGTAATTGTTCTGCCTTTAGCAAGGTAATCAAATAACAGGATCCCTTTCACATTCCAAAACACGCCGGTCTCAACCTTTTTGACAGAGACAATCGACTTCGTTTTCTTCGTCACTTAACCACCGACTTCTATCCACTGCTTGGACTGCTGTTTCTTTCTGACGTGACAAATCGCTGCACAAAATTGGAAATCGTTTGCTTTTGGTCGGCATTCAGCAAATGCGACATCTATCTTGAGCAGAGCTTTTACGAGGGTGGTCCGATAAGTACTTAGCCTACAAAAGAAAAACAAAAATTTTGGAGAAATGGCGATTTATTTTTCAATATAGTCTCCTTTTAGCTCGATACACTTGACCCAGCGACGATGCTTCAACTTCTTTAACCCGTCCGAAAAATAGGCCTCCGTGGCGGCGTCGACCTCCTCATTCGACTAAAATTTCTGCCCGGCGAGTGACTTTCAAGTTTGGAAACAAAAAGAAGTCGCACGGGGCCAAATCTGGAGAATACGGTGGATGGGGCAGCAGTTCGTAGCCCAATTCGACCAATTTGGTGTGAGCCGGTGCGTTATCATGATGGAAGAGCACTTTTTTCTTCGCCAAGTGAGGCCGTTTTTTCTTCAAATCGGCGTCGAATCGGCCCAATAATGGATGACTGCCCAGGCAGTCGATGTGGACTACACCTTGTGAATCCCAGAAAACGGTGGCCATCACCTTTCCGACCGATGGGACAGTTTTCGCCTTCTTCGGAGCAAGTTCGCCAGGTGAAGTCCACTGTTTCGACTGTTCCTTGGTCTCTGGTGTGTACCAGTGGATCCATGTTTCGTCGACTGTCACGAAACGACGCAGAAACTCCTTCGGATTGCGCTTAAACAGCGTCAAACACTGCTCTGAAGTGGTCGCACGGTTGCGCTTGTTGTCCGGAGTGAGCAAACGCGGCATCCATCGCGCCGACAGCTTTCTCATGCCCAAAATTTCATGCAGGATATGACCCACGCGATCTTTTGAAATGCCTACTATCTCAGCTATCTCGCGCACCTTCAATCGGCGGTCTGCCGATACGAGATCGTGGATTTCTGTCACGTTATCCTCCGTGGTAGCCGTTTTCGGGGCACCTGGACGTAGCTCATCAAAAACCGACGTGCGACCACGTTGAAACTCGCTAAAACAATTTTTGATGGTCACCATCGAAGGAGGAGTCACCGTACACAGCATCCAAACGCTCATTGATTTCGCTGCGCGATTTCCCTTCCAAAAACAAGAATCGAATCACCGACCGATATTGCTCTTTTTCTAAAATCCGCGGACACTCTCGCTTCCACACGCGGTCAAAACAAAACTACGAGTCCGATCCGGCTGAAATTTCGACAATAGCCGTCTATAATGTACTACACGATAGTAAGTTGCTC
This sequence comes from Merodon equestris, assembly GCA_958301585.1. Classification (NCBI taxonomy): domain Eukaryota; kingdom Metazoa; phylum Arthropoda; class Insecta; order Diptera; family Syrphidae; genus Merodon; species Merodon equestris. The sequence goes on from OY284414.1 coordinate 107,745,431, forward strand.
CTGCGATACTGGCGCCATCTGGCGGTGAGGCTAAGTACTTCTAGGACCACCCTCGTACATTCCTAATTCTTTGTGGAAGATGTTTCGCACCCTTTCTTTCAACATTCCCACAGCCTCAGCTATCTCAATCACCCTCACTTACGCTCACTCGCCTATCGTTCAACAGGATTTCATGAACCTTTACGATGTTTTCCGGTGAGGTTACTGTTTTTGGCTGTCCTTCACGCGGGTCGTCTGTATTACCCACTTTTTAACGGTCAAAATCTAAGGAGCAGAGTATCCGAAAACTTTTGTCAACTTTGGATGAGTTTCCCTAGAATTGAGAAAACAAGTTGATATTTATCACTGAATTGATGACACGTGCACCCAGGCAGGAAACATATTTCCATGTTAGGTCGATAACTTTTCACCTTAGCCTCGTAACCTGACTATCAATTTCACCGACGAAAAAATACGGCCCAATCACAGCTCCATAAGAAATCCACAGCACACCACATTTTTCGTGAGCACATGTAGGTTTGTTGCATCTTCGTGACTGTAGATGATTTTTCAGCTCAAACGGAAACGTTTCGACACTTAAAATGAACAGCAGGCTTCAGTTCTTGAGTTAATTTAATCTTGTATAAGTCCAACCTTTCCGAAAAATTCGTCACAATTTACACAGAGAGATTCCAAATTCCTGTGAACGGCGTGGAATCAACTGATTTGACTCATTTTGAACTTAAGTACTTACGGCCACGGTATGTTCGATACTTCACCGAGAGCGTTGTCTGACTGGGACAGAAACATTCAGTAGCGAATATGTTGACCCAAATTTATGCACTATATCACGCACAGCTCACCTGGTGGGACTCTTACGACTTGGATTGAATTGAGGGCTTTTAAAGTGCCACCACCAACTGAGTTTTTTGATATTAATTTTTAATAACTTCCAAACGTTAGCGTTTTCCCACGTTAAAAATATAAGCCTTTGTTGACGTTTTGACATTGACAGATCATAGAAAAATTGTTATGTCCATGTTGAAAAACTCGGTATGTACGCAAGATCCTACGTTTCATGAATGATTTTCCTGAAATTCGACTCTGTTCTCCGACTTATTAGAGTCCCTGTTAAGCCTGCGTTTATAACTCATGCAAAAATATCAGCCGAATGCTCCAAAATACCGCCTACCGCCACATGGTTTTCATGCAACTCTCCTTGAGAAAACTATTTATTTAACAAACCAGTATAACACGTGCCGTTTCCGCTCCCCGGATCTGAGAAGAGTGACAATTAGTCGACAATAGTCGACAAGTCAGTAATTTCGGATTTTCAAGCAAAATTCTAGTGATTTTTGCAGTTGAAAGTAATTTTAATATTTTGCATAACACCTGTCTACCTTTCTGGCGATTTCACTATTCTTTCCTCATAGAAGTCCTTTTTTTTTCGGTGAAGAAGTTGTCCGAGTAGCTTTTGAGGTAGAAGAAAAGTTCAGAGCCATTAAAGGATTTTAGAAGCAATAGTAACAAATGATAATCAGAAAGTGTCATGCTAGAGGAATACGGTGGTTCAAGCGAAACATCCAAGTTGAACTTCAATAAGTTTTGACGAGTCCGCATACTTATATGAGACCTGGCCTTCACACACTTTTTGCTGGTGTCTACCTTTATTTGATTCAACTGCCAACAATTGTCCGTAGTGATTGCTTCGCTGCCGAAGCTCATGGTATACTATTTCCCTTAAATTCCATCAAATGCAGAGCATAACCATCTTAGGATGTTAACCGGCCTTCGAAGTGGTTAATGCCAGTTCACCTCGCTTTCTCCACGACCGATTCGTTTTTTTTTCCACTTATCGTTGGCTGATCGGCGTATGAATTGCATTTGTATAGCAAAACGCTGCTGAAATTTCACTCAATACGATTTTGTTCCACTTAAATCGTGTGGTAAGCAATCGCCGAGGTTTTGTATGCTTTGAAGTTTGGAGTTCGGAGAAAATTGATTTGCCAAACCGTGATTTGCCATTTGAAATCGATTGAAATTGGTGTTTTGTCGACATCCGCCAACCTGACCGGGGAACATATTCATTATTTATTTCTTCTGAATGAAATCTAGCAAACCACTTCTGGCACATGCATTCGTAGCAGCATTCTCTCGACACATTTATTTTTTTGTTTCGGTTTTGTGTCACAGTCTTACCTTTATAATTACTTAAAAACGTCCAAAGTCATCTTTGGAAGCCATGTATTGAGAAATCCGCGCAGACTTTCCAGACACCCTGATGCTTTCTCCGTTTTTGGGCTCGGCTCCGAATATTATGGTCAACCCCACCGACTTCATTCATAGTCTAATCGCTTTTTTGATCTACCTTCGGGACATGATCCTCATAACCTGCAGTCCAGGAATGTCCTCGGCTCGCTTCAATCCGGATAAAGGACTTCTAGTAGTGCTCCGTCTATCATTATCCATTCTTGCCACGTTAGAGCCCAAACTGTTTTTATTAGTCTTTAGTCTCTATGCTTCCCCTCAAGTCCACAATCGTCTGCATTTTAAATCACGCCTTCACAGCTCTTACCTTATAACCGTAGTGGTGCCTCTGCTTTTTTAGCTAACAGCCTTTCTGCACACCTTAAACCAGACACATAATTAAAATCATTTTTGAAAACCACATAAAAATCCTTTTCCCACAATCTAACCCTAAACAAAACGAAATAAAAATTATTGCATGGGACAAACACGTTAAACATTTTGATTTTGCTTTGCATAACTGCATTAAAAATTTAAAAAGCGAGCACGCTTCCGGGCAGCCCGATTGCTTAAGCTTCAAAATTCCAAAAAAAAAAAAAAACGCCCCAACTGAGATGCGCTTTCGTGTGGATGTACTTTTATGTATATTCGAGCTTAAACTTTAAAAACAACCAAATAAATATAAATTTAAATAACTTTTTTTGAAATGACCGAAAATGATTAAGAAAACTGTTTCATGTGATTTCGTTCACATTCACACTGTACTGCTCTCTTTTTCTCTACCCACCATACACACCACACACACCCACCACCAACACAATATCACAAAAAAAAAAAAAACAAACAAACCCACCAACCAACCACGAATTTGCAAATCTGATCCTACCACCATCACCACCACCAAACCAATTAAAAAAAAAAAAAAAAAACAAAAAAAAAACATGATCTAGGATTTGGACATGTTAGCTGCACAATTAAATGAATTGGGCGTCTCTCAACAGTCACAACCGATGGCCGGCAGTGGCGGTGGACAACAACAACAACAGGCACAACCCGAAGCACCGCCGCGCAACAATCGTCAATCATCGACTTCCGTGACGTCGTCGTCATCGTCATCGTCACAATTGAAACCGGCACCAGCTCCGCCAGTTGTTAACAATCATCATGTACAGCCTGTTAATCCATTGGATCCGATCGATAGTAGTGATTCGGATTCAGAGCCGGAGGAACCGAACGAGCGTGGACGTAATGATGGTACATTGCTAGCTAGTGATCCACCTAAGCCGCTGTAAGTAAATTTTATTTATTTTGTTCCAGTTGCTTTTGGTTTGTGGCTATTGTTTGTCTGTGTGCTCGTTAGCTGTCATTAAATGTTGTTAATAGAAAATAAAATTGAATTCTTGGAGATCTGTTGATACTGGATCGAGATTTACATTTTTAAAAGCTCCATAAGGGGTCTTTGATCTATAGAAAAGACTTTCGGTATGACCTCCTACTAAAGGGTATTTCAATAAGGGCGGGTAGATGTTGACACGGAATAAAACAAGCTGTGTGTGAGGTATTAACAAAATTCTTCTTTTAGTTGAAATGGAATATGACATGGTTCAAATGCCCGCCTTGGTTTCTTAAGGTGGCACGGATCCGATTGGTCCATTTCCAATGACTCTTTCGCATTGATCCGACTAAATTAGAGCGATGACCTGTGATCCTGTGGAGGGTGGTCCGATAAGTACTTAGCCTACAAAAGAAAAACAAAATTTTTGGAGAAATGGCGATTTATTTTTCAATATAGTCTCCTTTCAGCTCACTACACTTGACTCAACGATGCTCCAACTTCTTTAACCCGTCTGAAAAATACGTTTTCTCGAGGTCTGCAAAGTAGGCCTCCGTGGCGGCGATGACCTCCTCATTCGACTGAAATTTCTGCCCGGCGAGTGACTTTTTCAAGTTTGGAAACAAAAAAAAGTCACACGGGGCCAAATCTGAAGAATACGGTGGATGGGGCAGCAGTTCGTAGCCCAATTCGACCAATTTGGCCGTGGCGAGGGCGGAGGTGTGAGCCGGTGCGTTATCATGGTGGAAGAGCACTTTTTTCTTCGCCAAGTAGGGCGGTTTTTTCTTCAATTCGTCGTCGAATCGGCCCAATAATTTAGCATAGTACAGCCCTGTGACCGTTTTTCCCTTCTTCAGGTAGTCGATGTGGATCACACCTTGTGAATCCCTGAAAACGGTGGCCTGGGACAGTCTTCGCCTTCTTCGGAGCACGTTCGCCGGGTGAAGTCCAATGTTTCGACTGTTCCTTGGTCTCTGGTGTGTACCAGTGGATCCATGTTTCGTCGACTGTCACGAAACGACGCAGAAACTCCTTCGGATTGCGTTTAAACAGCGTCAAACACTGCTCTGAAGTGGTCTCACGGTTGCGCTTGTTGTCCGGAGTGAGCAAACGCGGCACCCATCGCGCCGACAGCTTTCTCATGCCCAAAATTTCATGCAGGATATGACCCACGCGATCCTTTGAAATGCCTACTGTCTCAGCTATCTCGCGCACCTTCAATCGGCGGTCCGCTAATACGAGATCGTATATTTTTGTCACGTTATCCTCCGTGGTAGCCGTTTTCGGGGCACCTGGACGTGGTTCATCAAAAACCGACGTGCGACCACGTTGAAACTCGCTAAAACAATTTTTGATGGTCGCCATCGCAGGAGGAGTCACCGTACACAGCATCCAAACGCTCATTGATTTCGCTGCGCGATTTCCCTTCCAAAAACAAGAATCGAATCACCGACCGATAATGCTCTTTTTCTAAAATCCGCGGACACTCCCGCTTCCACACGCGGTCAAAACAAAACTACGAGTCCGATCCGGCTGAAATTTCGACAGTAGCCGTCTACTAGAATGTACTACACGATAGTAAGTTGCTCTTGCGATACTGGCGCCATCTGGCGGTGAGGCTAAGTACTTACCAGGCCACCCTCGTATGTTCACCTTAAAGGCATCAGTCGATTGCGGTTTATTCACACAGACCTGCTACTTCAGGAAACCCCAGACGAAAAAGGCTAGCGGAGTCAAATCGCATGACCATGTCACGTATGCGAGAAATAACCTTATCAAATGGTCCATGCAAAATGTCAATCGTGGCGTCCGCTGTGTGGCGCGTAGTGCCGTCCTGTGGGACCTACATTTCGTCTAGATCCATATGGTTCAATTCGGGCCATTAGTAATCGTCGTGCTATATCGCTCCGCCTTACCTGTAGCGGTGATCGATTCACCTACGTCGTTTTCGAAAAAGTGCGGACCAATGACGCCGCCGGTCTAAAATCCACACCAAACTGTGACTTTTTGAGGATGCATCGTTACTTGGTCAACATCGTATGGGTTGGTGTCACCCCATATAGGAAAATTTTACTTATTACCACAGTCATTCATCGAAAAATGCGCCTTGACGCTAAAACTGATTTTTCGGCCAAAATTGGGCTCCTCTTCAAAACCTCTTTCGAAGCCCTGTCAGCGAACAAACAGCGTTGTCTATAGTCATGAACTTTAAACTCGTGGGTGTTGGATCTTGTACGGGTGTAAGCCCAAATCCCGACAGTGAAAGGCCGAGTTCTTGTGCGTAGCAAGGAATCGACCGCCTCAAGTTCTGCTGTACACTCTCGCGGACCGCGGTGATGTTCTCGGCCGATCCTGCCTTTCTTGAATGTTGATTGATTATCGAACCGGTCGTCTCAAATTTGGCCACCAAACATTGAAGAGTCGACTGTGAGGGGCCACCACGTCTACCGCAAAATAGGGGCAACGCGCGTAACGTCTGCACTAAGGAACACTCATTTTGTTAACAAAGTTTTATCATGTAGACGTGCTATTCAATCGTGTAACTTTCCATGGTGATTCGGCATCAGTAACTGAATAGTAAACAATAGATTTGACAGATGTCACCAAAACAACATGACCGTCAATGGCCGCCAAAATCTACCCGCGTCAATTGAAAAACCTTTTATGACCTGTACGAGTACCCACTTGGTGTTGATCGTTCAAAACAATGTGAAGCTGTTTCACTTTCCAGATTAGCACTTCTCGAAGAACCATGCCTCTTGACATGGTCGCAAGCACTCACATGCAAATTTGATGGCTTTAAACCGTTAAAGTTCTACGAGTACATGGCGTAGCACTTTCTAATGCATTCCGCCTCCTCAAAATATTGACTATATCCCCCCACTATAAAGCACTCCATCCGATAACAGAGTTCTGAACGCAATTCCCCACTCACCAGAGCCAATTCAATAGATCTCCAAACAGAATCGAATCGAAAAAGTAAAGACAAAAGGAACGTAAAAGCGATTAATCCATTTTACCCACTAACTCATGTCTCGCTCGTCGTATGTCTAACATTAAATCTCATTTCCATTTCTTTCTCTTTTTCCACCAAAAATCTTTTATTTTCCGTTTTTTATCCAATGAAAAACAAATCATCACCTCCCCACCCGACACCGACTTCCATTCCGACTTTCCATTTCATCGTACTCGCGCTCACCCATCTTCCATTCCACGGCACGGATTTCATTTGCTTTCGGCTCGTTTTATTTTTGTTGGTTCGTTTCGTGATTTTTGTTTGGTTCCGGGTTTTTGTTTTTTTTGTTCTTTTGTGTTCTTTCGATTCTGTTAGTCCTGAATTTTCATATAGGCCTGGTCTGGGACCCGTGTCAGAGGATACAACCAGCCCGCCGGCATCGCATAGTACTGGAGGCCCACCCAATCGTCCACTGCCGCCGACGCCCGATGACGATGATCAAGCTGGTGACCGAACACTCATCATGAAGCGGGTAAGTATCGCTCTAGACGATATCGCGAATCCTATTTCACACTCTTTTCCAGTTTTTACAATTTTTTTTTTGTTTGTTTTTAAAACTGAATCCTTTGATTCCTTCGACAAGGATACAGAGAGCGAAATAAAAAATCAAAAATCGTTTTATTTTTAGTTTTTAAGAAACAAAAAAAAAGCATAAATTGGTGATTTTTTTCAAATACAAATATCCTTTTCGTGATTAGCCTTAGAACACACACATTTTATTATTATTTTCTCTTGTTCTTTTGCAATTAAGAGGGATGAGGATGCGTACATAGATTTATTTACCTTTTTTAATATCTAATTTCAAATTAATCTCGGCTATTTGTACAAGCATTAAGCGCGCAAACAACTTAATTAATTCCATTAACCTTGTACAATTCAAACATCAAGCTGATTAAAGAGAATGTATACCATGAACAGAATAAAAAAAAAATTAAAGTTAAATGAACGTGGACTGTTGTGTGTCGCGTCGAGTCGGGATCACGGGCTAGTCGCCCAGTCCCGGCGAGGCAAGTGTAATTAGAAATGCATAAAAATCAAAACATACGTTGCATACTTAACAGTATTTACAAGTGGTTGTGGTTCTATTAGAAATTATCAAGGACAATGTATAACAGTTACAGGAACAAACAGAAGAGCGACACGATACGTGATGTATAGACTTTGGTATAAATATTGTCTTGCGACTTTGCAAATTCCAAGATCATTTCTTCTATTTGTTTAGTTTTAATTAAATATTTAATTTATTTTGTTCTTTAATTCATTAATCCTTCTGTTTCTTTGGTGTACAAATGTTAAAAAAGAAAAATATCGGATCATGAAGACTGCACTTTATATCATACATACACATCAGACCACTTGTTGTATATATAATATCAATGTGCAAGCGAGTAATGAAGGCACGAGAATGACTTGTACGTGGTGTATATGGTGTGCACGGAAGCACACATATTAAGCGTGATTCAGTGTTTAGGAAGAAGTCTTCGTCGGAAACTCTAGAGATTAGGTGACGAGCAGGTGGACCATCCATGAGGAGTTGTTTTTTGTTAGCTATATGCCATCAGAGCAGGTGTTTTGCGTTTCTTTTCCTCTTTTAAAAGCCAGAAAACAGTCACAACAGAAAATATTTGCATGGCCTATGCCCTAGTTAGGTGTTTATGGTAGCGAAACAATTCCTTGGAGATGTCTAGTTCATCTCTAAAAAGTGGTTAAGAAGCCGCATTGTTATTGACAGTCTTCAATGAGCTAGCTTTCTACTTCAGTATGAGCGGGCAACATATTTGCCAAGAAATCAGGAAATAGACAGGCACCTTACAAGGTTAAGTAAAAAGAAATCCAATATTTTTGCATGAAATTGAAGGGTGTATTTAGCATAGATTCGATTTGGTACCATTTTGAAGATAATTCCATAATTCCATCGTTTTCCACATGCCTCTCTAGAGGCGATTTTTCACCAGCAAAATCGTTCACCAAGGACAGGAACATGTGGTAATCACTTGGTGCTAGGCTATAAGATGGGTCCATAAGGACCTCAAAACCAAGCCTATAGAGCTTATGGCGAGTCACAATCGAGGTGTATAACCTGGCGTTGTCTTGATGGTACATGATGCCTCTTCTATTGGTCAAAACTGGCCACTACTGGGCGATTTCTTCATTCAGACTGGCGAACTGTTGACAATTTTGGTCCGAATGAAGAGTTTTTCCGTAGGGGGGCAAAATGTTTCTGGCCGTCAATCCTGGCTTGGTCACCATTAACGCCGGCTTCCTGCGATTCGACCACGACTTTTTTCGTTTGAAGTTGTAGTAAGTGATCCACTTTTCATCATTAGGCACCATCAGCTTCAGGAATGGGTCGATTTTGTTGCGATTCGCAGATGGAAATTGACCTTTCTTTACGTTACTTCATGCGGCATCCAAACATCGAGCTCCTTTTTGTATGTAGTCTTATTCAAATGGTTCCAAATGAACATTGTCGACAGTTGGCCTTCCAGAGCGTGGTACATTTATAACATCGGAACTACCGGAATGAAATCGACGAAACCTTATTTGTTTGCTGTTACAGTATCAGTCCCATAAATACTATTCACATTTTCAGGCCTGTCTTGAGTTTTCACCCTTATCGAAGAACACCTCTAAAATATGCCTTATTTTCTCCTTACCGATGTCTATCTTTGACGCTCGATTAGGTAAAATTAATACAGCAAATCATAAAAGTGACAAAGAAGTTATCTTTCGTACGAAACCTCATGTTTCTAACGCCATCTAGTGTACGTTCGTTTCGTTGCACGCATTTGTGGAATCTACGCCAGGTCTTAGCAAGCTCAACTTCGCTTGCTTCACGACAACATGTTTCTTGTAATTCAGCGATATGCATTGGAGTTACTATGAACTACAACCAATGCAAATTCAGTTGAATCTCTTAAATTCTATCTAGGTCAACCACCCCCCGGAGAATGAACATCTTCGACACAAACCATCTGCACCCCGTCCCGGTTGTGTTACAAACACCATAAGAGCGTACACTCTTGAACCTGCGCGAATTATAAAAAAAAAAGAAGCAAAATCTGATTATCGCGGAAAACATATCACCAAACCGGACATCAGTTTCTGATGATTTTGAATAGGCCTTCGGAGTAAAACCATAATGTCCCTTGCAGTGTGGCAAATGGCACATTCCTACTAAAACCACGTCCTTGAAATATAAACAAGAAGTTCACTATCACTCTTGGGTTTGCTCCAGCATTTGGTGATAGGGTCAAATCAAGGTCAGAAGCAACAATTTTGTCTACTTATATGAAAAGGTGCTCCAAAACACACTTAAAATTCTTTCTATCTATTCTTTCAAATCTTCTTCGTCCTCTTAAAAGTAACCCTCTTCCAACAACATACAATTATGCCAACTTTTTCTATTTCTGGAAAAAGTTGTTAAACTCGTATTCCGAAACGGCCTTCAGTTCATGCGACGATTCTATGGCCTCGAAACGATGTCCCTGGCGAGATTCGGTTTATTGAGTAACCAGAAATCACATGGAGTTAAATGGACCGAATACGGTGGTTGGGGAACTTTTCAAAGACATTGAATGTTTTTGGAACCAGACGGGATGAGACATGTCTACCTCTCAAATGGTGTTTTAATGTCCTCAATAACACGAACAATGTTGGCTCCCAGTACGTTGTTGCGAACAATTCTCCATGAAGTGGGCGGACAAAAGTGAGGCAAGTCACCTTTCAATTTGATCACAGTAGTATAGGGATGGAATTTCAAACCACGCTTCGAAATTCGGTCTACTATTGATGTCGTGAGATTTAAGGACGTTGCTCTTATGCGTATTGATAGGCGATGATTATGACGAACGTCAGCTTTAAATTCATTTATTGTTTCTTCCATTCTTAAAGTTCTGTTCGGGCCAGAACGTGGCTGCTTTATGGGGGAACCTGTAGCTCAACTGCTGTTACCCGTTTACGAATCAAGTTAGTCCCTCTCGTAAACGTCTGGTTTTGTAGTTGAGGCAAAACTCCAATCGAGCCGTAAGTCTTCTCCTTTAAGAATGTTACGTACGCACGATACGCTCAAAATTTACGATTCCTACGGCACCCTCTCCTCTCACTCAATTCAAACCTAGAACATGGTTTAGTTATATTAGTTCATATTAGACCCTGTACTTTCCAAATTGTCAATGTAGAAAAAAAGTGTCAAAACGCACCAATCAAATATAAGGAACGCAAAAGAGGTCACATAATCAGCTTCCATTTTGAAGACTATCAAAAAAAAGTTTCTATTAAAAGAGCTGAATCAACAACGGCTTACTGCTACAATCTTAATGGCACGATTAACTTTTATACCCTACAGGGCAGGGTATAAATATTTTTTTTCAATAGAGCCTCGATTCCGTATTCATCACTTTTAGATAATGTTTAGTTGGTTGGATGTCTAGTATATGTATATCTTAGTTTTCCCTTTTCGCAGCCTTGAATTTACCTAGAAAACAGGGGAGAAGTTCCTACAGTAATCCATGTACCACGCAAGTGTGAGATGTTACCCTCACTAGTCCATAGTCTACCCAAAACGAAATTAAATTCTGCAATTCTATAAAGCAAGTGTTTTCACTGTGCTACAAGTCGTACATTGACCAACAATAGCAGTAAGGCTTTATTAAAACTACACTTCCTACGGCCGAGAATATAGTAAAGCGGCAGTAAAAGCGATGACAAAGCAACGAAGTCAAACCTGTGAATAGCGATTAGAACACGCATACTGAAGCCGTGATCAAGGTTAGACTTCGTTGCTTTGCCCGCCGCTCAACCATGTCCCTAATCTTAATAATACTCATAAATCATAACTTTTTGGCACTGATGTTGCTTTTGCGCATATAGCCTGCTGCTCACGAATTATTATTAAAGCTTCACCACCTCTTCCATTGATTGTTATAAGCGAATTCATGTTTTATTCATGGCAAGTTCACCTGCTGCCATTCTCAAGTCAATCTCTTTAACTCAGACCTTTGCAATTATTTTAACCCGAGCAAGACCTTGCTCCTCATAGACTATACTTCTCACAACCACTGGCTTACACTACTGCGTCACTAGATCTCTAGAGTTCATAACACTCATAGCGCATACAAATTTCCCTTTTTTTAAAATACATAGTTTTAAAAAATAATCAGAAATTTCACGATTAAAAAATAAAAAAAAAAATAAAAATTCTGTACAGAAATTAGAAAATCAAAAGCAAAAGCACACTTCCGCTCACGGTGGTCACGAAGGCGAAGAATCAGTCCTCCTCCGCGACTGGGACATTGAGAAATTCTTCCCAAATCGCGGATCAAGTCTGAATCGATCCAACACCAGCACATTGAAATCCGATCAAAAAATGATGATGCATCGCAGTAGCATATCGGAAGTGCCTACTAATGCTGCAGCAGCCAGAAAAGCCGCCGCCATCTCAGCTCCCCTAACCAGTATTTCAACGTCAGCAATCTCCTCCTCCTCTTCCGTTTCCTCCATTATATCCGCTCAAAGAAAACTGTCACAACAACATCAGCAACCGATGCCAAATAGTAGGTCAACAACTAACAACAGTGACTTGATCACAAGCACACCAAAAACTAGCCAACTAAGTAGCCAGAATCACAATAACAATTTGAACAATAATAAAAGTCACAAAAGACAAGAGTCTGATTCCAAGTTGCCAATGAATTTTGTTCGGGGCTTTCGACGCGAGAACTCTGACTTTTTCCCGCTAGCCAAACGACATTCCGCCATCCTTGGCGAACGTATGGCGAACAACAACAGCACCGGACTTGCCATAAATAACAGCAACACACCGTTGCAGCAACGTGCCAGTGCGTTATTCCAACGCAGTACGAATTTATTTAAGAATGACGATGCCAAAGCAAAGGCTGAACAGAAATCTCTCAATAACCAAAAGTCTACGGACGGTAGCAATAAGTTGAGCAATGCGAAAAACCCGAATCAAAATCAAAATCAAGACCAAAAACCCGAGCCGACCAAGTCGAGTTGGAGCAGTAGTCTGACTGGAAGAAATCTCGATTTTCTTAGGCCGCGACGTGAAAAGACTGAATCGGTTATATCGACCTCGGATTATGCGGCTAGGAGGCAGTTGATGATAATGGCTCTGCAGCAACAACAGCAGCAGGTAAAGCATAAAATAAAAAACCATATTTCGGCGATCAGAATAAACCAAACCATTTTCTTCTACTCAGACTTGTATCTGTTCTATTTGTTATGTTTTATTTGATTTTTATTTTGGTATATTTTTTTGTTTTTCTCATTCTTTAGTTGTCCATTTGTATTTTGAATTTGTTTTAAAAGCTTTGCATAACGAGACCGCTTTTCAACTTAATCTAACACAGCAAATAACATTATGTATCTCACTAGTTATACGGAAGGTCGCGAATGAAAGAAAGACAAGAGTGGTTCGAGGTGTTTTTATCATGTGCTAAACCAATCATCAGATGTACATCTCTGTGAACGTGTATCTCTCTCCTAAATTGGTCGTTTGTACTACAAGCGTAAGGTATTGCTAAGGGAAGGCGTTTGTATGATTTGATCGTTCCAATAATTTCTTGCTTCCTGTCGGTTATAGAACTCCAGTGTTTGAAGAGTGTTACAGCTCGAGTACCAATTCCAAGAACCTTAGTTGTTAGGTATGTATTGAAATGATCAGCTTAGACTTACGTGTATTTCGGAATTAATTACTGATTGCAGGCACCTCCTATACGGTCTGTTTTTTTTTTTTTCAGTTTCTTGCTGAAAATATTTCGAGTATTTTTGTGCTTTAATAGTAGACTTTCAAGACCGATTTGAGACCAATACGTTCGTATGACTACGCTGAAGTCCTTAACATTGGTGTATTGTGGTCCAAAGGCATTCATTGCCTGCGAAAACACCCCAAAAGTCCTCTGTAGGATCGCAGTCAGAACTGAAAGCTGGTCAGTCAAGCATGGATATTACTTTGTTGATAAACCAATCCTTTGCTAGGATCACATCACGCAAGAAGTTCTTAAGATGACTGATTAAAATTCGACTTTATTTATCAACGTAATCTCCTTCATGAGGTACATTCATGCCAACGCTTCTTCAACATGCCCTTTTAGTCTTCTACCCTTGCAAAGCTGGGGTAGGGAAGGATTATGCAAAGGTTTTCAAGTTTTCAAAATTCAAGGTAGAAAACCTGGAATTGTAGCTTGGCTCCCAGCGAGCCGATCCCATCTTGTTTGTACGACAATTTTTGTGTATGGCTTCAATGCCTATCAAGTTCGACAATCATTTTTTTTCATTGGAGCCAAATCTCTATCCCTTTTAGGTCTGCACGCAGATAGAAGTCGCTGGGGGTCGCGGGAGAATACGGTGAATGTGGAAGCAATATTTTCACTGTGCCAATCGACTAATAGTGAGGTGTGTTGTCGTGGTAAAAGACAGACTTTTTCTTCATTTAGGGTCGTATTTTTCGCAATTTCTTCCTTTAAACCCGTCAATACCTAATCTACCCGCTGATGTTTTAAAAAACAAATTTAGACATTTTATTTGTACAACCTCTAGCTACAAGTTATGAAAGACTTTATTCGAAATGCTCGCCATTTTCCTTGAAGCAAGACCTGAGACGCACCGGCCGATCATCAGTCACTTTACGGACCTCATTTATCGAAAAGTTTTCCACAGCCTGCATAGCTTTAAAAACACGATATTTCATTAATGAGTAGAATAGGTCATTCCCTCAAAGACGGAGCACACCTTGTAATCCGAAGGGTTGAGGTTCGGACTACCAGCTGGCCAATCATCCTCTGAGGTGTTGTCGAGCACATTTTTTTTAGCCACTCAATAGTGCTTTTCACCTTTTGTTTGGACTGGAGCAGGCATTTGTCCAGTGCTTCATTGCGAACATTGTTTGACTTAGAGGCTTAACGACATCTTCCAAAACAGTAGTTTGATAAACTGTCGCCGAAGTCCTAACTCTTATTTCATAAAAATGAAGATTGAATATGCCATCGTAGCTCACTCTCCACCATTTCATTACATTGAGGCCTCTTTCAGTCCTTGGAATCAGTTTTGAAGCATATTTTGATGTTCAAACATAGACTGTTCATTAAAAGTTTAAAAACTTGTTCTCGTCGGTGAACAGAAATTATCTAAGCACTTTTAGCTGCTCCAGTAACGAGATCTTCTGTTCTCTAAGTGTCTGATGTCGTACCTGCGTTGCGTGGCTTTGATGACTTCCGGAATTCCTACAGTGCGTGGACGGCTGGATCTTTGACAGTCATGTACTCTTTCAGTATTTTCGAATAACTTGTAATAGTATGATCGAGTGATTCCAGGTGGTTGCAAGGTCGTGAAAGATATCACCTTTTGCCGATCACAACGACACGATATTCGATAACCCCTATTCCATGATTGTACATGACTAGAACAAAAATCTTTTGATTTAAAATGGTTGAAATCTAAATTGTGTTAATATATCTTATGTTTCTTCCTTTCTCAAAGTAATCGATGAATAAATCCTAAAATATGGAAACCAAACCTTGCCAGCTGACATTCGCGTTTTTTGGTAACTTTACTGCCCACTCGGCTAACTGCCGATTTTACCATGAAGTGCCATGATGTATTCATGTTTCATCCATTGTCATGAAAAACAACTCCAAATCGTCGTTCTTTTTGATCCACTGGGAGCAAACGCAGCATCCATTCCTAACAGAGCAAAAGGTTCATACAAAAGGTATCAGATAACTCACGATCGGCCAAGACCATTTTATGGACTTCTTTATTATTGATACGACTGTTCAGCCACTTCTGTCTTCGTATGGCTAAATTTTAAAATCAGTAAACCACTCTTCTATCATCGGTCTCGATTGAGGAATAATACTTCTCGAGCTATTACTTTGCCTCAACGGTATTTCTTTCCCATTAAAAATCAATATTTAATCAATTCACGAACGAAATTCAAGTTTTTCCATTGATCTGAAAATCAGAAGAGAAACGTCAGTAAAACCGCTGTTGGTACTTCCTAAAAATCGCATCGACTCGCCGATAGCTTTTCCACATCACGTGGGTAGAGCAGATCATCCACCGCGAATTTTTTCAGTTCCACAAAATATTCAACATTAGTGGAGGTGCAAACAGATTTCAGTGTTCGACGTTTTGTTCCCGAATAATAGAAATGTTTCTATCTTGGTTGTGTTCCTTCGAACATGTTCGTCAATGGATGGCAAGGATTTCTCGGACAACTTCGCGAATAAATCTACGACTTTCACAACTTCTTCATTGAATGCCAAGCGCTTCCCAGAAACAGATTTCTTAAAGTTTAGAAGATGGAAGTCTGAGGTTACCAAATCAGGGGAATAGGACTGATGGCCAAGCAAATCAAACTCAAATACCGCAGTTTTCCCAACATTAAGGCGCCAAGACCAGATGCGTTTACCTCCTTCACGCCAGGCCTCTTCTGGTGGATTTTGGCATCCCCTGTACGTGTTCTGCATTTTGAAAGTTGATCAATTAACTAGATCCCAAAACACGCCGGCCACGAACCACCGACTTCCACCCGCTGCTTGGACTGCTGTTTCCTTTATGGTGTCAAATGGTAGACCCATGTCTCATCCATGTTTACAAGCCTCCTCACAAAATCGGCCGGGTCCCTATTTAAAATCGTTTGCTTTTGGTCGGCATTGCACCCATCTTGCGCAGAACTTTCGCATCCCTAATTCTTTATGCAGATTTCGGACCTTTTTCTGATATCCACTTGCCTATCGTTCAACACGATATCAGGCAGTTTTTCGATGGTCTCGGTTGTGGTTGAGGTTTTTGGCTGCCTTTCATGTTTAAATTCAGCCGCCCACAACGGTTAACATTGAATGAGCGGAATCCTTTTATCAACTTTGGATGATTTTCCTTAGGGGTTGATCCATCCAAAACGAAGAATTTTATGATCGCACGATATTCAAGTTTACCGACATCCAAAAGTAATGATAATGAAAATAAGACGCGGTGATTTTAGTTAAAAAAGTTATTTATTTTTCTGCACAGTCTAAAGTCGATACATTTAATCCACTTTTTTTTAAACCCAAGATTCCCTTAGAAAAAAATTCATTGTCTTGATCCTCCCAAAACGCCTCTACTACCGCCATAACTTCGGTATCGTCTTCTAATTTCTTGCTTCGGATGTATTCGTGCTCAAACTGATCCCGGGCAATCCAAATCGTCGATTGTTGTTTGCTTTCAGGTTGAAAGTGGTGGATTCAGGTCTCGTCCAAGTTCACGAAAGGTCAAAAAATCATTTCTTGATCTGCTTGGAAAATTTCGAGTTTCGTCGGTTAACATTCTCGATACCTAACGCGTAGAGACCTTTTTCATATGCAATTCGTCCGCAAGGATTCCTTGAAGGCTGCCATATGAGATCTCTGTGACCTCAGATATATCCCTGATGTTCACGATTCCATTTGCCAACATAATATTTTCGTTTTCGAAAAAAAACACACCTTTTTCACGTTATCGTCAATCGGGACGTGGAAGGGCGTTCTTCGTGATGTTTGTCTTCAGTGGGTGTTCCGCCCAGTTTAAAGGGTAGTTCAGAGTCCTCAAATGTTTTCACCAAGTCGCTGTGTATCTGTCTCTGGTACACAGTTTTTTCAACCAGAGGTTCTTGATGGCTGCTCTAATTTCGTTTTTCTCCATTTTTACGTTATCCCTTCGACGCTTCATATTCAAGTTGATGTACCTCCCGGGAATTGTGGTCTATTTATACGATTTTTTACGATTACCTAGTGGGTGTAAAAGCAAACCAAATGCGGTCTGGAAATGACCAATTATCATTACTTTTGGATCACCCCTCGTATAATGGATTTTCAGAGGCGCCAGCACAATACTTTTAAGACACCACCTTCTTTGTAAGATCTCTCCACCAACTCAGATTCTAATAGAAGTCACTTGGTTAAAAATACATAAACTTTTCGTGCACTAGTCCACCTCTTTCCTTTAGGTTGTCTCTCTGTTGTGCCCTATGAAAGATTATCGGAGAAAGATTATGGCAGAACCTCACAATACCCAGTTCGTCTGTTATAGCCTCTAATGATTAGAGTCTAATCCATAGACAATCGTGGACAAGTTTTTCTGAAAATCCCCTAACAATACCGATCGAACACCGCTCAGTTTACTTTCTTTCATATCGACCTAACTAACTATAACCATCAGCATTTGTGAATAATTTTTCTTGGTTTTCCTCTTCCTAACCAAAATTTATTATTTCTTCAACAAAATTTTTGTTTCATAAAAAATCAAAAAATCACCAATTATTTCCGTTTAAAAAAAATCGCACGTTTATGTTGTTTTTTAATTATGGAAACAAAATTACGCACATATTGTCAATAACACAAAAAACAAGCAACAGATAAAGTGAAATCGAATCATTAAAAAACAGAAAAAGAAGGACTTTCAAGGAAGACCTCCTGGCATGTGTAAATAGATTTTTTTCCAACCGTTTTCAGATTGTAAATAACGCATGTAGCATTTTTTTTTTTGCAAATAGTTTGGCTTTTATTTCACATTTTTTCTTTGTAAAAATGCATCATTTCACAGCTTACGTCGATTGATTGCATAACAACCAGCCCTTAAAGCCTCAAGAAATTCACATTAGACAAATGTTAAACAGCGAGATCGAGTCCAAACTTTTAGTAATTTCTAAAGAGCCTCTACCATTTGTAAAAATACAAAAACCGTATTAATCGATAGAATCTTAACAAACCGTATGCCCGGAGGGTGTTTATCGGATAAATGCAAGCAAACAAGGCAAGCCTTGGTGAGATGAACGTTTATCTGTTAAATACCATTCCGAATCGATTTATTTAACTACAATAGACAAAAGCTATTAAAACCTACTGACCTACTGCTGCTTGGGTACTCCTAACCGTAACAACGAGATTCAACAATCTCTTGAGCTAACATTTTATTTTTATTTTTGTTTGTTATTAACTTTAATCTAAAACCAAAATGGTATAATTGAGAACAGAACACATTTATATTGCGCTTGGATACGGAATGCTAATGAGGAAAGGGGGCAAACGTATTACACTTAGTCACGAGCTAATGGCTTTTTTTTTTAGTATAAATCAAAGGAATAATCGCAGCGCTTCGAATGCTAGAATGAAACTTGTTAACGACGGACATTTTCGTTATCTAATCTCACTTCATTTGCTTAGTCCGTGCACTTTCTTAAGTAGAACTTGCGTTTTTTCGACATTTTAAATACTTGAAATCCAATAGCTTTTACCTAAAAGGGTGCACGTTTATCATCATTTTTCATACTCTGCATTGAAATGGCTGTTGTTCGAATAACGCTGTTTTGCTTACCATTTAGTCTTGTATTTACAGTACTGGTGTTAGATAATATGGTTTAATATAATAGTTGATTTAAAAGAATTTGGTTTGGACTGAAATTGTTGCAAACTCGTACTGCAGTTGTTGCTGAGTCAACAATTCGAACAAAAGTGTGTTTATTTACGTAACATCTAAGATTATTTAAAATGTCCAGGTATTCGAATAAAGTTAAAGACTCAGGCTGTCATTTGTCCTCTAAGTGATCGGGAAGTGTCCGCTTTTTTCCCGGTACTTTTAGGATTCTTTTATTCTTATTCTTTTAGTCGATCGGGATTCCTGTCTCTAATTTTTGGTGTATGCAATAATTTCAAAGGATTTTTTGGTGAAAAGAGCTTTTTTTTTAAATAAAATTAATGCAAGATGATTCATTCAAAGTATTGTCCATCGCTAGCTATGACTTTTTTCCCATCTTTCTGGCAATTCTTGGTTGCCGGCTCATAAAAACTCCTCACTTTTCGAGCCCAAGAATAATTTGATCCAATTTCTGATAGTGAAATAAAGCAAAGAAACGGCCTTCTGCATGGATCGAAACAAGCAGTAATCGATTGCTCAAGATCTGGACTGGTGAGGCAAAACTTTCCATCCAATTTGGAAAACATCGTAAGTTTTAACGGGTTGCACAACATGTGGTCGAACATTGTCATGATGGAAAATCAATTTGTGCCCGTCTCCCATTCCGCCCGTTTTTTTTTGTACTGCTTGGTTCAAATGCATTAACTGTTGTCGGTAAAGAGGTCCATCGATTATTTGACCACTACTCAGCAGCTCTCTTCTGATCCCACCAAATACACAGCATTACCTGGGCAGCATGGATATTTGGCTTTGCAGTCGGTTGGCTGTAATCCACTTTTCGTCGTCACTAATAATATGCGATACATTTATGGCGATTAGGCAACTTTTGGGACATGCTAAATCGCCTTTCGACATCTCTGAGCTTTAATTCGTAGGGTGCTTGATTCTCTTGCTTTTGGATCTTGATCAACATTTAATGATTCTGCATGTTCTTCCGTTTGACACGGTCTTCTTCGAGTATTGCTTTATCTTCAAACTTTTTTTTGGCTATCCTAGACGTCCGTCTTATCGTCCGTATGGAAATCACCACTTTTGAAGCGACGAAACAGGTACAGGTCAAAATCGATGGAGTATGATCACCATAAGTTTCCGATAGCAAGCGATGACTTTTCTTAAAATTAGAGAAGTGCAGTAAAACCTCCCGCAAATGCTGCAGATCAAACGCACACACGGCTGAAGCCGGCTGACGTAGCTTTAATATGACGCGTAGTCGTTATTTATTTAAACAACATAAGAAATAAGTTCAGTAATCAACATATTGGCGGTCGTTAGCCATGACTTTTCCCATCTGGATGGATTTGGTGCCAATGCCATTACTCGTCTTTCGATGCCGACCATTCATCAAGTCTATTTTTCATCTTAAGAATAGATGTGCTATTCCTAGAGTCCGTGTAGCATCGATCGAAAGAGGGAGGAATCAGATGGCGCTTAGTCTGGTAAATGCGGCGGAACTTCCCAGTAAATATTTGTTTACTTGGTTTGTAACATACAGACCAGCGTTGTCACGCTGGAAAATAACTGAACTATGTCTTGAGGCCACATTCTTTCCCCAGAAATCATTTCATCAGTACATTCTCTAATTAGAGAAGAATTAGAAATTGCAAAGAATCAATTTTGGACTGTACGACAGGGGGTGCGACGCCGCCACGTAGGGCAGGGCTTTATCATTATTATTATTAGTACCGGTAATTTTTACTCGGACGTTCAGAGCCTCATTGACAGCCTTTCGCTAAGCTTCCCTGTCATGAGTGTATTCCATCCGTGTTACGCGGTTTCGCCATCTCTTTTAGTTCTAACCTTATATTGTCCTCCCTGGCCTTCCTGGGAGTTTTTTCCCTCTGGTTTTTCACTTATTCTCGTGACTTTTCGTCCACTGTCCATTTGTTCTACGCGTCACGCACGTGCTTGAGGATGAACAGAGTCCTTCGAGTTCTTGATTTCCTAGTTTTCTCCATTCGCCTGTTTCTTCGTCCTGTTTTTCACCACACATTCTTCTAAGATTTTGTTTTCAAAGACCCGAAGTCTACGAGAATTTTTTTCTCCTTAGTCAAGGACCAAGTTTCCCATGCATCAAAAATTGTGCATTGTATATTCATGGCCTATGGCATACTTGTTTTTTTTTTTTATTGACAGATCTTTATCCTACAAAATACCATACTGGTCTTCATTGGCCCCAACTATATATAGTAGCTCCACCTCTTAGTCAAATCGACATTTCATAATCACAACCCTAAAAGCGACTTAAAAAGGCATGTGTCAAAGACTTCTTGTCGTATACGGTCCCTCTGCACATCGAACTTCGAACTTTGCACTACACCTTTTGCCAGTAAGTCACAAAGTCTCGTTTCGATCTTCCCAAACTTCCTCCGTAGACTTTGATTTCTAACTTAGCAAACTAAAGAGCAATTTCCAAGAAAGAAACTCTACAATAGATATCGACAAGGTATTTCAGGTTCTGCTCAGCGAAGTACTAACAAAACCCCCTTTAGTATAACTGAGTGGAAAAGCTCCCTTGAATCACAGATAACATGGTGAAGCTTCGGCTCTTATTATACAAGGGGCTGAAACGCCAATTAAAAGAAAAATAAGAACAAATTAAAGCGTGAACGCAGGTGTGCATAAGCGATTTATTGACTCCCAATACGAATTTAAGAATATGATGTAAATTTATATTTTTACTACTCTTTTAAACATTTATATTTAATTAAAGTTGTAAAAATAAATTAAAATGTATTTAACACCCTTGCAAAAAAAAGAAAAGGATAGAACAATTTGGATCCAAACCAATGTTTCATAAAATATTGAGAAAGCAAAAGAAAAAAGATTGAAACTATCACCAGTAGTGTAAATGTGTTCCGTAAATTCCTAGCTTACCTGGGAGATGGCTTTAATCTAGCTCATAACAAAGTTTACGTTTTCAAATATAACGTGTTTGTCCGCTTGTACAATACAATCTTCATTTTATAGAAAAGTAATATTTAAAGAAGTCACATCGATAACGAAAACGAATTTCCTTATTGGCATTCAAACGATAACTTCCTCCCGACAGAGCCATCAGACGAATCGAAATCACATTTTTTTTTTTTGAATTTTTTTTTTTGTTGTATCCATCTCATGTGGTTGTCTTAAACAAGAAAACACAAAAACAAAATTATTTATGAATTCTAGAGAGCAAATATTTATTTTTGGTATTTCTCGATCTCTATCAAAACCTAGAACCGAAGTGGAGAGAGTAGTGGCTTGGGTACCCCGGGAACTCGAACAAGTAGCGTTTTACCAGACCTACTCAGTCAAGCGTCGCCAGCAACTCCACCACGCCATGATAAATCCTCCAGTGAAGAGGTAAGTGCTTCGTTTCTCATCTTAATAATACGTCTCTTGTCTCGTAATCAATTATAAGTCATACAAAAATGAGTAAACGACTTGATCTTTTATTTTACGAGCTTTACCATAGTACGAAACTAAATTTAAAAAGTCATAGTTTAGCTTAAAGTTAATTGTTTCAAATCCCCAAGTGTTGAGAAACGAGTTTGTTTTACATTTAATACGATTTTTTTATTTTATTTTTTTTTCCTCTTTTTTTTTTTGAACAAACAAATGACAAGTGTTGTGTGACTAATCATTTGGCTTGGAGTTTCACTTTTTTTTTTTAACTTGAAATAATCTTTCTTAATTTAATTATAATTTTGTAGAACATTCGAAAAAGTTGATAGGAGTCGAGCTAATGATAAACATGACTAGCATTAAGCATTGTGCATTTTTTTAAGACGTTTTTTTTTTAAATAATTAAAATATTTTTTTTACAACGACCTGTATGTATGTATGTACTTGGAAAGCAAACTTGAATGATGATCCGTTAGTAAATAATTTGTAGTTAGATTATTGAATGTTTTTTTAATGAAAACAAATCCAAAAAAAAAAATACAAAAACAAAACGATTGAACAAGAAAACAAATATTTATAACGAATTTTATTCTTCATTGTGTTTTGTCTTTCCGCGACGTTTGAGCTGATGGCCACATCGAATCCACTAAAAAAATCTCAATAAATGAAAATATTTGAAAAAACTAGTAAGTATTTCTCCCAAAAACAAAAAATAAAATCAAAACTTAAAAATACATCAAGAAAACAAAAAAAAAAAACAAAAAACCAAAAAACTTCATAGATTGTTTGTATTATTTTTGTTTGTTTCTCTTTCTGTTTGTATAGATTCGAAATATATTTAATTTCTATTTCACTAAAACATTTTTTTTTTTTGAAAATCCAATAAAATCGAATATATTTTGGACATTTTGTTACACTTCCATTGCTGTATGTATAGATGAGAAGAAAACAAAAAAAAATTCTTTTACGTTGCTACATTAATTTTCTTGTTTATTTGACTCTTTAATGTGTATGAATAGTTTCTAATTAATTTATCTGTTAATTTCAATGGATGGATACATACTCGTATATATGTACTATATAAAAAAAAAATATTTATTTTAGCAGCAGTAGAAGAGAAACACTTCTCTTTCGGGAACGTTTTATTTTATTTAATGCACAACTTTATGTTAATTTTAGTCTAACCTATTGCAATTTGATTTAACTGAATTTGAGGAAATATGTTTGGCATGATCATGTTATAGGCGCTGTGCAGTACAGTCTTTCCTTATACCATATGCATACGATCTCACCCATATTCACATCATGGTAAGTCACTGAGAAATCACAGCTGAGCGTTAACTTGGGTAGAAATGTCGCGCCTGGATTTTGTTTTTTTTTTAATGAAACATGTAAATACTTAGACTTTTAGTGGTGTTGTTTGGCTCTATTAACAACAACATTTTCAAGGACTCGTTCACATGTGACCACATGAAATTCATCAATTTCGATCCGCTGTGAAAATGTTGTTGACTTAACTTAAAAAAAAAATATCCAAAGAAAGTTGTGTAGTAGTGCTAAATCACATGCCACCATTACGTGTAACTAGTCGATTCAGAACTTGGACCGCAAAAGCGTTCTGACATATTGTGTTACTTGCATCTCCATCCTGTTCAAAAGAATGATGGTCTGTGTCTATGGGTACGAGGGTTGCTTTAAGTGTTTACAAAAAGTGAAACAGAAACGAACAAGTGTTTTATTGCCTTTCGAAATATTCGCCCTTAAGGTCTATTCATTTTTGCATACGCTCAAACCAATTCCGGAAACATTTTTTCCACTCTGAAACTGATATCGTAGAAACATGGCTTAGAAAGTCTTCAACAGCTTCTTGGGGTGATGAAAATCGCATCTTTTGTTTGTTTTCAGGATCATACGAATATATCCAAGTTTCGTCTCCTGTAACAATGTTGTGTACGGATTTTGAACGTCCTCGGTCGAATTTTTTCAACATTTCCTGACACCAATCAACAGGACCCTTTTTTTGCGCTTCGGTTAAATTATGCGGAATCCACCTGGAACATATCTTTCTCACACCTAAATGTTCATGCGAAATCGATTGTATTGCAGTCTGCGATATCCTAAGAGAAGCCTCTATCTGTCTGTAAGTCACATGCCGATCTTCTTCAATCATGTTGCGCACAGCATCGATGTTTCTCGGAATGGCAACCGATTTTGGCTCGACAGTCATCACTGACGGACGCACGACCATGGCGAAATTCTGCAAACCAATTGTAAACAGTCTTCTCTGATGGTCCTTCATTACCAAAAGTTGCATGAAGCGATTCTATGGCCTTTTTTAAAATCATAAAAAATCATCCAACGTAAGCCTTCATGGGTGATTTCCATTTTTGCACAAAGTAGCTACTTTTAAACGTTCACTATCAACAACTTACTCAGTCAATTTCTAAATTGCCACTGGCTTCGCAATAACAAACGTCAATGTTCACAAATACAGTGGTGCCACAACTCATTAACGCCACCTATTGTTCGATTGTAAAAACTTAAAAGGCAACCCTCGTATTTCTTCAAGTTTCAAGAGGAACTTTTTCAATCGTTTGTTTATAAGGCTTTCCCGCCGCAGCAACAGCTCTTACACTAGCTTCATCAACAGAAAACGGACCAATGATTCCACCAACTCCGAAAAACCGCACTAAATAGTACATTTTTGTGGATATACTAGGTGTACAACTTTGCTTCCGTCGTTTTTTCCCCAACATTTGAGGCTTTAATGAAACAAATTGGTTACACATGTATCATTCAAAGTATTGTATTTTCCATCGCTGGCCTCTTCTTTCTCTCATCTTTCGGGCAGTGTACGAATCCCGCGTCGAAAAAATTGTTCATCTTTTGAAGCGATCCAGGAATCGGTCCAATTTGTGACTTCTTCATGAGATCGGAAGTGTTGGTCAGCCAGGCCATGCGGCATTGATCGAAACAGGTGATAGTCAGAGGGAGCAATGTCTGGAGAATACGGCGGGTGGGTTAGGACTTCCCATTTTAACGTTTCCAAGTACGTTTTGACCTCTTTTGCAGCATGGGGTAGAGCGTTGTCGTGCTGTAAAATCACTTTATCGTGCCTCTCGCTGTATTGCGGCCGTTTGTCTTTAATACTCTGCTCAAACGCATTAATTGCGTTCGATAACGAGTACCAGTGATTGTTTCACTTGGTTTGAACACCTCATAGTACACGACGCCGAGCTGGTCCCACCAAATGGAGAGCATGATCTTCGAGCCGTGGATATTCGGTTTTGCCGTCGACGTGGAAGCATGGCCGGGATATCCTCATGATTTTTTGCGTTTAGGATTATCGTAATGAATCCATTTTTCGTCCCCGGTCACAATGCACCTCAACCTTCAACTGCCTTTGGAAGAAAATTATTATTTCTTCCAGTAACACCTCCCCCAAATGTCGAGAATTGGGCTCGTAAACTGACATTTTCAATCGAGAACAACTTTATGATGCAGACACAAATCGACTAATGTTTAAATGGTGTTCTGTTGACCGAGGTCCAAGCCAACTGCCTGGCGTCTGCGATCTGTTCTTTTCGACCGCTACTTACCATTATCGCCACACGGCAAATACCATATGCATATCGGCAAACGGCGGAAGCAAAGTTGTATATCTTATAATTAGTTTTATAAAATTATTTGAGGATTTTTCCTGCTCAGATACAAGAATGTTGCTTGTTGACCAATGCTGACGAAGGTATAACATTCACAGTATAAGATAACTTCAAAATTCATACTCTGTGTGTGCACTTCCAATACAACACCTTAATGAAACAAAAAAAGGATACTGTGAACTACAATCAACGCAACAAATTCAGTTGAGTCTTTCGAGTCTTATCTAGGACAACCACCTCCGGTGAGTAGTGTACGAACATCTTGGACACAAACCATTTGCACCCCGTCCAGGTTGTGTCACAAACACCGTAAGAACGTAACTCTTGAACCTGCGCGAACCATATAAAAAAACAATCCATCCCATGTGAAATGAGCATTATATGTAAAGATAATTTCATGAAATTAGCTTCATGTTCTACCAACCAATAAAAATTTCAGTTCTTGTATGAATTGGATTTTGTAAATTGAAATTCTGAGTTAAAATACGCCCAACAGTCGATGGAAGAAAGCCTAACGCCTGAGAGAGTCTAAATAACGATGTCGAAGTTTCCCCACCGGCACTTTATGTTACAGCGGTAATGTTCTCTAAGGAACGTTTACTTATTCGTCTATCAAACTTTTTTCGATCTCTCACAAAACTAATTCCACTAACCTTTAACACCATATGTGTACTTCGCAAGTGTAAAAAATTACTTAAAAACTAGATAACGTTCAGAAAGTATTCACTACTGACATCTAAGCGCGTTTTTGGAAAAAACGGTAGCAAAAATGTATTATATTTGATTGAATTTTCTACACAAATTTGAGTGACAACTTGATTATAAAATTATTGGGCAATAACCTGCTCAATTCTGGGCCGGAAACGAATACATGCCCGAATCAAACACTTTTCATTCATGTTGACCCTGCTGGCAGTTAATAGCATTCTTTGATGCAGAAATTGTGTTATGAGGATGTTTATTGGTTTCATGCTCAACTACGCTCCATGCATCATAATCCAGGGGATTAAGGTCTGGAGATCTAGGAGACCATAAGCTCTGGCTGATGTGGTTATGGACATTTGCGGCCATCCAAACTTATGTCGCCATGGCTTTGTATGAAGGACCAGAGTCCTACTGGAATATGTATGGCCTGTCCCTTCGTTGCGCACAACTCCTAAAACCATGACAGTAGCTAGAAATTCCGTGTGCAGTAGGAAACCACAACATTTTAGAAACTTCAGGGTTATGCATGTTCAAAAGGAAAAGATGCTTTGCACGAATTCTAATAGGGTCTGAACCTTCCTTATGTTTTTTACGCTTTGCAACACATTCTGTATCGTAAGTCGATGCTTCCAATTGACCGCGAACCTTATGTACGAACGATCGGGCGTAATTCAGAAAATTGGATATTTCTAAATCAAAGGCGACCGCACATATAGCGACGATAACATAATTTTCTTTAGTATGGGATGCGATGCCGCCACATAGGGCAGCGCTTTGTCATTATTATTATTATTACCGGCCATTTGGAACTCGTTGACCTTTCCTAAGCCTATCATGAGTGTTCTTTCTATGTTTCACGGCTCTGTCCCATCTCTTCTAGGTCTATTCTTATATTCGTCGCGGTCTTTTTCTACGGGTTTTGCACTCATTATTCGTTTGACTATTTGTTCTAGGTGTCCTGTGTATTTTAGGCGTCGCGATTTTACTACCAGGGCAATGGCTGATTTGAGTTCCTCGAGATCTTGATTCTGTAGTTTTCTGAATTCGACCTGTCTTCCACCATAGATTAAAGTAAAGTGTTAATGGCGTTATTGTGGCTTCGTAAATGTAAATTTGAACATTGAATAGATCCTTCATCCCGAAGAAGGAATTCACCGGTTCCCCAATATTTAATCTAGTCTCTCAAAGCAGGTATCGAGTACAGTCAGATTCGAGGGTTGGATCGATCCAAGTCGTTCGGCGATCTTGTATGATCGCTTAGTCATGATGCAATGAAATGTTAATCTTGTATGACATCATGATCAAAACTGATTTGTAACAATTTGCGTGACAGTCTGGCATTGTCAACCTAGGTGCGATACCTAGACCTATGCTTTGTAAACCATTTGTATAAGATCATCTCCACGACACACCGTAGTTAAAAATGTATAGGCGTCTCTACCGTTCTTTCTGAACTACACCTAAAATATCGTTCTTACTTTTGTACCTAGAAGGCGAATATCTATCACACTATGTCCACTCATTTTACCTTTTGACTTGAATTTAATCGATAACTGATCGTTAAAAAAAGGCCCACACGAAGGTGTGTGGTATCACCACCTTTCGCATCATTCGAGTACGCTCCAAAGTCACTTCGTCATTAACCAGCCCCCGTATATCCAAGCCACTGATGATCATCGGCCCCCGCCTTTTAGAAGTCAGGAAGAAAATGTATAAAATGCATATTTGCCAAGCAAGTCTTATTATTAGGGATAAATCTATATTCAAATGGCTGCCTTTGCATATTGTCTATCCATTTTTTGAGTAAATTTTGCATGGTTTAAAGCTTTCAGAGCTGTCTGTCTAACATCGATACTTGAGGACATTACCCCACCAAAGACATACGAGGTTGGTCCGATAAGTACTTAGCCTACAAAAGAAAAACAAAAATTTTGGAGAAATGGCGATTTATTTTTCATACATATGACCCAGCGATGCTCCAACTTCTTTAACCCGTCTGAAAAATACATTTTCTCGAGGTCTGCAAAGTAGGCCTCCGTGGCGGCGATGACCTCCTCATTCGACTGAAATTTCTGCCCGGCGAGTGACTTTTTCAAGTTTGGAAACAAAAAGAAGTTGCACGGGGCCAAATCTGGAGAATACGGTGGATGGGGCAGCAGTTCGTAGCCCAATTTGGCCGTGGCGAGGGCGGAGGTGTGAGCAGGTGCGTTATCATGATGGAAGAGCTTTTTTTCTTCGCCAAGTGGGGCCGTTTTTTCTTCAATAATTTAGCATAGTACAGCCCTGTGACCGTTTTGCCCTTCTCCAGGTAGTCGATGTGGATCAATTCCATGTGAATCCCAGAAAACGGTGGCCATCACCTTTCCGGCCGATGGGACAGTCTTCGCCTTCTTCGGAGCACGTTCGCCGGGTGAAGTCCACTGTTTCGACTGTTCCTTGGTCTCTGGTGTGTACCAGTGGATCCAAGTTTCGTCGACTGTCACGAAACGACGCAGAAACTCCTTCGGATTGCGCTTAAACAGCGTCAAACACTGCTCTGAAGTGGTCTCACGGTTGCGCTTGTTGTCCGGAGTGAGCAAACACGGCATCCATCGCGCCGACAGCTTTCTCATGCCCAAAATTTCATGCAGGATATGACCCACGCGATCTTTTGAAATGCCTACTGTCTCAGCTATCTCGCGCACCTTCAATCGGCGGTCTGCCAATATGAGATCGTGGATTGTTGTCATGTTATCCTCCGTGGTAGCCGTTTTCGGGGCACCTGGACGTGGCTCATCAAAAACCGACGTGCGACCACGTTGAAACTCGTTAAACCAATTTTTGATGGTCGCCATCGAAGGAGAAGGGTCACCGTACACAGCATCCAAACGCTCTTTGATTTCGCTGCGCGATTTCCCTTTCAAAAACAAGAATCGAATCACCGACCGATATTGCTCTTTTTCCATTTTTCTAAAATCCGCGGACACAGCTTCCACACGCGGTCAAACCAAAACTACGAGTCCGATCCGGCTGAGTAGACAGTAGCCGTCTACTACAATGTACTACACGATAGTAAGTTTTTCTTGCGATACTGGCGCCATCTGGCGGCGAGGCTAAGTACTTATCGGACCACCCTCGTATAACAAGACGGGGTTCTCGGGCCTAGTCGCATACTTTCAGCAACAACAGCATGTTCTCAACTGAGCGCGATGGCTTAAAAAGGTGGTTCTCAGCCCACACTCTTGCAGAATTTCTTTTCAAAATTCGTTCACACACAAAACTCACTTTGGAAATAGGTTTTCACCACTCGATCATTCCGCGTACCACGGGGTTTCACACCGCGCCAGTTGCTAGGACTCCAAAGATCATGCTAATCAACATAAAACCCGTCCTTATGATAGAGAACGAAAAAAAGCATTTTTTTTTCATCGACTCGGGGGGCAATTTATTCTTTTTGATCCACAACTTAATGCCGAAATGAACCTAGTTTGCGATAATTTGAAATTTTGTGCACATTCATTAATTCAAATTCGTCCATGGTCGCATGCGTGGATAGGTGACTGATTTGGTTTCCGGTTCCTCATCGTCGATGGGTCACTGGGAATTTAGCTTCAACTCCGTGTCCTCGAGCATCCTTTTAATAGCATACAATATAAAAGCATACATTCAGATATAAACGGCTTTAACTTCGCTATCTACTTACTTACTACTTCTATAATACCAGGATAAATAAGGTAAGAGCTATATAGCAGACAAGGAGCGAATTTTGAAAAACGTTGTTGACGTACGCCAACTTCATCTTGGAGACCATGATTAGAAGAGGAGAGCAAGGACGTGATTCGATTTAAGTAGTTTTGTTTTTATTAATAAAGTGACAGTTGGGCCTCGATAACTGTGATTACAATCAACTGATGTTCGAGTATTTAAAAAAAAAAAACAGTGCTTTTAAAAGGCTTGTCAGACTTACTGGTTTGAAAGTTGTTTGAAAAAAAAAACCATTCCGTTACGACACACACAATATAGGCAGACCTTCGAGCTTTTAAAATTATTTGCGGCACATTTTTATTCAGACAGCATTAGGACGGTCGAGCTAAAATTTAATGTAGATATCAAGGAACTCGGCCATCTTAGGTAAAGCTTTTGTATATAACCCTCTTTGGAGATAAATTCTTTAGCTCGAGGGTGATTAGATCATAAGATGAGTGTCGATTTCGGATGACGAATATTTTTCAAACATGTCCATCATCTTCTGTGGTTTTTTACAAGCCGTTCGAGGTTATTCCAAATGCACTTAATTCCTCTTGGAATGTCATGTGCTTGTGTGTCCATCATCTTATGTCTTTAAATCAATATTCGATTCATGTTGTGGGTTACTCGAGAAACAATCGTTGGTATCTTCCCCTCTTCTGCACTATGTACAAGCTACACAGCCTGTCCCATATCAAGAAGACACCATGCCGTGGGTTTCTTTCATCATATTTATTAGAAATAGTCACCCTCCGAGGCAATCTAGCTCTGCAAGCGTTCATAAACCTTGTTGAAGCATGTCCTGTAGTTGAGGGCCGGAATAGAATAGCCTTGTGGATATCGGTCGAAGCCTTCTGATTGTTAGGAATCGTACTATCTAGCATTAATTTGAGTTTAGTGAACCGCCCAAAGTCGTGGCACGAGATCAGGCGAGTATGGTAGATGGTCAAGCGTTGTGAAGCTTTTGGCTAAAAACTCTCCAATTTCCTGTACTCCGGGGGTTTGTGTCGAAGATGTTCGTTCACCACTCTCCGAGGGTGGTTGTCCTAGATCGGATTTGAGAGATTCGACTGAATTTGTGTTGTTTGTAATTCACAAACAACTCTTTTCTAACTCTTTTTTTTCCCATGTCATTAAGATGTTATATTGGAAATGCACGGACAGAGTATGAATTTTTGAAGTAATCACCTAGAATATACCCATTATTTGGCATCTTCATGAGAATGGAAGTGCTCGGCCAGGCCATGCGGCATTGTACAGAACAAGAGATAGTCGAAAGTGGCCGAGTGGGGTAGGACTTCACATTTAAACTTTTCCAAGTAGGTTTTCCCTGATTTTACCACAAGTTGTCGAGCGTTGGTATATAGCGAAATCACCTTATCGTGGCTCTGCTGGTATAGCAGCCGTTTTTCCGTCGGCTTACATTTGATCAGCTTATAATAAGCGCTTGGATAAGAGCAGAAGCTTCCAACCGTGGATATGTGCCTTTGCCGACAATGTTGATGCATGGCCGGGCTTACCCCACGATTTTGTCTCGATACGATACAACAAATCCTTCCTTTTCTGTCGTTGAAGCAGCTTCAACTCGTATGGCACCTGGGTTTTGAATCTTTCCTAATGCTTTCAAACCTTTCGAGATTGTTCTGCAATCTGATGTTGCAAGTTCAGCTCGCGCCTGGCATGAGTCAGTTCTTCGGCTTATAGTTTTTTCGGTGCGCCAGCACATTCTTTGTCCTTAACAATTACAATGTTGCGTTTAGGTCCTAAGAAACTTTCGAAAGAAATTTTTTGCTGCCACACGCTTCAGCGACTTTTCCCAACTGTGGTTCGTCGATCACTCAGGCTGTTGATGTGCTGAGTAGTTCACAACGCTTGTCTACTTCAAATGTCATCACGGTTTTCTCGCAAACACTTTTAGCATTTTGTGAACTCTAATTTTACTAACAGTTGACGCCCAAAGAGCAATAACCAATTTGTCAATAATACGAGGCCTGTTCAAAAAATAAGGTAACTTTTTATTTTTTTTTCGAAAAATATTTTCTGATTCATCAATATCTATTTTGTTTCCTTCAAAGTTATCTCTCCCAGATATAATACACTTGCGCCAGCGCTTTTTCCAATCCTCGAAATAATTTTGATCTGCCTTGTTGAGCTCTTTCAGCGATGCGGTCTTTATCTCCTCCATCGTGACAAATCTGCGATAAAAGTCGCCGGGGGCCAAGTCACTGGTCAAACGAAAGTTTAAACTTAACAATAATAAATCGATCTTGGGTTATCCCGTCATGTCAAGCACGCAACGCAGATAGAATGAAGATATAAATGTTCAAAAAGTAACAGGAATTTTATAATTTCGGGTTCAATTCAATTGACTAAACACCGGCAGACTTGCTAGTCAAGTCGGGCACTAAGTCCGCTTTACGAGGAATCAGAGAATTCGTATTAAATTTTGTCACAGAAGCACAAATAGGAGGTTTGTTCAAAAAATAAGGTGACTTTTTGAATTTCTCGACGTTTTTTTTTGTTACCTTGGGACACATGTACCCTTACATATGTGAACATTGTCTGCCATTTTGGACATTTTGTGTGTTGTTGTACTTGGCGATATTTTATATCTTGGCAGATTTACAGAGGCTAGCCATCACTGGTTGCGAAACAAGGGTATATGGGTATGACCTCGTAGCCAAAGCCCAATCATCCGCATGGAAGGGAGCAGAAGAGCCAAGTCCAAAAACAAGACGGTCATATGTGAAAGATTTGCCCACTGCGGCTTGGTCAATAAGGAATATTTTCTTAAAATTACGCGCCCTACGGATAAAACATCCGGATTTAAAAAAGTTCAAGGCTGTTGCATCTCTTCGTCGCTTGCGCGTATTTTTTTGGCTAAAAACAACACCGGAATTATGCCTCAGCCACCGCAATCATAAAGAGTCAACTTTCCTGACTGCTTGTCTAGCAAGCAGGCGACGCGATTTGTCTACCGTATGCCTCAAGGGACACCTTATATTCTGCTGATTCTGTTTATAGCTTTTATTCTAACTCATCGCTAAACATGTTCCCCTCACCTATCACATCCATTCATTATTATAAATAAAATAAAACAGTTTCCAGTTTGCTCTTTTGTAAAAAAAAAAAGTAAACAACAATTTTTGTTTAGTTGATTTATTTATTTTTAACAACATGGCGTCTGGGAAAGACTAATCACACATTCTCTGTACCATTTCCGTTTTGATTTAGTTTAATATTTCGTTCTTAGTTTTTAAGTTATTCGTTCTCTCTCTCTCTCCCTACCATCGGTACATTTTGTTATTAATTTATTGTACAATAATACTTACTAACAAACCGTTGATTTTGAATTTATATTTTATGTTTTCGATTCTATGTATCTGCTTTTGGTTAGCATTTGTTTAGTTTTCTTTTGTTTAAATTCATAGACGTCTCTCGATGGAGAGCGCAAGGGAGTTTAACTCCCTCTTTACTCTTACTATACTTACCGCATGCATGATCGAATACTCCCTCTCACTCTCTTTACTCTAAATAAATAAAGTTTCCGTTGGCATTTTGCATTCGAATTTAAAAAAAAGAAAAACTTGAAAAAAAAATTATTTAATTGCACTAAAGGTTGTTGATGAACTGTTTAACGAGTGCCTTGTGCTGTTGAATTTTTATTAATCGTTTTATCCATTTTACGCATTTTTTTAGTATCGAGCGGCCGTTAGTTCATCAGTCCATTCCACACCCTCCAAGTCGTTTATCGCGTCGAATAGTTCGCCACAATCGACTATTTCGTCGTCATCGCGACAAAATAGTCCGAATCATTCGATAAGCAAAACTAGATCGAGTAGTAGTATTAATAATAATAAATCAATAACGCCACCTTCACTTCCGCCCCATGCGTATGCTCTTCAACAGAAACAACGGAGCTTCCTTACTTTCGGATTTGGTGCCGGCGGTTCTGGGCCGTCACGTCGTGAGAGTCATGTAAATGTGAATGTAACACCGACATCGCACGATGCCTCGAGTGACACGCCCGAGATTAGAAAGTATAAGAAACGTTTCAACTCGGAAATTCTATGCGCGGCATTGTGGGGTGTCAATCTACTGATAGGCACTGAAAATGGTCTTATGTTGCTCGACCGATCGGGACAGGGCAAGGTTGGTATCATAAAATTGAATATTTGTCATGATCCCTTACTCACATACTATGGTTGATTGTAGGTCTATCAACTGATCTCACGTCGCCGATTCCAACAGATGGAAGTACTCGAAGGTCAGAATATATTGGTCACAATATCGGGAAAGAAGAATCGTGTACGAGTATACTATTTGTCGTGGCTCAAGTCAAAGATTCTCCGGACCGATGGTCTGTCAGATGTAAGTGCTTGATGGGCGGGGAAGGGGTGATGCGACATATATGTTAAAGTAACTTGCTTGATAATGAATATTTGTAGCAGGTGGAGAGACGTAATGGATGGATAAATGTCGGAGATCTGCAAGGTGCTGTACATTTCAAAATAGTTAAATACGAAAGGATTAAGTTCCTAGTGATTGCATTAAAAGACTCGATTGAAATCTATGCGTGGGCCCCTAAACCCTATCACAAGTTCATGGCATTTAAAGTACGTTCTATCCTTTATACTTAGATTCATTTACTAACAGTATTTTTTCGATTAGAACTTTGGTGAACTTGAACATCGTCCTCTCCTAGTGGATCTCACAATAGAAGATCAATCCAGATTGAAAGTCATATACGGCTCGGCTGAAGGATTCCACGCTGTCGATCTGGATTCTGCTGAAGTGTACGATATCTATCTTCCTAAACACGTAAGCTTTGAATTGTTTTGTAAAAAAAAAAACTTAATGTTGACCGTTGATTTGATTTTACAGACTCAGGGTGCGATTATACCACATTGCATTGTAGCGCTTCCAAACTCGAACGGGATGCAACTACTTCTTTGCTATGATAACGAAGGTGTTTACGTTAATACTGTTGGTCGTGTATCGAAGAACATTGTCTTGCAGGTAAGAGTCAATAATTTTTTTTGTTTTATTCGGTTAGACCACGATTTTTAAAACCTTTCGTGAACTTTCCTCGTTACATAATGTTGATATTGTATTTTACTTTTTCGCCAATTTAACGAACGAATAAATATTTCGTTGCAAATCTTCGCAGCCTACGCGTTAGTAACATTTCAGTGGTAAATGTATATACGGCTATCCAATAAGAGGTGTCATTTTAAATCAATAGAAAAACGCGACATTTTTATGAAAAGTGGTGATATTTTGATTTTACTCTAAGGTACAAGTTCTGAGGTTTCTAATGAAGGCCAAATGTATCAACATTTTCATCACATTTTCGCATAATTGAGGATGTGATTCGCGAATATCAGCTCCGATATTCTCTTTTAAAGTAGTGGCGTAGACTTTATCGTCAACCTAGCTATAATGATAAAATCTAAAGATGTTAAAACACACGATCTTGCCGTTTGATTGCAATTTCCATTTTAAGATTTCAAGAGTCCAAGAAACTTTTCACGCAATAAAGCCTTCGTTTCTGCAGCTATGGCACTGTTCTGCTGAAAATAAATCTCATTTATGTCCGTAGCACCAATTTCAATCAAAAAAAGAAAAACAGTCAACGTCGTATGGGAACGAAATCCATTGACTGAACCCATACCATACTCATTGTGGATGGATGGGGGGTGGTCGTGGTGCAATGGTAATTATCACCGACTGTAGTTCAAGTCTGTCCATAGCCAAGAACAATTCCTATACGGAAAAACATTTTTTTGAAAATGCTATAAAAAAAAACTACTGAATATTTTCTCAAATTTCTTTTTTTATTTGAAAGTACAATCCTTCCGGTTAATAATGGATAATAATTTCATTCAAATGGCTGCCTCGGCTGGCCATGCAGTAGCCTACACGATCGGTCCAATTTTTAAGCACATTATCGATTGTGTGCAGCTGTATTTCACCAATGGCTTCACGAATATTGTCCTTTAAAGCGTCAATTGTCTCTGGCTTGTCGGCGTAACACTTATCTTTGACGGCACCCCACAAATAATAGTCCAACGGTGTCAAATCGCAGCTCCGAGGTGGCCAAACGACATCAGCTCTGCGGCTGATAATGCGATCTTCAAAAACAGGGCGCAAAACATCGAGTGTAGCTTCGGCTGTGTGGCACGTAGCGCCGTCCTGTTGAAACCAAATGTTGCCGATATCCTCCTCTTCAATTTTTGTGAACAAAAATTCGTTCAACATGGCCCGATAACGATCGCCATTGACTGTAACGGCCACTCCTTGCTCATTTTCGAAGAAAAATGGCCCAATTATGCCTCTGGACCAAAATCCGACCCAACCAGTGCCTCGTTTTGGGTGCACCGGCTTTTCAATGTATGCGTGCGGGTTTTCTGTGCCCCAAATGCGACAATTTTGCTTGTTTACATACCCGCCAAGATCAAAATGAGCTTCATCTGAAAAGATGATTTTTTTGGCAAAATCGGCATCTTCTGTAAGTCGATCGCAGGCCCACTTAGCGAAGCGAAAACGCATTGGATGGTCAGTTGGCTTCAACTCCTGAACCAATTGGACTTTGTATGGCGTCATACCAAGGTCTTTATGCAAAATTCGTCTCAATGATGTCTCCGAAATGTTCAATTGTTGAGAACGACGGTGAATTGATGTTGATGGCGCTTCACGCACACTTTCTGCCGCAGCAGCAATATTCTCGGGTGTACGCACTGTTTTTGGCTTTTCACGCTTTGGTTTATCGATGAGGATGCCAGTTTCTTTCACTTTTTTCACAAGATAACGAACATACGGAGCTGACGGTGCTTCTCTTCTTCCAAAATCCGTACGCAATTTTCGCACACTTTCTGCAACATTACCATGATTTTCAAAGTAATGTCGCAATATTTCCCAGCGTTGTTCAAGCGTATACACAACCATATTCGTTCAGCGGAAGGATAAAACTAATTATCTGTCAAATCAGACATGAGCTAAGTGTTACCATACACGAAATAAGCACTACTTGAAAAAAAACGTTAGATGGCGGACCCTTTACAACGTTACTGTGAACTAAAACCAACGCGACAAATTCAGTCGAATCTCTCGAATCCTATCTAGGACAAACACCACCGGAGAGTTGTGAGCGAACATCTTGGACATAAACCATCTGCATCCCGTCCATCTCGTGTGGCTAACACCATAAGAGCGTAATTCTTGAACATGCGCGAACCCTATAAGTAATTTCCATTATTTCCTTGGGTCACTTGTTCATTCATTTCTAGCAGCCACTCAGCGAAAATACAGCGTCGTGTGTGGGCTCAACGGGCCCCTAGTTGAAATCTTCACATTTCCACGTGTTTCAACGAAGTTTGTTCTGAAATTGCTAAATTTTGACCATAAGAACCGGCGCATGAGCTTAGCTCAGGAGCTGTTGAATGACGTAAATGACGACCCAGATTTGCTGGAAACGGTTATGTCACTGGTGTCGAAACATGGGTATATGGTTGTGACGTTAAAACCACAGTCCAATCATCCCAATGTAGGCGGCAAGAAGAGCCAAGACCGAAAAAAGCGGGCCAAGTTCGGCGTAAAAGTTTTGTTCACCGTTTTCTTCGAGTAGAATGTCGTGGTTAATCATGAGTTCTTACCGAGAGAACAAAAAGAGTACTACTTTCAAGTTCATTGGTTATATGAGGTAATACGAAGAAAACGTTCGAATTTTGGGGAAAAAAATCATAGTTGTTGCCTAGCGATAATGCGCCTGCTCATTTATCGTTGCTTGTGTGTAATTTTTTGGCTGAAAACAATACCGTAATCATGCCTCAGCCACCATATTCACCGGACTTGTCTCTCTGCAGCTTTTTTCTTTAAAAAAAAAAAAGACCAATAAAAGGACGAAGATTTGCCACGATTGAGTAGATAAAGGAGATAAAAATTCGCTTCGAGGATGTAAAAAAGCGCGAGTGCAAGTAAGGGGGATTACTTTGAAAGAGACAAAACAGATATTCAAGAAAAATAAAAAAAGTCACTTTATTTTTTGAACAAACCTAAAATGTTCACTTCTCTTGTTTTATATTTTTCATGTTCTATAGGTCTTTAATCTTCGTTGAAAATATTCTATTTTTAAAACCGAATTAACGTGCGTTTCTCATTCTAGTGGGGCGAGATGCCAACATCCGTCGCCTACATTGGTACTGGTCAGATCATGGGCTGGGGCAATAAAGCAATTGAAGTAAGTAAAACACCAACATCGATCATTACATCTTACTAAACCATGTTACTTCAGATTCGTTCCGTTGAAACCGGCCACTTGGATGGCGTGTTCATGCACAAAAAAGCTCAACGCTTGAAATTCCTTTGCGAAAGGAATGACAAGGTGTTCTTCAGCAGTGCCAAAGGTGCTTCATCGTGTCAAATCTACTTTATGACACTTAACAAGCCTGGTATGGCTAACTGGTAGATAAGATAACATAACACACACACATACAGCAAACAATTATAGAAAAACATATTCAATGTTCAACTACAAAAAAGAGAAATGAAAACAACAAAAAAAAAAAATAGATAAAAACCAACAAGAAAAAAGTTATAAAACTAATTTATATTTAAAATGCATTTTTTTTTAAAGGAAAAGTTTAAATAAAAAACAAAATTATTCTTATAAATTTGATTACTAATTAAGCATAAAAGCAAGAAATCTATATAGAAAAAGGAGAATTCGAAGTGAGAGTGCAAGCGAGTAGGATGGTAGTCGCAGTTTTTATTATCGTGTGTGTATAAACGCAATTCAAATATTTAATATCAAATGCTTTTTTTTAAATATACAAAACGAGCAGAAGCAAAAAACAGAGAAATGCAAGTGAAACGTATGAAAATTGTATTTTTTTATATAAACTTAGTTTGGTTTCTCGTTTCTTTTATCATCTATCTTATGGATATTTTTAAACAATAATAAATGTATTGAATAGAAGCAATTTTTCTATTGAGGGGGACTATACAGTTGCATATTTGCATTAGGATAAGTGCGTGGAACAGAGGGAGGGTAAGGGAAGGGGGGAAGGTGTTGCAGCCGCAATTGTGCGCATCGGAATCGGATTTATTTCTATTAATTTTCAATTTTTTCTTTCAATATCCCGGACAGTGGAATCAAAGTGTTTGAGTTCAGCGAGTATATTCCTCGCTTGCATATGCCAATCATCCAAATTTCCGATAGCAGCTGAGCTATCTCTATGGTTCGTTATTTCTCGTGGTTCAAAATAAGCCTTAATCCAGTCATATTCACGTGTTAGCGTTGCCTTACAAGTC
This sequence comes from Merodon equestris, assembly GCA_958301585.1. Lineage (NCBI taxonomy): Eukaryota > Metazoa > Arthropoda > Insecta > Diptera > Syrphidae > Merodon > Merodon equestris. Next base: position 107,785,248 of record OY284414.1, read on the forward strand.
AACCAACTAGAAGACAGCTTATAGGAAAAGTTTAGGGAATATCCTCGTTTCATAGCGAAACGTATTCACGAACAATCACCGAAAAAAATTTAAAAAAAAAACTTCGAGCAATCGACGATAGCACATTATGCGCACATCACCACCCAACAATACTTATTCAAACAACGTACGAGTAGCAATAAAATTAAAACAAAAACCAGAAGAAAGTAAAATCCATTCTCTCTCTATAGTGTACGCCTACGCCGTACGGAAAGCAAAACAATGTAATTACGAGATTTAAATGTTTAAGGAAAGCATAAAACAAAAAAAGTAAAATAAAAATCCAAATAAATTTGAATTGTAACACATATATTAGCAAACACATACGCATATTAAGGGTAGATATAAACACAATACAGAACACATCTATATGAAATAGAGTAGAGACGAAAATCGGGAAATAAACAACAAGTGAACGAGCAGATGAGAGAAGAGAAAGCATAAAAATATTTCTTTAATTTGTTTTTCCATGTATTTTTCTCGTATACATACATTAATTTTGCTTTTTTATATATTTGAAACGCCATTGTAAAAATAAGTGATAGAAATATACATTAAAAAAAAAGGATTAAAGAGAAAACAAAAGAAGAAAACAAAAATATAACTGAATAAAGGATGATAATACAATTTTTAAGAAGAATCTTTTCCTCATTACTCTTACGAGCTAACTCTATAATTTTTTTCTTTATTACGAATTCGATTATGTTGTATCGCTATTTCCAATCTCTGTTTTGTAGACCTTGTTTTTATTTATCTTTTTCTTTTTTGTATTCGAATAGAGTCAAATCTCAGAGAGAACATTATTGGTTGGTGGTTTTCTTATTTTGTTGTAATTTTGATTTTTAGCTTAGCGAATTTGTTTTTTTTTTTTAAAGAAAAGTATTAATGAAATGTTTTTTTTTTTTTGTATTTTATGTCTTGGGTACAATATTATAAAAGTACCCAGGTAGAGAGAGGAACGAACGGGATTGGAATGATGTTCTTTTGAGTATTTCCCATGGGAGAGATGCATTCATCTTGTACTTCTATGGAGAACTTATTTTGATTTTTGTGTATATTTTTTTATGTATAACTTTAGTTAGTTACAAATAAATATATATATATAAAAATGTTTTTGTTTTCCTTAATTTTTTTTTACTACGTACGTACGTACTAGCTCGTTCAAATTAATAAAGTTACCTCAGTGCACTACCCCCTCGCCACCAACACAAGCACTCCTTCCTAATTCTTTTCCTAATTTCGATCTCAAATCTGGAGCCAAGCATCCTAATTTCCGCAACTCCCACGTCCTCAATCCCTCAGCCCCCGCCTTTTCTAATAAATCCACACCATACTCGTCCTCTCACTATAGCCAACTCCACTTCTCTTCCAACAGTGTCAACTCCTTCAATAACGTCTCCTCCTAACTCCATCCAATCTTTCATTGATCCCCTTCTGCCCCCCCCCCCCTCAGTCAAAATTACCCAACAAGTTAGTAACCCCACTAAATGCCGCTATGCTCTCTCTAAGGGATAAAAAGACGTATGAAAACATTCGTTTCTTTTTGGGCTATCTCCATGATAAACCAGACTCAGTCTGCTATGAAGGTAAAACGAAGACTAGTGCAATGGTTTCCATCCAACAGGAAGGCCTCCTCACTGATTTTGCCAGCCTCAAGTGCCTCTTTATTAACTATCACGAGTTCTTCAATATCCCCTCCCCCAAAAAGTATCAAACGATCTAGATACCTTTCGTCAATATATCCACTCAAAGCGGACATCCCACCTCCAGCGTAGCAGAGCCGACCACGACAGATATTTTCGCCCCTAATTTCCATTCTCTTCCTCATGCTAACCTTTGTCTCACCTTCTGTTATCAGAATGTAAGAGGTCTTCGCTCAAAAACCCAAGCAGTCTGTCAACAGTCTCAGGCTTTACCATTCTTCGTCCTGACAGAAACAAACTTGATCCCTAGCATAAATAACCAAGAATTGTTCCCATAAAATGTTAACGTCTATCGCGACGACGATCTCAATCGATCTACCGATAGCTGCCCTTGTCGTGGCGTTTTAATAGCCGTCTTTAACTCAATGGACTCATTCATTTTTGCAATATTCTCTTCCTCTGTATCTCGACTTCGTTTCAATCAAGATTGTACTGCCCCGTAAAGCGCTCTATGACCGCCATTTGATCAAAACGCAAGCCAATCTTATTAACGATCCTAAGCCTTCTTTCAGTTTGTCAACTACAAAAGAAAATCTGATGACTACCCAACTTCACTCTCCTTCAACGGCGAAACCTCGAATGATCCCAAAACTATCGCCAACTTTGTTGCCAACTTTTTCAAACAATCTTTCGCCGATGACTCCTTTGTACTGGATACTATTTACTTCGACTACTTACCAAATTTCTCCCTTGGACCATTTCTCCCACGTAATATTGACCCTCATATCATTGAAAATAAATTGAATCAACTGCATGATGAATTTGCTCCTGAGACCGATGGTCTCCCTGCCATATTACTCAAAAAAATGTTCCTCCATTATTTCTGTCCCGCTCTCAAAAATATTCAACTTATCCCTCTCCTTTGGAGAATTTCCCGAGATATGGAGAACCGCTTTTATAACTCCTGTTCACAAAAAAGGTCCGAAGAATGATGTTAACAACTACCGGCCCATCGCCAAACTGTCACCAAACTTTTCGAAAGTATCTTGTATGACACTCTAAGTTTCCACTGCAAATCTCTAATCTCCTCCAAACAACATGGCTTCCTGAAATGCAGGTCTACAACCACAAACTTTGTCGAATTTGTGTCCTTCACACTCTCAGCATTAGAGAATGGAAATGAGGTTGACCTTCGATAAAATCTTCCACAAACTAATACTCGTCAAATTGTCTTCCCATGGCTTTGAACCCACTGCGTTGAAGTGGATGTCTTCTTATTAAAAAGCCGTTACTAAAGTGTTCGTTTTTAGATCTGAATTTTCCAACCCCTTCTTAGCTTCTTCTGGCGTTCCCCAAGGCAGCCACCTAGGTCCACTTCTTTTTATTCTTACCATTAACGACATTGACTTTGTCATCATTCCCACTTCTCACTGTACGGCGACGACACTAAGTTCTTCAAGACCATTTCCTCGCAACAAGATTCTTCCCTTATTCAATCGGATCTCAACAGCTTTTCCTTTTGGTGCTCCAAAAATTGTTTGGAACTAAACATTGCCAAATGCCAATCAATTACCTTCTCACGTAAACGAATCAAACCTCAGCTTCGTCTCTACTTCCTCAATAATCAGCCCATCTCCACCGTGCAGGTTATCCGCGATCTTGGCATACAAGTGACCAAGAGCTTAATTTTCGCGCACACATCGACGATATAATTCATAAAGCGAACTCTGCACTCGGTTTTGTGAGACGTTGGTCTAAAGAATTCGCCAATCCCTACGTGACTCGATCCCTCTACATTACCTTTGTTCGCCCCCTTCTCGAATACGCATCTCAAGTGTGGTTCCCTAATCAACAAACCTACATTTCTAGAATCGAAAGCACCCAACGTCGGTTCCTACGTTTCGCTCTTCGAGGTCTGCCGTGGAACAATACTTTGTTCTTACCGCCCTATCAAGACCGTGTTAAACTAATCAACTTGAGTACTTTGGAGGAAAGGACTTCATCTTCATCCATAGACTTCTTACAGGTACTATTGACTGCGCCACCCATCATAACTCCATATCTCTTAACACCCTCGTAATACACGCAATGCTCGTCCCTTCTATCTATCCACCCCCCGCACCTCATACGGCTCCAATGAACCTATTTCCCTATGCTGGCAAGTGTTAATTCGAATATTAACTTCGATTTCAACCACAGCACTCCATGCCTAAAACTCGGTCTTCTTAATAACCTTTCCTCCTTCCAGTCTTAGTTTCTAAGGATCGCACCCCCCCCCCACACCTGTTCTCATCAGTTATAAAGTTAGATTAAGTTTAGCTTGAATTATGCTCAAAAAACGAGGGTTTTTGCCCCCCACGAACATTAAGAAATTAATATGCTTAAGGGCATAGCCATAATTGACATAAGCGGCAATAAACCCTAAAAAGCAATTCATGTAGGAAAATGGACCCTTAGCTTTCTTCCCTTTTAACACGGTTCTCCCAAAGGGCTCTTTATTTTTGTTGTCACATGCCTTCTGTACGTATGAATCTCCTTTAAATCCGACGCGAGAAAGTTTTTGTAACAAGTCATGATGAGGGCGAAATATCCCCTTCATGCTTCTTCTTTTGGATAAGTTTCGCTTATTCCACTGCACCCAATAAAGGGTGATTTCTCCTGCTTTTGGTTTTCTTCCTGTAAAATAAATAACTGGCACATTCAAATGTGCACTTATGCACGTTTTTCATAAATTTTCAGGCAGATTATAATACATTAATTTTTGAAAAAAATATTGACTAAAAGTATGTGAAACCTCAAAACTATAGCTTAAGAGGCTTATCCTTAGAGGTCCATTTTACTCAAAAAAGTACGTATTGGCACAAAAAAAATACGTTTCTCTTCAAATTTGATTAACACACATATACAGTGAACTCTCGAAATTCGAACCTCCATAATTCGAAAACCTCTGTTAATAGAAGCATTTTCACAGTCCAATGAAAAAAACCTTTGTAAATCGATGAAAACCTATGCAATTTGTCCCTTCCGTTAATTCGAATTTACTATTGTACCAATAACAATTCGAAAATGATGGCTTTTTTACCTCTATAACTCGAGGTGAAGTTAATTTGTATTTCAACAACTGTTAATGAGAACGAGAGGAAACGTAACTCACTCACGCATACCTTGAAGCATTTCACCGTAACGGCATATTGTGATATGGGCATGAGAGATTCCTATGCCCTATGTATTCATTGAACGGAAAGGTGTACAGATGGTTGGGTGTTGAGTTTGCAATTTTTCCATTCATAAAGACGCAATTATATTGGACTAACGGTACATTAAAAGTATTCTTATTCCTCTCAAATTCTTTGTTAAATTAATTATTTTACCGATGATTTAGTATAGAAATGTTTGCCTATCTCTGAGAAGAAGAAAATTGTCCGGGCCGTTGAAAAAGGACAGAAGAAATAGGATGTATCATTACGGAATTCCATCATCTACTCTGTCAACGATTTTAAAGCAAAAAGGTAGAATCGTCGCAAACACGTCACCTAAGGCAAGAAAAAGAAGTAGGCCAGGTAAGTTCCCTCAGCTTGAGGAAAGCTTGCTTAAATGGTTTACGCAATGTAGACATACAAATATTCCTGTCGGAGGATTTATGTTAAAAGAAAAAGCTAAATCTTTTTTACTACGTTTGGGCCTTATAGATCTCAAGGCTAGTGAGGGATGGTCGGAAAATATTTTTAACGCTGATGGGACAGGACTGCTTTTTAAATGTCTTCCAGACCGAACAGTGTCGTTTAAAAATAAAAAATGTCAAGGGGAAAAAAACAGCAAAGAGTGAATCACACTATTGCTAGCTGAGAATATGGATGGGTCACAAAAATTAAAATTGATGATGATAGGAAAATATGCAAAATCGCGATGCTTTAAGAACATAAAATCATTTCCGATGTCTTATCGTTCAAATAAAAAAGCGTGGATGACAACTGAGCTATTTAGGTTATGGCTAACTAGTCTCGATGTCAAAATGAAAAAGCAAAAGCGGAAAATCCTATTGTTCATTGATAACTGCACTGTTCACAGTGACATGCCATCCCCTACCAACGTCAAAATAGAATTTTTGACAGCGAATACGACTTCCAAGCCTCAACCACTTGACCAAGGTATTATCAATAACTTCAAGACGCTGTACCGTAAGGAAGTAGTTACAAGAATTTTAGACTTATAGAAGAAGGGAATAAGTTTAACATAACAATCGTGCCTGCAATGAAAATGACTGATAAAGCTTGGATGAATTTTACCCAAAGTACAATCCGCAATTGTTTTAGAACTTGTGGCTTCTCCGGAGAGAATCACATGAAGCTCAAGACAAAGGAAAACAGGAAATTGATATACAGGTCGGATGGAATCTCCTACCTCATTCCGAAGAAATCTCATTCCAAGAGTTTGTCCACTTTGATGACAACTTAGCAGTCACTGAAGCCGTAACAGATGCAGACATACTTCCATCTGAGGAAGAAAATTCGGACCATAATGAAGATGAGGACGGGGAACCAGTTCTGTCCGTAACTTCAAAAGAAGTGAAATTATCACTTACAAAACTACGTCAATTTTTAAAGGGGACAGAATGCTCATGAAATAATTTTTAAAAAGTAAATGGCAAGCATTGCTTTATCAATTCAAATAAAAATAGATTACACTTTTGCAATCTTCCTGTGTTTTTTTTTAGTATTAAAAATCAAATGCTTACAAAATCACATATCACTAAATATGATCAATCGTCGTTAAATTCAAATTCAAAAAACACATTGGGACATGTCTCTCCACACAAATAATTTAATCGGCGGTAACCAATAGGACGGAGCATGGGATGTAGCGATTATTATTAATCCATGGCAGTCACGCATACTCGTGCAGAGTGCAGAGACGAGTGACATGAGATTGTGGGGCATTCTAGTTGTGTTCAATGACGAAAAAACTAGAACTAGAACTTTTTTCCGGCGTCGTTATGGTCAGAAGTGTAGGACCATAACCTTCCCACTTAACTGCATTCCCCCTGGTCCGCTTTTGGGGTCCGCCGGTTTGACCTCAGAAAGTAGCGGCAGGCTTTCCGGTTTGGGATTACTTCATCGCTGAGGCCAATCAAATGCCGGTGTTTTTGCATTTGTTTGCACCAATTGTTTTTCGGCCTGCCTTTTTTGCGTGTTGAAATTGGAACGTTGATTGATAACGCCTTTTGGACGGGGTTTACAGGATCTCTCCTTTAAACATGGCAATACCAACTGAGTCGGTCGCGCTCTATCTTTCTTGTGATGGTTTCTTTTACGTGGAGGCTTCCTCGGATCTTTGAACTTCTAATTCTGTCACGCTTTGTTACTACCGCTGTCATGCGAAGCATCTTTATCTCAGCTGCCGTTAATTTGCTCTCATACTTTTTGTGCATTGTCCAGCATTGTGAACCGTATGTGAGCGCCGGACGTACAACTGAAGTGTAGAGCCTTCCTTTCAGTTTAGGGGGCATTTTTCGATCACAGAAGATGGCGGAGTTTTCCCGTCACTTCATCCACCCTACGGTTACGCGATGGTTGATGTCGTCATCACAAGTTGCTTCTTTATTAATCATAGATCCCAGATATTTAAACTTTTCACACTTGGGAAGCACTGTTCCATTCAAGTAAATGTCTGGAATAGGCTGATCAGGGTCAGAGAACGGGCAGCACAGATACTGCCTTCTTTGAACTATCCTGAACTGTCCACCCACACATCAAGTGCTCGTTGTAGGGACGCCTGATCATCACTTATAATGGCTCCATCGTCAGCAAAGAATAGCTGGTGAACATTGGGGTCCGTCACTTTTCCTTCAAGCAAGCAATCAAGGACTGCTATAAAGAGCAGTGGGCTGAGCACGCTCCCTTGGTGTACACCGACTTTGATTGCGAACTCTTCGGTGACTCCTGCGGTGCATCTTACTCTTGTCGTTGCTATCTTGTATATGTCCATGATCACTCGCACGTAGGTTTCTGGAACTCCTTTTTGTCTTAGCGCTACCCATAAAAGATCTCTTATTTGCCGGTCAAAGGCCTTCTCGAAATCAACCAACACCACATGCAAGTCCTTTGACGAATCACGATGCTTTTCCATCATGACCCTTATACTTTGGATTGCATCTGTCGTTGATTTACCCGAGACAAACCCGCACTGGTCATCAGATAGTCGTATTATTTTCCGCAGTCGGCTATCTAATACCCGTTCAACGATCTTCATGGTGTGCGACATCAGCTTGACAGAACGGTAGTTATCACAATTTCGCGTATCACCCTTTCCTTTGTGCAAGGATGAAGATCGCTTCATCTTCAGTGTTTTTTCGATGACAGCTGCTCTTGACACTTTTCACGAATCTGTTCTGATTCCAGAGTAGGTGCAGAAAAGCGCGTTTTGAAATGTCCGGAACACCCTCACTGAACACAAAGCAGAACACTTTCGAACAGAAAAGTTTCTCACTAAGCAGCAAAACGTGTACTCTTCTTTCCGGAATAGTCCAGAACGGGCTTATTGAACAGACTAAATACGTAGGCAAAAATGTTAGTCTGGATAAGAAATGTCAAACAAAAATATCCAGTCTATATCTGTGTCTAAGTTTTAACAAGAAGTCAAACTACCCACAAGGAACTCAAGCGAATTAAATGATATAAAGATGATCAAATTAGACTTACCAACATTTTGTTCTTTATTTGAGTTGTCAAATATCCGCGTCGGAGCGATGAAGATGATACAGGCGACGTCAATCCAGGGACACGGCCTACAGAGTGATTATAACCAGATCCCAATAATTCTGATTAGTACTGTGATACAGACAAAAATATTGGACAGATTGATCACTGTAGCAGAGGAATTGGAAGCTCTATCAAATCATCGGTATGTCTTCAAAAATCGCACTCAACTGTATCCACTGTATAGTAGTAGAATTTGTGCCAGCAGCCACAGAAGGACATTCTTGGAGCCGGAGAGCCAAGTATTATTGCGCAGTGGTGACACTAGATGAGCGCAATCAACTCAGCTGACTGGTTCCAATTAAGCATATCGCTGGCTCCAACTACGTTACCCAGAGAAAATTAAGCGGTTACCTCAGCCGTCGAGTGAGCCACAACCGCAACAGTTATCTAAATTAATTATCAAGCAGTGGCTTGAATCTACAGGTCTGGTATTGGCCGATCACCAAACATAGGCCGTTCATATCAGTAGAAAAACTGAAGGATATATCAATATATGTGTCAAAAATCATAATATCCACTAAAAGACTCAGAAATAACAGGCTGGGTTTTAATTTCAATTAGAAATAATCGCACCTCGATAGGACCTCATTGAATACGATATCGCCTCTGCGCAAAGTACGTGAGCAAGAAAGGATCATTGCCACAAACAGCACTATCGAGAATACTACCAAACGGGGGCGGACTCCGATATACAAAGAGGATCCTATTTTATAGAGTGATTAACTCTATTCTTCTGTACTCTGTAGCAGGTTGGGCAAAAGTCCTCAACAGAAAAGCAAACTGCCGGGAACTGTCATTGGAATACTTGCATTGATATCCTCGCGCGACGGTATGAGAATTTATTGTAAGAAACTGTTCATGTCATCTGAAATTGACACACTAAGTTGAATCAATGAAGAAAAAATGATACGCTCAATGGTTCAAAGGCAAATAAGATAGAATAGCACCACTAAGGGAATGTGTGGGTACACTGAAAACAAGGAAACTGCAACTACCACCCACGGCAGTTACTATCCGGTCACGGGGGCTATCGCAAATATTTATAACGATTTGATCATGAGAACTCCGATTCTTGCCCAGAGTGGACAAGCCAGGAGGAGGTACTGAATTTAGCTTCACTAACTATATAAATTCAGTAAAATACTGAACAGCTATGTATGTATATGCGCACTAGTGAGAAATTTGTAAGCTGAACTACGGAGAGCCGAGACTACATGGAGAGCAGCAGAATGAGTAGGAAGTAGAAATATGAACAGCACCGCAATAGCATTGCTTGTCAGCCCCGCTAGATATTGCCTTATGGAGAGAGGCTCAAGAGTTCAGGATTTGGTTTATATAGTACGTAAGCGCATATCTGAAAGAAACAAATAGAATATGTAAAGCATGCCAGCGACTCAGGTCACTGGTGTCCATGAAGAATGCACACCCTTTGGGGCACCAAAAAATAAAAAACAAAGAAATTGTTGGTTCAAATCTAATGACTCTCTGCTCCATTCCTTGAATATATTGTAAAGCATAGGTCAGCTCGAACAGGAAGGCTGAAAAAAGCTCTACGTTTGCCTTAATCCAGTTGTGATTTGTAGTTCTCGTGTTTAATATCGGCAGATAAAGGGCGTACAAGTTTATTGTCCATCTAGCGAGAGTATATATTGCGATAAAAACCACGTTCCAGCGACTTGAGCATGAACAAAACAATTGAACGTTATCATACGCACTCAGCCGTGTACAAACAAATTTAATCTGAGTCAGCAACTTGTTCGTATGTTTGTCTGGCCTATTTGTATCGTTTGTAAATAGAAATATTGGACGCCAATACGTAGATGAGTCAACTGGTCCTTAGTTCATAATCTTGAAACATGATTGAGCTGCACTCAATCCGCATATCACCAATCACCAATCACCAACTCCCCTTTTTGTTTTTCAAGAATTTACTATAACGGAGAACTGGTAAAGCAACAGAAAAGGGTGAATAGAGTAAATAGGGTTTTGGGAGGCCAAGGAAACTAACTACGAGTGGCAGACTAGCCATAATAAACGGAATTATGTAAGTGTTGTGAAGGAGTTAGAATTCCAACCCGACGTAAACAACGGCCACTGTAGCTTAGCCAAGGTACACAATGGGTCGCCGCCTTGGCCTAGGATGTATATGAGTTGTGAGGATCTTTAAAATATGTTTTGAATGGGAAACACTGCGGAATATAATTTCCATGACTTGGCCGTTGCAGGATTCGAGCCCCATGTCATCGACGTTATTTTATTGGCTTAATGCAAGCTTGAATAAAGAGCAAAATAACGTAAACAACCTAAAGCTTAACATATTTAGTATACGAAAGAAATGATTAAGGAGATGGTGAATGGCGGAGGACATTTCTACGACAGGCTTAGGTGAGATGTGGATGATGTGCGCATTCTGGATATAAGCTAATTTTTTTTTTTTTTGAGGCTTCTACTATCTGTTGGAGCACTTAGACCCAAATACTGGTCCATTGTACTGCAACAGGGTACGGTGAACTCGCCGATCCTGTTCAACATTTACTTCAGTGATTGATAGTGATAGTGATAGCTTCTCTTCACCATTCAATAGCGTATGCGGACGATTTAATCGCGTACAGATCATGTCCAACGATCGACGTCATTGTCACTCTCTTGCAGCGTGACTTCGAAAAAATTCAGCAGTATTGTGATGACTGGATGTTGAAAATCAACTGCCAGAAATCAGAAACTATTTTGTTCAGAACGCCTTTGGCTAGGGCCTCCCGAGACACTAGAAAAAATTGGCGCGGGTTCTCAATTCTCGGACGGGACGGGCGCCCATTGCCGAAACAAAATGTAGTCAAATACCTTGGGATCCGGCTAGACCAGTATCTATATTTTGACAAACATATAGATGCTGCTCTGGCGAGGGCCCGGGGCGCTTTTGCTCTTACAAGATGGCTGTTTCATAGCAACCAACTTAATTCGAGAGTAAAGGTAATTTGCTACATGGCCTTAATCAGGCCCATGATTGCTTATGGATGTCCCGTGTGGTTTAATGTGAGAGCTAGCTTAATGGAAAAGATTCGGGTGCTTGAGCGACAATGTCTCAGAACTTGTCTTGGGTTATATAGGACACCCGAATCTGAGTACACGAAATTTTACTCGAACGAGGTCCTATACGATAGGGCCAGGATTGTACGGGTGGATAACTTTCTGATAAAGCTGATTCGAAGCCACGTTGCAAGAGCAATGACTTCGGTCAATAACCTGATCTCCGGGGCTCACTTACCTAATTACATGTGCCACGAGAAAGTTCGCCTTAGCGGCTTTGTCCCCCCAGAGGCATTCCTCTATTTTGATCAATGTGGGCTGATTCAGGATAGATCAGCGGTACCGCTAATCTTCCTCGTGGCCCGTAAATCTGTGGAGCGGCGGCTCCTCTACGAACATGATGTTGCGCTCTGCGAGCTCGAGCGCCTTAAAAAAAAAAAACAAAACAAATCACAAAACAATAATGAAAAAAAGATATATTATACATACAAAAGGTATATGACGTATGTATGTATTTTTTTATATATATTTTAGTTAAGGTAGGGTTAAGTTGTTTTTAGTTATAAGCTTTTTTATAAAAAAATTATCTGATGCTAAGTTTTTTAAAAAATATCACTTTTCTTAGCCTAAGTTGTTTATTTATTTTAATTATTGCAAATTAATCATAAGGCCGAAAGGCATAGTCTTAAATTGTTCTGTTTGCTTTAGAGTGTCCGTATAGGGCCAGTAAGATATTTTATGTTAGTTGTTATGTAAGCTAGTTTTAAGCATTTTTGTCTAGGGTAAGTGTGTTCTTAATATATAAAAACAAAAATGAAATAAATAATAAAAAATCTGGTCCATTGTACTACCAGACAAACACCTTGTCTTTATTATATTTTCTCCGTTGTCCGGAGAAAAGTGAGGAGGGGCTTCAGTAATGTAGAGCTAAGAGATTCGGCACACACCACGTCGGCCCCAAGGGTGCACCACCGTGTCACAGAGAAAGTGCTCTGCTGTGTCATCCTCTTCGCAACATGCAGCACAGGTAGGCGTCTTACTGATGCTTAGAGATCTTAGAGATGCTTGGCAAAAGTGTAATGGCCCGTAATGACGTCCATAAGCCTTCTGCAATCATTTCTCCTTAAGGATAAGAAAAATGTTGCGGATTTCTTGCAGACATCAGGGCGTACGCGCTTAGTCATTCTGCATCCTGGATATTCCCTCCATCTACGACTGTGGAAACAGGTAGACCTAAGGCGGATTCAGGTCCTGAGAAACTCTCCTCGGAGCCCCTTCTAGCGAGTTCATCAGAGATCTCGTTTCCTGGGATCCCAGAGTTACCTGGGACCCATACAAGCCTAAGTGAATTTAGTCGTCCCACTTTGTTCAAAAGGGTCTTGAGTTAATGCACTAATTTGGAGTTAGATAGAGGGTTGGACACAGCTTTGAGTGCAGCTTGGCTGTCACTGCAGACGCATATGCTTTTTCCCTTGCACCTGTGCTTGACAACATAGTGCATATGGCAATTAGGAATGCGTAAATCGCTGATTGAAAGACAGACGAATGTTTTCACACTGAAAAAAAACTCCAGCGCCGGACCCCTGCCCAGTCCTGGAGCCATCTGTGAAAATGCGAAGACAGTCCATTCCAGGTTCAGTGTCTGGTCAAAGCCAGTCCTGACGCCATGGAAATGTGACTGTGAAATTACAGCGCATTAGGATGTCAGGTGTCAGTGCGTCAGAAGGCATATCCATGAGACAGGGGTCATAGGATATTTCTCGCGCAAGTACACTTCCACTCCAATGCGAGTTGTACCAAAGACCATTTCTCTTTATGCGAGACATGGCTTTCAGTGCGCACCCTCTGATTTAAAAATAACTGACTGCGCTTTGGTAGTATTGGACTCAACGCGCTTTGGCCAAAGAAGCTTGCTATCTAAGATGACTCCCAGGTACTTAGCTTCCTTGGATATCGGGATGGGAAGGCCTTTTAGCACCAGCTGAGTAATGCCAGTATTTTTCCTCCTTCTCGTGAGGAGAAGTAGTAACCGTAATTCGTTCGATGGGAGTTTATGCAGAAGGGGGGCATGGACTGGAGGTTTCCGGGATTGGTGTTAAGGGGAATCATTTGAAACAGTAAGGGGCAGTCAATATAACCGGTAAGTAGATCAAGGTCATTCTTCTAGGAGTTATAGGTTAACTATTGTTAAGCAATCCTTATAAGGTGGTAAATTGTAGACCACAAATTGTGGCCCAGGCAAGACCACAAAGAGCAAATCGAATTTACGTTGGGCGGCCTCAATGCGAGCAGTGTGGAAAGCGTAAGAGGTGGATCAGACTTATACTTGACTAGTATATTCATGAAGGGGCCTAGCGAGGGTAGTATATACATATGTATAAGGATATCGTGACATTAGTTTCGAGGACTCCTTGTATCAACATTTCACAAAGCCGAGGGAGAAATCGGCGCGATCGGTAATATTGGTGGCGAAGTTCAATACTCGGTCACATATCGGCGACAGAAGCTAACCTCGCAATTTTCTACAAAGTGCTGTGAAATTCAAGCAAAATACTGGTGTCAATGTCACAGTTTTGTTTCACTTGTACAATGTGGCAGCCAATCCTCTGTAACCACCCAAGGGCTCCCTGCTTGGAAAACATTGTTCCTTTTATTAATTCGCATTTATTGTATCAAAATAACACCAAACGAATAGAACATAAAATAAATGAAACACAAAACGCAAACACATAGTCAATATCGGTCAAATGGAGATTCTCGTTCCTTGTGTGTTAAAAGGCTTATGATTTCTGACCCCTTCCACATCGACTGGCATGTTCCTCGGGGGTGTCGGCAGTGAAAGCGTTTATAGACATGCAATAGCTCACTTCCCCATCATCGTAACGCTTGTTGTGCGCCAGGATTTTCGCCTTGTTCTCTGAATATAACTTACGACGCATTTTATCCTCTTCCTCGTCTTTGTACGACTTGTTGAACTTGGCCTACAAAAAATTGCGATTTCAATTAGAGACTCTGGTTGTGTTGCGGTGCGTAATTCATACCTTAAAATCTTCCCACTCCTTATCGAACTCGAGAGACATTTTTTCTGGAAGTACTAAGCAACTGGACGGCTGGAAACGATTGATAAGCGAGAATTAGTCGAGTCAATTTATATATTTTAACTGTTAACGATGATCTGTCACTTCTAATCGCTGTGGATAAACAAAGAATGCCATTTTAATCAGATTGGGTGACAGCTGTCATCGAACTGTGATGGTAACACCTGAAATGACATTTACTCTTAAGCGCATGCTACATATCCAAAGGAAGTTCAATCGAGTTTTATAACTTCAAGAATTTTTTTTTTGTTTTTTTAATGAGTGGAAGTAAATTCAGGGCCCTTGCTTTGTATTGCTTTCTAATATGAAATTGCTCGAATTCGCAAAATCGGTACTCTCTATTTCTATTAGCAATGACATATTTTCGAAAATCGAACAGCTTTGAATTGCCAACGGAAATATCCTTTGTTTTCGCAAAATCGGTACTCTGTATTGCGTATTTAAATGTCAAACTCATTCGTATTCGTATTTCTTTGTTCGATTGTATTTTGGCATTCAAAGGTTTGTCAAGTAAAAGAGTTTAATTCAAATTTTTTTATAAAATAGTGTTGCAATTATGTTACATATTTGTAAATATTTTTCAAAATTTGAAATTATAATCACCCCTATTGCGATCGTCGTTTTTATTGAACGACACTTCTCACTTTTTCTGTCGAGTCACTTTTTAGTCGTTCAAGTGTCGGTATTACTATACTTAAACGCCAGTCGTATCGATCCACATGCATTCCACATAAGCAACTGACAAATATGTCTAGACATTTCAAGGAAATTTGAGTATCATTTTAAAAGAGATGCTTGAGCTTATGGAAGCATTTGTTGGTCCTCGTTGGATAAATGCATCCTAATCAGTAAGGAAAAAATGAAGCGAAGGCTTATTTTTATCAGAAATTTAGAATTTCGGGAATAATTGGGTGTGTAGACGGTATCCATTTCCAATATTCAACATAATGTAACACAATAATTATAAGACGTACAAACGCATAAATATATGCAAACGGTCACACAGACCGAATGATGCCTGAAACCGCTACTAACCACACAACAAATCACGAAGCTACCATAAAGCATACGCAAATTGTACCGTCAATATAATAACATATTTGCGAAAAAGTAATTTGACAATCTCACAAACCAATGCGCGAGTATAGGAAGGTTAAGCTATAGTTTTAAGGTTTCCAATACTTATAGTCAATATTTTTTCAAAAAACCAAATTCATTCTAATCTGCATGAAAAATGAAGAAAACACGTGCATAAATGCACATTTGAATGTGCCAGGTAATTATTATTTAGAAAAATAAGAGTCAGTCCTGGCGCCGCGCCGTGGAAATTTGACTGTGAAATTATTATAATGCAATAGCATAGCAGGTGTCATTGCGTGGGAGGGCATATCTATGAGATGTCGTAGGATATTTCTCGCGCAAGTACACTGTCACCCCAATTTGCAATTTGTACCAAAAACTATTACTCTACGAGGGTGGTCCGATAAATACTTAGCCTATAAAAGAAAAACAAAAAGTTTGGAGAAATGGCGATTTATTTTTCAATATAGTCTCCTTTTAGCTCGATATACTTGACCCAGCGATGCTCCAACTTCTTTAACCCGTCTGAGAAATACGATTTCTCGAGGTCTGGCATAATACATCCCTGTGAGCGTTTTGCCCTTCTCCAGGTAGTCGATGTGGATCACACCTTGTGAATCCCAGAAAACGGTGGTACCTTTCCGGCCGATGGTACAGTCTTCGCCTTCTTCGGAGCACGTTCGCCGGCTGAAGTCCATTGTTTCGACTGTTCCTTGGTCTCCGGTGTGTACCAGTGGATCCTTGTTTCGTCGACTGTCACGAAACGACGCAGAAACTGCTTCGGATTGCGCTTAAACAGCGTCAAAAAACTGCTCTGAAGTGGTCTCACGGTTGCGCTTGTTGTCCGGAGTGAGCAAACGTGGCACCCATCGCGCCGACAGCTTTCTCATGCCCAAAATTTCATGCAGGATATGACCCACACAATCGTTTGAAATGCCTACTGTCTCAGCTATCTCGCGAACCTTCAATCGACGGTCTGCCAATACGAGATCGTGGATTTTCGTCACGTTATCCTCCGTGGTAGCCGTTTTGGGGGCACCTGGACGTGGCTCATCAAAAACCGACGTGCGACCACGTTGAAACTCGTTAAACCAATTTTTGATGGTCGCCATCGAAGGAGAAGAGTCACCGTACACAGCATCCAAACGCTCTTTGATTTCGCTGCGCGATTTCCCTTCCAAAACCAAGAATCGAATCACCTGCCGATATTGCTCTTTTTCCATTTTTCTGAAATCCGCGGACACTCCCACTTCCACACGCGGTCAAAACAAAACTACGAGTCCTATCCGGCTGAAATTACTACTGGCGCCATCTGGCGGTGAGGCTAAGTACTTATCGGACCACCCTCGTAGAGGCGAGATATGGCTCTCAGTGCGCACCTTCTGATGAATATGTCAAGGGGTCGAAGGTTCATCATAGCATCTACAGCAGTGCCCGGCATGCTGGGGAAAGCCTCCGTCCAGATGAGACAAACCGCTCTTTCTAGTTTGATGAAAGAGGCCACGACGTATTTACATGTTAGCTTGTTCAATCAGACAACCCATGCAGATTATCGGTCTTATCATAGATCCAGAGGAACTTTTTCGGCGATAAGCCCCATGTTTTACCAAACGCACCTTTTAATTGCCAAAAAAGCTGACAGCGCTTTGTTTCTTTTTGACATGCTTTGACCAAAGAAGCTGCCTATCTAAGATGACTTCCAGGTATTTAGCTTCCTTGGATATCGTGATGGGAATGTCTTTTAGTACCAGGCTTTATTTTTCTCTCTCTCGTGATGAGAACGACATCAGTCTTAAAAGGATCAACCGACAGCCCATTACTCGTGTACCGATCTGCGCTTTACAACAGACACTCGCTAAACATGATCAGACAGAGAGAACAGCAACATCATCTGCATAGGCCTGAACATAGATTCCAGAGACATTGAAAGCATCCGGTAGAGAGTCTCCCGCCGTGCACCATAACAGCGGAGACAGGAAGCCATCTTGCGGGCAGCCCCTGTTTGCCCTAGATATCAATGTCCTGTGCACAAGCAGTGCTTTGATTCACAACACCAGTGCTGTCGAAAGTTGCGTTATCAAAAGTTCCCTCAATTTCGACAAAAATGTTCACCACGTATTCTTTCATTTCGAGTGCGCATTCAATTCTCCCAACTAGGTTTTGAACCGTCTCGAAGGATTTCCGGCGCTGATAAGCATGTTGCATCTCCGAAGGGAGCAGGTGCCTTATACCTTTTCGCAGCATAACAAAATGTGCCACGGCAAAGCCAATGGCCTCTGTCGTGCCATGCATGACGCACTATACCAGCTACGTCGAGTTTTTTCATCGTTTCAGCCGCAGTTACCGTTGAAGGAGTATGCAACGAGCCGAGAGCAATCTGATTTCCCGGAAATGGGTATGAAGCAGTAAAGTAAGGTTTTCCGCTTTAGATTCAGTGATGATACCATCAGATTTTCTGTGTATATCTAGCTTCATCGGTTTTCTTCGTTGAAGGGCTTTAACAAACTTGCTGGTCGCACTCAGAGATTTGATCTCTTCATTATTGTAAGGATATGCCATAAGGTTGGACTTGAAAGCTCTCAGTTCTCTCAGCCTAATCTAGTCATTTTACCTATTACATCTGAAGATTATGGAAAAATTGGTCTACTAGGTCTATTCCATTTAGGTTAAATCAAAAATGTTTCCCTAAAGTGACTAAACTGTAAGTTACTTAACGCTCTAATCTAATTTATACCAACCTGGATCTTGCGCTGACATTAATATTAAAAATTTGACCTTTTTAGAATTTTGTCATCATTTTTACTAGGTAAGGATCTCGACTTATGGGTTTCCAAATAATTTATATCTGTCTTCAATCTTTTTATTATAATTGCCCCTATTCCAACGAAATAAATCTACACAATATTAAAAACAACAGAAAATCATTGGCAATCCTTCAACATTAATGAGTTCCTTCCAGGTTTTGCTGTTCTGTTCCATCTCGCTTAGACAAATCCTTATATTGTCCTCCCATTGACGCGGCCGTCCTGGACGTCCTTTCTCCTCAAGTTATCCACTTGTTATTCCATTAACTCTACGTCCACTGTCCATTCGTTCTACGTGTATTCAGACAACCCTTATGACTTAATAACGTTTTACGAGTATAAATTCCAATCGGAAGTATAACATCCCTGTCGACGTGCACACTTTCCTCATAGTTAATGTGACAGTTGGCTACCCTGTGAAAGACTGACATTTTGCGTGTTTTCTTGTTTTTCCTTCTTCTCTTTCTTTTCTTTTTTAGAAGGCTTTCGGTACGTGTTGTATGGCTGAAATAATCTCAAAAAATATTTAATATTTCCAACCATCGCTACCCAAAATAATTGAAATCATGTACACAACCGTTGCTTTGACCGATTGGAATAAATATTTTTTGAATTATTACCAGTTTGACAGAGAAATTTAATTTTTTCCCATTCGCGATGCAAGTGATTGACAACTAATTGGTTTTGTGTTTTATCTTTTCGTGCAGATCTTTAAAGCCAACAATGGGTCGCGTTATTCGTGCACAACGTAAGGGAGCTGGGTCTGTTTTCAAGGCCCACGTAAAGAGGCGTAAGGGAGCCGCCAAATTGAGACCGCTCGACTTTGCTGAACGTCATGGTTACATTCGGGGAGTAGTGAAGGTGAGTTGAATTACTAAGATGAAGAATTTGGACTAACCAATTTGTTTGTATAGGAAATCATCCACGATCCTGGTCGTGGTGCTCCGTTATCAGTCGTTCATTTCCGCGATCCTTATCGTTACAAGATCCGCAAGGAATTATTCATCGCCCCCGAGGGTATGCATACCGGCCAGTTCGTCTACTGCGGACGCAAAGCCACTCTGCAAATCGGCAACGTGATGCCTCTGTCGCAAATGCCTGAAGGTACCATCATCTGCAACTTGGAGGAGAAGACCGGTGATCGTGGTCGTTTGGCACGAACTTCTGGCAATTATGCGACAGTCATTGCCCACAACCCGGACACAAAGAAAACTCGTGTTAAGCTACCTTCGGGCGCTAAGAAAGTCGTTCCATCAGCGAATCGCGCCATGGTCGGTGTTGTTGCTGGTGGCGGTCGTATTGACAAGCCCATCCTGAAAGCCGGTCGTGCTTATCACAAGTACAAGGTGAAGAGGAACAGCTGGCCAAAGGTCCGTGGTGTTGCTATGAATCCCGTTGAACATCCCCACGGTGGTGGTAACCATCAACATATTGGTAAGGCATCGACTGTTAAGCGAGGAACATCGGCCGGTCGTAAAGTTGGTCTTATTGCTGCCCGTCGTACCGGTAGGATACGTGGTGGTAAGGGAGAGACCAAGAAGGACGCTAAGTAGATATATTCTTGTTGAAGTTGTGCGTTTTTATTTGGTTGACCAAATATGTGGACGCAAGCAGAAATAAAAAAACAAAACATTTTTTAATAAGACAAATGCTTTTTGAGTTTGTTTTTTGTGTTCCTCTTTTGACGTCTTTTTGGCTACATATAAGAGGCGACTGCATTTCCACTAAGAAAAATTCTTTCCCCAATCCAACCTCCACTTAAGCCGACTGTGACTAATATATATTCATATATCTAATCGACTTGGATCTTTGCTCAGCAACTAGTACGACTGACAGGAGTAATGCAACGTCGTTAAGATTCAGTGGTTTCGTAGGTCTGGTAGGTTAAGAGGGATCTCTTCGATAGATGGATTATCGACCTGATTGATGTGTTCAGAAGTAGATTTGGGCCTTCAACGTACACAAGGGAATGCCTTAGACAGGCACTAAGTGGGTGGTTGTGATCAAGACCGGACTTTGAGAGAGTCATTGTCATGACGGTAAACAAATCAGCAAGTTGGCAATTTTTTTTTAATCGGCTTATTCGAATTCAAACTTTAATAGTAAATAAATAATCGATGGGGTACCAGTCATTGTCCTTAAGCGGTGTTTGAATTCCTTGGAGTACTATCATAAAGACTGGACTTTGGTTTCTATTCACAAATTGGGGGACAAGAACTATTTGGAAAATTACAAGGGAATATGTATTATAAGTTTTGCCTTATTCCCAAGTTATATGAAAGCTTAGTGAAAATTCGACTAGATTTTGTTATCAGGTCAAGAAGTCTTGTCAGAATGTCAACACAATTTCGACAATTACCAAGACTGCTGTTTATACTGACTTCTTGTCAATGGTGGATTATGTGAATCACCAATTTCTTAAAAAAAAAATTGACAATAGGTTATTTAAGCCTTTCATATACAAACCTGGTGTTCCTCAAGGTGGTCACTTAGGTCCACTACTTTTAACTTCTACAATCAAGTCTATTTCACACTAGGCAAAATTCGTAAAACTACCTTAAGTAACTTAACCATCTTAAAACACCTTACCGGCCATACACAGACACTCTAGAGAACACAAAACAACTTAAATTATGCCTTCCGTCCTTAAAGATTAACTTATAATAACTGGCGAAAAATGACCAATTAAAGACAATATTTTTTTTCATGTTTTTTTTTTTTAAAAAACTTAGCATCAGATCCTGATTTGTTATTTTTATATAAAACCAACGATTAATTAAAACTAGCTGTCATCGAGCCATAATACCATCACTTCTCTCACACCTTTTTCTTCTCGCTCTTTGTCTTTTTTTTTTGACAGCGAATCCCAAACTCGTAAGTGTAGACCCATCTGAATCTGAAGGCTTCGTCGCTAGAGTTCTAGGAATGTTTTGGCACCCATCGCTTGACCACTTTTCGTATGTTATATCGGACGATGGCCTTTTTGAGGAAATGCAGTGCCCAGGATTCATTGTTTCCAAAAGGGTGATTCTAAAAACCGTAATGCGAATTTTCGACCCACTTGGATTAATTTCCCTTTACATCATTCGGGGCCGGTTGGTACATCAAGAAGTGTGGCGCGAAGGTTTTGGATGGGACGAACGAGTTTCGTCGGTTCTAAGAGTGCAGTGGCTCGAGTTTATTAAGGAGATAAGAAGCATTGAGGAGCTTAAGATTCCACGTCGATACGTTTCTTGGACTCCTGACGAGTCAAGAATAAGCCTTATCGTGTTCGTCGACGCTTCGGAAAAGGCGTCTGCTGCTGCTGCCTACTTTCGTTTGGAGCGAGCTGGCGAGGTGGAAGTTTCCCTAATGGCCAAGGCTAAGGTCGCGCCCATTAAGAAGCTTTCCATGCCTCGTTTGGAGTTACAAGCGGCAGTCTTAGGCGTGCGGGTGATGTCCACAATCAAGCTTTCACACACCATTCCAATCCATGAAGTCATTTTCCTCTCTGACTCAAGGACTGTATTAGCATGGATCAATACATCAAAGTTTAAATTTTCTTCTTTTGTTGCAGTTAGAGTAGGGGAAATTCTAGACTCCTCTTCTCCCCGTCAATGGTTCTATATCAAAAGCAATGACAATGTAGCAGATGATGGGTTAAGATGGAGTGATTCATCGATGAGACAGCTTGATGCGATATGGTTCCAGGGTCCGGATTTCCTAAGGAGTCCATTTGCGGAGTGGCTGATCATGCCGAGTAAGCCGGATGAAACCTTAGAGTGGCGGTAAATGCTGATTGAGAGAGATGTTTCATCGGATCCGTATTAAACCGGAAGACCAACAGTGTCAACGAATTCTGTGGAGGAACGGAGACAGTTGTAAAGTTCCCACTGTCTATATTTTTGAGGTCATGATGGTTCTTTACAAGTTGGGAACATGCTGGAGAGCATCTGGGTCCAAACATCATGACCTCAAAAATGTAGACAGTGGGAACTTTAGAACTGTCTCCATTCCTCCACAGAATTCGTTGACACTGTTGGTCTTCCGGTTTAATACGGATCCGATGAAACATCTCTCTCAATCAGCATTTACCGCCACTTTGCGCTCTCGAAACTTAAAAGGCCAGCATGAAGCGGAACAAGGTTGTCAGGACCTTTGAGCAAATGGCTGTTTAACGCAACACCATGAACTTTAGCGGCTACATCAACTACGACTCGGGGCTTCGGTGGAAGTTTTTTAGGGTTGTGAACTATAAATGTGGGAGCATACCAAACACGCGGCCATTCTTTCTCCAGTTCTTCCGAAGAAGCCATTCTTGCATAGCCTTTTGATAATAAATCCAGCATGTAGTTGTTTTTCCATTTCAGCAATTCCGGCTTTCTCTTCAACGATTTTTCTAGGCTGATGAGCCGGTTTAAAGCCATAGGGTAGCTGTCAGGGAACTTAACGTCGTCAGAATCCCAGAGCAACCCAATCTCATAACGGTTGTTCTCCAACTTCAGAGTCTGTTCCATGATATCCAATGCCCGACTGACCTCTCTGCTTACTAATTCTCCCTTTGGAGGCATTACACCAAATTGCTCTGTTGAAAAGTGACGCCTGACTAAGTCATGAAGAACGTCTTCAGTCTTAATAGCATCGTGAAATAACAGACGCATATTTGGCTGAGCTGCTTGGGTGGAACATGATACACTGACCGAAGGGGCAGAGGGTCCGAAAACAATCCAGCCAAGGAGAGTTTTTAAAGCACATGGTTCCTCATCATTCCCATGCCGATGTCCATGACCCATTTGGTTCCGATAAAATTTAATCCATTATCGCTATACAAATATCGGGTAACAACTCTGTTCACCAAAAAACGACGAAGTCCCATTGTGCATTGGTCCAAACCTAAGTCATTTAGTAGCTCAAGCTGGACCGCTCTAAAGGTGAGGCACGTAAAGATCATCCCATACCTCTTAACAGTCCCTCTTCCATACTTAACAAGCAAAGGGCCGAAACAATCTACTCCGACGTGTGCAAAAGGCCTACATTCGAAACTCAAACGCGCTCGAGGAAGAAGACCCATCAACGGCATAACTGGCTTTGCCCTTATCCTCTTGCACATGTTGCACCTTGATTTAATCTTATGGACTACTCCTCGAATCCTTATAATCCAGGCTGACTCCCTTATGTCCGAAATGATTAGCTCTGAACCCATGTGAAAATTCCGATCATGCTGATGCTGAACGAAAACATCTACTAGAGGGTGATTTTTGGGTAAGATCGCCGAATTACGAGCTGCGTAGGAAATGACACTAGCTTTAACCCATTTAAAACCAAAGTCATTTAAAGTTTAAAATTTTTTTTTTTGTGTACATGTTTTTATTAAGTACTATCAACACAAGGTGAATATGTGAAAATATTTTTTTTTATAAACTAACTTGTACGGTTTTAGAGATGTACCCAAACGAGGACAGTGGTAATATGTGGGCGCTAATTCTTCTTGACATGGAATTTTTTAAAACACGTTTTTTTCACACATAGAGCAACCGCATAAAGCTCACACTTCCACCTTACTCTCATATGACATTCTTTGCATCGTACAGGTTTTTTTTACCTTTTGAGGAAAATGGGGTCCTTCGGTATATGCGATACTTTCGGCAACAGTGCGTTTCGTTGTTGCATTCTTAATAGTATAATTTCTTAAATAATGACGTACAATATTCCTTCGCAACGATAGTAAGTCCTCCTGAGAATCATTCGCAACCTTGTAGAGTTTCCAAGCGTTTACCAGAGTTGAACTAAGCATAGATGTGAAAAGCGGCCACCACCATTTTTTGCCTCTTTGTTTATTTTGTACGCGTTCACCGCTTGATCGTGCAAATCAACCCCATCCATACCTGTATTATAACTGGCTATTAGCTTCGGCTGGGGAACGAAAATCTTTTTTTTCTCGGCAGGCGACCAACGCTCCACAAAATGCAATGGTACAATGGTGTCAAAATTTGTGCCCATTGTGACAACACTATTGTCATCCCATTTTACGAAAAGAAGTTTTTTCGTCGCATCATACATACTCATAATGTCCTTTTTTCTTTTTCGTGAAATCTTTCTTTGCTTGTAAAGGACATTGTTTTGTTCGATTCTCTCTCATGGTTCCAGTTGCTCTAAATCCTTTTATTCGCAATAAACGCAACAACTCGTGGGAAGAGAAAAAATTATCAAAGTAAATAATATGGTCGGAAGGAAATTTAACAGTTTCTAACAATTCAAGACCAACTCGAGATTCCAACATTTTTAAAGATTTTTTTGCAGTAATATTTTTAGAACCACAATAGGTATCAAAACTGTATAAATAGCCACAAATGCTTGATAGCATCCAATTCTTGAATCCAAATCTGACCGGTTTCCCTCTTATAAATTGTTTAGATGAGTGGTGTCCTAAATATTTTATCATGGCTTCATCAATAGACAATTTTTCATGCATAAAGCCCCACTTTTAAAATTTCTGACAGAGCAAATTCATAAGTGGTCTTGTTTTAGCAATTTTATCTTCACGGTCTATATGATTGTTATCGACGAAGTGAATAAACTTTTTTATTTCAAAAAATTTATTTCGAGACATATTCTTTGCAACATTTGCCAATACATGGACTCCCTTGGCATTGAATGGTAGCCACTATAAAATATTGTAGTATGCCGATAATAATGCGGAGATCTTGTTCCGATATTACGAAATTATGACGATTTTTTTGAGACGCATACAACCGAGTTTGATGTAAAATTAATTGTACTACATTATCATCAAAGAGTTTCGAAAATCTCAACAGGGGTTTTACTTTCTAAACTCATTTTCATACCCAAAATGCAGTTTTTAAAGTTATAGGTTGAATCCATAGTCAAGTCAACGTCGTTTATAGACCATTGTGGATGGAGTACATTATGTTCACGAACAAAGGATCGCAGCACCGATAACGGAACTTCATCCTCACTGTCATAGTCTTCATCTCGGACAAAAATCTCTACATTACCCGGAATGTCATTTGGGACGTCCTGATTTTGCAAGTTATCGACATCAATCTCATCCTCGTCTGTGATGCAGTCAACGTCAGGTGGTAGGATCGTTATATTGTACGTAGAACTTCCCTCGTCTTGCTCTATTGCATCTAATGCATTTAGAAGATTATTAAATCTCCTTCCGTGAAAAGAAGCCTTGAAATCTATTCTGTGAAAAATGCAAAAATGACTCCATATCTTCCCATTGTACCCAAGCGGGTACACTTAACTTCAAAGCTACCTACCGTGGGTATTTACGCTCTGTGGATTATTTTTTTACTTATTTATATTTTTTCACAATGTCTTCAAACTATTTAGTAAGGAATGCACGAGTAACATAAAAATAAGCAATTTTTTACCGAAAACAAACAGACAACCTCGCAAAATATGAAAATTCCCTAACATGCCTTCAGCTGTCACTAAATAAAAGTACCGTTACTGCTTCTTTTTTTGTAAACATTGATTTCATATGCTGGTGGAAATGTCAAAGAAAAGAAAGGCATTCAAAGATCATTCAAAAATTGACAGATGACACAAAGGTAGAGCGATGCATTATTGGAATATCTTGTACCCAAGCAGGTATAGTGGTAGTAAATAGCTGAACCCCTAATCTTTCCTGGATCAGCCACATTGATCTAAATTGGGGAATGGTTCTGGGCGGGACAAAGCCTTTAAGGCGCAACCTCTCGTGGTACAAGTCATAGGAAGCTCGGAATATCAAGTTGATCTAATGAATGAAGTCATTACGCTTACGCTGCGATGGTTCGAATCAGCTTTATCAGAAAATTGTCCACCTATAAAATCCTAGCCCTATTATTGTACGGGACATCGTTAGGGTAAAATTTCGTGTTTTTTTTTTTCTTAAATAACAGCTGGCATAAAATAGCTTACTATCCCTATACGGACACTCGCAAGCAAACAGAAAAACTTAAGATTATGCCTCTCAGCCTTATGTGTATCTTAAAATAATTAGGGGTAAATGTACATGAAAAACTAAGGCTAAGAAAAATAATATTTTTAAATTCGGGTGTTCTACGCAATCCTGAAACGTCCTGAAACATGGGCTCTCAAACACCCAAATCCTTCTATTAAGCTGACATGGACAACAAACCTACATTCATATATTTTATTAGAGAAGAGGTGCTTGACCTTAACATCTCTAGAGCTTTTGTCTCAAATATAATTTGTGACTGGCACGTCTCCAATGAGGCCTCACTATCTGATAACCAGCATATCAGATTTAACATCACTGGTGAGGCTGGTGAAGCTTAGGTATCAGCCCAAAAGAACTAACTGGGTTCTCTTGCAGGCTCAACTTGCCGCCAAAGAAGACACACTTCTTAAATCCATCAAATCGACGGATGACATTGAAGAAGCGGCTCCTCCGTTTGGAAACGGACCGGACATATAGACCATTGGGTCACATGTCCACACTACAATGCCTTTATGAGATGGATATAATTACCACAGTTTCGAACGCATTCCCTTTGACAATAGATTTGAGATATTGATCCAAAACTGCACAGGTTGGGAAAGCGGTGATCCCTTTCTAAATGCCAAAGGCCTGAGGTGGCTCCAAGATGGATTCCGACGTTGGCGCTGGCATCTTTGGACCAAATCGGAAGACATCGAAGGCCCTGGGAATTAATCCTAAAGTCATCCAAGCCGAACTATACGCCATGCTGAATGCGTCAACCTAAACTTAGAGACTGGCATAAGAAGTATAACCATCAGTATACTATCAGACAGCCAGGCAGCACTCAAAGCGTTGGGCTCGTATAGTACGAACTCAAAATCCGTCAAGGAATGCCACGATGCCCTGTAAGATATAGGCAAAAGAAATAAGATCAAACTCTGGTGGGTGTTAGGTCATAAGGGCATTAAAGGCAACGAAATCGCCGACCAACTCGCTAGGAAAGTTTCCAGCGAAAGGTATATTATATAGGTGCCGAATGTTTCTGCGAAATCCCAAAGATTCATTTTCTCTTAGACAAGTGAGGTGTCCACGTGCAGTGACGGGTTAAGAATATCCCTGCAGCGATACCTATCGCTTGTCGTAAAAGGCGACTAAACAAAGGTAAACAAAAATCACAGCTAGGCAATTTAGAAAACACCAAGGTGAGCCTAGGGACACATATACCACCATTAAACTGCCCCACAAGTGTGCATGCAAATCAGTGGGTTGACACGACTGGAGATCACCGGTGTTGTAAGAGTAAGATCAATCAAAAAAAAAAAAATCAAAAATCTGGAGCATGCCGTGTCAAAAAGGAAGGGAAGAAAGAAAACGGTCAAACCGTAGCATTATGGAAAAGAACGCTAAAAGGAAAAGCACTACCCCGCCAGGCACTACTAATTGTCGTGATCCTGGGACGAGCAGCAATGCTCGGGTCAGAGCTATAGGATTTCCGGGGGATAGCAAAGTAATGCAACGGCGTAAGCCACATTTAAGAGTCGCGAGTTGGAACGTTGGAAGCATGAGTGGGCGCAGCTATGAGCTTGAAGAAATGATGGTTAGAAGGCGAGTAGACATCCTGTGCGTACAAGAGACGAAATGGCGAAACACCGGTAATCGGGCACGTTTCTTGGACGTTAAAACAAAAGCCTACAAGATGTTTTACTATGGATTGGAACAAGGATAAAACGGAATCGCCATCATCCTTGCGGCAGAGTGACTTGGCAACGTCTTAACCATTTCAAAGTCCAGTGACCGTTTGATGGCTCTCAAATTGGTGATGCATGGTGAGGTGTGGAACATCGTAAGCGCATATGCCCCTCAAGTAGGATGCGAACAAAAAAAAAAGATGCATTCTGGCTAGATTTCCACAACCTTGTCAAAATCATCCCAAAGGAAGAGCTTTTGTTTGTTGGGGGAGATTTAAACGGACATGTCGGGAAGACAAGGGAAGACTATGAAGGCTACCACGGAGGGCTGGGATACGGCACCAGGAACTCTTCAGGTGAAGATATCCTAAACATGTGCAAGTCGTACGGTCTTATAGTGCTAAATACCATGTTCGTCAAACAAAGCCGGCACCTGATCACTTATAGCAGCGGCGGAAATGAAACTCAAATAGACTATCATTTGGTATCCAGTTTCATGAAGCCACGAGCTAAAGATTGCAAAGTGATCCTGGGAGACGCGATCGCCCCTCAACACCGTCTCCTCCTGACTGATTTTTTTATGGATGGGAGAAAGAAGTCAAAGCAGCAAACGAAGGTGTCTGAGAGAATCAAGTGGTATAAGCTGGATAAAGGAAAAGGCGAAGCTTTTACCGCCAACATGGAAAACTACCTCTCTTCCATTATCGATGAGGTCGGTAATGAGGAGTGCAGAGCACAAGACATGTGGGATTCCCTACAACAATCTGGCCTGGAGAAAGCCAAATCACTGCTCGGAACATCTAAAGGCCCCTGCCAACACGCAAAAGAAACCTGGTGGTGGACAGACGAAGCCAAAGCAGTGATACACGAAAAGAAAATGGCTTTCCAAGCTTGGTCAAAGTGCTCTTCTACTAATAGAGAGGAAAAAGCTCGCCGTGAAAAGGTATATAGATGTTGCAAAGGTATCGCGAAGAAAAAATGCGCCGAATTCAAAGCGAAAAGCATGGAAGGCCTCTATCAGGAGTTGGAAGAAATATCGTCTTCCGCGTCTGAGAGGAACCAGGCTACCCAGGAGCTTCGACAAAACAATTTGAACAAAGGAGCAAATATCTTTAAGATAGCCGCCCAGAGAAGAAGAAATGCTCAGGAGATTCGTTTCCCAAAGTTTATTAACAATGCTGAAGGCCAACTCCTTGTGGAAGACGAAAAAATTCTCCACAGATGGCGACAGTATTGCGAGGAAATTCTGAACGAACAGTTTCCCCGAGTGTACTTTCCAAGAGCCGCCCCGAATCATGCCGAACTATCCGACATCACAGTCGAAGAAGTTCGGTACGCGGTTAAAAACTCCAAGAAAAGAAAAGCTGTTGGGCCGGACGGGATACCCTCTGAGTTCTGGAAAAAGATGGGAGACATCGGGTCTAGATGGCTCATGGTTCTTATCTCCAAACTTATGAGAGGCGACACTATGCCTAATCAATGGAGGGAAAGCTATAGAGACATAATCTTAACAAAGTTAACCTCTCGTCTGTCGACTCTGTCTAGAGGACGAGGAAACTGCTGAGCCCATACTATGGTGCCATCTGCCATCTTGTGAAGCGTACCCTCCTCAGAAAAATCATGACTCCTGAGGGGATCAGCTCAGCTCCTACGAGGGACATCCTCAGCTTCATTAAGAAAGTAGAGGAACTTCTCCTCTAATTGTCTAGCAGGCACAATAGACCTACTCTGGTCGCAGTGCTCTATACTATCTGTTAGTACTAGCCCCCAATTAAAAAAAAAAAAAGTTGACATGGAACCAGACGTGACATTCATTACCTTAAATCTGGAATCAACTTGTCTGCTATGAAACAACCATCTTATTAGAGCGACAGCACTCCGGGTCCTTCACAGAGCAGCATTTACATATTTGTAAAAATATAGATACTGGTCTAGTCAGATTCCAAGGTAGCTATCTGACTACAGTAGGTGCCCGTTCGGTCAAAAAATTAAAACCTGCGCCAATTTTTCCTAGACAAAGGCGTTCTGAATAAAATAGATTCTGATTTCTGCAAGTTGATTTCCAATGAATTCATCACAATATTGCTGAGTGATAATGACGTCGCCCGTTGGACCTGATTTGTACGCGATACGAATTCGTCCACGTATACTATTGAGTGATGAAGAGAAGCTAGGTATCAGATCACTGAGGTAAATGTTAAAAAGAATCGGGAGTTCACCGTACCCTGTTGCAGCCCCTTGTTAATATTCAATGTTTTGGGTAGAAGTAACGTTGGCGATTTTCACAACGAACTTTCTACCGGTTAACATGTCAAAAATCATATTTAGGCGTGGTTTGTGTACACCCAGCCGACTGAGTTTGTGATATCTGATCATATGATTGATTCTTGCATTTATATCATGAATAGTGTCATGCCCTGCTTTGAAACCGAATTGCTTACCCGGAGTAATTTTATTGTCCTCAACCAATTTAGACAGTACTCCATGGACTACCTTCTCGAAAACCTTGCTAATAACTGGAAACAGACATGTCCACGGAAGATTTTCGGGGTTGGATACGTCTTTACCTCTCTTGGGGATTGGTTGCACCACCGCTGTCTTTCAATGCAATGGATTTCAATGCATTATTTGGTTCATTGTTGAACAAAATGGTATCATCTCTACAGCAGGATGTATACCTATAACTTGTGGAAGAACAACTTACACCCATGCCTTTGGACTACATTGTATAAACTTACAATTTACCTTATGAAAACTTAAGACCAGAAAAAAAAAATTTTTTTTTTTTAAACTTAGCACACGATCAGCTGACGATATGAACCCTATGGGAGATAGTGAGGAAACCATTAAGAGAAACGAAGAAAGTCGAATAATGGCAGGGAAGGAAGAAGGCTTAAAACAAAAAGAAAATCAATTACAATCAAAAACTATGGATGACACCTGGTGTAATCAGACTATGCAAAAGGAGACGCGCTCTACAGGAAGAGGAAAAATAACATACTTAATAAAAACTACGAAAATGAGTATAAACAGCTTCGAAACATAGTGAATAAAAACATTCTACTTAAAAAGAGCAACTTTTACAAGCAAAGATTCATAGATGCAAAAACAACCCGAGAGAAACTTAGAATGTGTTAAATGAACTACTACAAAGATCGAGATCGTTATGAACAACTTCCCCGTTACAAATGATCTAAAGGATCTAGCTAATAGATTTGCTGAACAATTTTCGAATCAAGTATCCAAAATAACACATGATTGCGGCCATAAATCTCAACCCATGCCAATATTCATCTCGCACAATCAATATATGTAGAGGAAGCCAGCCAGAGGAAGAAGTGTACAGGATACTTTGCTGTTTAAAAGTCAACAAGGGCCAGGAGTGGACAACATTAGACCGATAGATCTTAAGCTAAACGCTATACATGTTGCTTCAATAATTAACCAAAGTATAGAACAAAGTTGCATTCCGAAAGTATTGAAAACTTCGATAATCAGACCAATTTACAAAGGCGGAGTAAAAAGTCAACTTGAAAATTATAGGCCTATTGCAATTTTGCCAGTTGTAGAAAAATGTTGGAGGAAATAATTGTACGAAGAATAACCACGTTCATAGAAAAAAACAAGGTTGTACAACCAAACTAATACAAGACTACTGGGAGAGCTCTCGAATGTGACAAACGCAAGTTTAAACAACAATCATCACGTATTAGTCATGTTTCTAGACTTCAGCAAAGCCTTCGACACACTGAGTCATTAGAAGATCATCAAAAGTCACAGTAGAATTGGCATAAGAGGGATCTTAGCGAAGTGGGTAGAAAATTATCTGTCGGGAAGAACTATAAAAATGAAAATCAGAAACGAACTTAGCAAAAGAGAAACCGAGTTATTGTGGTGTACCACAAGGCTCAAAACTGGGGCCAATCCTTTTTATTTCGTTCACCAATGAACTTCTTCGTGTATTCAAAAAAAGTACAGCCTTTGCATACGCCGATGATATAGCAATTGTTGTTAAACACAAATGCCTTGATTCAGCAGTAGCAACAATGCATGATGAATTTAACAGCGTTTCAAGATGGTGCCGCGACCAAGGACTAGTGATAAATGCTGTTAAAACAAAGTTGATGCACATACGTCAACCCGAAGCTTCTATCAACCACCGAGACGAAGACTGCCCGACGATAACGAAAAGTGATGCTATTGAAGTGGTTAAAACAATAAAGTACATGGGTGTCATAATTGTTGATCACTTCCTATGGCATGTACACGTTAATAAAATACGTATGCAACTAAAAAGTGCTGTTTTTGCTCAAAAGATATACTAACGCTGAGGTGCAGAAGGAGGTGTATCTTTCGCTTCCCGAATCACTAGCTTGGGGAAATGCTTCGAAAACTCACCTTGACAAGATATTAAATCTTCAGCATCGATTATATATATCGATTAGCTCGTCCTTAGAACGAGACATAAGAAATGTACCATGGTCCTCTATGTATCTCATGTCTTCTCCCAACGACCAAATCGAATTTTTACACAGCAACATTAATTTACTTTTTGAGACACATGTTCCACTAAAAACAAGAGAAGTTTACACTGCGCATAACACGTGGTTTTCAGAGAAATAAAAGACTTGATGACAAAGCGTAATCAAACATACCGCCGATGGAAACGTTTCCGATTGGATGTGCTTCACCAACACTACAAGACCCTGCGAAACAGAGTTGTTCAGGTAATAAAGACAACCAAAAGACGGTTCTTTTCCAATCGTCTCAATAAGAACACAAATGAAAAAAAACTGTGGAACAAACTGCGAAATTTGGGAATTGGTAAACAACGTTTTCATTCTCTGAGTAATGTCGAGGTGAACGAACTTAATCGCAAATTTGTATCAACTGGCTCGAAAGTAATAAGTGCAGGACTTGTGACGCTTAGTCAACCAACGAGTGAGACGGTCTTTGAATTCCGCAATGTGAATGAGCTTGATGTGGTCACACGCGGTCGGGTTCGATGGTATCCATCCTATTTTTGTTAAAGCTATCCTCCCTCTTTTATTACCGTACTTAAGGCATGCGATAAACACAATTCTGACTAGCGGACTTTCCCAAGTCAGTGGAAAATGGCAAAAATCATTCCAATACCAAAAAACTCTACATGTGAAGAGTTTAGACCATTTCTATTCTTCCTTTCTTGTCTAAAGTTTGTGAACGCATAATGCAAAAACAACTAAATGTGCATATTAATTCGGGTAATATGATAACTCAATTTCAATCAGGCTATCGACAAAACCACAATTGTTTAACAGGCCTAATGAAAGTAATTGATGATATTAGAACAAGTCTAGATGGTAATGAAGTCACTTTTCTGGTACTTTTGGACTTCTCTAAAGCTTTCGATATGGTGAATCATTCCGTGCTAATCAATAAATTACGAAACAATTTCAACCTATCTTCGTCTGCATTGAATCTTATATCCTCCTACCTCTCCGGTCGTAATCAAGCAGTATGTGTGGAAAATACGATGTCAGAACTGTTATCACTATCGACAGGAGTACCTCAAGGCTCCATCTTAGGACCTCTTTTATTCTGTATGTATATTAATGAAATTCCAAATATAGTTAATAATTCATCAACTCACATATACGCCGATGATGTGCAAGTATATCAAAGTTGTCCACTTGGACTTATTGATAACTGTGTCTGCAACATCAACCAGGATCTGAAGCAAATATATGTATCAATGGTCGTTGAGAAACGGCTTGCTACTAAATCCAGGTAAAATTCCAGTAAATTCCAAAAGGATTCTGACACTTGACTATTTTCCATTGGTAATGCTTAACAATGCTCCATTAGAGTTCGTTAACACCTCCAAAAATGTAGGCGTAACGTTTAACAGAACCCTAACTTGGAATGACCACATTAACACCGTGGTGGGAAAAACATATGGCGTTCTTCGTTCTTTGTGGATATCACAACAATTTATCCCTATCAACACCCGATTGCTGCTCGCTAAAACTATCGCAATTCCTGTACTTCTATATAGTTGCGAAATTTTCTAAAACTATGATGCCTGTAGCTTCAGGAAACTTAAGGTTGCATTTAATAGTATTACTCGATACGTTTATGGGCTCAGAAGGCATGATCATATGTATATCACATCTGACGAAAAACCTCCTCGGAATGACGCCGGAAAATTATATGAAATTCAGAGCACTGTCCTTCTTATTCAAAACACTACGACTGCGTGCACCACGGTATCTTTACAATAAACTACAATTCTCAGTATCAGCTAGGTCCAATTGTTTAATTTTACCGAGATTTACTTGTTTGACATCTGAAAGGCAATTTTTTTATCGCTTCTGTGCGCCTGTGGAATTCACTTCCGCAATATTTAAGAGACCAAAACAGCACTATTACATTTAAAAAGGAATTGAAATGAAATTCTTTCGCTGTCATTGTTGGTTTTCCTGTTAACTTGTACAAAATAAAGGAGTTAACAACGCAAGCATCTAAAAAATAGAAAAAAATTCTATGCCACCACTTATTGCTCTGTCTATTAATCTGGTACGAAGATAACAACTGATCAAAATGATCCACAAAATTCATATTTTTGTTATAGTCTTGTACGGCTTGAGTAGACGAAATACTCTCTAGAGTCCCATTTTTTCCCCGTCGTTCTAGATGAATAGTTTGCTCAGGGTCATTATAATTGGAAAGGAAATGTACGCATCTTTTATCTTTCCATTTTATGGCTGTCAATGTGTCAGTTGTATACCATTCAACCTCTCCCCGTTTCATCTGTCTATCACTTTTGAATATAGGTAAATATTTTCGCGTCATATTAACAGTACCGCATGCGTGTATCTTCGATGCTTTTAAATATTTCATCAATGGCACGTTGGTAAAAAAAACTATCAGAAAAGCATACATGGTGTTTGTTTACCAGCTCTGATGTGAGGCTTTTCACCACTCTTGTATTTTGCTACTAAACATAAAAGAAATTAGCTGTAAGTGGCGTTGGTTGAAAATAAGTACCACATGAAAAACATGCACCGACAACTACTAGGCAATCCTTAGGTAAATTCATGAAGAAATACTTACCAACAGAAGTACTTCCAGATCAGATAATTTACTTCCAAAAAGAAATAATTAAATACGCACGTGTAATTCCCTTTAATAAAATTCCTTGTTTGCAGTCTGACTATTTTCGCAAGACTGCGATACTGTGGCTCCTATTGACAACGCAGAAACATGGTGTAAATGAAGTTGCAAACAAAAACAGTTATATAGGCTCATAGAATAAACGGTACAATTCCTAAACCTAACCAACAGTTGGAAAATTTTAAAACGTAGCTGGTTCAAAATCTGTACCACTATCGCGCAATGGGTCAAAAAAATGTGGTTGAAATTTTGTACCAGCTACGCCATAAGAGTTGGAAAGAACTCGAGGAACTCTATTCAGGCCCAAGCATTGTCCGAGTAATTAAGCCGCAAAAACTAAGATGGGCAGGATACGTAGAACAGATGGACAGTAGACAAACAGTCGAAAGAATAATGAGATATAGGGATATAGGGACGAGCCTAGAAAAAATTCAACAGAATAACGAAACAAACATGGAGGGGACACACTAATGACAGGAAAGTTTGGCGAAAGGTTTTCAACAAGGCTCTG
Organism: Merodon equestris; assembly: GCA_958301585.1. NCBI lineage: Eukaryota > Metazoa > Arthropoda > Insecta > Diptera > Syrphidae > Merodon > Merodon equestris. The sequence goes on from OY284414.1 coordinate 107,820,987, forward strand.
AGCTTTTGAGTTCCAAATGGCCGATAATAATAATAATAATTAATCGATATCCAACTCTTTTAGACCTACCAGAAGTAAATTCGGTCCCCCATCATAGTGAATTTTTGATTCTTCTTGTCAGTCTTCATTGTCAAAGACCAAGCAAGTCTGCGGCTGGTATGTGGTTTGTGAACTCAAGGCAGGACTCTAAGAGAGGTGATCAGAAAAGGTTGTTAACGCAGATTTTTTTGACCATTTTAAATTAGAAGATTGCGTGCATCACGCCTTTTAAATTGATGATCAGGTAGCTGTAGCCGGGGAGAAAATGCGTTAGGTGATAGTTGACACGTTTGGTCACTTTACTCATACTTTACTGATTGATAGCATCAAGGTGTAAATCTATCTGCCCGTGCAGTATTATACTTTTTTCTTCTTTGATTTACCTGATTGCGCTGGATTTACTTATCACTGAGACTCTCTTTAAAAGATTTCCCCTTTCTTGTTGCTGAGAATGTCAACGGGGGTAAGCTTATTATTCTCAACGAACAAAGCCGGTATACTGCTGAAAGTTTCCGGCTGTTTTTTTTTTTTCTTTTGATTCAGACGGATACAGGCCACAAGAGAACAGAGCTGACACTCTTTTGTGTCAGGTCTACCCACGTTCGACGGTATCTTGGAGAATGCCATGTGTAGTGATGGGGCTTTATGGCTCACCTCATGTTAGTATTTTGCCCCTTTTTTGATCAGATCATCTTCTTACCGACTTCGATTTTAACCGGCCTCCATTTTCTGGGTGTACAATTCGAGGCCGTATCTAGGTAATTGCTGCATTTGTGGCTGACTGGATTAAATAAGTGTGTTTTGCTGCGGTCACAATAGCTACATATATCACCTGCGAAACCAATGATTCTCTCCTTAGGAGACCTAGATCGATTTTTTTACTTAATCCCACGCAGATATAGTACTCGTAAAATGTTGCTTCAACATCTGTGTCATAGCTTCCTGTTGACAAGGTACTTGGCAATAATCCTAAGATGGCCAAGTATGGCATTTCTCACCTCCAGAACTGGCCTGTTTCATGGCATCGACAGTACAATCCGGATTTTTGAAGCCATGCTGGCTGCTTGATGAAGTATGGGGTAATATGACCATGGCTTTCAGGTGGTTTCAGTGGCTCCACGGTTCCGTGCCGCATATTCTCTTTTCTCTTCATAGTTTGTGGGCATAGTATATGACGTTTAGGGGAAGTTCTGCTCCACAAGGACCTCCAGAAATTGTACGTGATATTTGTAGGGAACCGGAAGCCTTAAATTTGATCATAAGCATTGTGTACCCCGTCCTCATTGGTTGTTGTTGGGGTTACCTCAAATATTATACAATTAAACATCTTATTAGCTCCTACCTTAAAGGAATTAGATGTTGCTGAAGGCCGACTCTCCGTTGAATTCTACGTCGAACCTGCAAGCAATTTCTTCTGAATATTGAACGTGTTCCTGTTGAACAGTCTGTCCTTTCATTGAAAGCTTGTTTTTCGAGGGCGGCACGTATGTAGTTCTTCTTTTCGTGGTTTGGAGGGTCTCGGGTGGTGGTGACTGTCTTTTTTTTATAATTCGTGCAGGTTCAAGAATGTACGCTCTTATGGTGTTTGTCACACAACCTGGACGGGGAGCAGATGGTTTGTGTCTAAGATGTTCGTTCGCTACTCTCCGGAGGGTGGTTGTCCTATATATGATTTGAGAGATTCGACTGAATTTGCATTGGTTGCAGTTCACAGTAACTCTTCTGGAAATGAGTACACAGAGTATGAATCTTGGAGTGATCATATACTGCGAGTGTTATGCCTTCGTCAGCACTATTTGTTGCACAGTTTTTCCGTTTAGCAATTGTTCTTGACTATGGACTTGAACTACAGGCCTTCGGCTCAACCGTCGGTGATGATTGCCATTGCACCATTGTTATGTTGATCTAATTCCTGCTTTGCGATATGTATTCGTCTGGCTTTAATATGTTATACCTGCGCGCTATTGAGCCATCATCATTGCATAGGCAGCGACAATACGTTTCTTCTCCTCCTATACAGGAGATCAGGAATCAGATCTTATAGATTAATTCGATGCTTGATTGTGAAGCGCTCATTGCCTTTCCTGGTCTACTATGACATTCTCTTGATGTGTGCAGGACCATATTCAAATTTGAACTTTCCACTCACCCACCTACATACACAATCACTGAGTTTCTATCCATCTGACAAGAAAACCGTAGAGTGGCAACTCTATGGCGCTGTTTTAGTAGCGGCTCCTAGCCGAACAACATTGACATCTCTCAACCAATAACATAAATATGAGCAAAAAAAAAATAAATAAATGACGAGACCCCACCGAAGGTGTGTCGCTGTATGCGTTTGTATCCATATCGATTGCCACAATTCAGACAGAAGCTGAGCGACACGTACGGCGGCCGAGTGGAGGAGAAGCGAGAAAGCAAAAAAAAAATCGCCTCAGCAATAGTCCCAAGAGAAAAACAAAAAGAATCAAGAGACACAGTGACGAAGTTGGAAAAAATTCGTGTCGACGTAATTTGCCAGTTTCCAGTGAATTGCAACGATCAAGTGAATTCGAAGTGCTCCAATCGGAATAGTCGTCTGTCGCAGTGCATAGAGCAATTAACGATTGAAAGTCGAGGATCAAGGGAAACCGAATTACATCAGTGAAAGGCTATAAAGGTGCGCTACTACTCCCACCCTAAATACGTGTTTTATTTTTAATTTAGTTTTTTGTCTCGATTATTGTTGTTGTTTGCCGTGGATTGTGATTGTGTTTTTTTTATAGAGCATCTTCGAAGTTGACCGTGACGAGGAGAACTGGTACACCTCGAACCTTGATTCGCGCTTTCGGTGCATTTTGGATTTCGCAACTTGTGTCACGAATGGTTGCCAACATTTACGACATCTGTGTGAATTCTAGAGCCGATAGCAGTGATAACAATGTAGAATAGGAACGCCTAAACGGTAGATAGCTAATCGATGTTCAAAATGGGAAGAAAAACAAAAAAAGAATTGGAAAGACCACGTCTGTTGCTCGAGCACCTGTCTGTTGACTGGTGTCCGTTGCTAATTAGGAGTCTTAATCGCGCGGCGATAAGTGAGTCCATTAGTGGACTGCCTTATTGAATTAGAGTCATGTGTGCGTGTGTCGTGTACTGTGTCCGACTCTGACGTCAGTTGGCAAAAGCCTGTTCTTTCCTTTGTTTCGTTTTTTTTTTGTGTTTAGGCACAAACACTCCTTGGCCTTCGTGATGCGCGATGAATAAACTTGAGTATGAAATAAGACCCATAAACATTCCCAAGCCAAAGAGTTAGTCAGTCGAGTCTCGGTCAAATTGTTTCGCACATCGTATCATTAGCAGTTCCAGTCGCTCACGTGGGGTAACCAGAAAGGAGTGATACTACGCATCTAGAAAACCCAAATCAAGCTGACCTGACTATAGAGGACGTACACACATTCACACGTATGACTATCCAGCCGGTTATAGCCGAAAGGGCGTGTATTTTAACAACTAACCGTATTTAGCTGCTTTCTAATTGAATACAAATTAAGTTGTTGCTTGCAGCTTGTCCACTGTCGCCCGGTGATTTATTCAAAACATGTCCGATCTGAGGTAGTTGGACAGTGATTGACTGTTTGGCGTTTATTTCGTTTTATTAAGACATCTACATGTATGGCGTCGTAGCTTGCTGTCCACATGATCAAAATTCGTAGGTTTGCGGTTTCCATTCGTATTGTTCGTGCGCCGCGTGCCCGGCTTAGAGTTGTTTGCTCAATAGGCGCTGATTAGTGTGACGCACAACAAGCGGGCATTTTAGTTTTGGCTAGTTCGCACTGGTGAACGTGAGAGCAGACAGGTACATCATCGGATTTGTTAACATGTGGCTCAGAATCACTTGATCGATATTAAGTTGCTTGCCGGGAATGACGTTTCACATGACTGACCGCCAGGAAATGTTATGCAACGACGATAGGAAAAGTTCTGATTTATAACGAAGTAACCAATCGTCTTTCGAAATCTATCGGCGGCAATTCCTGTTCACGAGCTCTAAACCAGTTCGCGTAGTAATTTCCCAGAAAATCATGCGCCCATGTGGTCCCACTTTACAATTCCGATTATTATTCCAACCACGACAATCATAAACTTGCCATCCAGGCAACTGCTTTCTAGGCAGAGTCTTACAGCTTTTTTGTGTTAGTTGTTTGGCTTTACAATCTTGATGTTTACAATTCTATTTCCTGTGTCATCAGACTTTGTAGAAGAATAGCTTCTAACGAAACCGGCCTTGGACGACTAATAGCCATCCAAATCGTCAACTAAATAGCTTTTTAATTGAGCGGTAATGCCGAAATTGTAATAACAATTAAGGTGTTTCTGTTTCTCATGGTCATTGAGCCTCCTGTTAGCAAGTGGAGTGCACTATTTTTCTGAACGTTTGTGTCTCCAATTCAAAATGATTCATTGTAGGAAATGGAGTCACTAGCATTTCACCTTTTCACCCTAATCTAGCAGTCATTAGATAGTAGAGAAGAATAGCATCGTGGCTAAGTTAGATTAATTACGACTGATAACCATGCAAACGTGCATCTGTTGGCAAATCAAGTTGGTGTCTACCGCATTGTTATTGCTTGCGATGTTTCGTATCGTTTTAGATCTAGTTTTGCAAACCTCCGCAACGATCACGACATTATCCATTAATGGAGGCATCGTTATCCACATAGATCCCACAGAAAGAGAGATAGCTATCGTGGTACCCCTCTGTCACACTCGCATAGTATGAATTCTGCAGTCTTATCATTCTTAAGACAGACTGCACGCTGTGCCCGGAAAGAGGTTCATTTGACAGGTCTCTACCAAGTCTCTTGATATTGTCTTAATTGAGTTTTAAGATGTTTTCTAGAGAGTTTGTCCAAGGGTTTAATGGTTTCTGACGAAGTTCTCAACCTCCCTGACCTATTCCCAATTTATCCTAAAAATTATTTGAACCCAGACTTGGGCATACCACAGAACGGTTCGGCGATCAGAGACTTCGGAGAAGTCTTTTCTAGCTTGAAGGTCGGCAATTTCGTTGACACTGACGCCTCTGTGGCCAGTTTGACTTTCATTTTTTATTTTTACTACTTGGCTTTCGGTAAATGTTAGAAAGAGTTTTTCTATAAGAACATAACAATTTTGTACTTAAATAAAAGACCCGAAAACTTCGAACATCGGGCAAAAATTTATTCGTGGCATAGTACACATGTTGAATTTAAGTATGGAACTCGATCTCGTTCTTTTGACCACCGTGAGCATGTATGCAGCGATTGATTCTTCGGAGTCAATTTTCCAGCGCTCTTCCACATATCGCTCGGAATATTGGCAATTTGGCTTTCGAAATGGTTCCTGAGGTCCTCTTACCATGTTGGTTTGTGGGTCAAAGACTTAATGGAATCCCATAAAAGAAATCCAACAGCGTTAGATCGTATGAGCGAGATGTCCATTCGACCGGACCTTTTCTCGAGATTACTGAAGTCCCCCTTCAATATATCGATTGTTTGAACAGCTGTGTGGCAGATGTCATCATCTTGCAAATCAAGGATGTCAAGTCCATCTAATTCTGGCTGAAAATAGCCTTCCAACGTGCCTCGATAGCGAATTCCATTAGCCATCGACGAAAAAACACGGTCCAATTACAACTCCGGTATGAAATCCACACCACACCGCCAGTTTTGTGGATACGATAGAGTCTCTTGAAGCACACGTAGGTTTGTTGCTGTCTAATCACGCATATTTTGCTTATTAACAAGGCCAATAACCCGAAAAGAAGCTTCATCAGTGAAAATGGTTTTTTTTTTTATAAAATTCAAAATTTTCTTCAAACTTAAGCAAAACTTGATCAGAGAAATATCGACCAAAAGACTTTAGTTCTCGAGTTAATTTATCTTACAAGAGTGTAGACTGAAATTTTTGCGCAAAATTGGCCACCATGTGGACTGAGAGATTCCCAATTCCAGGAGAATCGGTTGATTTCGATAATTTTAAATTAAGGCACTTATGGCTACAATATGTTCGGTTATTCGGCCGGGACGTTATCCTACGGGTTCAGGAACATTCCAGAGTGAACATGTTGACTCGAATTTCTCCACTATAGCACGCGCAGTCTATCTGGTAGGGCGATTATTACGACCGGAAAATGGAGTAATCATTCTTCCAGTTGCGACCACCACCTCGAAATTTCAGTAATAATTTTCAATAATTTCTGGACGTTACTCGTTCGTGAACTTTTTCATGATAAAAATGTAAACCTTGTCCGACGTTTCAGCATTGACAGATAATCAAAAAAGTTGAAGGCTGAGTATGTATAAAAATACAAAATTGTTATGTCCCAATTGAAAAACCCAGTATCCTGATGCCAGTGTATAGCTTGGCTGAAGTACAGTCCAAGTGCTTTAGGAACTCTGCAGTTTGGAGCAACTATACCACCACTAAAGTCTGATTCCATCTTCGAGCCATTTGGTTACTATTTAAGACCTTCAGGAGGGTTCATCAGGGATTTAGTCCTATAACTTCGTCGAGCAACCACTATAGGTAATGTTTTGAATCGCTTGATTGCTTCAGATTCAGGTCGGACTCAACTTTGCTTGCTGCTGTCATAGAGGCATAAAGTCGCGTTAGGTAGCATTGTTCTACGCCAGAGAAAGACTTTCTCCAAGATGTCATCTGCCACTTCCCACTTGGCCGCATTTCCAATTAAGTGGTTCGGAAACCTATTTCTACCTCTACGTGCCTTTCAAGGTAACGTCTTGATCTGATGACTCATTTCCTGACGTCCATGGAAAGCTTTAAGTTCATAATTCGGTCATTTTCTGTTCCTTCGAATTGAAATCTCTTTCTCCACAATTCAAGCAAACGAACTCGTTTAGCCAGAAATCTTCCATTTTACCCTGAATCGATCAGTTACATTCACGAATAGCTGCACGACTATAAAAAGTGGAACTCCCTTGGCTCTAAAGGAATGTCGTCAACACCAAACAAAATAAAACAGCTTTGTGCACAGGTACGTGACATAAACAATAAATTGTTTCCCATACGAAGCTTACGACCGATCGTAAAAGTGCAGTCGTAACACCATTTTCGCGTACTGAACAAACCCTTATCGGCGAGGCAGCTGTGTGCATACCACAGCTTGTTGTCAAGCTTCACACTGTTAACAAACCTTTCGAGACCAGAGACAATATGTTCTGATTCACCTTACATCAAACGCGTATTATACGTGTTGGAAGACGATTTTTCGTTTAATATTTCAACCTCCAACGGCAAGTGAGCGGCGAATCTCTCAGCCGACAATAAACAATTAAATTCAAATGTTGTCAACGAAGCGTGGAGGAAAGGTTGTTGTACTGCCACTGAAGCCTTATCACATTCTTTTTTTTTTGCTCTCTGTTTTCCAGGTCAAGTCGCTGATTCTACTGGTGTGACCATGAGTTGTTTACAATTGTAGTTTCGCTGCTTCTGACAGCTTGTTGGCTGGAGAGGTAGTACTTAATCTCATGTTACGGTCAGATACGAGATTGTGCTACTCTAAGGAATGGAGTGTGTCACACACGTTGACAGTGTGTTTCACTTAATCGTACAAGCTTGTTTGCCCTTTGAATTAGCGTTCGAGCTTTAAACAAAGATAATTGCTTAGAGGAAAGCGTGCCGATTGCTTGGTTTCGCCGATTTCGACTTGCTCAGCATGCGATCTTTGTTATCTTTCGACTAGTCACGTTTTCCTATATATTTTCTGGGAAATATTAACAATAGCCAGCGCTGAATAATATGTATGTACTTTTTCCTGTAGTAATCCATCATCCTGTGGGATTAGTAACCGTTTCATCATCAGTCATGCGGGTCTTATCATCGCACCTGGCGTTTATCGCGATTATTATATTCGTTATCTATTTATGAACCTAAATATTATGTACATATACATAACGGCTTTTAACTCGGTTTTGTTTAACTTGTAGACTTCTCTCTACAGGGTACGTTGTTTTTCGTATTTCTTTATCGCCAAAGTGTTGTTCGTAAAATAGTTGTTTGTATTCACGACTTATCGGTTGCTGTAATTCGTGTTTGTTTATCGGTTCCGCTTGCTAACACTTTCAGTCTCAAATTACATCTTCAAATAAGGTAAAGCAATCTCCGTGCGAGCGTGTCCGGGTGTTTATTTATAACTTTCTTAGTTAAACTTGGAGGCGATAGAGAGGACTTGGAGCGTTATTGGGGAATTAATCATGTAGGGGTAATCGGATTTCGTATCATTTCATCAAAAAGTACATAAATCTGTCTCTTCAGTGACTGTACATATTGGAATTGATTGTGGATAGCTCTAAAGATATCTTTTTTTGTCGCCATAACTTATGGTGGTTAGCATCAATACGAATCTTAATTCGAATAATCTTCGTATCATCTTTGCCATTTGAGCACACCCCAACTCCAAAATGAAAGCTTCCTTAATAGCGACGTGGATGCCGCCGATATGGCAACTAACAGCATAGTCATAGGTAGCAAATCCTGAGTATCAAACCTGAGGAAAGTAGACAGGCTTTCAGAAAAGGTGGACTGAGTTTTCGGCTAACCCAATAGAGGGAGGAGGTAAGTAAGAATTTCTGCCTCTTCCTCCGCTCCAACGTTCGTCTACAATAATATTTTGACTGTCATAACCGTAGCCCTTTAGACAAAGCTAATCTGCTTGCTGTTCACTTTGCAGTTAGCTCAGTGCTTTGTCTCCGCCTTGAATGTGTTGAATATTGAATGGCACAATCGTTAGAGTACTTAAAGCCTTCAATACACAAAAATCCGCTTTTTCATTTGGTTTTCCCAACTAATTCTGAAGCTTTCCGAGTTGATGGAAACCACCATTTGATGAGCTTAACCTTCTTTTTCCTTCAATCACTGCCCATTGCACTAACGACTCTTCTTTCTGAGGTCATAGAAACGTTGATGAAACGTCAGCTTATGAAATACCTTGAATTTCAAAACCTTAATGACCAGCAGCACGGTTTTCGTAGTAATCGGTTCAGTGATTAATTAAATTGACGCCGAAAAGTGAAACCACTCTATCGCGCTCAGGTGAAAGTAAGGTCGTTGGATATATGTTGACAAAGAATGCGTTCATTGGATATTGATGAGTTTCTTCTTCAGTGGTATAGAAACTACCTTTCATGCCGCACAATTCAAGCCGTAATGATCTGATAGTTATAAATTGAATGGTGGTGTTCCTCAGGGCTCTGTTTTGTCTCTGATACTTTTTTTAATCGTCATAAATGATCTCTCGTTTGCTAGTTCTTATCCAATGGATTCCTTCGTTGATTATGCGTTTTGTTCTCTTATTTTCTTGTATTCGTTTGAGTTCCACGGCCCAGTTTCGGCCGAAATAGCTGTATACGAATATATATGTTCAAAAACTAAGGTGACTTTTTGAATTTTGCGGGCTAAGACACTCGATTTTCAATTTTTTATTTTTTTTTGTGTTGTATTTAGCTTGATTTTCGCAGATATAAAGGTTAGACGTGTTTTGGTGTGCTTGACAATTGTTTGTTTTTGAAAAAAAAAAATGAATCAAAGAATCTTGATGTTGACTGTGACATTTGGCGAGTCCACTCTGGGGAAAAAAAAAAAGTTATAAGTGTTACAAGCTCTTTACAGAAAGTCGAGGAGATGGTAATGCCTATGCCCGCCCTAGACTTCTCAGCACATCAACTACTCAATTACAACTAAAGTTACTATTCTAGCTAGTAATCATGACGACGAAGCCATATCTCGTATTCCCTGCTGGGCGCGTCAGCGTTTCCTTCATTGAGCCAGATTGTACGGAACTCAGATTGAACTTATGCTTTAATACCTCTTAACTCTCGCCGATATTGGACGTATCAGCACGTTTATAATTCATTGGCTTTGGTTTTTCAACTTCAACTTTGATGATAAGCACGTCATCACCGTTATCTCCGGTCACAGTTATCTTGAATTTCTCTTTACCGTCATCTTTCTTTACCGATGCCGCATCGATCTCAAAATTTTGTTTTTTTTGTCTTTCCCATCGGATTTGATTGATTAAACGTAATCCACGCTCGACACCTTCTTCATGTCAGAATTATCATCTTCATCACCGATTGAGCTATCTCCGCTCTCAGTTCGTGGCTTGTCGTCGCCGATCAGAATGGGTTTATCTTCTCACTTGTCTGAAGCTGAACTTGGTGTGGCACTTGTTGCCGGTATAGCAATTGTCACTGCTGATTACCGCATAATGTTTTCGAATAGGTTCAGAATCAACTTGGACATGCTATAGTAGCCGTTAATGTGTTGAAACTCTTGGATTTTATACGGGTGAGGGACATTCCGATTCGAGGGGGATGTGTCGCCGACTGAAACCTGCACACAGTTACCAGCGCCATGTCGCAGATGTCGCATGAAAAGGGATACAAAAGCCATGAAGTTCCGTTCGGATTTGCCGCGTAAGCCTCTGACGAGCCACTGTGAGTTGAATGCGTCGCATGATTGCGATAAGGAAGCTCTTTCTCTGACGGGCAGTGAAGTCGATAGCGATATTTCCGCCGCTATGTACAAGAACCGGTGGCAATGGTCGATCGTCTCTACGTTCGATGCGTCTCATTGCTTTGCGCGACGCCTTACCATTCTCCGTGCACTCCTAGAAATCATTATCCTCACGGTTTTCGTCAGATGCACCGGAATAGTCTGAGTCAAACGCATTGACTTGCCAGTTACTGCCATCATGCGGATCTGAAACGACAACTCCTCCATCGGTGTAGTTGACCTATAAAAACGACGAGAATAAGCACCTAATGTTGAGGCGGTGAAGAAAATTGTTATGAAGAATCGGCGAATCACTATCAAAGAAGTTGCTGAGGATATTGGCATATCGGTTGGCTCTTGACATGAAATTTTTTCAGACTTTTTGGGCATGTACATAACGTGTGTTGGCGAAGTTTGTTCCTAAATTTTTAAACTTTAACCAAAAGAACCATCGATTGAGCATCGCACATTCAACAGCTCGAATGACGTGATCCAGCTGAAAAGGGGAATCACTGACGGAACATTAGCGTATGGTTATGACGTCGAAATTAAATGGCGTGGTTCATCATGAGTTCTTGCCCGAAAGTCGTACCGTCAGTAAGGAACCGTCCGGGCTTTTGGAAAGAAAAACACGCCAAACTTGCCATACTTGTTTGCTCATAGTTCTTTGCCTAAAAACGATGCCATAATCATGCTGCAGCCACCGTATTCACCGGACTTGGCCCCTGCAACCTTTTTCTCTTTTCAAAACTGATAAGACCCATTAGAAGATTGAGAAGATAAATACTGCTTCGCTGGAAGGGTTTTTTACCAGAAGTGTTTCCAGGATTGAAAACTGGGAAATCAAAAATCAAGTCACTTTATTTTTTGAACATACCTTGTATGTAAATCCCACTGAATACCGACCTTGACAGTATGCAATAATGGGGTCCTAAGAGCAGATTGAAATTAAAACTCAAAAACGTGTATATCCGCCGCACGCTGGAATACGGTTCTCGTATCTGAGCACTTTCTCGATAGAATGCAAAACTGGGCGTTAAGACTCACAGGCGATAAAAATGTGATAGAGCCAGTAGACTCACTTGGACATCGTAGTAACAGTCGTAAACAGTGTTCCATCGAAATAGCCAATTCCATTTCACCTACTCAATTAGCCGTTGAATGCCTGCCTCACTAGGAATGCAGAAACACAGAACTTCATACGCCCACTGGCAATAATGCGCAATGCTTTTCCAAGCTCTCTTCCTCTGATGTCGTCTTTCCGTATTAGGCTTGAGTTCGAAGTTTATTCCACGGTGGTACCTTTCGGTCTACGAGCGCAGCCTTCTGTGCAGCTTGCCCATTATTGAATTTTCTCCTCTATTTCTCCTTAACGAGAACACAAACTTAAATCGTTTTACGTAATATTTGCTGCGGCGCCATAGAGCAGACGATTCTAAAAATAGCTACGATGCGTCTAATCAGAGGCCTTGTTTCGAGTTGCATGTCGTGGTAGCTGATTGATTATTGTAGATCGATCGACTATATCAACGCAGTGTGTGGCGTTCTTTCTATATGTTTGTTGGGTTCTCTCCACGTTGTTTGGCTGTATTATCTGCAACCTTAGCGCTATACTTCGTTTTATCAGTCTCTGAACACACCGACATCTTTGCTATTTCTTTTTACGAGTCGCCAGTCAAGTCGTTATTTACCGTAGTCTGTTTTCCTTTTCTAGATTCTCACAATCTTCAGTTCCTATCGAGATAAGATGTGAAATATGTGGTCGTAAACCTAAAACTCCGCCGTTGCGATTGCCTTACTGAATTTAGTTTTGTTTTGCTATCATTTCAGAGTAAATCACGATCTATCAGATCCAAGTAATTGTGATGGCTAATCCACTACCGCCCATGGACGACCTGCGACCACCCAAAGCCGATTTCAGTGCGCCACCACCATATGAACTTTCCAATTCAGATGTCCACGAAGTTCCCCACAGTAAACTTCCCACTTATGAGGAAGTACAAATGGAGAAGTCGCTCAACGGTGAATTACCACCATCTTTAACCGCACATCCAGCCATACCGCCACCGCCACCTCCGCCACCGAATCACCCACTTACACAAAGCCGAACGACAAATACCGGCACACAGCCGGCGCTCACTTTCATCGCTATTGACACATCAGACGCGGAAAACCTCACGAGCGATCACGGTTTGCTCGGCACCGATATCATTTTCGTATCGGCGTTTATGGTTGCATTCCTCTTCAATTGGATTGGATTCTTGATGCTTACGTGTTTCTGTCACACAATTGCTGCCCGATACGGTGCTCTGTCAGGTTTTGGCCTATCGCTCGCCAAATGGACGCTTATCGTCAAGCACTCCACTGATCTCGCCTCGCACGAGAACTCCTGGTTGTGGTGGCTAATCATGGCATTCGGTTTCCTGATCTGTGTTCGTGCTCTTGTCCAATATATCAGTATCAAACGCACCTGGAGATTGCTTTCCGCATCAGCACAGGAGCGTCTATTGTTTTTCTACTAATCACCATTCATTTCGGGGCAACTACATTAATAAAATATTTTCCATTAAACCATCGCTACCGACAACAACATATCTACCATATGACAAACAACAGCAGTAAGGGACGGCGACGATGCATCCATGATTGGCAGACTAAGATACTAGAGTAAAACCAAGGGATTAACCCCAAAGAGAAAGAGTAACGCGAGCAAGACGCTGCCCAGCTCCCGCGTAAACGAGATTGGAAGTGATGGCTGGATCATGGACACTGCACCTTACACTAAAAACAAAAAAAAAAACCCAACCACATGACGATAGACAACAACATATTTCCCTGTATTCGACAAGTAAACAATATAAAATCATAAATTCGGAGTTCTATTCTGAGAGGTGCTCATCGCGAAAATATGAGTGCGATCGGCACGCGTACACACTGTACGGCAATTTGTGAGTTCCGAAACAAACTTGGGAGCTCTTTAGACGCGAGCCGGCAGAGGCAGCAACGGCAGCAGTATTAAAAGCAATTGGCATCCATAGTTAAATGTTGTGCTTTGCAATGTGAGATGTAGACTTGCGGGCTGTGTGCTGTTTGCTGTACCGGTTAAGCACGCATCAGCTACTGCAACACAACCAGACAAACAGGAAACAGAAGTGAAATAAGCATTCATACGTACTCGACGTCTAGTATAGCATAGTGTATTCGAGGTCCCGCCCGGTATTATTTTTCTTTTAATTGTTTTTTGTTTTTCCTTTTTGTCCTTTTTGTAATTGTATAAATGTCTATGTACACGGTTTACGAATTATTTTTATGAAGAAAATATATTTAGTGATTAATTTGATCGTAATTAAAGACGGCAGCGTGTTTCGTTTGCGGTAAGAGAGTTGAGGCGCACTTTTTTAGGCCGGACATAGGTGGTGTTTAGGATACACATAAACATCTACTATTTGGACACCACAAACCAGAGCGAAGGACCTGTGACTCAGACAGATAGACTATAACGGCTATAGAGGGTTCATGGGTTTTTGGAAAATATTTTATTCCTCACGCTTCAGACAATGAAGCCGTGACTTGTTTTTTTGTTGGACGCTATGCTATCTGTGGGAGTATCAGACGCAAATACTGATCCATTGTACTACCACGCGGACACCTTTGGTGAAAGAGGTCACGAAGTGTTTGCCTTGCCAATAGCATCTTTGCATTGCCACAGAACTGACAGCGCTTCGATGGTTTTTTACTCAACATGCTTTGATCAAAGAAGCTTGTTAACTAAGATGACTCGCAAGTACTTAGCTTCCTTGAATATTGGGATGGGATTATCTTTTGGCATCAGCTGAGTAATGCCAGCATTTTTCCTCCTCGTGAAGAGAACGACATCAGTCTTAAGAGAATTAACCGACAGCCCATTACTCGTGGACCAGTCATCAATACATTTAGCGTCGCCTGTGCTTTGAGACAGGCTTGTCCTTGGCTTGTGCGAATGGATTGGTTTTATATTTAATTTCAGGAAACTTCGTTCAAGGTCGGCGCTTACCTCGTTATTGGTTTCCTCCTACATCGTTAAACGAACATGACAGCTCTATAAAGCCAAGTCGGAAGCTTGCAGGAGGGGTGTCTTGAACACAAAAGACTTGCAGTGAAATCATGTTGGTATTTATGTAATTGAAAAAACACTAAAGCAGCTGGAGATGGGTTGGTTGCGAGCATGCACAAACTTATCTGTAAGATAGTCTCAATATCGTTTTCTCCGTCCATCAGAAAGGGTATCCCTAATCCTGCGCCGGTTATAGGGACATTCGTCTCCTAACCATCTCTTTTAAGATTTTCTCTGCCACCTCATACCGTTTTGAATAAGCTAATAAGTTCGTATGAGTGAGCTTTCCGGCCAAGAAAATCAAATACATGTTGGAAGAAGACTCACGAAATCCGGGTCGACTTATACCACTTTTTCTCGAATAGATTATATAAACATTTCGTGGCGCGTTTGTCTTGTTACGGCTCATGCAAAATGCCTAGCCCTAGGGAGGGATGCATAGAAGATTATCTCTACTCCCGGCATATGCTTCTATTGTGTAAAGCATCGAAACATTTCACCGGATGCCTTGCACTGGAAAATTATTAAGCTACAAAAAGCCTTTAATAGCATGTCGATGTTATTCTCAGAAATGCAGGAGGTGTTCAACTTCGATGTCAGCAGTGATAACAAGCTAATTGAAGGGTTTTCCAGAATTGATCGGATCTTACAGCAAAAGCAAAATCAGCTGCACCAAGTACACCAATCACCCGGACAAAGTCCTAACATCATCCAAGTGCAAACGAGCTCTGAAAACCAAATAAGTCATCCATCGCAGAAACCATGTTGGAATGAACCAGTCCAGCAACCTCGTAGTCAAATTTTTCAAAGTGATACCAATTTAAATCTACCGGAAGGATCTAAACGCAAGGTTCAGGAAGTTCTACATGATACTCAACAAATTGAACAACTCCAGCTTCCCCTTGTGAAGAGAGCTCTTCGATCCAATTCGCAAGAAAAACTGACATCAGGAAGTATCGCACTTAATGGAGTCTACGATAATGTAGTGACCACCGGTGGTAGTGCCTCAATTCCGATTGACATACCACCCACTAGTGAGGTGGCTTTAAATCTATAGCAGCCATTAACCGATGTTCCTAGTGCGGACTGTACCCTTAATGTAGTACCACCACATTTTGCAGTGTTTGTGTCACGGTTAGAATATGGTACCAAAAGTAGTGACATTGTGAAATACATAGCTACGAAAGGCATCGATACTAGCAACATAAATAGCCTGACAGCGGATAACCTTACAGGTCGATTGACATCATCATTTAAACTTTTATCTCGTCAACCAACTGGAAAATTGTTGATCAACCAGAGCTTTTGGCCTAAAGATATTCTTGTAAAAGAATTTGTGAGCAGACCTAGATCCAAGAAGACTCAACCAAAAAACCTTCCAAAAAACTTAGACCAAACGATTTAGCTCCTACAGCCTTTAACCTATATTACCAAAATATTGGTGATCTAAGAACTAAACTCCGCGATGTCTTGCTCTTCTCTTTATCTGGTCAATACGATGTTATTGTATTCACCGAGACTTGGCTTACACATAATGACCACAACGAGGAAATGTTCAACAAGGAGCAGTTCGAAATTTTCCACAAGAACCGTTGCTCCGCTCTAACTGATCGTGAGAGAGGTGGTGGAGTGTTGGTCGCGGCTCGGGCCTCCTTACGCAATGATGAAATCGATCTACCCATAACAGCAACCGACTTTTAGACATCGATCAAATAGCAGTCTCAATCAAGTTCGTTTCTGGCACTGAAGTTATTGTTGTTGTAAGTTATATACCACCAAGGAGTTCATTTATCTCAAATAATTTAAAAGATCATCAGCACATTATCCTTCTTGGGATACTTTAATTTGCCTAACTTAATTTGGTCATTTGATAGCGATGTTTCTAGACTTTTCCCATTTAATGTTAACCTAGATTATGAACGTGAAGTCGTTGATACTCTTGCCCAGCGAGACCTTCGCCAAATAAATAATTATTCTAATGAATTCAATAATATTCTTGATCTGGTATTCGTTGATTCCGAGCTCGACATTAGTATCAACAACTCCATGATCCCACTCTTTCGTAATTCTATTTTTCATGTAGCATTATCCATGCAGTTTGAATTTTATGAATTTTTTAAACCGGATTTCGGCGACACTTATTTTAAGTATAATTTTGCTAAAGCCAATTTCAGCAACATTTCAAACTATTTAGATAGTATGAATTGGCCAGACATTGGCCAAAAATCGCTGTAAAAATGGCAATCGATTTGTTTACAGCTAAAGTGAAGTCTGTCAAGCGTAATAAACCTATTTGGTCTAACGATAGAATCATAAATTTAATTAATAAGAAAAACAAGGCCTATAAGCGGTTCCGTAATATAAACAACTGAACTTTTGTCTCCTGAAAGTTTGTCGGACGCTTCAAAAACAATTTGATGTTTTGAATAAGTTTCTCTACAAGCAGTATGTTCTTTCTGTCGAATCTAATTTAAAGACCAATAGTAAACGCTTTTGAGCTTTATCAGTAGCAAAAAGCAATCTAACGGTATTCCTAACTGTATGCGTCTTAATAACGTATCCTCTTCTGATCTTTCAACAATTTGTAATATGTTTGCCAACCACTTTCAGTCTGTTTATTCTTATGGTACTACCACACCCATAGTCTCAAGGAATAACCCAATGTCCCCCCAGTTCCTAAATATCGGTAATTTAGAGTGTTCAATCCCAGAGGTTCAAAATGCTTTTTCGTTATTAAAACTAGATAGGCCCTTCCGCTCTTCGGGCGCCTTGTCGCGGCGGAGGGGCTTAAGAGGTCAATGACCTCGAACTAAGACCCGGAGAACCCCGAGTTAGTCATGAATGAATGGACAACCAAATGGATGGAAATACTCCAGGTGGCACCCGCAATAGCGGAAATCCACCCGCGATCTCCCTGATCGCGGCCGGGGCAAGGATTCTGGAGGCCCCACCAGTCATTCTTAACTCTCCGGCAGCCCGGAACGACACCGACTCCTGCGGCTCATTGTCCGACCACTTGGTTGGACTGAGCGTGAGCGGTGCAACCGACAGAGGCGACACCGACGATGGTGCGGCACGGGAAACCGCCAAGGTTGAACGAGCCCCAGAATTGGGACGTGCTGTAGATTGCACTGCTAAGTGCCCAAAAAGAAGGAGGAAGAGGCGTGCTCGAAAATCGTGCAAAGAGGCTGGCACAGCCGAAGGCACGAAGATTGAGGGCGAACCTTTGGGAAAGGCAGGTAAGAGGATCAGATCGGCGGAGGTATCCCCTACCGAAGCCCATCCGACCCTCTCACCTGCAGATCCCGCACTTCTTGCCGGCGCGCAGCGCAGAAAGCGTCGGCGGCTAGTAAAGGCTGCTGCTGGAGGCACAAGCATGCCAGCACTTTCGGCATGCGCCTCAAACACTCCTCCTCTTATTGGTGACGGTCAAACTCCCAATAAGAGCGTGCCAAGTTCCAAAACTGTCGGAGCTGAAGATGTTCAGGGTCCTGTCATGGTCGTTGCCACCGCCGAAAAAGGTGATGATGCTGGCAGACAGACTCTGATCGCAGAAGGCGAAGCGGTCTTGGATCATAACAACCCTCAGGCTGGCAAAGCTGTTCGAAAGCGGCGTCGGAAGGGAGCAGGAGCTCAAACCGAAAAAGGTAAGAGCACTTGCAAACGGAAGATTGCCGCCGGGGACAATCTTGCTGGGGAGAGAGAACGTGATGTCTCCTCCTCTGATATGGCGGCGGGAAATCGGAGTCCAAAGGCAGATGCGGCGATCAATAAAGATCAAAGCAAAAACCTGAAGACGGAGAGGACCAAAGGCTGCTCATCGGAGGCGGGCACTTCACACAAAAAAACCCCTTCCTCTGGAAAGGCAACACAAATGACCGTAAAGAGTCGAGACAAGCACCTCTCCTACAAAGAGGCAGCCATCTCCTCCGAAAAGGTCAGGATAGGGAAGGCTGGCAGTGACAGCAGAATGACCAGCGCAGATTGCCAACACTGCGAGGATCATCTACTGGAGCTAGCTTCAGCAACAGGCTTCTGTATTCAAGCGGAGAGGTCTGCTTTGATGAATGGTACCTTCGTGGTGAGCTGTTCCTCTCAGCAGACATCTGCCTGGATCAGGAGCATGGTGCCGAAAATCCCCCCCCTGGGAACTAGCACTTATCAAGTAGTTAGTCTCCCGAAACTAACGCGCGCCATCTGCTGGATTCCGGGAAAACCCGGAAACAAGCTGAAAGTGCTGACGCGACTACGTGCGCAGAACCCGGGACTCGACACGAGGGCCTGGACTGTCTATTCCTACAAGGAGAAAAAGAACTCTCTGAAAAAAGAGGGCTTCACTCTGGTAGTGGGAATGGACAATGGCTCTGTTGAGGCCCTGAAAACCGCGTACGACTCACGTCCCTACTTCGGCCTTGGTAGGATTGTATTCCATTTTGATGTCAAGTAGTCGAAGGATGGAACGTGTTCCCCAGTATGAATCCATGATTTTTACTCAGATCAACCTACAGCATTGCAAGGCTGCTACCGCTCTTCTAAGTAGCAGAATTGCATGCAGTAGTACAAATCATCACATTGTATCCATTCAAGAACCATGGGTGTGGAACAAACGCCTGTGTGGTCTTGGTGGCATACGTGATGCTACAATCCTTTATGATGAGCGATCCGAAAGGCCCAGGGTCTGCCTCATCATATCGAATACGCTATCGGCAACCAAACTTGGTCAATTCTGTGGTCAAGATCTGGTAGCTGCGAAAGTGAGCTACAAGGCGCACGGAGAAATTGAACACTTCGTCGTGGCGTCTGCTTACTTCCCCTACGACTCGGTACTACCCCCGCCACCTAAGGCGGTTTCCGAACTCGTAGAGTACTGTGAAGCCAGAAGGATTGGACTCATCATCTGTTGCGATGCTAACGCTCAAAACACATTTTGGGGCAGCAGCAAATGCAACCGGAGAGGAGACCATCTTTTAAACTTCATTCTTTCGTCTGACCTTTTCATCAACAATGTTGGCTCTCTACCAACCTTTGTGACGGCGAGACGACAGGAAGTGATTGACCTAACCTTATCTAACAGGCATGCGAAGGCCATCACTAACTGGAGAGTCTCACCAGATGTTACGCTGTCAGACCATAGATACATCGAATTCCAATTGAAGTGCGGGATCTCCCCCTCGCAGCCCAAGCGGAATCCGAGAAAAACAGACTGGGTGCGATTTAGGGAGGAGCTTGAGAAATCCACTCAAGCCCCGCCTAAACTCAAAACTAATCAATCGGTGGAGGATGCAGTTCACAACCTGAACAGCGCCATCACCAAATGTTTTGAACTCGCATGTCCTGTCAAAAAACCTCCCAACAGGAAGCCGGTTCCCTGGTGGAATGCTGAGCTCCAACGGCTTCGTAGGGAAGCCAGAAGTCTTCTGAACAGATCGCTTAAATCGAACTCGGAAGATGACTGGAATAAATATCGATCGAAGCAGAAGGAATATAAGAAGCTTATTCGAAAATCGAAGAATGATTCCTATAAGTCCTTCTGCGAAGAGATCAAATCCCTGAGCGCGACCAGCAAGTTGGTTAAAGTCCTCAAACGAGGAAAATCGACAAAGCTGGATGTACTCAGAAAGTCTGATGGTACCTTTACCGAGTCTAAAGCAGAAACTCTTAGTTTACTGTTTCAGACCCATTTTCCGGGAAATCAGACTGTCATCGGCTCGTTGCACACTCCCTCATTGGATACTGCGGCTGTAGCGATGAAAACAACTCGGCGTAGCTGGTATGTTGCGTCACGCGTGGCAACTACTGAGGCCATTGAATTTGCTGTGGCATCCTTCGATGGCTTTAAGTCGCCGGGCACTGATGGGATATACCCCGTTATGCTGCAAAAAGGTATAAGACAGCTGCTTCCTACACTGAAAAGAATTTTCACTGCTAGCCTGGCACTTGCCTACATACCTATCCCTTGGCGCGCGGTGAAAGTGGTCTTTATTCCCAAAATAGGGAAAGAGGATTACTCACTAGCCAAGAGTTTCAGACCAATAAGTCTAACATCATTCCTGCTGAAAAGCATGGAAAGACTAGTAGAGTTGCACGTGCGCAAAGTTGCCCTTCGAATGCATCCTCTGTCGGACATGCAACATGCTTATCAGCGCGGAAAATCCTGCGAGACTGCGCTTCAAAACTTAGTTGGGAGAATTGAATGCGCTCTCGAAAGGAAAGAGTACGTACTAGGCATTTTCGTCGACATTGAGGGAGCTTTTGATAACGCTACCTTCGACAGCATGTGTAACGCTGCTAGACGGCATGGCGTAGATGAAGCACTGGTTTTGTGGATCAAAGCAATGCTTGTGCACAGGACATTGATCGCTGATACAGGCCTCGAACAATGTGTCAAGTCTGGAGTAAACAGGGGCTGCCCGCAAGGTGGCGTCTTGTCTCCGCTGTTATGGTGCATGGTGGTCGACTCTCTGCTAGATGCTCTCAATGCCTCTGGAATCTATGCCCAGGCCTATGCGGATGATGTTGCTGTTCTCTCTGTCGGCTCATGTTTAGCGAATGTCTGTCTCAAAGCGCAGGCGGCGCTAAACGTGATCGATGACTGGTGCACGAGAAATGGGCTGTCGGTTAATCCTCTTAAGACCGATGTCGTTCTCTTCACGAGAAGGAGGAAAACAACTGGCATTGCTCAGCTGGTGCTAAAAGGCATTCCCATCCCTATATCCAAGGAAGCTAAGTATCTGGGAGTCATTCTAGATAACAAACTTCTCTGGTCAAAACATGTTGAGTCCAAAACCACCAAAGCGCTGTCAGCTTTCTGGCAATGCAAAGGTGCCTTTGGCAAAACATGGGGCTTATCGCCGAAAAAGGTCCTCTGGATCTACACGGCAATGGTAAGACCGATAATCTCATATGCATCGGTTGTTTGGTGGAGCAGGCTGACACGAAAACACGTTGTGGCTTCACTCACCAAACTCCAAAGAGCGGTCTGCCTCAGTTGCACGGGGGCTTTCCCCAGCACACCGGGAGCTGCTTTGGATGCTACGATGAACCTTCCACCCCTTGACATATATATCAGAGGGTGTGCACTGAAAACTATTTCTCGCTTAAAGAGGAATGGTCTTTGGTACAACTCGCAGTGGAGTGAAAGTGTACTTGAGAGAGAAATATCCTACGATCACTGTCTCATGGATATGCCCTCTGACGCAATGACACCTGCCATCCTACTGCGCTGTAACTACACAGTCACATTTCCTTGGCGTCAGGACTGGCTTTGGCCAGACACTGAACCTGGAATAGAATGTCTTCGCATCTTCACAGATGGCTCCAGGACTGATCAGGGATCCGGCGCCGGAGTTTTCTTCGAGCGCGAAAACATTCGACTGCACTTCTCGTTAGGAAAATATGCGTCTGTCTTCCAGACGGAGATTTACGCAATCCTAATGGCCATGCACTATGTTGTGAAACACAGATGGAGGGGAAAGAGCATATGTGTCTGCAGCGACAGCCAAGCTGCACTCAAAGCTATATCCAATCCTCTGTCCAACTCCAAACTAGTGCATGAACTCAAGACCTTCTTGAACAAAGTCGGAAGACTTAATTCACTTAGGCTTGCATGGGTTCCAGGTCACTCTGGAATCCCAGGAAACGAGATCTCCGATGAACTCGCTAGAAAAGGCTCAGAGGAGAGTTTCTCAGGGCCTGAACCCGCCTTAGGTCTACCAGCTTCAACGGTTAAATCTGACATCAATGACTGGGTATTTAACGTACACAGTCGCAGATGGAAGGAATATCCAGGATGCAGGATGACTAAGCGCGTACGCCCTGACGTCTGTAAAAAGTCCGCAACATTCTTCTTATCCTTAAGAAGAAATGACTGCAGAAGGCTAACGGGCGTCATTACGGGCCATTACACTTTTGCCAGGCATCTTTACGTGCTTGGCATCAGTGAGACGCCTACCTGTGCTGCTTGTTGCGAGGAGGACGACACAGCGGAACACTTTCTCTGCGACTGTCCCGCCTTCGCTCGTGCACGGTGGCGCACCCTTGGGGCCGACGTGGTGGGTGCCGAATCTCTTAGCTCAACATCACTGAAGCCCCTCCTCATTTTTCTCCGGATAACGGGGAAAATACATTAAAGACAAGGTGTCTGTCTGGTAGTACAATGGACCAGTACTTGTGTCTGAGTGCTCCAGCAGATAGAAGAAGCCTCCAACAAAAAAAAAAAAAAAAAAAAACTAGATAGGAATCCTGGTATCGATGGCATCTCGCCAATTTTACTTCAAAAGTGCTGTCGCGTTTTCTCTCTCCAGTCAGGAAATTTTTTGAAAGATTGGAAGAGTTCCTTTTTAACCCCCATAAATCTGGATCTAGGCACGATTTCACTAACTATCGTCCAATCTGTAAAATTTCAACTATTCCTAAGTTATTGGAAAAACTAGTTTGTAACAAACTTACACCTCTCTTAAAGAGATTTATCTCCCCGTCTCAGCATAGCTTCGTTGCAGGTAGATCGACCAACCTTTAAATTTTTTGTAATACTGCCCTGAATTACCTTGAGAACGGCTTACAATGTGACGTAATTTCTACAGACTTTGCTAAAGCGTTTGATCGCGTTAACCACAGCACATTAATTTCAAAATTGACTATCCTAGGCTAGTTCACTCAAATTTGCTAAAGTGCATTCATTCTTACTTAACTGATCGTACCCAGTATGTTCGCATTAATGATACCCTCTCCTCACCAGTTTATGTTATCTCTGGAGTACCTCAAGGTAGTCACCTGGGTCCTCTGCTCTTCCTTTTATTTATTAATGACATTCCAGATTTGTTTTCAAGTTCCCAGTGTCTTATGTTTGCCGATGATTTGAAGGTGTTCCGACCTATACGCTCAATACAGGACTCTATCCTTTTAAAGAGGATCTTAATCATTATGCCTCTTTCATAGAAGCTCTCGTTCCTATTAGCAACAAACTGGCACAGTCGTTTTTCACAAGCCTCTCTTGGAGCTACTTTTTCTCCAGCAAAATCATTCGCCTTGGACAGGATCAGATGGTGATCACTTGGTGGTAGGTCCGGATTATAGGGCGGACGTATGAGATCCTCAAAACCAAGTTTTCGGAACTTCTGGCAAGTCACTATCGATGTGCTTGCTCTGGCGTTCTGATGAAATTCTCCTATTTGCAAAACCTGTCCGCTTCTGGGTGACTGCTATCTTCAGACCGTCCAATTGTTGGCAGTACAAGTCTTAGGTCTGAAGAATTTTGCCGCAGGGGGGCAGCACATAGATGATTCCCTGTCAAACCCACCAAACACACAACAAAGTCTTCCCGAATTGGCCATCATTTGCGCCGGCTCAATGCGATTTGATCACAACTGTTTTCGCTTGAAGTTGTTGTAAGTGAATCACTTTTCATCACCAGTAACCATCAGATTCATAAATGGGGTCGATTCATTCAGCAAGAATTCGCAGATAAAAATTCGGTCCATGGGTGTTTTTTACGTTAGTTCGTGTGGCACCTTATTCAAATGATTCCAATGCAATGTTTAGCTCCTGGCAATGGAAATAGTGCCTGCATGACGATCCGACTTGACAATTGCCATGATTTCCCGTAAAAATATTCTAAAGGCGTCAAATCGCATGATCTAGCCGACCAATTCACCGGTCCGAGTGAGACTGAAAATCTACACTTGACTATGAAAGACTGCAATTTTCAATTAAAAAAATATTTTTTTTCTACATAATCTCTCTTGACTTCAACACACTTGATCCAGTGTTTCTCCAACGCCAGTTTTCCTTCCTATATTCATTTGTCTCTCAGCTTCTTCATTGGATGGAAGTCTGAGGATATCAAATCAGCAGAAAAGGCGAGATGGGCGAGCAAATCGTGCCCCAAATCTCGCAGTTTTCCCATCGCTAACGCACCCTTGATTACAGATACGTTGTCCTAAAAAGTTGATTTTTTTCTTCTTCAAACCAGGACTGTCGCATCCAACTAATCAATAAGGTTGGAGTAATATTCGCCTGTAATGGTTCTGCCTTTTGCGAGGTAATCAATTAACAGGGTCCATTTTGCATTCCAAAAGACGCTGGTCTTAACCTTCTTTCGGGCAGAGGCAATCGGTTTCGCTTTCTTTGCCGCTGAGCCACTGCTTGGACTGCTGTTGCCTGTTCGGTGTGACAAATCGCGGCACAAAATTGGTCGGATCTCTATTGAAAATCGTTTGCTTTTGATTGGCACCCAGGTTTTAAACCCAGATCCCCGCGTTAAATTTAAAAAAATTAAAAACTGTGTTGAGAAAAAAGTAAAAAAAATTTGAATTTTTTGGAATGGATCCACTGGTACACACCAGAGACCAAGGAGCAGTCGAAACAGTGGACTTCACCCGGCGAACGTGCTCCGAAGAAGGCGAAGACTGTCCCATCGGCCGGAAAGGTGATGGCCACTGTTATCTGGGATTCACAAGGTGTGATCCACATCGACTACCTGGAGAAGGGCTAAACGGTCACAAGTCACTATGCCAAATTATTGGGCCGATTCGACGCCGAATTGAAGAAAAAACGGCCCCACTTGGCGAAGAACAAAGTGCTCTTCCACCATGATAACGCACCGGCTCACTCCTCCGCCCTCGCCACGACCAAATTGGTATTCAGCGTATTCTCCAGATTTGGCCCGTGCGACTTCTTTTTGTTTCGTTTTGTTTGAAAAAGTCACTCGCCGGGCAGAAATTTCAGTCGAATGAGGAGGTCATCGCCGCCACGGAGGCCTACGTATTTTTCAGACGGGTTAAATAAGTTGGAGCATCGCTGGGTCAAGTGTATCGAGCTAAAAGGAGACTATATTGAAAAATAAATCGCCATTTCTCCAAAATTTTTGTTTTTCTTTTGTAGGCTAAGTACTTATCGGACCACCCTCGTATATCGTCGATATATGCGCGAAAATTAAGCTCTTGGTCACATAGTATGCCAAGATCGTGGATAACCTGAACGGTGGAGATGGGCTGATTATTCAGGAAGTAGAGAAGAGGGGAAGGTAATTGATTGGCATTTGGAAATATTAAGTTCCAAACAATTTTTGAAAAACGAAACGGGAAAGCTGTTGAGATCCGATTGAATAAGGGAAGAATCTTGTTGCGAGGATATTATCTTTAAGAACTTAGTGTCGTCACCGTACAGTGAGAGGCGGCAATGTTTGATGACAAACTCAATGTCGTTTATGGTAAGAATAAAAAGAAGTGGACCTAGGTGGCTGCCTTGGGGAACGCCGGAATAAGCTAAGAAGGGGTTGGAAAAGGCAGATCTGAAACGAACACTGTAGTAACGGTTTTTTTAAATAAGAAGATATCCACTTCAACGCAGTGGGTTCAAAGCCAAGGGAAGACATTTTGAAGAGTTGAAATGACTCGACCTCATTTCCATCCATTCTCTAATGCTGAGAGTGTGAAGGACACAAATTCGACAAGGTTTGTGGTTGTAGACCTGCATTTGAGGAAGCCATGTTGTTTAGAGGAGATTAGAGATTTGCAGCGGAAATTTAGAGTGTCACACAAGATACTTTCGAAAAGTTTGGTGACAGTTTGGCGATGGGCCGGTAGTTGTTAACATCATTCTTCGGACCTTTTTTGTGAACAGGAGTTATAAAAGCGGCTCTCCATATCTGGGGACATTCTCCAAAGGAGAGGGATAAGTTGGATATTTTTGAGAGCGGGACAGAAATAATGAAGGAAAATTTTTTTTAATAATATGGGAGGGAGACCATCGGGCCCAGGAGTAAATTCATCATGCAGTTGATTCAATTTATTTTCAACGATATGGGGGTCAATAGTACGTACGAGAAGTGGTCCAAGGGAGAAATTTGGTAAGTAGTCGAAGTAGTTTCCGGTACAAAGGAGTCATCGACGAAAGATTGTTTGAAAAGTTGGCAAAAAAGTTCGCGTTAGTTTTGGTATCATTTAAGGTTTCGCCATTGAAGGAGAGTGAAGTTGGGTAGCCATCAGATTTTCTTTTGTAGTTCACAAACTGAAAGAAGGACTTAGGATCGTTAATAAGATTGGCTTGCGTTTCGATCAAATAGCGGTCATAGAGCGACTTATGCAGCTCGATGAATTTCAGATAAATACCGACATAGTTAGAACAGTCCTTGAGTAGGAAGGAAGATTGCCCACAGTTTGTTTCTTGTTATTGAGGTATTCATTGATTAGGTTGAAATGTGTTTTGTGGAAGAAGCAGAACTTAAGCGGAGGGGGAGTATTCAGGTGGAGGGTCGTGAAAAAATGAAAGAAGAAGGGGAGGATGGTAGTTATCGATGGAAGGAAAGGGGACAAAGTGAAACAGAGGAACTAAGGGGGTCTGTTGTGAAGATCGGGTCTAGCTGTCTACCCATGTAATTTGTGAAGCTAACATGGCTAAGGTTTGAATCAGCTAGGCGATCTAAGAAAAGACATTCTTTGGCAACAGAAGGATAAGTGGCAATGTAAAATGATTGATCATCTGATGGAGCCAATTTAAGAGAAGCAAGATTGAAATCGCCAAAGAGAAGGATCTCATCATGGGGATCCCGTAAATAATTTATGCTATCAATCGTATAGAGCATAGGATTCAATAGGTTGAGATGGCAAGATATAAAAGCAGATAACATAGAGCGCTTTACGAGGTTGTACAATCTTGATTGAAACGAAGTCGAGATACGGGGAAGAGGATATTGCAAAAAAGGGATGAGTCGATTGAGTTAAGGACGTCTATTAAAACACCACGATAAGGGCAGCTATCGGTAGGTGGGTTGAGGTCGTCGTCGCGATAGACGATAAAATTTTATGGGAACAATTCTTGGTTATTTATGCTAGGGATCAAGTTGGTTTCAGTCAAAGCGAAGATTTGGAATGGTAAAGCATGAGACTGTTGAAAGACTGCTTGTGTTTTTGAGCGAAGACCTCTTACAGTGGAAGGTTAGCATGAAGGGCCTGGTAAACAGCCTTACTTGCTTGCACGCAATAAGTCCTATAACCTTTTCTACTGAAATTGTTTTGAAACTGCCTGGCAACATGTATGTTTTCGTCAATTCTGTCCATACTCTTCCATAAAAATTCGCCACAAATTATTCTGAGACCGTAGCTTATAGTGCAGAGTTTGGTTAGCCTCTAGGTTCACCCTTCCTAAGTGTTCCTACCTTTTGTTTGGATGCCATTCAAACCCCCAACATGTCTTAACAAACATTTATTTAATATAAAAAAACGTTGAACAAGGTGACGGGCGTAAAATAGGGCAATGAAAATGAAAACAAAAGACTTAATGCAAAATGACGAGCTTTACATAAATGTCAACTTGGTTCGGCTCATGTTCACTTGCCACACGTTCAATTCTTCGTAGTCTTCGATGCACTTGTCCACCTGATCCGGCTTGAATCCCTTCGATGTGCACCTATCCATAACGTCGGCTATCTTAACAGTCTTGCTCGAGCCGGCCAACTCACGGACGATAGCGAATATCTTGTCAGAAGTATTAGGAACGCTAAGGACAAATAGAAATTTGATAGCTCCGTTGTACATATATTTGGTTATTCTTAGGTTAACTTACCGTCCTTTTTGGTGCTCGCTAACTTGGTTGAGGGAGTCTTTGGACATTTCCAGTAAACGAAGAGCCTCGGCAACGTCGTCCTTTTCAACAGTCTCCGAGAGACGTAAACGTGCTAAAGCCGTCGACAGACGTAAAATACCCAACAAATTCCTAGCCGATGTGAATGTCATATCCTTCTGGTTGCGAGCCTCACGACGCAATTCTACATAAGCGCCAACGATGTATTCAGTCAACTCGTCTGGAATGGTCGGACTCATGCGCTTACACAAGTTTATGTAACGACGCATGAGATTCATGTCCAACGTCTTAACTCGCGTCGGTGGCTGAGTACCGTGACTGTGCACGAAGGTAATATGCTTGGCGAGACGTAGATCGTTCTCACGATCCGGCTTATCCTGGATCAGCCAAAGCAAATCAAAACGCGATAGCAAAGCAGCTGGCAATTGAATATTCTGTTCGACCGTGCGACGTGGATTATACCGACCGAATGCCGGATTAGCAGCAGCAAGGATGGACACCCTTGCATTCAGTGTTGTCATAATACCTGCCTTGGCGATAGAAATGGTTTGTTGTTCCATGACTTCGTGAATAGCCGTACGATCGTTGTCGGCCATTTTATCGAACTCATCGATGCAGCAGACGCCTTGATCGGCCAGAACTAAAGCACCGCCTTCGAGTGTCATCTCGCCCGTGAGAGGATCTTTCATAACAGCAGCTGTCAAACCAACGCCGGATGAACCACGGCCCGTGGTGTATTGACTACGGACAGCCAGTCGACTAATATAGCCCAAGAGTTGGGATTTCGCTACACCAGGATCTCCCATTAGACAGATGTTGATATTACCGCGGATCTTCATGCCATCCGGGCGTTTATCTACACCTCCGACGAGGAGTAGCAATAAGGCTTTCTTCACGTCCAAATGGCCGTAGATTTCAGGCGCCAAACTGCTGGCCAACCGTTCATAGAAGTCATCTTGAGCGAGTTCGTTCAATTCCTCGGCTGTGAGCTCCGAGTCTTTCTCCGAGATTTCCGTGTTTTTGTTGATGCAGATTATCCTCTGCGGACAAGGATCTTAGATAGCGATTCATGGATATACAAAAAGTTACTTACGTAGGCATCAAGGAAAGTCTCTGAAAGAAGTCCGGAAACAAGTTGTTTGAAGCCCGTTCGCATGAGCGGAAGAAAGGTTCCTGAAATACACACATGATCGCCGGGTTGCGCTTGCCGAGTGACTTCACCACGACACATAACAGTGAGTGTGCGAGGTATATGCCCAACTGGCACTTGATCACTGTGTTCCTGGATTTTCAGTTCTTGGAATTTGATGAATTTCGATCCGCGCGTTTGTAGGTACAGCCGACCACCTGCTTTGTTGACACGACAATCGTCCGAGGGGCAGTCTTGTACCGGCATGAAGGACAACGAGTTCACTGGCTGATAGGTCTCAGAGCCACAACGATCGCAAGTGTAAGTGGCAACCACCATCATCGGCTTGACCTCTGTACATCGAGTGACTATACCCCTGACGGTAACTAGTTTGCCAATGTGTTCGGCTTTAATTTCACGAATCGAGCTTGTCTTCTCCGTGGAAGCTGGTTTAAAGGCAACTTCGCTGTTCAACAGAAAACGTGTTGGTTACTTATAGTCTAAATAAAGATGACAACTTACAATCTCTTCATCAGTTCGCTCGGAAAATGGTTACGTTCATCACGCATTTCCATCTGATTTCTCCTTCGCGACTCCATCAGCAAACGATGCTCGATGTACACGTCAAGGGCGTCCTTTGCGTGTACCTCTCTTTCCTTGTAGTTGGGAAGGATTTCCATAATGACATCGGAGAACATAGTAGCATAACGCCGGCTGTTACCCCTTATGGCGTCAGCTAAGCTTTCATTGAACTCTTGCAGATGATCCAAGTCGATTGTGATTAAAACCTGCGTTCAGGATGCTCAGAAATGCCTCATTATTGTTGGATTCACTAGCTTACCTGTTCTCGATGGGCTATCTTCACGAGTTGGTTTGCGTAGATGAAACTCTTCTTGCCATCCTCGTCGGTGGTACAGAACTCTCCAAGAAATGTTTTGATGGATTCTGCATGGAAATAAACACTGAAAACAAGCGTGATTTGGAGAAATTGAATTGCTCACCTCTGTCTTGGGCGTAATCACGACGTGCCATTTTATTTTCTTTATATTTTATTGAAATGTGTAGAATAATTGAATTAAGGTACTGATAGCGGCGGATTTTTGGATAGTTTTGTTCAATGCCCGATTGGCGGAGTCAATTCAGGAACATTTGCCTCGGCTTTTCGAGTTTACGCGCCAAATCAATCGTCTTTGACAGTTGTGTTTAGTGCTGCCAGTCTGCGGTGGCTGCATCCAGTGACCTGGGCGGCCATCATGGATTATTTGTTCGTTATTTTTAAATTTTGTCAGAATCGAGAATTAAATTTAACTTTCAGGAGTTTGGTTGTAACGTTGGCTTTTATAACTTTTGGACAACCTTAGAAAGGCTGGTTTAGGGAGAAATAAACAATGGAGTGCTAGGCCATTGACTCCTGTTGCCTTATAGGCTAGATTGATCAAGTTGTGGACTTTATTCTTGATAAATTACTTCACAAGAGAAATGCGCAATTGGCGACAGGCTCCAAGGCAGGTAATAAATGTTCCAATATTTCTAAAAGGAGCCGTAGGGATATATATTTCACGTCGGTCCATCTTCGCTCTAACGCGGAAGACATTGATATTATTGGTAGAACGTAAGGAGACGTCAATGAAGCGCTTGTGGGCTTTAAAACTGAAGTGGATTTAAGTGAACTAAGGAAAAACGAGAGCAAAACGCAGTAAATTTTGTCATCAATAAAAGGATTCATGTCAGCAACGTCTTGGAGAGAACGATATAATTTGGGGGTAGTCAAGTACTTCGTCCTCCTTGGCTCCACAGTAACATGCACCAATGACACCAGTGCAGAAATAAAATGCAGAAGGATCTTTGTTAATTGGTATTTCTTAGGGCTCAGGAGGCTATTGTGTAATAGAACTCTAAGACCCTTAACATCCCGAACCTAATATTAATCGAAGAAACACGAATCTTATTAAAGGCGGATGAAGAAGCCCTTAATTGTTTTAAAAGGAAGATTCTGCGTGTAACTTCTGTACAGCGACTGGCGTTTACGGATCCAATGCCTAAGTTGGCTGCGTCATGTTGAACGGACTCCGCCGCTCAAGACCGTAGAGTTTTCCGGTCCAACCCCAAAGGGAGACGGAGCAGAGAACGATCAAATCTCATGGAATGGGACTTAAACCAACATTGGATACGGCTTAGGGAAAATCGAACATGTTGGTTGAAGCCTTGACTCTACGTCCGTTAAGTACGTAAGATTAAACAAGATGGGATGAGCTCGCCGGAAGCCAAACTACGATTCCTGGTCTTCTACATTAAATTTTGCAAACTTTTACTTGGACAGACAGTAAAGCCTTTGCATATGTCTTCCCTACCCCAGCACGGTAGAAGACTAAAACTTACACGCATTTTTGTTTCATGATTATAGTCCGTCCCATAAAGTCTGTCATGCAATAAACCGCTTTGAGGGATTTTTGATTCTCAACAAGCATACCTTGCGACACGTCTCGATCAATCGTTCATTCGCGAATTTCCAAAAAGTATATTTTAAATTATTGAAGAGAGAAATGAACTCCCAAAAATAGGCAACAATAATACTGCCGGTTGTTGAATTGGGCTTGGTCTTCATTACGGTTCCTGTATTTGATAATATACATACAAATATTAGATATATTATAATACATGTTTATAATTCACATTTACTTCGTGCAGGTTTGTAGACATATGATAAATGAGTACAGTAGGACAGACAGGAAAGACTAAAACAAGCATAGCAAGTATATGGGTAGCAGATAAAATGAAATCCATCGATTTTAAATATTTATCATCTGTAGTTGATCGCAGAGAGATCCTTCAAGTCGCTAAAAATGGTTGGCCCAGGTCGCTAAGTCTTCTCCATGAAAGAGCGTTGGAAAAAAATCAAGTTCTTACCTCATGAGAGCCATTGCCCAGACCCTACGATTCATATTGGCTAAATTTGCTATCCCAATTTGATCTCATCTAGGCCATATTGCTATAAAATTTCTGTATGTCCCGGTCTGTTCTTTTTGCCGTTCGAGATTGGAAATGCAGTTCGGGAATGCCGAACTACGTCTGGCGATCTCACTCGCTTTCTAATTTGCTTGCAGACTTGTATGCTAGTTTTACAAAAGCATTTGCTTCTGATTTGTTTTTATCTATAATGGATTTTAAACGTTATAGAGTTTGGCTTGATGCCAATAGACCTTTGGTGTCTAGAACATTAGCTCCCTACAGCATTATGTAGTATTGTAAAATCGCTGTAGAGCTGAAGAAATAAAAAACAATCATGTGACGGATGTTGAAAGATAGGCTGTGAGTAACGCCTTATCAGTTCCAAAAAGGGCAATTCTACCGAGAAAGATTTTGGGTAAAAGCCTGAGATTCGATTGAGCAAAATGAATGAATTTAAAATCTAACTTTTAGCCGTTGTTAGCTATGACTTTTTTCCATCTTTCTTAATCGATGAATGCCACATCAATAGCACTGCTTGTCCTTTGAAGCCAACTGTTCAACAAGAAAATTGTTAACTTCTTCCTAAGAAAGAAAGTGATATTCCGAAAGCTTGTGTTGCATCAAAACAAATAACCAGCAGAAGGGGTCAAGTCTGGTCAATACGGTGGGTGGGACATTGGTTTCTAGCATGTGGTCAAGCATTGTCATGATAACTGTCAAAATAAAAGATCTGTTGTTGATAGTAGCGATCCCCAGGAATCGTTGTATCAAGTTTTAGTAAATCATAGTACATCATTACCTTAGTAATTTGAGTATGTCCCATCAAATGCACAGCATAACCTTTCTGCCCAAGATTTGGTGCTTCTAAAGGGTCCGCCATCTAAGGTTTTTTTTTCAAGTAGTGCTTATTTCGTGAATGGTAGCACTTAGCTCATGTCTGATTTGACAGATAATTAGTTGTATCCTTCCGCTGAACGAATATGGTTGTGTATACGCTTGAACAATGCTTCGCTAAGTGGGCCTGCGATCGACTTACAGAAGATGCCGATTTTGCCAAAAAAATCATCTTTTCAGATGAAGCTCATTTTGATCTTGGCGGGTATGTAAACAAGCAAAATTGTCGCATTTGGGGCACAGAAAACCCGCACGCATACATTGAAAAGCCGGTGCACTCAAAACGAGCCACTGTTTGGTGTTCAATATTTTGTGGGAAACCCTTTATTTGCGATCACAGCCGTACATCTCCGTGGCATAGATGCAACATTTTGTGGGAAACCCTTTATTTGCGATCACAGCCTTACATCTCCGTGGCATAGATGCAACAAGATCACGACATTTTTTAGGTGGTATGTTGGCCCAAGCCGACCTTGCGACATCAAATAGTTCCGATATTTTTCTTCCCAATTTCGGTCTTAAGTTCGTGCCACAAGTTTTCTATTGGATTTAAATCCGGACTACACGATGGCCATTCTAAAACATCAACAGAATTCTTTTCGGACCATTGTTTTGTTGCCCTTGCTGTATGTTTTGGATCATTATCTGGCATAAATCTTAAAGTAACGGGCAAATTTTCCTCAGCAAAGGGTAGCATCACATTTTCTAATATTTGTACAAATTCATATTACCCTCTATTCGATATAAAGGCCCGGTTCCTTTGAATGACATGCATCCCCAAAGCATCACACTTCCTCCTCCGTGCCTAAGGGTAAGTGCTGTATATTTCGGATTAAATGCCTCATTCTGTGGACGTCGGACATATCTTTTGCCATCTGATCCCACTCTATTTACTTTCGTCTCATCGCTCCATAATATTTTACTCCATTCAGAGATCGACCAGTTTTTATGTTTTTTCGCAAAAGCTAACCTAGCTTTTCTGTTCTTCAGTGAAAGCAATAGTTTTTTCCTTATCGCTCTTCCAAAAAGCTCGCTTTCATTCAACCGTTCCCGTATAGAGCGTGCTGAAAGTGCATTCGGATCTTCACCAAATACCTCGTTTCGAATTTGTCTGGAACTCATAAATGGATTCTTTTTGGATACTCGAACGATCCTTCGATCCTCCGCCTCAGTAGTTTTACGCGGTCTTCTGCGTCTTGCTACCTGTTCAGTAGTTTGACGCTTCTCATTGTACTTTACTGCATTGAAGACCATTGTTTTTGAGCAATTCAACCTTTTTCCAATTTCAGAAAATGATAATTTCTCCATATTTCTCATTATTACAATGGCCTTCCGCATCTCTGGTGTGCAGCTCTTTTTTTTGCCCATTTTTTGTTCAACCAGACTCTGAGTTATGAAGAAAATATTTTTCTTGTTTAGTTTTAATTAAATGATCATATTTACCAGTTATTCCCATTAATATATTTTTTTTTTCACAAATTATTTGCAAGTTCTTTTGCCGTTCTTAATTAGACCGCCAAACAAAGTTTACACTCCAATAACCCATGTGCGAATAAAAATGTTAAACGGCGTACAATACGATCTGGATAAACCTTAACGAAACAGTGCAGACAAGACCAAGACAATAACGGATCCTTTTTAGAGTTGCCATCTTCATTTTATTGTATTGGCGCTTTTTCTTTATTTTTTTTAAATCGTTCCTAATTAGTTCGCCACGACAGTATATATGCGTACAACGTTACAAAATGATTTTTCGCTTTTCGACGCACAATGGGGCAGAATAGCCATTTAGCTGGCACAAAATGAAATTTCGAAGTTGAATTTGTATTAAACTAACGGTTAATTTCTCTTTCTAATATGACAGAGAATTTGAAATGAGAAGAGTTTCCATTTGAGTCACGTGATCTTCAGCAGATCATCTCAACTGAGCAATGCGTTCAGCCTTTACATCGAGTGCGGACGTGTTTTTTTGTGTTTGAAGCGTTTCAGTCATTTGTGTGTAATTTTTTTACCGTTGCTTCGATCGAAATGAAACAAAACGTGATTTTTAAGTTTTCAGTAAAGAAAAAGAATATTTTTTTGTTGTCTTAATTTGCTGTTGAAAATTGAAAGAAATGTAGAAAGATGTGTTATTTGAAATCGTTAAGCTTTAAGTTGTGTTAGCCGCGAGTTGCTGCTAAATGCTACATATATGCCGTTGTATTCAGCGTTTTGTCTATTTTTAGCATATATAATTTTTGTTTGCTCCTATTTGCTGCCTTTCGTGCAGTATACATTTTTCATATCTCCTTTCAGGCCGAACAACTTCCAAAACGTTATCTATTACAAGGCAAAACCAAGGCACGATTCTTAAAAAGCAATAGTACTTGGCTTAAAATGCCTATTCTCTTTACATGCTCTGCAAACTTTAAGCGTGGTCGTCCGAAAATATTGTTTGAGCACGGATCAGATAGAACAAAACGACAAAAAAACTGAAGAGAAAATCCACGCCCCTTTCCGAGTTGGCATATGCAACTGAAATGAGTTTGAGAGCTTATGGGCCGTCGGGGGCTGCAAAAATAATTCGCGAAGTTACCACCAATCCAAGCCATTTTTCAGCATGGCTTTAAGTGAGTCCTTTGTATCAACTTCAATGACTGAGAATGGAGAAGAAGCTTTGGCAATGATCATTAAAGCCAATTTGCTTCAGTATATATACGATCAAAAGCTCCCAAAGTTTTCCCTTCGTACGAAGTTACTCAGGAGAGTACAAAAATTTGCTGTCCGGAACCTTCAAAAATTAGTATTTCGGAGACTTCTGCTAATACAGATGTACAAAGTTACTTACTTGACAGTTAAACGATTCAAAAAGACGTGATCAATTTTCTAAGTTAAAAAATGTGTACTTATATTCTAAATGGGGCTTTGATGGCAGCTCCGGTCGTATAAGCAAGCTTATCATAAATTGGATGCAGATGATTCAGCTGTATTTATCACATGTTTATCAACTGTCGAAAATGTCGATAAAATCATAAAAATCGTCGAGCCCGATCATCTTGTCAATCCAATTCGACTAGAAAGAAATTAGACTAGAAAGAAGCTCGATGTAATGTCGCGACTCACTGAAGTCCCTCAGACACCATAAAGTTAAACTCTGCTGGGTCCCGGGCCACAGCTCAATCGCAGGGAACGAAAGAGCAGACGAACTGGCCAGGCAAGGTTCTGAAATGGACATCAACGAAGCAAACACGTCATTGCAACCACCGATTAGCGCATTATACCGGATCATAAACGATATAATCATCAAAGAGGCCAACTCGTCTTGGATTACAAGAAACGACAGCTACACTACAAGATCATCGTGGCCAGAGCTCAATGTTGGAAAAACAAAGAAGCTCCTGGCGCTGGACCGTAACTCGATCCGTATGCTCGTCGGAGTGATCACAGGACACTGTCCCATTGGAGCAATGCTCCGGAAATGGGACTCGGGATCCAGCGATCTCTGCCGGAGCTGCGGCGATTAGGAAGAAACTGAGACGATCCAACATCTGCTTTGCCACTGTCCAGCTCTCCAGAATCGACGCCTAGTGCCGCTAGGCCAAAGATTCTTTACAGAGATTGCGGACGTGGCTAATGCAGATATATCGGATCTTCTAAGATTCATCAAGCGCACGGGGTGGTTTCAGCCACCATTGTTATACCGCCCGATATGTCTTCTAGATACAATGGAATGATTCTGGAGCGGGTAATATACGATAGGCTATTGACTGTAGCAGAGGAGAAGGGAAGAAGGGGAAATGAAGAGATATTGCATCTGAAACCATAGCAGGATACTCGTGGAGGCAAGGGGCAAAGAAATACTGCACAGTGGTGACACTAGACGTCAAAAACGCGTTTACTTTTGCCACCCTGATAATAAGATCGCTAGCAAGAATGACATTTTCGCCGTTTTTTTGACATTTTCGGGTTCGTTAGGCTCCCTCCTTTGGAACCTAATGTATGACAGTTAACTAACATACCTATCGTGGTTGTTGCAAAACATACACACGAAGTTGAGTCAGCCATAAACGCTGCAGTCGCCCAGATAAAGCAGTGCTTTGAATTAGCAGGCCTTGAACTGGCCAGACCATAAGGCGGAGGCCTTATAACAAGCAGGAAAACTGTAGAATACATCGATATTCGAGTCGGCAACCAGAATATCCGATCCAAGGAAGCGGTTAAATACCTAGGAGTGATGCTTGACAACAGGCTGTGGTTAAAATCACACGCAGACTATGTGAGAAAAAAGGCATCTACACTGCAAATGGCACTCTTCAGAACACTGCCAAACGTTGGTGGGCTGGGGCATGCAAAGAGGATTCTGTTGAGTAGAGTGGTGAGCTCAGTCATGCTATATGCTGCAACAGTCTGGGCAGAAGGAAATTTGCCGAACTACAGCGTGCGCCATCTCATATGGGTCGATGTAAATTTTGAATAACTTTAACAATTCTCAACCGATTTTGGAAATTCAAAAACTTTTATTCAATTTGGACCTTTACAATTTATTTTGATTTATTTTTGAAAACAATATCAATTAAATGACCGCCTTTATTGCCGATGCAATAAGGCTCGTTTTCACGCATTCTCCATGACATTTTCGAGCATTTCGGTCGAAATTTTTGCGATTTCCGCACGAATGTTTCTTTTGAGCTGTTCTATTGTCTTCGGGCCCCAAAGAAGAAAGTCTGGAGGAATCAAATCCGGCGATCTCGGAGGTCAGTCAATATCGCCCCTTTTTGACACCAATCTTCCAGGGAACTTCTTATAATGGGCCAACATCCACCGATATCGAACATCCACTGTATCGCCAACTTTGAAGAAATATGGTCCAATGATGGTTTTAGCACATACACCGGCCCAAACAGTAATTTTTTGATCAAATAGCGGCTCTTCGTGAATGATGTGAGGATTTCCGGTACCCCAGAAGCGACAATTTTATTTATTAACTGAGCCAGAGAGCGTAAAATGTGCCTCATCGGTCATCAAAATTTGGTGCCAGAACTCCGGCTCAGCATTAATCATTGTAACGACATTATGTGCGTATGTCAAGCGCCGTGGCTCATCTTGTGGCAAAATTCTTTGAGTTGTCTGCACTTTGTATGGAAATTAGTGAAGATCATCCTTTAAAATTCTCCGCAAAGTGGTCCCCCTGATGCATAACTGTGCCGATATGACAAACTTGGGTCGTCTTGAACACTGGCTTTCACAGACTGAATAGATGAATTTGAACGCCGCGGACGTGGCCTAGGTTGATCACGATGGCTTGCCACAGAACCAAATTGAAAAATATTCGAGGCCCAACGACGAATTGTATCTTTTTTGGGCGCAACACGATCACGATATTTTGCACGATACGCACGTTGAGTTAGCGCAATCGAACGTTCATTTTTAATGAACATTGAAACTATTTCCGCGCATTCTTTTGGTGCGAAGCGATTCATGGTTAAAATTGTATTGAATTGACGTTTCCAAAATGCCATGACATATGAACATCGGTTGACAATTGTTGAAGTTATTCGAAGGTAACATCAACCCATATGAGATGGCGCACTCTGTATCATCGGAAGCCGAACATGACGAAGCCGCTTGTCATTGCTGGGATGGTCGTCATTCATTCCCGCTGAGGAAATGAAAAGGATCTATTAGAGAAAGTCATCAAGGCCACCCGAAGCCGGAGAGGTAAGAAAAATCAAGGAGGAAAAAAGGCCCAACGGCAATCTCGGTGGGATAACACCACAAAGGGAAGATGGACTCATTCCCTGATTTCATCAATCGTTAAATTGGTTAAA
Organism: Merodon equestris; assembly: GCA_958301585.1. NCBI lineage: Eukaryota > Metazoa > Arthropoda > Insecta > Diptera > Syrphidae > Merodon > Merodon equestris. The sequence goes on from OY284414.1 coordinate 107,860,018, forward strand.
TCGAACACAAGGAAACTGCAACTACCATCTCAGGCAGTTCCTCGCTGACCACGATGGCTACCGTAAATACCTATATCGATTCGGACACGAATCCTCTTTGTCGAGACTCTCCAAACCAAGAGAAAGAGGTGAAGCACGTGATCTTCGAATGAAGACGCTTTGTAGATTGGAGGGAGGGTTACTCTACCAGGACCAGAAAATATAATCCAGCGAATGGTGGAGTCGGAGGAATACTGGCTGATTATGTGCGAACTAATCAAGAATGTGCAGACAGAGCTGAGGTGAGTAGAAGCTGCAAGAAAAGCAGCAGGGGCAACAAGAGCTGTAGAAGCAGAAGGAAACTTACATGCACAGGAGTAGCATGATTTCCTTGCCAGCCCCGTGAAATAATACATGGCGGCAGTCCCGCAGGGAGAGCCGCAGAAGTGTGCAGAGTGTGGTTTAGTACGTAGGTGCAGACTCGAAGTTACTGGGTAGGCTCTGTGAATCGTGCATGGCAGTGGTATGGGCCACTAGTTTCTATGAAGATTCCACCTCCGTTTGGCGCATCAAAAAAAAAAAAAACATTCACCGACAGGATCTTTAAGTGTACTCACGGCGTACTCATTTCGAAGAAACGAGTAGATTCTGTCCACTCATGGATCTGCTGTTGGAGCTGGACGATCCGCCCTTGCGAGTGGGATTGAACCCAGTCTACCTCAGCTCCCGGTATTTTGGTAACAGGCATTGGGGATTTGGGAGCAGCCACCAGCTGGTGTACCGTCACCATTTGGGCGTAAGTCATTTGGGGTGTGACGCCTAGTGTTTGTGAGCGACCTGCGGGACGTTTCTCTTCAGTCTTCTGCTTACGAGCCAAGTTTGATTTTTTATGTCTTGGAACTTAGAACAACGCCAATAGTTTGCAGGGTGTCCTCGGTTCGTACGCACTCGAGCTGCTCCTTATCCGCGAATTTGTTCTGGGGTAAACAAAGTGGCCTCAAATAAAGAGGTTATAGCCGCCGTGGAAGCGTTTTTCGACAGTCTTCTGAAGATCTTCACTAGAACAATGGTATATTGAAGTTAAGGGAGATGATGCCATATTGACTAATAAAAACGTTTTTTTCTTATCGAATGACAACCTGCTAGAGTTGCTCAATGAAAGCCACTGGATAATTTTATTAACAAACTTTTATTTCTTCGTTTCTTTATACATAGCATAAATTTTGAAAAATAATATAAAAAAAAAGCGAGTAGACAGTAAACGTTATGTTAATTATAATTTAATAATAACAAAAAACCATTATACACGCCTGTATATACGTATGTCTATTTCGGAAATAATAAAAGAAAAATTAATTCATGGTATATGCATATAATCGAAAAAAAAAAAAAACATTTTGTTTTTGTTTTTTTTTTTGTTACCAAAGAACCTAATAAACGAAAGCAATAAAGCAAAATTTAGACCTTTTTTGTTGTTCTTCTTGTTCCTCGGTGTTTTTTTGTTAAAGTAACATTTACATAAATAAATTAGTTTTTTGCTTTGCTTTAGATTTTTTATATATTTTTTTTTTAGCTTTTGTTTCTATCTTAGTGTCTCACTTAAAATTATAATTACACGTCCATCAGCCACGTGTTGGTTTTAATTCCTCTGTCAATTTTAATTAAAACTAAAACACAGTTTATTCCACTAAGCATATTATCTTTTGTTTTTAGGTAAATATATGTTTTTTTTTTACATATTTTATTCCGAACATTGGACTCGTACACCCATTTGAAGGCCGAAATGATTCTCTTTACTTTCATAGGACTATGCTACAAAATAAATCTGTGCGAATTATATTTTTATTTAGTCATATCGGTTTACATGTATATTGGATACTATGTACAACGGAAATATATTTATAACCCTTTTGGATGTGTATTCAAAGTGGGGAGGGGGAAGGATGGAAGGGGTTATTAGTTGTATTTTGTTGAACTGGATAAATAACATTTATTTGTGCTATGTTTAGTTTGTTTTCTATAACTATGTCCATAGAGAGAAGATAACTGATTTCATTTTGTTTAACAAAATTTCTTGTTACTAATTTAATTCATTCATTATTTAGATCTATCTAGATAAAGTAAATTGTTTCCTTTAGTTATTTGTATTTTCATTGAATTTTTTAAAGCAATATTTCTTTCCATATCGTAGATTGTTGCTTTGTTTTTGAAGGAATGCGATTTCGCCATAATTTTAGGAGAATTTCTCATTTGTGTGCTCAGTGCTTTTGCGTCTCTTTTTCCCATAAAACTCTAGCCTAAGTCCGGACCTACATATTACCGAGGAAGGTATGTAGATCGAATATACTGATGGTAACACGGGTGATTTGTGTATAGAATAGTCGATCCGAGGACTAAGAGGACCTTTATAGCTCTGACCAGATCCCGACTGCACTGCGTTAATTCATTTTTATGGATTGGGAATAATTCTTTAATATAATCCCGTATACGGTCTTAGAAAAAAATATACAAAATAAACTTAATCCTAAAAAAAATCATAAATTATATCCTTTTTTTTGCATATTCTTGTATTGCTTTGTGTAGAAAATAATTTTGACTAGATGTTCCGAAAATAAGTCAAATAAAAAAAAAAATGAAATTTTGAGACATAATTCAAATTGAGAACTGGATTTTGGAATACACTCGACAACCAATTGGCTGATCGGTGTTTTGTGAAATCGTTTTAATGCCTCGTCGGTTAGGGTAATCGAATTCCATGCAAATACGGGATGAGTGCTACACAAAACTCGTTGCATTCTTAGAACATAATAATCACATGCAATAACGTTTTTGTTTTCTATTCAAATTCCTTTCGGTTACGACTAAGTAGTTAATTGATATCGATATCGTTACGTAATTCATGTCAACGCCACGTGCATACAGAAGACAACGGAAGGGTATATCAAAGGGATAGATTAACGCTTCGTAATTAACCCTCTTCTTACTCTCCTCCGTCTGTCTTGTGTCCTTTTGATTGTTAGCGTTAATATCGTTTTCCCGACTATCGCACTTCACTTTCTCATGTACAGTCATATAAATATAAATTTGTTTAATTTTATTAATTTTATCATATTTTTTTCATATGCATTCCATATGTCCGTTTATATATTTAAAATCTATTTTTAGCAAAGTAGTTTCTAACTTACGGTTGTATAGTGTTTTTGCTTTAACAACTAAGTTTGTTTCTTACGTAGTCCTTGTTTTAAATTATTTTCATTACACCTTGGTTACATATCATTTTCCATTTTATACATTTGTCCTAATCATTTGCCTTTTCTTCTCTGGCTCAGTGTAACGAAATACAATTTGCAAGAATTTTTATTCTTCCCTCCACACTATTGGGTTTTTGTAATTAAATTTGAGCAAATAAACTGTCGGAGCACGTATCATTTCTGTCTTCTTTATTAATGAAAATACTTATCTATGAAATAAAAAAAAAATTGTTTTTTCTATTTTGTGTTATGGCACGTTAAGCAGTGTTTCGGATACTTTGTCGGTATTTTGGGGTTTACTCGTATGGTAGAGATGCAAAAACAGAACAAAAAAAAAATTAATAGAACCGCCAGGTGCAGGTTACACTTCCTTCTTTTCAGTTATAAAGTTAAATATACATTTACGTAATTATCTGTTATAATGTAGTTGTATCGGTGTGTGGCTATTGCATTCTGTTTAGTTGATTAGCGTACTAAGAAACGTTATGAGACTATTGGTTATACCGGATGCACTATGAGCTTATTTTATGCTTTGTTTTTTGCTTATAGTAAATTTGTTTCAACTAAATATTTTCGTTTTTGTATTCGTATTCAGTTTATCATATAGAGGGTTAGAGTTGGTTTTGATGGGTTTCTCAGCGCGTGGAGAAAGCTCGTCGGGTTATGAATGTCAGTAGGACTAGTAGGAGAGTTGGAAGAATTTCTATTCTCAGTTTGGAAGATGATGATGTTTTTTCGTTAGCATCGTCGCTTCGTGGACTGACTGGATCCTCGGGTAATGAGGGAGATCCGGCACCTGTAAATAATTAAAAAATATTTATTTTAATTTTTTTTCATATTTCTTCATTAGGATATAATAATGTATAAAATTAGGAAGGATTTCATCAAGGTTAAGGCCGATTCGGAAAGGCGAACAAAGAATAGTGAGGACACATCCCAATATCTCCCTGTTTATATACCTAGTCCTGCTATAAGTTATGTTATTGGGGGTACAAATTAATTCGGTCCGTTTTCAAAAGATGGCGCCACCTGCAAGTTGTGGCTAATCTTGGAAGCGATTACCTACTTCATTGGAAAGGTGTGACATCTGTCATCAATAATTGGTGTGCATCAGCGTCTGTTTCTGACAACAACGTTGTTTGTTGCCTCTTCGAAAATGTCCGGATTTGTCTTAAATAAACAGCATTTGCGGGATGTTTTGATTTCCTTTTTTAATTGGCAGAATTGTGCAGCTGAAGCCCATCGAATGTTTGCAGAAGTTTATGGTAAATCTGCTCCGACCGATAAATCATGCAGAGAGTGGTTTCGACGCTTCAAAAGTGGTGATTTTAGCGTCGGATCGTGACTGGAGATGAAAAGTGGATATCGATAACCCCAAGAAGAAAAAATACTATGTAAAGCCTGGTGAACCCGTTCCATCATCGACTACATCGACGCCAAAGAAAAACATCCACGGGTCAAAGGTCATGCGCTGCATATGGTGGGACCAGACGGGTGTGGTGTACTATGAGCTGCTAAAACCAGGCGAAACCATTGATGGGAAACGTTATCGACTACAACTAATGCGTTTGAGCCGTGCATTGCGTGAAAAATGGCCAGAAACGACCGAAAGTAATGACAAAGTGATTTTGCAACATGATAACGCTGAAATGGGAGGTCTTACCTCACCCGCCGTATTCTCCAGACCTTGCTCCTTCCGACTACTGGCTTTTTCGATGGAGGCAAAACGATTTGGGGGTCACCGGTTCGGGTCTTTTGAAGAAATCGAAGAATGGCTCAATGATTGGATCGATGCCAGAGAGGACTCATTTTTTAGAGATGGTACTCGAAAATTACCAGAGAGATGGAAAAAAGTAGTCGCTTCCGACGGACAATACTTTGAGTGATGTATTTTTTACGTTTTTTCAATAAAAAAAAAAATTTTAACACAAAAAAACGGACCGAATTAATTTGTACTCCCAATACAAATATAAAACGCTATAAAAAAAAACAATAAACAAATTGTATTCAAAATTATTAGGAGCGCCACTAAGCTCTCGTTGATTTTTTGTGAAAATGCAACTTTATTGTGAAAAAACGGTTGCAAATGAATCACTCAAAGTATTGCCCATCGCCAGTGACAACTTTTTCCCACCTTTCTGGCAGAGCTCGCATAGAGTCACGGTAGAAATTATCGTCTTTTGAGCCTATCCACGAATCAAGCCATTTTGAGATGTCTTCATATGAATGGAACTGCTGACCAGCTCGATCATGTGCCATCGAACGGATCAAGTGATAATCGGATGGCGCAATATTGGGTGGGTAGGATAGGACTTCCCATTATAGCGGGTTTAGCAACGTGAGGCCGAGCGTTGTCATGCTGCCTGCATGCGTGCCTCTGCTCGTATTACGGCCGCTTTTCGCGCAGTGCTCGCCTCAATCGCATCAATTGAGTTCGATACCGTTCGCGAATGATGGTTTCGTTTGGTTTCAACCGCTCATAATAAATAACACCGCCCTGATCCCACCAAATACACAGCATAATCTTCGCAGCGTGAATATTCGGCCGAGCCGATGACGTAGATACGTAGAAGCATGACCGCGCTGTCCACATGATTTTTTTCTCTTTAGGTTGCTGTAACGAATCCATTTTTCATCACCCATAACGATGTGATAAAGAAAACCCTCCCTTTTTTGCCGCTGGAGCAGTTGTTCACAGGCGAAAAACGACGCTCAACGTCTTTTGGCTTCAAATCATAAGAAACCCAAGTTCCTTGCTTTTGAATCATTCCCAACGCATGCAATCGTTTGGAAATAGCTTGGCGGCTAACTCCTAATACTGAAGGTTCACGAGAACGGTCATCAACATCGAAATCACCGTCTTTGAAGCGACGGAATCAATCATGGCATGTTGTTTCACTTAGTGCAGCATTTCCGTAATTTTTTTGGAGTTCTCGATGCGCTTCAACCTCCGTTTATTTCGAATGAAAGAAGAAAAGGAACACTTCCCGCCAATGACGATTATTTGGCACAAAATCAGACATTTTCACACAACCAAAAGTAAAGGGTTTTCCAATGGGGACTTGACAGCTTTGAATTTAATTTGTGAACGCACCCTTTCACTAATCATCGAACTGTCATTGTCAATTTATTCAGTAAACTCAACTTTTTCATCATGGTAAAGTACACGAACGAGCAACGTCTGCAAATTATAAAAATTTTCTACCGACATTCGGAGTCGGTGACCGCAACTTTAAGAGCGTTAACTCCAATTTTCGGTCGTAATTCTCGCCCTAGTAGACAGGCAATAACAAGCTTAGTGCAAAAATTTGAGTCTACATATTCGTTGTGTGATGTTGCCGTGTCAGTGAGACAACAGGTTGGTCGAAGTGTCGAAAATATCGCTGCCGTTCAGGCGTCCGTAGCAAACGATCCAAATCAGTCAATTCCACGGCGTTCTCAAGAATTGGGCATCGCTCAGACCATATTATGGCGTATTTTGCATAAGCATCTTGGTTTACACCCATACAAGATCAAGCTGACTCAAGAATTGAAGCCGATGGACCATTTGAAGCGACGTACGTTCTCCGATTGGGCTCTGGAGAAGATGCGCCAAGATGATGAATTTCATCGCAAAATCATCTTCAGTGACGAAGCTCATTTTTGGCTCGATGGGTACGTCAATAAGCAAAATATGCGTTATTGGTCGGGTGAAAATCCACATGTGCTTCATGAATCACCACTTCATCCACAAAAAATAACTGATTGGTGCGGTTTGCATGCCGGCGGCGTTATTGGGCCATATTTTTTCGTCGACGATAACGATCGTCACGTTACTGTGAATGGCCAGCGTTATCGCGCCATGATTACCGATTATTTTTGGCCCGAATTGAAAGATATGGACTTGGACGACATGTGGTTTCAACAGGATGGAGCCACAAGCCACACAGCACACGTTACAATCGATTTATTGAAGAGTAAGTTTGATGAGCGTGTAATCTTAAGAAATGGGCCAGTCGATTGGCCGCCTCGTTCGTGCGATTTAACGCCTCTAGACTATTTTCTTTGTGGCTACGTTAAGTCATTGGTTTATGCCAACAAGCCGGCGACGTTGGAAGAGCTCAGAGCCAACATTGAACGCGAAATAGCGGCCGAAATGTGTGGCCGAGTCATCGAAAATTGGGTCCAACGAATCGACCACTGCTCGCAGTGGCCATTTGAACGAAGTCGAGTTCCATTCATAAATGTTTTGACTGTACTTCAAGCCGATAATAAAGTTTTTGAAATATCTCAAATGGTTTGCGTTTTATTTAAAAATGGTTTCCATGGAAATCGTGGACGCTGCTCTGGTTAATGCTATTCTAAGGCTTTCCAAATTTCTGTGGGGAGTCTTGCAGGCTATGTTCTCCAATTCTGACCACAAACCATAATCCAGTGGATTCAGACCTGAACTCCCCGGCCAATTATCTTGTGCTATAAAGCCAGGAATATTGACTCTGAGCCACTCTTGCGTGATTTTGGCTTTGTGCGCTGGAGCAGAGTTCGAAGATCAATCTGTGTCCATTGAAAAGGGTATTGGTCAAACCCTTCACACCATCCTATAGCACATGTCTAGATGTGACACCATGGTAAGAGACCCCCAGGCATTTGTCGTTCCTTACCGGCTGGAGCTCTAAATATACTACAGCAGCCTAGATAAGATGTTCGCCAAGTAGTTTTTCTCCATTCGAATCGTAGACTCCATTTTGAATCTTTCCGCCGTCGTTCCGAAGAAGAATTCTTGTAACCTTGGAGTTTCTGTTTAAGATTAAAATAAAAATATCATCGCTCCTCACAAAAGTACTGCGTTTTTCTATCGATTTAAAATGACACCTTTTGTTGGATGACCCTATACGTTCAACACGCAACCAAACACTCCAAGTACAAACAAATTGATACAACCCTCAGCACACTCAAATTTGATTCTCTTGCATTCTGATAACACTCAAAAATTAAAAGAAGGGTGATCCACCCTAAGCAGCTGGTCTTAGGGTACCATACTCCGCGTCAAAGTTGTAATTTGACTAATTTCTGGTCATGTCTTGGCGCACAAAGCCCACGCCATTATTTCTTCCTTAATTTTAAAAGCAAACTCAATGTGCAAAATGATCGAATGATGACGGACATCTCGCGACTTAGAGCAATTCCGATGAAGCCACCGTGATGAAGGACCCATCACATCTACCAATTAGAGAATACAGCAACCTGACCTCTCTGACTCGCAATTCCTATCCCTACATACATAACGGTATCCAACCACTTGAGTCAGCCTCATTGACTGAGTCAAAACATCAGTCCATCAATCAATTAAGACAATCCCATCGACCAATGTATATCTTCTCTTCCACCGAAAACAAAAGACTTACCATCGCCAGATCCATCGCCCGATCCATGCAAACTGTCTTCCTCGTCATCGTTATCGTCCGGCAATCGACCCGACCCCTCCTCGTCATGTCTAGCCATATCACTTTGAATATCCGAATACGTGCGTACAGTCGAAGGAATCTAAAATGAAATGAACGAAATCCAATTAACAACGAAGGAATTGAAAGGGAATCAAAGAGTCGAAAGACTGACTGACAGCCATTACTTACAGCGCTACCAATTGATGAACGGATTTTAATTAATTTATCGACCAATTCGTTCAATTTCGTCGATTGGGCATACGAATGCTGTACCAACGGCACTTCTGGATTGTATTTCTGTGCATCTAGACCGCTAGTCATTGCGATTTGATGGTAATCGCCCACCCGATCGCCAATCCAGCAATGTCGATCATTCGGCTGTACGTCTTCATCCTCGCAAACGCTTCAAAGAAAAAACGGAAATATTTTGTTAAATGTTAATGGATTGATGTAGATACTTAAACGAAGCAAGACATTTGCATAAAAATGTTATAAGAGCTTGAGCAAGCGACAAGCACCGAGCTGATTTGCATGACTCTGGCATGGGTGTGGCGCTTGTATTTGCATTAATAAAGTCAAATGGAATAGTTTCGGAGATGCGGAGAAGATATATAGTTTTATGGGTCTGATGGCGACGATTAGGTGCCAACTTGGTTCGTTTCGTATTCGGTTTAGAAAGCATTTTATGCGAAAGCGAATGGCGATGGTGGGGCTTCTCACTGCCAAAGGTAATTATTAAAATTCAATTTTGCACGGTAATCAAGTGGTTTTTAATGATTGAGAGATCGTCTCAGGCGGGCAGGTCAGTGGCCTTCGTTCATTGTTGTGCTCTTAGAGGTGAACTCTATAGCTCGCAACGGAACCAAATGGTTCGCATAACAATTGACAGGTTTAGTGATGGCGAAATATCCGGTTTGCTTGGGATTGGTAGGTCAGCAGCCAGGGCGGAAAGCGAGGTGGTATTATATCTTATTCCTTCGCAGCAAATCATTTAGATTGTTAGACAATAGCACAAATAAGTTGCCATCAAACTTGGTAGGAAGATCAATGTCCGAATACGACAGAAGTGATAGGCTGGGCAGAACACGGTACAACGAACGTCTTTATCTGTCAAAGTACGCGACCCGTGATCCTTACGAGCATTCGAATCTTGTCCAGGTAGGCATTGGTGTTTTAAACCGTTTCTGTCTTGTCACTGTCATTGTATACCAAGTTTGTTCAAGATATAAGGTGACTTTTAATTTTTTTTCAATAAAATATTTATTTATTCATCAATATCTATTTCTCCTACTAATTCGAAAATCGTGTGTACCTAGCTTGCGTAATTCTAAAAGTCACTTTATTTCTTGAACAAACCTCTTACACTCCGGTAATGACGAAATAACTTATTCAGCAGACATGATTTATCCGAGGAAGATATATATAATTCGATTATAAGGTGCCCTCTGTCGAAACTCATACAATATGGTATTATTAGTTAAACAGTTTCATCTCCCTCAAACCAGAGTCTACACTCTGGGGGAGATGATTTTTCCAAGTTGCAGTTTTGTTGCCACTAATGCCTCTGCGTCAAGGTAATTAAGGCAATAGGACCACCGTACCACGACCTGATGGTTTATGTGTACAATACTATCAATTTGAAAAAAACATTTGTGATAATTGTCACGCAAGTTTTGGCGAGACTGAAAAATACCGCTGCAAATAGCAAGGAGGTGGTACCAGCATTATTACAGGCCACCTAGCCGCACATGAATACAGCAGTAACTTTTGGAAACAAAATAATTTCTACTTTTTGGGTGGTGTCCAGGTCCGTCACATAAGCTTGTTTTAAAATAATCGCAGTCTCCCTAGCTGTGACGGCGCAACAATTGCACGGCTCTGTCCGTCTGAGTATTAACCCAATTGGGACATTTGATCGTAACGAACCTTCGATCGATCTGCTCGGTCCTGTTGCGTTGAGCGTACCTGCTCAGTTCTTTCTGGCTTATATTCTAAGTCCGGATACTGAGTGTTGGCGACTGACTGGAGATACCGGTCGACCAAGTTCGTTTGGGTTTATACTCAAGTCAGAGCTTTAGCTCTATGGTACGCATAGGGGCCGTAAGGTTAGGTTAATGAAGAGGAGTATGATGGTTGAGCATCACTTCTACTCGGATGCCAAAGGGCCCATTGTGATTCCCTTCATTTGTGGAGTACACATACAATTAACCTGTCCTATCACGTGGCGGCTGAAACCACCCCGTGCTCTATGAATTTTAGAATATCCGATATATCTGCATTTGCTACGTCCGCAGTCTCTGTGAAGAATCTATGGCGCCGATTCTGTATCGTCTCGGTTTCTTCCTCATCGCCGCAGTTCCGGTAGAGATCGCTGGATGCCGAGTTCCATTTCCACAACATTGCTCCGCTGGGACAGCACTTCCTGTGATCACTCCGACTAGCATACGGATCGAGTTCCGGTTCAGCGTCAAGAGCTTCTTTGTTTTTCCGATATTGAGCTCTGGCAACGATGATCTTGTCGTGTGACTATCGTTTCTTGTAAGCCAAGACGAGTTGGCTTCTTTTATAATTGTGTCATTTATGATGCGGTATAATACACTGATCGGTGATTGCAGTGACGTTTCGTCTTCGCGGATGTCCATTTCAGAACCTTGCCTGGGCCAATTTGTCCGCTCTTTCATTCCCTGCGATTGAGCTGTGACCCGGGACCCAACAGAGTTTGCCTTGGTGGTGTCTGATGAACTTTAGTGAGTCGCGACATTTCATGACAAAGATGGTGATATATCCGATGGTGGGATATCGGTTACTTGTAGTTTGGCTGCTTTCTCTATTGCTAGGATTTCTACTTGGAAGACACTGCACGAATCAGGGAGTCTAAATGATTCCTGTTTGTGCAAGGTATCAGGGTATAACCCGGCCCCAGTGCCTGTGTCCACTTTCGATCCGTCGGTGAAGAGGGTAATCTCAAAGTCGTTGATCACAGCGTTTGATAGCCACTTGTCTCTGTCGGGGAAAAGTATTGATATTCTGAGAGAGAAGTCATTTTGGGGGAAATATAATCGGTCGTAGCTGCGAGGCTACTAAAACCATGTTTCTTTCCCAGGTCATCTATTAGTATGACCGCATGTCCATAGTTGGCTTGTTTCCACAAAGAGGACCCCCTTAGCCTGAGAGCGCTTTTTGCAGCGCAGCCTTTTATGAATAAATCCAGAGGAAGGAGATGAAGTATCATGTCCAACCCTGCTCGCGGCGTGCTTCTCATAGTTCCCTTTGTACAATAGGCGGCTAACCTTTAGACTTTGTTGAGCATGCTCATATAGCTTTTCGTGCTGCTAGCAGTCCACCAGACTAGGGCTAAGTTATAATGGGTCTGATGATTGCTGTGTACATCCAATGAATGATGTACGGTTGCAAGCACCATCTTTTGCCGAAGGTCTTTTTGCATGCATAAAAACCATTCAATCCTTTTTTCATCCTTTCCTCCAAACTCCTTTTCCAGGAAAGTTTGGAGTCAAGAATGATGCCACGCCTAGGGGCCTTAATTGTGGTAATAACGGCTAACCAAACTCTTCCGGGTTAAAACCCAAGTCCGGGTTCTAGTTTCTGCGGTATCCACCAAAAGAAGTATAAAATAATGGAATCACGCCAGCCCTAGTTCACGCTGACGATGTGGAGGTTTTGAGGGGAAACAGTTAAGAGAAACTTAGAAAGAAAGAAAGAAGTAATATTTTAGGACGGGGTGAAATGGTTTGTGTCGAAGATGCTCGTTCACTACTCTCAGGGGGTGGTTGTCCTAGATAGGAATTGAGAGATTCGACTGAATTTGCGTTGGTTGTAGTTCACAGGAATTCTTTTTGTTTCCATGCCATTAAGGTTTTATAATGGAAATGCATACACAGAGTATGAATTTTGATGTGATCTTATGCTGCGAGTGTTATGCCTTCGTCAGCATTCTTTGATCATCTCTCATTCACAACTGATGTTGTTGCACCATTTTTCAGTATATGAATTGTTCTTGGCTCGTCCGTGCAGGGACGGGTTAAGAATATCCCTGCAGCGATACCTCTCGCTTGTCGTAAAAGGCGACTAAAACAAAGATAAACAAAAATCACATCTAGGCAATTTAGAAAACACCAAGGTGAGCCTAGGGACACATATACCACCATTAAATTGCCCCACAAGTGTACATGCAAATCAGTGGGTTGACACGACTGAAGATCACCGGTGTTGTGAGAGTAAGATCAAACAAAATAATCTGGAGCATGCCCGTGTCACAAAAAAAAAAAAAAAAAAAGGCAGGCCGAAAAACAATTGGTGCAAACAAATGCAAAAACACCAGCATTTGATTGGCCTCAGCGATGAAGTAATCCTAAACCGCGAAGCCTGCCGCTACTTTCTGAGGTCAAACCGGCGGACCCCACAAGCGGACCAGTAGGAATGCAGTTAAGTGGGAAGGTTATGGTCCTACACTTCTGACCATAACAACGCCGGAAAAAGGAAAAGGAAGAAGAAGAAGAAGAAAATGAATTGTTCTTGGCTATGGACAGACTTGAACTACAGACCTTCCGCTCAACAGTCGGTGATGATTACCATTGCATCACGACCACCACGTTAAGTGTGATTTTTGTACTGTTTATTTTTTTTAGTGTTCTATATTTGACAGCTAACATGTGATTCGTGACAAGTGCCAAAGTCAAACATGCTCATTGCGCATTGCCATTTCATCATAGTAAATTTTCATCCCAACAACTCGTACAAATTATTGAATTTTATTATCAAAATTCGTGTTCTGTGAAAAAATGTTTTCCACGCACTTCATCACGGACCTATTGAGCATTGAGCAATTCAAACCATAGTGACCAAAATTTCCAAACTGCCGTATTTCTTCCGATGAACAACCTCAGGTAATACAATATAAGAGCTGCCAATGCATCCGGGAAATACGCTGTTTGGTGCGGTTAATGGTTCGGCGGGATTATGGTCCCGTTTTTTCGAAGATGACCGTATGACAACATTGCCGTCAACAGCACTCGCTATCGGTTAATGATTTCGAATTTTTTTGCTCAAAATGCACAGCTGAGCCTGGTCAACATGTGGTTTCAGCAAAACAGCTACAAGCCACACAGCATGTGAATTGATGGACTAATTAAGTAATGAGTTGGGTGGGTAATTTATCTCTCGTTTTGGATCGGTGAAATGGCTTTAAGAATATTTTTTAAATCACTTGTCTTTGCTGATAAGCCAGCATCCAACGCAGCCTTGGGGCACAACATTACCTGTTATTAACGAGAAAAATTACTCCAAATTGGACTCTAGGTATGGACCATTTAAAACATAGTCATGGTCAATATTTACACCAACTGGTCCTTAATAAGTAAATGGCAAGCATTGATTTATCAGCTCAAGGACAAATTTTATACAGTTTTGAAATTATCTTGTATTTGTATCTATAATTAAAAAAGAAACGACCAAAAAATTACATATTATATGGTCAATGGCCAACTTGGATCTATTCGAACCTCGCATCTAACCGTGCGATAAACCCTTTCAGAAAGCGGACAAGTTCAAATATCTAGGAACCGTATTGACTGCCGAAAACGATATAAAGACTGAAATATTCTAAATAATAGGATTCATATGGGAACACGTGCTTCTTCGGAATTATTCAAAGCAACTCTTTGTTCCCCAATGTCAAATTTAATATTTATAAGAACATTTCAGGAATTTGAAACTTGGTCTCTAAGGAGGAGGAAAATAAATGTCTCGGGTCTTGGAAAACAAGATCTAAAGGAAGATCTATGGCGGGAAAAAACAGCACAATCATGAACTCGAACAGCTTAATTCAGCCTTGTCCGAATAATAAAATTGTGAAGACTAAGATGGGGAGGACAAGTAGAACAAATGGACAGTGGACAGTCAATAGAATAATGAATGGAGAGCCCCTAGATGGGAAGACAATATATGGCTGGACCTGGAAGAGATGGAACAGAAAAGCGAAACCAGAAGGAACAGACTCATAATAGGAAGGTTTAGCGAGGGGATGTTAGCGAGGCTCTAAATTAATAATAACTTGTTTAAGATTTTTTTTTCGATTAAAATCCGAGTCGGGGTATAAGTCTTCATGCTACCGATACCTGCTCTCCTTTCTGCGGACCTTTCGGTACGAGCAACAGTTTCAATTGGGGTGTTAAGTTTGTAAGGTCGCCCTAAGATTCGGTTCATAGTTGTTTCTTGAAACGTTTTCTCATGAATCCCACTTTCTAGAACTACAACAACCAGTTGTTTACCTTATTTCAGTTCATTTTTCGCTCTGCAAGAAATGCAAGCCTAAGGCGCAATTTAGGAAATATCAAATAATTGGTCCTCTTTCCAGTAATCGCAAAAGTAGTGAAACCACCGTGCATGTTCCAAAGGCGCCAACTTTGAAGGCGATTAGGCAAATGTAGACTTTACTCGTTTTCTGTAATAGAGCCACTAAGAACGAAATTGCTGGAGCTTTTCCCAATAATCATTCGGTCGAGTTTCAAAAACTCTAAGTCTATTCTGTCAATGAGCTCGGGTTTACATGTAACTTTTACATGTGAAATCTCCAAGAAACCTTCCTATGTCATCAGTGATTTTATCTTAATGATGTCAACCTTTGCTTGATGTTTTATATCGACAACCCCGACCATCCAACTAAACTTGAATATGCCGAGACCCATTTCAGCAAGTCACTCTTAATTCACCTTCAAATCGAGTACTCTTCGTGGCGTGTGACAGTTTAGAAAACCCAGTAATAGGTTGCTTTCACTCCAAATCGGTTCGCAAAAAAAAAAAAAATAAAATAAAAAAAAAATTACAAAATTATGGATTCGGATTGTTGGGACCGCAAAAAGCTGATTGAGTGCATATTTCGATTGGAAAACATAAGAATTGCATGGCAATGCTTGCGAAGTTGTATATTTGAATGCCACGAGCCAATATTTGTATTTAAAGCTCCAGGGGTAAGGCACCCAAAAATTAGTCGTAGTTAAAGCAAAAAGAAAAACAAATCTTCTCTCGTTCCAGCCCTGCTACAACTGTCTCTGTTGTAATTGCTATCCACGAAAAGAGCTGGCGGTAAATACATTTTTCTTCACCACCGTGATCGTAGCACCACTAGTGGTCACGCTACTCATGGCTAACCATCAATTGCCGGACAAGTACTGAATGTGTTTCATATCCATACCAGACACGAGCGCCTACAATACTCACTTATTAACTATTCTCGAATAGAAATCCTTTGATTTTTCGATGGTAGATAGGAAATTTAAAAGCTCCGCATCGGGTGGTGTAGCCCACTTGGTGCTGCTCTGCTGGCCGGGACGAATTTCAACCAATGGCTCCTCCTTGCTCGGCAGTAGCTTAGGTGTACCGCATGTTTTCTTAACCTGTAATTAAATAGAAGAGAAATAGAAATTATGATTCAAATTTAAAGATCAAATTCATTCAAGAATTGGTTTTCTTTTCGGAAGGGAGGAAGAGGAAGAGCCGCCAGTCGAAACGGTGCGAACGGAAGGAAATGAGAGGAAATGAACTTCTCTGCTGTCGACATGGTACGATGATGACTTGGGAATCTTCTTATCTTCACGTTCCAACGGTTGTAATGATTCGAGACGTTCGTGGTTGGAGGCGAGTGGATGGTTCTTTTGACAAAAATTCTGGAGAATACTACAATGCCCTGGCATCACCATCATTATCTGGGGTAAGTGAAGTCGTACCGTCGATCATGAACTTGAGATAGAATACATTTCTTCCGACGATATCGTCGAGCTGGCTGCTTACCCGTGGTGGTGTTTTGTCTGCATTCACGGAAATGTATTCAAACGGATGATTGGGAACAGAGGTACGAGGTATTTACGTTGCTTTCCGCGTTGCCAGACGGTGCTTTGTAAGGGTTATTGACTCGGAACTGAGTTCGGGGAGATATTCACAGACCAATTTAAAGACAATCGAAATGCTTTAAATTTCTTTTGGGAATAGAAACTGGATCTCCTGAGGTAAACCTTCATTCTGGACCTAATAAACTGTTATGACGCATGAAGCGCTTGTCCCAAGCGGTTTATTCATAATTCTCTCAGTGCACGTCCACTTATGCGTGCCATTTATCAAGAAAGCAATGATGACGCCATTCAACCACTCCATCCGTCGCCTCCGTATTCCCACACTATCCTACTTTTAGTGGAATTATTTAATTATGCAAGGTATTCACAGGTCCTACCTGTGCATAACTCGGATTCGTTCCACTTTAGGAATCTCCACCAAGCGCCAACAAACAGCATTATTTTCAGTTTTCAGTTCTCAGCTCCGAGACTACCAGCATTGCGCGGTGGCAATCTGTTGTACAAGGCCAGATTGAACGAGCGCACATACCAGCGGAGCCGAAGAACGACAACGAAAAGCAAGAATGAAACAAAGAGGAATTACCTACCTTTCCTCGAGTACGATTATTAATAAACAAAGGATTTAATTATCCTGGGATGTGTTACACTTTTTACCCTTTCCCTCACCGTATGATCGTTATAATAAGTTAACCTTATTTCGATCACTTCCAAATACAACAAGTCGGCGAGTACTCGTATGTGCAATTAGTATACGCATTTGTCCCCGACTCAAGAGGCCGAGTCCACTCCAAGTCGGAAAAGGGCCAAAAAGGAGAAGAAGAAAAGGGAACGTAGAAGGAGCTATCCTCTTGAATAAAACTAGTACTACCAAGTACGATGCCATTGTGCGGTTCCGCATTCATTACCCTTGCCGCAAGGAGTTGTCGTTGGTCGTGTCGCTTCACCTCTTACCATTTTCCCCTCTTCTGGGTGGTAAAAAAAAAAAGAAAGAAAATTCCCAGAATGTCTCTTAACCTCTACAACACGATGATGACAACGAAAATAACGACGACCGGTGGCGACGAGGACAAATTGGTGCAGTGAAGTGCTACTGCTCCTTGTTGTAACCGTTTTGCTCACTGTTCTCGTGTGATTTAGGTGCACACAAGAGGCCGCGCGGACGACATATAGAGGCGACACAGACGGAGTGATATTTAGTATTCGGCGTAGTCTACCGCGATCATAATTGCAATGCACATAAACTAATTAGGAATTCTTTCGCTGGCGAGGTAATTTAAGAACTTTTCTGGAATTTTAAATTGAACCAGCGGGACTTGGAATCCAATGTTTCCCTCGACCCGTTTTCTTGTTTTTCTTTGTTATCTGTACTCCTTCGCGGGATTTTCTCGGTTTCAATTGCTTGTGACTTGTCCTATTCGTTGTAGACATCAGGGAGAGGAAGAGGCTCGAGCTCCATGTTCGGCTGGAATGTACGATACACTACGGTACAGTCGTCGGTCTGATTAAAGTTAAAATGTGGAAACTTTTCGAGGTTGTGCTTATGACACGGTTGTACTTATGTGAATGCACTTCCGAGTTGGGTAAGGGAGCCGTGCGGTAATTATCTGATTCCAAGTGAATTGGTAGACAAGGTATTATCAGGTCATTCCGTGTTAGTTGGAGGAAACGGAAAGTTAAGGAAACAAGACTGGTTGTGAAAAGGCATTAACGAGAAACGAAGTTGATGAGGAACGTCGGGGGTTTGGTAGGTTCATGAACTTAGAGGGTAACTAAATGGGGCTTAACACTAGTAAATGTCAGCAGCTGACGTGTCATGGAGTTATCTTTGAGGCGGTTGCGTTTGCTATGCCCCCACCCACGAGATGGAAAGTTACCTCAATGAGAGTTGGATAAGTGGAAAACTTTCATTGGAAGGGCAACATCAGACATGGCAATAATAAGCTCCACCGCATGATGTACCCTGGCTATGTAGACAACGATTGAACTGCAACAAGCTTGTGATTCCATTTCGGCGAAATACCATTAAGCCTTGGGTTTTTAGAGGCAAAAACCATGGGCTTCCAGAGTATGTCACGTAAGTTAATAGGAGAGTCAACTCCCAGAATTGCATCTACGATCAGATCTGAGTACAAGCTCCTCTAGAGT